>CM029023.1:64366460-65086459 GCA_016801055.1 Panax notoginseng
ACTATCTTATGTCCTTAATACGCCTATCCCTGCAATGGTTGCAGACAATGCCTCTGAGGAAGATATTACTGCTTTTAGAAAGTGGCTAGATGATGCAAGGTTGTCTTAATGCATCATGCTCGCATCCATGAGTAATGAGCTTCAGCGTCAGCATGTAACTATGTATGCTCTTATTATATTCTTGCACATCAAGTAGTTGATGGTGAGGAAAGTAGGACTGATAGATATCCGATATCTAAGGAGCTCTTCCGATCTAGAATGACCAACGATACTACAGTACAGACACATGTCCTAAATATGATCAATTTAACTGAACAATTAGGACAACAAGTTTTGTCATGGATGGAGAGTTGAGCCAAGATTTAATCTTGCAGTTACTCTCGGACTACTTCTCACAATTGTTGTGAATTTTTCATATGAACAAGCTAGATATCAGTTTCGCTGATTTGCTTAACATATTAAAAAATGTTGAGAGTCACTTTCCAACCAAGAAAGACCAAGTCTTATTAGTAGAGGTCAAAGGATCTTCTAAATAGAAGAACGATTCTAAGAAGGTAAAAAAAGAAAGGCAAAAACAAAGGATAATAAGAACAAAACTAATACGAATAGCAAATGAGTTTGCTTCTACTGCAATAAGCCTAAACACTGGAAAAGAAACTACGAGAAGCATCTTGTAGAGGCTAACCAAAAGAAGCTTAGTGAAGCTTCGGTTATAAATATTATTTTGTTCATGATTTAAAATAAATTTTTCTTTAAGTCAAGGTTCTACTTGGGTATTGGATACCTACTTTGGTTATCATAAATATATATTTATAAAGGGACCAAGCAGAAGTAGAAAGCTAAACATAGGATAAGTAATCCTATATATGGTAAATGAAGCAAAGGTTGCTGCATTAGCCATAGGAACTTATAGTTTAGCAATGCCTATGTGCAAATCTATTAAGTCGATAAGTTGTTATTGTATTCTAGTACTTGTTAGAAATATTATTTCTATTTTATTGTTGGACAATGAAATCTTTGGTATTATATTTAAGAACAATTGTTGTTCTATTTATAATAATAATGTTTTGTATAGAACTGGAATATTACTTAATAGATTTTGTATACTTGACTTGCATGAAAAATTATTTTATAAATGGAACAAACTTGTATAAGAAAAGGAGATGATCATTCAAAGAGTTGAATGTGTGTATTTGCTTAAATATAAGTGTGAATTATTTGAAAGATTCACAGAATTCAGAAGTGAAATAAATTGGCAAAGTATTAAGATTCTTTGATCGGATCAAGGAAGGAATGCGTGTGCAATGAGTTTCTAGATCATCTCAAATGGTTTTCTCATAATGGACGCCTCCTGATACGCAATACTTGATTGATGTATCTAAAATGAAAAATCGTACCTTGTTGGATATGGTGCGGTCCATAATGATTTTACCGACATTCCAGTATCCTTCTGGGGTAATGCCCTAGAAATGGCTGCAAATCTATGAAAAAGGTAACCTCAAACTTCGGCCCCAAGACTCTATAAGAGTTATGGACAGGAAGGATTCCTAATTTTAAGTAAGTTAAGATAATGAGTTGTCCAGCTTATGTGAAAGTTTCAAAGGATAAGCTTGGGACAAGATTTGACAAGTACAGATTTGTGGGACATCCTAAAGTAAGTTTAGGGTATATGTTCTATAATCTTACTTAGCAAAAGGTGTTTGTTGCGAAACATGCTACCTTCTAAGATAAAGATGTTTATCATTGAAAGGGCTAGTGGGAGGATAATTCATCTTGAAGAGTTTAAGAACCACAAAATACTATACGTCAAATAAGAGGAACCTATAGATAGAGCTATTGTACCACAACCGAATCATAAATCTGAAATAGTACCAAAGATACCTAAGAGGTATGGATTCATCATAGATGATGATGATGAGGTACACAACATAGAAGATGATGATCCAGTTACATACGATGAGGTAAGAGTTCTAGTGTGTACAAAAGGGTTAGTGGGAGCGCCGTGACATTCCTAATATTATATGTTGATATACTATAGATAAGGAATGACATACTAATGCTACAATCAGTAAAGATAAAGTTGTCTAAACATTCCTCCATGAATGATTTGGGAACAGTATCTTAATTGGGGATACAAATCTATATAGATAGATTTGAGAGGATGCTCGACATAACCCAAGGAACTTATATTCATTTGATGCTAAAGTCATTTAGCATGGCAAACTCCAAGAGATGTCTCATGTTGATGAGCCATAGAGTGTATCTCTCTTAATAGTCCCCACAGACTCATAAAAGAGAGATCGCATGAGTAACTATCATGTATGCAATGAAATGTACAAGACCTGATGTTGATCAGTCATATTCTGGAGAAGTTCACTATGAGTCAGTGAAAAACATCTTAAAGTACTTACTGGCACTAAGGATGTGATTATATTCATGGTGGGTCTAAATTAAAACTAGAGGGCTTAACAAACTCAAGTTTTTCAGACAGACTAAGACGACAGAAAATCCACTTTAAGGTAAAGCGTTACCTTGAACAGTGGTACAGTGAATTGGAAAGATTCCAAACAGCAAAGAGTTGTTGGTTTAGTGATAAAGACAAAGTATATAGCTGTAAATGAAGCTGCAAGTTGATTGTTTGGATGAAAAGTTCATTACAGAACTAGGAATAGTTCCTAAGTCTCATCTTGGATCTAAACATGTGTTGAGGCACTTTCGTTTGATTAAAGAATCATTGAAAGATGGGAAATTACTATAGAGATAGTGGACTCTCAAAAATAACATTACATATTCATTTGCTGAAGCTTATCCAACAGCAGGATAATCGTAACTTAGAGAAGAAGAGTATGAGATACCATGACGATTGGCTTTAGTGCAAGTGGAAGATTGAAAGTAGTATGCATATAAGCCAATCATGTTTGATGATAAAGCATATACTTTGTAACAATCTTATTCATTTATTAATAAAAAGTATTAATTTATTAAAGGCTTTTAATTATCTACATAATGTTATTTTATAATATGTGATAAACTCATAGTTTTAAGCAATGCTTTTAGAATAATGATGATGATCATTCTAATGAGATCTAAATTCTTAGAAAGCTTAAAACTAAAACAGTTCCCAATCGTTGGATTACAAAATTGGGGATTAGTGAATCCGGATAGATTGGTACATATGTTGCTTGCTCATTGGATGAGGATGATTGATCTCATGATTATTTGTGTGGAGACACTAAAGCAAGTATGTAGGTGCTTATTAGAGAATAAGTTCACTGAACGTGGCTCGCTAAGGAATACCTAATAGAGTTTTACTTGTCTGTCAATAGGAATTTCTATAGTGATAGTAGTACAAGTGATCCTTGAACTTGAGATCATCATAGTATCTTGTGTATGATGAGTTATACTTTGACTTATTCCTTAAGACCTTTAGGGTATATCAAAGGGCATGTTTGGGTATAATAAGTTATACATGGAGATAATGTATGATCAATAAAGAATCTACCGCTTATAGTTAAAGAAGAGAAATGTCCTATGTGATTCGATAAATGACAACCCAGTAGTCCTTGGACAAGACAGAATGAAATTAGAAAGGAGTTTTTAATTTGCATTATTTGGAGTTGTGTATTTAAGAATCGAAATACATATAATTAAATAAAATAAGACTTGACAATATTTTTATGTCTTATATTTAATTAGGACATTGTATGGTAGAAGGATTGAATTGTACGGTAACTATTTACTCAAAGGTTCTTTTATGATTAATGTTGAAATCTATATTATCTGGAAAGTCGTTGATCGCTAGGGAGGCTTATCCCTATTGTAGAATAAATATTATTTATTTAAATAAATTAATAGTTTAATTTATTTATTTAAATAAGATTAGAATTATTCTAATTGATTTATTCACAACCAGTTTAATATGGAGAACCTAAAGGGTCACACCATAAAAGGAAGAATAATTATTTAAGAATTTAATGGCATAATCGTAATAATAAGTTAAGTATATTTAATTTAATCTATGGTGATAGAATAAATTAAATATCTTAATATTTATTATTTAATATTTTAGAAATATTAAATTTAAATTAATAAGAGGAGTTTTATTATTATTATTTAATTCCTAAAGTAGTTTGAGAATTAATTAATAAAAGTACTCTCATATATTCCTAATAATATTAGGAGAATAATTAATTAAAAGAGTTTAATTAATTATTCCTAATAAGATTAGGAGCCTAATTAATTAAAGGAGTTTAATTAATTAAAATAAAACACAATTCCTTAATTGTTAAGGAGGGTTGTCTACATCTATAAATAAGAGGAGTCTTATTATGGATGAGGTGGTTGACACTTTCGCAAAACACGTGAATACGTAATTTCAATAGTTGGGAGAGTACACCCATTTTCTATGAGAAATAGAAACACTAGAGTTTTGCCAAATACCCATCTTCTTGAATCTTTCTTCTTCCTTGGTGGATCACATCTAGAGGTCAAACACTTGGGTGGCTAACGTTGATCAAAGGAAGGAACCAAACCCGGTGGATTCAAGTTGAACGCGAATGGATTTGGAGGTGAACTTGTACCTGAGGAAGCTCGAATCTTCAAGGGTATGATTCTTGTTCTTTATCTTTTCGTTTAATTAATAATTGTACATAAAGGATGATCCGAGTATATGATTTGTAAAATTTAAAAAATCTATTTTATCACGTTTCCGCTTACTTTGTGCAATTTGATTGCGTTCATGAATATTACAAACCTAACAAGAGCAACTTATGTCCAAGGTGGTGCAGCTTTCACAAGTGATTAATGACAAAAAGGGAGAGAAAAAGAGAGATAAAAAGAAGCACTCAAGGAGGAGCAAGGAGAAAAGTAGAAAAGAAGATAAGAAGAAGGCAAAGAAGAAGATAGCAGCAGCAAAAGCAGAATCATCATCTGAGGGGGAGCTAAAGGATAATGATCCTTTGAATTCAAAATCTGAGGGGGAGCAAGGAAAAGAAATGGGGTCACCAACCCAGGGGGAGCAAAAAAAAAGAAGCAAAAAAATAAAAGATCAAGCAGATAAGTAACCAATCAACAGACATCCTTGAAACTCACATGGAGCCAAAGAGGTACATCTCTAACTAGTTAGGTATGTTTTGGATCTAGGATGTAAAGTGTCATAGTTTATGTAGTTCCATATCATTATCAAATGACATTCATGATTATTTGTTTTTAGAAATACAGCTGCTCACTGTGTATAAGATTCATTTATATCATGCATATGCACTTATTATTTTTGTCATAATCAAATAGGAGGAGATTGTTAGGAATTAGCATGTGAATGATATTCCTATTTATGTATGATTTGATTATCATATAAATGAATGAATATGCAAGTATGCTTACATTAAGAAAAGCTGTAAAGTCCTTTGATAGATAATAGGAACATATGTACAAGGACTTAGAATGAATTGATCAAATATGTTAGGTTGATCCTACACAAGCAAAATAGCTTTGTAAAGTCCTTAAAAAGAAATGATGTACAAGGACTATAAATATATAAAGATCAAGCTTGTTAGGTTGATCTTATAATGTAATAGATAGGCTTGTCTGATTGTCGACCACTGCACCAGAAATTGTAGTCTGCCAGAAGAGTCAAGGAAAACTCGAGAGCTATCAAGGCAGAATCGTAGTCTGCAAGATAGTAGATCTTGGAGTTCGTAGACTGCCAGGAGAGACGAGGAAGGATCGTAGTGTGTCGAGAAGAACATCCTCGGAGCCATAGTCTGCTGAGGATGTCATATTCAGAATTGTAGAGACAACATGTCTACAAGCCGACCGAGCATCTATCGAAGCCAAGCCAAGAATTGTAGACCACACTCGGAGTCGTAGAGTCTACTGATCGCTTCAGAGGCAGAGATCGTAATCGAGCAAGATCATATGAAGACAACAAGAATAAAGACTGAAATTGTAGAGTGTCAAGATCCGATCTCGGAGTCGTAGTATCTGCACAACCCATGCGGAATCGTAGAGTGCAGAACTAAGGCTCCAACAGAGATGCTCACAATGCCAAGGCAAAATTGTAGAGTAAACACGATTCTCAATAAACGAGTAGTCCCAGTATATCCAAAGCATGAAGCCTCTGGTCTGAGCGGCAAAGGTACATTCCACCTAAAGAAACCAGAGAGCACTCAACGAATGGCTTGTAAGCTAACAGAAGATCTAAGCACCAATCCAATCAACATCCGAATTGAGTTGTGAAGCCATTCAACATGAAGTCTTCCACAAGTTGATCAGAAGAAGACTTTAGTAAAAGTGACTGACTATGGAAAAGTCAGCAAGTGCAGTAGCTGTCAAATGAACAGAAGACAACGATCTTAGGATTAACCAGGATCGTAGTGTTTGCTAAACAAAGTAGGAACTGATGAAGTGTACACAGAGATACTGGTCAACTTATGAAGAACAAGGCTAAAGTGATTAAGCATCATGTCAGTCCATTGATGATAAGTGAACGGGAGATCACAAGGAGAAAGCGAGTTGGACATGCCACAAATTTGAAGTGTCTTGCTATTCAGAAGAGGCCAGAACAAGAAGTCAAGCTATTAGTTCCTGAGATCAGTCGAGGCAAACAGAAGTGTTGAAGCACTGCACAAGAGAAAGAAGAGGTATTCTACATTGAAGATCAAATGAACACTCTTCAGGATCGTAGTGTTGTCTCAACCTGTCAATGAGCAACATTCAACATACACTATGATCAGGTTCAAGAAGATATGCATCAGAATCGTGGAGTTCAGTCATCTGAAGATTGAGGCATTGGCAACGGTTCAATCTGAAGATTTATATTCGAACAAAGCTTATTGAGAGCATCGATGCAAAAGGACAACCTCTGATTGAGGAATCAGAAGGAAGAAATAAAGTCGACTACCTGCCTAAGACATCAAATTGACATCGCTGAAGGGGTAGGTGAAACAATAGACTGCAGTGTTAGAAAACTCATAAAGGGGATGTCATGTCACATCTACTTTCTACACCAAATAACTCGAGATCTGCGAAGCAATTTAAAAAGCTCCCAATGGCTATATTCCAATGAAAAGGTTGTGAAGGAGTATAAATCAACAAGAGCTTCAAAGATCAAGGGTTTCTGATGTTGCTGAAGTTACAAAATCATTGAGTTGTTGGAATGCTATAGTGTTGACTCTACGAGTTCCACCAGAGCTAAACAGAACAAATCTAAGTGGCAGTAAGACTACAAAGGTGGAACTGAAGCTACTTTGAAAAAGGACTTGAACAGACTAAAGCTTCACTCAACAAAGATGAGAATGCCACTGAAGATGGCAGCTAAGCTGAGAGCCGAGAAGGCTAAGAAGATAGCATTCAGAAAAGTGGCAGAGTATAAAGACGATCAAGAGAGCCACTATACAAATCACCATGAACAAAAGGCTGAGAAAGAACAGATGCAGAATCATGTCTATAAAACATTAAAGAAGGGTTCAGGGATTGCTAAGTGTCAAACGAAGTCTACTAAAAGCTCAGAGACTTAGGAAATCCAGATGGTGATGGTGCATAGCTGACAACAGATGAAGATGATTTTTGATGTTTTATGTTTTAGATCTATAGCTTGATATGTGTTCTTTGTTCAGCAAGTGAAATCACATTCATTTGATGTCTAGATTTCATGTTATAGTTGGTCAAAACCCGTTGATCGGGCATGACCAGATGAATCCTAGGTAACCCATAAAGCATTTTCCAGCGTCTGACAAGATCTTCTATGGACCGGATCTGTCAGGTGTTAATATATTTGATGTTGTTGTTATATACATGTTGTAGCCTTTAATATGGACTCTAGATTCTGGCCTTTAGATCCCTTAAATCATCAATAGATCGAACGTAGTGAGTGGTCAAACCAGGCCACTCGGTCACGGTTTGTATTTCTGGAATTTCCAGAAATCGTTAGAACAATGTTTCTGACATACTTTGACTGGACTGATTCTGGAGATTGAGATGTTGTTGGACTGATCTGTTGTTTTAGTAATGTTCCTTGACATAAGGAATACATATTTGAACCATTATATCACATGAATCATGACTGGAACCTAGATTAAATCGAGCAACAAGATGGCCACTCGAACTGCCTGGGTTTCTAGAAAACCCAGGTAACGTCTTACAGTTACTTTGAATGCCCAGATCTTCCTGATATGATGTGTTATGACCTAGATGATGATTGATTCGTGTAGTGTTACATAAATACTACATGATCAATGTTTAACATGGCCCAGAAACATTTCGAATTGGAATTTTTAAGCGGTCAAACCATAACCCTTGAGAACTGGCCTGTTAGGCTCAAGAACACCTAAGACGACAGAAAGTGTCGCTATAGCCTATAGCGACGGTTTTAATTATTTTATTTTTTGAATTTCTGAAAAATAATTAAAACTAGAAAATAAATTTTAAAAATTACAAAAATGGTTTTAAAAATTATTTAAAATTCAGAAAAATAACTTTTAAATATTTGGGATATTTTTCATTAATATTTATAATTATTTGAATATTAATGATACTTAATTTATTTAGTTAGTGTATTAAATAAATTAGAGAAAAATAATTTTAATATTATAAAAATCATTTTAAATAAGAATAAAGTGTTTAAGAATATTTTGAATTATAAAATGTAACTTTTAATATTTTTGAGTAATTTTCATTAATAATTTAATATTAATGATAATAGATTTATTTAATTATTATATTAAATAAATAAATTAAGAATGGTTTTATTTGTTTAAAAATCATTTAAAAATGAAAAAAATGATTTAAAAATATTTTAAGTTATAATTAATGACTCTTAATATTTTGAAAATAATTTTATTAATATTCAAATATTAATGGTGATGGTTTAAAAATAATTTTAATTATTTTAAAAATTATTTAAGTAGAATATTGATGAATTAAAAATATTTTAAGTTATTAATAATAATTTTAATATTTTGACAAGTATGTCATTAATATTTTAATATTATTAAATATTAATGATGATGGAATTAATTAGTATTTAAATCATTTAAAAATGATTTCGGTGTTTAAAAAATTATTATAAATTATAATAATTGTTTATAAATTATTAAAAGCTTCCAAAAAAATATTATAAACGATATTTGACTAATCAAAAATAATATTAGAGCTTTGAGACCGAGTTTAAGTGACAATAAATGTGTAAATTGTCGGATAGGGTGACCAATACACCGAAATGAGACCGAAGTCTAACTAGACCGAACTAGTTAGACTTGATAAGTGTTTATATAGGTTATAAACACTGATGTGGCTATGTGGTAATGTGCCTAGGATAAAGATTGACTGTAAATTATAGTGATACGTGTTATAAATTATTGTACTAATTGTGAGACCGATATTGTTGATTATAGGTCTTACGAGCGCAGTTAAGTATATTGTGTAGCAGTAATCAATGCGAAAGGTAAGTTTCCTTAACTCAACCTTGAGTTATACTTTTAAAATATTATGGTGGTTAATTATTATTGATTATTCGTAGTTAGTGCATGTTTATTAATTCAAATTGAATTAGTGATTCTGAGAATATACTTGGAAAATATCTGTTATTGAATACTTACATCCGTAGAAGCTGTTATTGATAGTACAAATAATTCATGTCTATTATCGAATTGTGTAGAGAAATGTCTTAGCTAATTATTCTGGCTAGACGAACAATTGTCATAACTTGATAGGTTCGAGAAGATAATTCAATTATTATTGACAGATCGATGCCAATTATTTCGGCTAGATCGAGAAGTGATTAGATATTGAAATTATAATATTTCGTTGTTAAATCAAACTCTGATTATAAGACTGAGAAGAACAACCTTTTATACAAAGGGAACATTTCTGGTCGTATATTCGGCATTTGCGCGCGTGTAGGTATTATGCATAATATAGGGTACAAGGAGTTGGCCGTTCTAAGTACTTGCAGAGGGGTATAATTTAATCTATATGGTTATCTAATACACCTGGGTATATCAAAGTCCAATCTTTGATAGTTACTCGAGAAGAGAAGTTCAAGATCTAATGGATGGCTCAGTATAAATCTGGAAAAAATTCCACTTTGTTATTGCGTAGAATTGATTCTTGATTATTTATTAAAATGTCGTAGAAACATTGAAAGCGTTGTACTCTTTCATTATCAGATTACTGCGTTGTATAGAATGCGAGAAGACTTGTTAGCTAATTAAAGATTTGTTCAGCTATTACAAAGTTCCCCGAACTTTGGTGTTATTCTATCAAATTAGATAGTCTGTTATTCTTGATTCTTATACATTTATTGTATGTCTTAACTTGTGGGGCAAATTTTTTGCTCACCCTTGCTAAATAAAATATTTCAGCTAGGAACGAAGAGGCCAGCGGGTCTATGAAGAACAAAGGCAAAGGCAAAATACTGGAGTAGTTATAATGAACTTATTTATTATGTTGTATTTATAAACCCTTTTTGTATATCTAAAGGGTATGTTTGTAATGTTAAGGTTAGAGAACCTGGGGAATGTATTAAAAATATAAGTTAGTGAGATGTATATTTATATTCATAAATGAATGGGTAGTTAGATGGTATTTATATGTTGGATCGTGAGCACCAAACTCGGGGGTCAGGTAACCCGGATTTGAGGGTGTCACAGGTTAGTATCAAAGCTGTAGGTTATAAACGTTAAATGGGGTGGGGAAACCATAGGATTATAATCATAAGCTAAATCTAGAATACTCATTTAGAGTACTAAGTGAGGGATTGCCGAAGTGCATCAATAGTGAGATATGTGGGCACATAGTGTGAGAAGTTTGTACTAGTGAAGTACTAATCAAGTTATTTAAACTGATTGTAGGATGTCCGGAGAAGATAAAATGAGTGCAGAGATGCTAGCAGGTGTTGCACTAGTGCCAGTAGCCGAGATGCCAGCACAAAGCGAAACAGTTGAAGAAGTGGGAAGGAATGAACCCATGGTGAATCAGGGGAGTGATCATGATGATTAACCTAAGATGTATCTGAGTGGTGATGAGGAGGCAGAGTCCGAAGAAGATAAAGTGGAGAAAGGGAATAAGACCAAAGTTGGAGAGAAAGATCAAGAATCTGCAGAATTACAAGAACTCCGAAGTAAAGTGTTTCTTTTAGAGGAGTTGTGGAAGACGAAAAGTGCGTTACGTGAAATGACTAAAGAACGGAACGAGCTGAAAGCGCGAGTGGAAAGGATGAAGACTGAAGGTGGTGGATCGTCTGAAGGAACAATCAAGCTGAAGGGCAAGAAAAAGAGAAAGAGGGACAACGACAGTGGCAATTCTGAAAATTCAAACCCGAAGAAGAAGGAAGTCTGTAGCAAGTGTGGAAAGACTCGCGCGGGAGAATGCATGATGTGGAAGAACGTGTGCTTCAACTGTAAATAGGAAGGACATATTTTCCTACATTGTCCTAAGCCGAATATGAGAAAGTGTTATTCATGTGGGAGAATGGGTCACAAATTCAACAAGTGGCCTAGCAAGAAGAAGGCCAAAGAAGGGAGTGGACGGTAGACAGCTTAGATATAAGTAGTAGTATCTTTTGGAAGTAGGTTATGATATTAAAGATTGTAATATCGAGAATGATGTGTAAGCATATGTAAATATATATATATATATATATATATATATATATATATATATATATATATATATATATATATATGTGTGTGTGTGTGTGTGTGTGTGTGTGTTTATATGAATGAAATCTTTATTTTCTATATGAATATAAGATTAAGATTAATTTGTGTGTTCTTAAAACTCATACTTATGGTAAGTTCATGACTCATAATTATATGAAATGTTTTAAACCCCTCAGCGAATGGACGCCAAAGGTCTTACTAGGATAAGTTCATACACTCATATAATTGTGGCAAGTTCCTGAACTCATAAGTGTGGTAAGTTTGATGAATTGGGAATAGTTATGTGAAAATGGAAAATGACAACTTTTTGTGTAAAGTTGGAGAATTGCAACTTTTTGTGTAAAGTTGTGCTGTTAATCCTGATATTATTTAAAAAGGTATAGTAATATGTGTTAAGTACTAAATGTGTTATGTGCTATTTGAATAAATAAGCGACTATATGAGAAATATGTTTTTAATTGCTGAAGGAGGGAGCGAAGCTGCATCTCGATTTCATCAAGAGAAGAAGAAGAAGAAGACAAATGACGGAGGAAGCAGTGGTGGTAGTAATCCAAATAAGAGAAAGTGGAGTGAGAATACCCAATCGGGTAACAAGACAGAAGAAAATAGGAAAGGGGGGAACCATGTGCGACTTGTGGGAAGAACCATTCTGGAGTTTGTTTGAAGAAGAAGGGAGTTTGCTATAACTACGGTCAAGAGGGGCATATGTTGCCCAATTGTCCTAATCCGAAGAAAATACAAGGTTGTTTTGCGTGTGAATCGACTGATCATCTAGTTTAAAACTGTCTAAAGAGAAATACAGAGAAGGAAAGTGGCAACAAGGGACCCGGTAGCGGAACCTTGGCGATTCGAGGACCTGCACAGCCAAGAAAACCATCGGCTCGTGCATTTATCATGGCAGCGCAAGATGCAGTGGCTGCCAGGAGGTGGCGACAGGTAATAATTTTGTTTAGAAATTTTATTACGCGAGTATTATGAGTTAGATAATGATATGAATAGTTTCTTTTATAGATTCATGTCACAGGTTAGAATATGAAACAAAAAAGAATATTGTGTTGATAAAAATGAATTGATGATACAACTTTAAAAGATTGAAGAGAATAAGAAAGCGGTGATTCCGAGGACGGAATCCTTTAAAGGAGGGGTGAATGTGATAACCCGAGATTTCGAATAATCCGAATCTTACGAATAATTTTTTTTATTTAATATTAATACTGATTATCAATTTTATGACAAGTATCTGTGATACGAGTCTTGAGAAGTAGTCAATTTGTGTATTGATTGAGAAAATAAGAGTAGAGTTGTGCTTAACATATTTAGAAACCCTAACCCTAGTTACAGATAGGGATTCGATAGAAAATATAACTAAAATAATTATATTGATAAGTATGTGGTTGTAATGTATAAAATTATTGATTAATGATTGATCGGGTAGGGTACAAAATTAGTAAACCCTAGAATGAGATTAGAAACCCTAATCTCAGCATTAAAAATCCAAACGTACTGTTGGAAACCCTAATCGAATGTCGAAAAACCCTAATTTTAAATTTAAAAATCCTAAACCCTAATTAGGAAACTCTAGTCCTAATTAGTAAGCCCTAAGGTGATTAGTAAACTTTAATGCTAGAGGATATTTTATGATGATCTATCATGGATTCATAGCATCAAAGTAGGTAAAATGAGTTTTTAAAAAACTGTCCAAGAACAGTCAAAGTGGTCTGACAACCGAATGACAGTGGCCACAGATCCTTCCCCGTTTATGATTTTTGATGTTTTATATGTGTTTTAGATCTATAGCTTGACATGTGTTCTTTGTTCTGCAAGTGAAATCACAGTCATTTTATGTCTAGATTTCGTGTTATAGTTGGTCAAAACCCGTTGACCGGGCATGACCAGATGATTTCTGAGTAACCCAAAAAACATTTTCTAGCATCTGACAAGATCTTTTAAGGCCCGAATCTGTCAGGTGTTAAGATATTTGATGTTGTTGTTATATACATGTTGTAGCCTGTAATATGGACTCTAGATTCTAGCCTTTAGATCCCTTAAATCATTAATAGATCGAACGTAGTGAGTGGTCAAACCAGGTCACTCGGTCACGGTTTGCATTTCTGGAATTTCCAGAAACTGTTAGAACAATGTTTCTGACATACTTTGACCCGATTGATTTTGGAAATTGAGATGTTGTTGGACTGATCTGTTGTTTTAGTAATGTTCCTTGACATAAGGAATACATATTTGAACCATTATATCACATGAATCATGACTGGAACCTAGATTAAATCGAGCAACAAGATGGTCACTCGAACTGCCTGGGTTTCTGGAAAACCCAGGTAACGTCTGACAGTGACTTTGAATGCCCAGATCTTCATGATATGATGTGTTATGACCTAGATGATGATTGATTCGTGTAGTGTTACATAAATACTACATGATCAATGTTTAACATGGCCCAGAAACATTTTGAATTGGAATTTTTAAGCGGTCAAACCACAACCTTTGAGAACTGGCCTGTCAGGCTCAAGAACACCTAAGACGGCAGAAAGCGTCGCTATAGCCTATAGCGATGGTTTTAATTATTTTATTTTCTGAATTTCTGAAAAATAATTAAAAGTAAAATATAAATTCTAAAAATTATAAAAATGGTTTTTAAAATTCAGAAAAATAACTTTTAAATATTTGGGATATTTTTCATTAATATTTATAATTATTTGAATATTAATGATACTTAATTTATTTAGTTAGTGCATTAAATAAATTAGAGAAAAATGATTTTAATATTATAAAAATTATTTTAAAAAAGAAAAAAGTGTTTAAAAATATTTTGAGTATTAAAATGTAACTTTTAGTATTTTTGAGTAATTTTTATTAATAATTTAATATTAATGATAATAAATTTATTTACTTATTATATTAAATAAATAAATTAAGAATGGTTTTATTGGTTTAAAAATTATTTAAAAATGAGAAAATAATTTAAAATTATTTTAAGTTATAATTAATGACTTTTAATATTTTGATAATAATTTCATTAATATTTAAATATTAATGGTGATGGTTTAAAAATGATTTTAATTATTTTAAAAATTATTTAAGTAGAATATTGATGAATTAAAAATATTTTAAGTTATTAATAATAACTTTAATATTTTGACAAGTGTGTCATTAATATTTTAATATTATTAAATATTAATGATGATGGAATTAATTAGTATTTAAATCATTTAAAAATGATTCCGGTGTTTGAAAAATTATTATAAATTATTAAAAGCTTCCGAAAAATATTATAAACGATATTTGACTTATCAAAAATAATATTTGAGCTTTCAGACCGAGTTTAAGTGACAATAAATGTGTAAATTATCGGATAGGGTGACCAATACACCGAAATGAGACCGAAGTCCAACCAGACCGAACTAGTTAGACTTGATAAGTGTTTATATAAGTTATAAACACTGATGTGGCCATATGGTAATGTGTCTAGGAGAAAGATTGACTGTAAATTATAATGATACGTGTTATAAATTATTGTGCTAATTGTGAGACATATATTATTGATTATAGGTCTTACGAACGCAGTTAAGTATATTGTGTAGCAGTAATTAGCGCGAAAGGTAAGTTTCCTTAACTCAACCTTGAGTTATACTTTTAAAATATTATGGTGGTTAATTATTGTTGATTAGACCACGTCTGAGAATTATTGTTGATTATTCGTAGTTAGTGCATGTTTATTAATTCAAATTGAATTAGTGATTCTGAGAATATACTTGGAAAGTATCTGTTATTTAATACTTACATCCGTAGAAGCTGTTATTAATAGTATAGATAATTCCTGTCTATTATCGAATTGTGTAGAGAAATATCTTAGCTAATTATTCTGGCTAGACGAATAATTGTCAGAACTTGATAGGTTCGAGAAGATAATTTAATTATTATTGACATATCGATGCCAATTATTTCGGCTAGAACGAGACGTGATTAGATATTGAAATCATAGTATTTCGTTATTAAATCAAACTCTGATTATAAGACTGATAAGAACAACCTTTTATACAAAGGGAACATTTCTGGTCGTATATTCGGCATTTGCGCACGTGTAAGTATTATGCATAATATAGGGTACAAGGAGTTGGCCGCTCTAAGTACTTGCAGAGGGGTATAATTTAATCTATATGGTTGTCTGATACACCTAGGTATATCAAAGTCCAATCTTTGATAGTTACTTGAGAAGTGAAGTTCAAGATCTAATGGATCGCTCAGCATAAATCTGGAAAATATTCTACTTTGTTATTGCGTAGAATTGATTCTCGATTATTCATTAGAATATCGTAGAAACTTTGAAAGCGTTGTACTCTTTTATTATCAGATTATTGTGTTGCATAGAATGCGAGAAGACTTGTTAGCTAATTAAAGATTTGTTCAGCTATTACAAAGTTCCCCGAACTTTGGTGTTATTCTATCAAATTAGATAGTCTGTTATTCTTGATTCTTATACATTTATTGTGTGTCTTAACTTGCGGGGCAAATTTGTTGCTCACCCTTGCTAAATAAAATATTTCAGCTAGGAACGAAGAGGCCAGCGGGTCTATGAAGAACAAAGGCAAAGGCAAAATGCTGGGGTAGTTATAATGAACTTATTTATTATGTTGTATTTGTAAACCCTTTTTGCATATCTAAAGGTTATGTTTGTAATGTTAAGGCTAGAGAACCTAGGGAATGCATTAACAATATAAGTTAATGAGATGTATGTTTATATTCATAAATTACTGGATAGTTAGATGTTATTTATATGTTGGATCGTGAGCACCAAACTCGGGGTTCAGGTAACCCAGATTTGGGGGTGTCACGCAACATCTTGTGGCTCATCCAGTTGTAGATTTGGGTCAGGCACTTCGTCAATCTCGAAATCCATATCATAACACCAATTATTTTGAGCAAAGTTGTTTAAGGCTTTGAACATTAGATCTAACTGATTCTAAAGATTTTAAATTGTCATCTCTTGATTTTGAATTGCCATCTCATGATTAATCATCCTCTCCTCATTTAATGCTACAAACTTGGATAACAATTCATCAAATCTTGAATTATCTGCCTCAGTTTTGGAATCCTTGTATTGAGGACCATGTGTGGAAGTAGTGATGAGTTGTTCTATCTAGTTCTAAAAATTATGGTCCGATATTTCTTGACTCATCATCCTCTCCTCTTGGTTTGCTATGAGCTTTGACAGGAATTGAATTCCTACAACTTTGACTTTTCTTCTTGTGGCAATGGAGGTGGATATAAGAGTTCTAGTGTGTATGTTGGATTTGGAGCGTAGTATTGGTCTTCATAATTGTAGCTCCATGAAGAATCCGGGTGATACCCCCAAGCTTGATGATAATTAGCATATGCATACTGGTTGAGGTAGTTACCACCATACTGTATCGGCCCAACACTGATTGTGCATTGATGACTCGGGTGATTGCCATCACAATAATTGTAAGTAACTGCTATCCTTCGATTACGTTGGGCTGCAACAACGTCCAACCACCTCGATAGTGTCTCAAGTTATGCTGATAATGCAACAATTTCATTTAGTTCATCAATCCCTATGTCTCTTCTCTGAGTCATACTCGAATATGGCCATTGATACTTGCATCTAGCCATGGTACCTCAAAAGAGAGAAAAATAGAAAGAAAATTAAATAAAAAGAAAAAAAAGAAAAAAATGTTTAAATTAATACTAATTTAATTGAAGCTAATATTGGCAAAAATTATTAAACTAATTTTCCGGCAACGACGTCAAAAACTTGTTGGGTAAAATCTAATTACGCACAACACGCAAGTATACGTGGTCAACAAGTAATAAAGTGTAAGTAGAGTATCGCTCCCACGAGGAATTATTAATATAAATTACCAAATACTAATTCTTAATCAAACTAATTTTATTTAAGCAATCAATTTAAAATTATGAATTAAATTATTTAATTACATTAATTCTAATTAAAAATTAGATTATGGAGATTTAAGATCACCACTTCACTTATTACTTCACTTAAATTAATACACTTCTTATCAATTATGCTCATTATTCTGAATTGTTAATCAAAAACACATAAGTAAATATGACCATCTCTCAATGCATCATACTCAAATCAACTTAAATCCACATATGATAGAATTAAGAAGAACACCCTAATTAACTATTTCACAATATCTCTATTTGAATTACAATTAAAAAGGATTTTAAGCACAAGTTCTCTATCAGATTACATGCGATGTATAGGTATATCTCAATCCTAGACATAAATTATGTATTCCAACGCCATGCAGAAAACACAATCACATGCTATTATGATCCGATCTAAATATATAATTCATCTCTCGAGTTCATATAGATTATCATGGTAATTGTTAACTAGGAAATTAATCAATTTATCACAAATCATAATAGACAATCCAAGAATAATTATAATAATTAATAGAGAAGCATACTAAAATAAAATATGCATTACGATCCATTGTAATCGTAAACAAAAGATTTAGTTCATGATTAATGAATTAAAACTAAGAATCCACAATTGAATAACCATTAAAAGACAAAGATAGAATAAGAGAAAAAAATAGAATCTGTTGTCTATCGATTTGATGCTCCAACATTGCTCCGACTTTGAATCTTCAATGGTCTCCAAGTTGCTTCAATCTCCAAATCTCATAAGAACTAGGGTTTTGGTCATAATCTACTCTAATCTAATCTAATGGAATCCTCCTCAATCCAAGTTATAATCATATATTTATAGTTCTAATGAAAACCCTAGCAAGTTAGGCAACTAACAATCCTATTTTATCTCAAATTGGACAACATAACACCCAAATTAACTCTCCCCCCGCTGACCGGCGTGCCTAGCGCTGCTCCTAAGCCAATTTGGGTGCGCCCCGTGCTACTATAGCATAGAATCTGATGGCCCGGCGAGCCCCGCACCACTTTTAGTTCATTTATGGCGTGCCTCGCGCCACTCTGTTTTCTACTGCAATGTCCTTTGGTAAAATAGGCATAACTTTTTATCCGCTAAAAATTACCAGGCCTGCCACCTATCAAATCGAAGATATCGACGAGATCTAAAACATTCATTATTTAAGAATTGACAGATTCTATCCGGATCAAGATCAAAATTGGGCTTGAAGTATATGTTATGTAAATGGCAAGCATGACAACTCTTAGCTTTGATCGTTGTTGATAAAAAGGTCATAACTCTCGAATCCGAGCTCCGATTGGGACGATTCAAGATGTTCCGAAAAGCTAAGAAGTTGATCTACAATAAAATCCAAGTTCCAAGCCAAGAACATGCATCCAACTTGGTGTTAAAAGTCCTAAAATCTTACCTTCTTGCATTTGCTTGCATATTTTAGTCCAAAAAATGTTTGAATTACTTTTCCTTGCTTCTTCATGCCAATGTCGTGTCATAGACTACAAAATAACATAAAATGTATGAAATGAACAAACAATGCATGTAAAGTAACTACGAAATATAGGTTTAAACAACTAATTCAAGTAATAGATACTAGATAAGTAGATATAAAACCTACTTATCAAATACCAGTTTATTTTAATTGTTTAAGCTTTACTAATTCATTTATTTAATCATTCTAGAATGCCATAACCATAATATCTCATCAACATTGAACAAAATACCCTTCAAAAAATTTCATATACCCTATTTAGAGTTTTCAAACCATAAAATCCTATTTTCCTAATTTTCAACATCATATAACATATTTAATTTATTTATTCATAACTAAATCATTTCCATAAAAATATCAACTCAGTTCCAAAAATTTTCTTTTATGGGATTTGACAGAATATAAATCCCTTATGAAAATATATTTTTCAGGAATTTTTGAAATTCATTTACTATGTTTAAATAGTCCATAACAAGAAAATCTTGCTACATTTATCATATATCGAAACTTTATCCACATATTCTGAAATTTACAGGGTATGTTCCTGACATATATATATACTTTGAGTAAAAATTTCATAATTTTTGGAGTTACCCACAAAGAGTAATTCGAGTTTATTTTTAAAAGTAGTCATTTACCGTAACAGCCATAACTCTAATTCTACATGGCTAAAACTTCCCATATTTTTACAGGACTCAGATAACTTATGATATTATCACTCCAAATTTTTTTAGAACTTTTGAAGTAAAATAATCGGATGAAACAGCCCCTGGAAGTGACTAGTCCGCGAGATTTTATTCCCTTTTTCCCCTTTTGAAAAATATGGACTGTTTTTGCCAAAATAGTCACCATAATTTGTAAAATCATTATTTTTAAGTGCTACCACTTGAGTTTACTAGTTAACTTACATATCTAGCACCCCTCTTTGACGGATGGCAAAAAGGATGTGTAGATCTCAAGTTATAACCCTTTTAAAGTGGTAAAAAGTTAGGGTTTTCTAACCCTTTAATAACTAATTTTGCTATTCTTTCTTTTAATCCAACTTTTGACACTCAAAAAGGATAGATCTAGACATAACACACTCTAAAGCATGTGTATTTAAGGTTTTTGAATTTTGAAACCTTACATCTTCATCCCATCAAAACAAATTAAACAAAAAGGAAATAAACTAGTTTTTGGGTGTTTTATACTTTTGATCCACTTGATCTTCTTCTTTTATAGATGATGAGGGAGCTTTGAGCACACAATAATTCTCCCCCCTTCTCTTCCTCCTCCACCTGAATTCTCTCTCTCTCTCTCTCTCTCTCTCTTGTCTCTCTTTAGTTTTCTTAGCTAGCTTGGAGAAATAGATGAAAGAGAAAGGAATGAATTTTTGTTTGATAAAAAAATGTATAGATATGTTTTGTATATCTAATATACATCTCCCCCATCTTCTTTATTTCTTCCTTGCTCATTGCATTGTTGTTTACAAGCTTTACCTTACTTGTAGACTTGGTTAAAGTGAGTAGTTGAATGGAAAAATGACAACTTGCTTGGAGTTAGTAGGAGTTGGTAAGAAAAATGATTAAATCACATGGTCCTTTTCTTCCCATCCTAGCCGCCCATCTCCTCTCCTTCAAGCCCATTTGTGGTTTAATTTTAATGTAATATTTACTTAATCAAATGTCCAAAAAGTCCCTTAATAATTGGGCAAAAACTTGGGCTTTACATTTAATTCTTTTAGATTTTCTAATAAAAATATTTAGGCCATGTAAATTAACATAGTCCAATACTTTTAATTTTATCCTACCATAATCATTTACTTAGGGTTTGTATTCCACTTATTTGGAATTTAAATAATCACTTACATAGATTAAATTATATAACCGAATTAGACTTGCTTTAATTAAGTTTAAAATAAATAATAAATTAAGATAATAAAATTAATCTCTTAGGTTAGTATAAATTTTAAATATTAACATTCTTTCATTGTGAGGTCCCCAAATTCGGGTCCCAAATCACCACGAATCTGGTACATCAGTCTATAACTATTGCGAAAGATATAAACATAAATTATTTATACGTTAAACATTACACACGAATCCCAAGGTCGAGAACCTTCACATAATACCTGAATCAATATCATATCTAACATACAATGTCATTAACATACAATAATGTTACATTTCTAGCTGCACATATTATCCCAAGTTGAACTTGTCTTTGTCTTTGTCTTTTCCTATATCCGACGTATTCGTCTTAATCTGCAATATTTATCATGAAATAGCAAGGGTGAGCAACAAGTTTGCCCAACAAGTTTAAGTTCAATAAATTAAGGATATATCATGATAGAAAGAATTGAACAATAAGCTGGCAACCATTCAACAATATAATTGTGAACTAGCATGAATAAAATTTTCATAGTTGAACAAACATTGAATATGAACAATAATATCTGGACCAAATAGTAATGAAGGTGATTAGCCTTTCATACTTGATGGACACATGCAATATGCACAGAGTGCGAATAATAATTCATAGACATGGTATAATCAACAATGATTAACCACAAGCATATTTAAATAATCATAACTCAGGGTCAAGTTATAGAAAACTTGCATGTTCGGTCGATTATTGTTACGCAATTTATTTAGCTTTGTCTGAAAACCTAATATAGATAATACCGATATCCAGATATTAGAATAATATCATCATAATATAATAATGTTATATATATTTATATAATAATCTAAACACATAACCCTATCAGTCTATACAACACATAAGACTTAGTATCAAGTTAAACTATTTTAGTCTGAGTTGAATTCGGTACAATTCTAACATCCCGACGGTCTAGTCGGATAAATTACTAGCCTACTATCACTAAGACTCTGTCTAAACTGGTTCACAAATATCTTAGATAATTTTATTATCAGTCAAAATATTTTTCATAAGCTCGTAAAAATTTTCAGTTAATTATTACCATTTATCATGATTTTTCAATCATAAATATCATATTTATATGAATTAAATACCACTTAATTCCATTATCATTAATATTTATTTAATATCAAATATTAATAAAAATCTTAACACAATATTATAAATTATTTATAATATCTTAAAGTATTTTTAATACTTTATTATTACCTTTAAATGATTTTAAAGTAATTAAAACTATTATTAAATAACTATCCTTAATATTAAAATATTAATATTTTTCATGACAAAATATTAAAAGTTATAATTTATAACTTAAAATATTTGTATAACAGTTAAATAATTTTTATATGATTTTTAAATCATTTATTTAATTTTTTCACAATTTATTTAATATATTTATTAAATAAATTAATTACCATTAATATTAATTTATTAATGTAATTTATCACAAAATATTAAAAGTCATTAAAAATAACTTAAAATATTTTCTTATACCATAACATAATTTTTAAATGATTTTTCAGGTATTAAAATTATTTTTAACTAATTTATTTAATATTATAATTAAATAAATTAAATACCATTAATATTTCAAAAATATTAAATATAAATGAAATATATTCAAAATAATTAAAAACCTATTTTTAGGCATTAAAATAATTTTTAGGAATTTATTATTAATTTTTAATAATTAAAAATCATTTTTCTCTATTTATTAAATAAAATAATTGATTTTCTAATTAATCTGTCGCTAAAGGGTCCTATAGCGATGAAACTGTCGCTATATGTGTTCTTGAGTCTGCCTAGAATGTTCATGGCAGTGAGCAGGGTAGGAGGTGTGACCGGTTCTAGATCCTTGGTTATTAAGTTTTCTAGGCTGCTAAAGTTTCAAGATTATAGTATTCATGTAATACTTCAACTTATTCAAGTTCAATGGTCATTAACCAACATAGCAGAGAGTTATTGGCTCTCAAAAATCATGTCAGAAGTTATTCTTCATTTATGGGTTACTCAGAAATGAAGAACAGTTCGGGTTAGCTACTTTCGATCCTTATCGTTTGCATTCTGGGCTTGATTTGTAGGATCTAATGGTTCCATCGTACAGAAGAGATGTCAGGGTACAATTATATAACATCATATCATCATAACATCATCACATGAGCAAGATCTGGCATGGTCAAACCATGTCAGAAATAAGGCTCTTGAAGAATCTAGGTTTTCCAGATTTGTTCTTCAGGTAGATTGGTCAACCTGCTTTGACATTGTTTAATTTCGATCCTGATAATGATATGGGTAATCTAATGACTTGTATCTGTAGTATACATGACATGCTAATAAGATCAAACAACCACATGCCCTAACTACTAACACACAGTAAAGATATGAGACTTGAAAAATGTTGTCAGACGAAATTCGTGTTTCTTGGTTGCCCAGAAACTCAGTTTTCATGATCGGTCAACCCACTTTGACCACTCATATCTTGAGTTCTAGACATGATCTGACCTTGATTCAAGTTCCAGATCAAAGACCTTACAACATACTATAAGTCTATAACTTAAAACATAACAAATAACTAACAGGTTAAGATCTATGAGCCCTGACATTTGCTTGTCAGACAACTTTTTAGGGTTCATGACCAATTTTGAAAAAACCATTTTTGTGCATCTAGATGTTATAGATCTAGGATCTAACAACCCAGATCACTAAATGACACCCTCTAACATAACTTTAAACAACAAACAACAACAAACAACAAACAACATGGATCACATAGATTTTTATAAAGCTATGGTTTATACTTTTATGCTTTGATTTCTTTTGATTCTGATCCTTGATCTGATATTGGAGAGCTAAGAGACTAACTTGGCTTTGTTTCTCACTCTCTCCTACTCTCCATTTCGAAATATAGAGAGAGAATAGGCTTGGACAAGTTTGCTAAGTAAAGTAAGAGATTTTTCTTACTTTATAACTTTTAAATCTTGGGTTCAATGAATTTTGCTGGAATGAATGGCTGGTTGAAAAGATATAAGTCAAATGGGTTAGCTAGATTAGGTCACCCACTAAAGTTTTGATTAGACTTCCAAGTTTCCTATTAAAGAATGCTAAAGGGCAATATGGTCATTTGTCTTATCATTTTAATGGCAATTTGGTAACTTGACCAACCCTTAGGGTTTAACCCTTAGAGTTTGACCTTTAAGGTTTAAACCTAAGATTTAGAAAAATTTATTTTCTAGAATTTTTTATTAGGGTTTTAAAAATAAAAATTTAAGCTTTCTAATTCATAATTAGAGTTTCCTAATTAAATTAGGGTTTCCTAATTGCCTAGACTTGAACATTAGGATTAAGGATTCCTAATTTAGCAATTAGGGTTCCTAATTTAGCAATTAGGGTTTCCAATTGAAAATTAAGATTTCTAATAATTAGGGTTTCTAATTATTAGGGCTTCTAATAATTAGGTTATAATTTATAACATTTAAACCTTATACTTAACCTTTGAATTCTCCAATTAGGGTTTTAATATTCCGAATAAGGGTTTCGAATTTCCGAAACTGAAATTAAGGTTTTCAGAACTGATATTTGGGTTTCTTATTAATCGCTAAGGTTTTCTAACTGAACGTCGATGTTATTAATATATGGTTAGAGTTTGCCACTAATATAGGTTATCTGATCAACCCTTGACCCTTAACCACATACTGTACACAAATACAATCATATACACAGAATATATACACTTATTCACTTAATGCTGAATAATTCACCACAAAAATTTTTAAATCCATAAAATCCCTTCCCAAAAATGTCAAATCCATACACTTATTTTCTGTCTAGGTTTATTATTTAACCTTAATTCAATCTTTTTAAGATTTTTAATAATTTGTCCAAATTCTCGGGTCGTCACATTCACCCCTTCTTCTAAGAATTTCGTCCCCGAAATTAAACTTACATCTTATACCTTTCATACTCATCACCACATGATAACCAAAACATCTCTCACAAGAGTTAAATTATTCAAATCATACTGAGGAGTCATATAGACTACGAACTTTCATTTTTGAAAAGGTTTTATGGAAATTCATCCGTAAACCGCTCTAGTCTTATGGACATAGTGGGTAATTAGCCCGTTATGCCCGGTACTTATTAAGTACTGCTGGTCTGATCTGTTTCTCGTCACAGCCATAGGCACAAAAATTGTACCTCAGTCTTATCCAATTCCTCACCAAAACAATTCGGTTCGGGAAAATTTTCTAAGAACGCTTAAAATTTTATAAACGTTGGTTTAGCTGAATCAAATATAATAGACTCATGTCAATAATTCAATTCAATTGAAATATTTAGGTATAGCCAAACCCCGTTGGCAAATTAAAATTTTGAAAATATTGTTGAAAATGATGTCATGATGTTGTACTGTATTAACAGCCCGTTTGAGGATGCCGTCATCGAGTGACTTTGTCATAACACATTATACAATAGTGGAACAACGATTTTAGATCAAATTCAAGACTAAGTATTCCTGTATTTACAACTCCATCAACTTTTTATCGTCTCTGCACCAGGTTACATGGTACATAAGTGATAAATAAAAATATATTTTGATATTTGAAATCATTATCGTCTAGCTGAAACAAGTAGAATAGACTATATTTTAAGCCGTTCAAAAATCATTTCAAATCAGTTTTATCATCTCAACAGGTAACGATGTGTCGATGGCCTGAAGTCCACACATACAGAATGGTCACCAGAAGTTGAGAATAAAAATTCATTTCCAAGAGCACATAGTGTGTATTTAGCTTGATGTCAAAAATTTTGAAGTCTAGCATAGCTAGCAGATTTGAAAAACCTAATGTCTATACTAATAATCAATTACTTAATAATGTTATCTATTCCTATTATCCTCAATACTTCTTTCACACAAAACTATACTCAGTTCGTCAAACTTACCACACTTATGCGTTCAGGAACTTTCCACAATCATATGAGTTTAAGAACTTGTCCTAGTCAGACCTTTGGCGTCCATTCGCTGAGGGGTTCAAAAACATTTCATATAATTGTGAGTCACAAACCTACCATAAATATGAGTTTTAAGAACTCACACTTAACCTTATATTCTCTAACTATACCCTACCTATCTGTTATACACCTAAGAAAAGAATCACCTTCTCAACAGGTATATAGCAAGTAGCGCGACACAGACATTTTAATGATTATCAATACCAGAAACTAAGTGGTTTTTACACCAAGTAAAATTCCCCGCCCATAACAAGGAATAATACAACTCAGCTGCTGACATGAGTCCTTAATTGAAATCCCCACCTAATCCTATCTCCCTTCTCAATACGAATTTCATTTAATCCGTATTCATAATCCTTTCTTGAATTCGTATCAATTCATAGTACAAATGACACACAAGAATCTTGATGTAAACTTTTCAATCATTAGATTGATTCTTCTCCCTGCTATCACCTTATCAGATCACGGGGTGATCTCATCATATAAATCGCGATTCATTTCTATACTATGATCGTTTTGTTTTACGATCTCCTATCACTGTACCTTTAGTCTTTTAGACTCTATCTATTCCTCACTACTATTCACCTTTATTATCAGAGTTAGGGAACTCCGTATCTTTATAACTCGCCGAGATTCGTCTTTGAATCTTACCGACTCACTAACTCTATTTGAGTTAGTACTTATCCTAATCATTGCGGTTATTAGCCTCAGGTAACCTTACCTAAGGTTTATAACCAACAACTTTGATACCAACTGTGAGGTCCCCAAATCCGGGTCCCAAATCACCACAGATCTGGTACATCATTTTATAACTATTGCAGAAAATATAAACATAAATTGTTTATACATTAAATATTACACACTAATCCCAAGGTCGAGAACCTTCACATAATACCTGAATAAATATCCTATCTAACATACAATGTCATTAACATACAATACTGTTACATTTCTAGCTGCACATATTATCCCAAGCTGAACTTATCTTTGTCTTTTCCTATTACTGACGTATTCGTCTTAATCTGCAATATTTATCATGATATTGCAAAGGTGAGCAACAAGTTTGCCCAGCAAGTTTAAGTTCAATAAATTAAGGATATATCATGATAGAAAGAATTGAACAATAAGCTGGATAACATTCAACAATATAATTGTGAAATAGCATGAACAAAATTTTCATAGCTGAACGAACATTGAATATGAACAACAATATCTTGACTGAATGGTAATGAAGGTGATCAGCCTTTCATACCTGATGGACACATGTAATATGCACAGAGTGCGAATAATAATTCACAGACATGGTATAATCAACAATGATTAACCACAAGCATATTTAAATAATCATAACTCAGGGTCGAGTTATAGAAAACTTGCCTGTTCAGTCGATTACTGTACGCAATTTATTTAGCTTTGTCTGAAAACCTAATATAGATAATACCGATATCCAAATATTAGAATAATATCATCACAATATAATAATGTTATATATATTTATACAATAACCTAAGCACATAACACATAACCCTATCAGTTTATACAACACATAAGACTTAGTATCAAGTCAAACTATTTCAGTCTGAGTTAAATTCGGTACAATTCTGACATCCCGACGGTCTAGTCGAATAATTTACTAGCCTAATATCACTAAGACTAGGTCTAAACTAGTTCACAAATATCTTAGATAATTTTATTATCAGTCAAAATATTTTTCATAAGCTCGTAAAAATTTTCAATTAATTATTACCATTTATCATGATTTTTCAATCATAAATATCATATTTATATGAATTAAATACCACTTAATCCCATTTTCATTAATATTTATTTAATATCAAATATTACTGAAAATCTTAACACAATATTATAAATTATTTATAATATCTTAAAGTATTTTTAATACTTTATTATTACCTTTAAATGATTTTAAAGTAATTAAAACTATTATTAAATAACTGTCCTTCATATTAAAATATTAATATTTTTCATGACAAAATATTAAAAGTTATATTTTATAACTTAAAATATTTGTATAACAGTTAAATAATTTTTATATGATTTTTAAATCATTTATTCAATTTTTCGACAATTTATTTAATACATTTATTAAATAAATTAATTACCATTAATATTAATTTATTAATGTAATTTATCACAAAATATTAAAAGTCATTAAAAATAACTTAAAATATTTTCTTATACCATTATATAATATTTAAATAATTTTTTAGGTATTAAAATTATTTTTAACTAATTTATTTAATATTATTATTAAATAAATTAAATACCATTAATATTCCAAAAATATTAAATATAAATGAAATATATTCAAAATAATTAAAAACCCATTTTCGGCTTTAAAATAATTTTTAGGAATTTATTATGAATTTTTAATAATTAAAAACCATTTTTCTCTATTTATTAAATAAAATAATTGATTTTCTAATTAATCCGTCGCTAAAGGGCCTTATAGCGACGAAATTTTCGCTATAGGTGTTCTTGAGCCTGCCTAGAATGTTCATGGCAGTGAGCAGGGTAGGAGGTTTGACCGGTTCTAGATCCTTGGTTATTAAGTTTTCTGGGCTGCTAAAGTTTCAAGATTGTAGTATTCATGTAATACTTCAACTTCAATCAAGTCTCATGGTCATTAACCAACAGAGCAGAGAGTTATTAGCTCTCAAAAATCATGTCAGATGTTCTTCATTTCTGGGTTACTCAGAAATGAAGAACAGTTCGGGTTAGCTACTTTCGATCCTTATCGTTTGCATTCTGGGCTTGATTTGTAGGATCTAATGGTTCCATCGTACAGAAGAGATGTCAGGGTACAATTATATAACATCATATCATCATAACATCATCACATGAGCAAGATCTGGCATGGTCAAACCATGTCAGAAATAAGGCTCTTGAAGAATCTAGGTTTTCCAGATTTGTTCTTCAGGTAGATTGGTCAACCTGCTTTGACATTGTTTAATTTCGATCCTGATAATGATATGGGTAATCTAATGACTTGTATCTGTAGTATACATGACATGCTAATAAGATCAAACAACCACATGCCCTAACTACTAACACACAGTAAAGATATGAGACTTGAAAAATGTTGTCAGACGAAATTCGTGTTTCTTGGTTGCCCAGAAACTCAGTTTTCATGATCGGTCAACCCACTTTGACCACTCATATCTTGAGTTCTAGACATGATCTGACCTTGATTCAAGTTCCAGATCAAAGACCTTACAACATACTATAAGTCTATAACTTAAAACATAACAAATAACTAACAGGTTAAGATCTATGAGCCCTGACATTTGCTTGTCAGACAACTTTTTAGGGTTCATGACCAATTTTGAAAAAACCATTTTCGTGCATCTAGATGTTATAGATCTAGGATCTAACAACCCAGATCACTAAATGACACCCTCTAACATAACTTTAAACAACAAACAACAACAAACAACAAACAACATGGATCACATAGATTTTTATAAAGCTATGGTTTATACTTTTATGCTTTGATTTCTTTTGATTCTGATCCTTGATCTGATATTGGAGAGCTAAGAGACTAACTTGGCTTTGTTTCTCACTCTCTCCTACTCTCCATTTCGAAATATAGAGAGAGAATAGGCTTGGACAAGTTTGCTAAGTAAAGTAAGAGATTTTTCTTACTTTATAACTTTTAAATCTTGGGTTCAATGAATTTTGCTGGAATGAATGGCTGGTTGAAAAGATATAAGTCAAATGGGTTAGCTAGATTAGGTCACCCACTAAAGTTTTGATTAGACTTCCAAGTTTCCTATTAAAGAATGCTAAAAGGGCAATATGGTCATTTGTCTTATCATTTTAATGGCAATTTGGTAACTTGACCAACCCTTAGGGTTTAACCCTTAGAGTTTGACCTTTAAGGTTTAAACCTAAGATTTAGAAAAATTTATTTTCTAGAATTTTTTATTAGGGTTTTAAAAATAAAAATTTAAGCTTTCTAATTCATAATTAGAGTTTCCTAATTAAATTAGGGTTTCCTAATTGCCTAGACTTGAACATTAGGATTAAGGATTCCTAATTTAGCAATTAGGGTTCCTAATTTAGCAATTAGGGTTTCCAATTGAAAATTAAGATTTCTAATAATTAGGGTTTCTAATTATTAGGGTTTCTAATAATTAGGTTATAATTTATAACATTTAAACCTTATACTTAACCTTTGAATTCTCCAATTAGGGTTTTAATATTCCGAATAAGGGTTTCGAATTTCCGAAACTGAAATTAGGGTTTTCAGAACTGATATTTGGGTTTCTTATTAATCGCTAAGGTTTTCTAACTGAACGTCGATGTTATTAATATATGGTTAGAGTTTGCCACTAATATAGGTTATCTGATCAACCCTTGACCCTTAACCACATACTGTACACAAATACAATCATATACACAGAATATATACACTTATTCACTTAATGCTGAATAATTCACCACAAAAATTTTTAAATCCATAAAATCCCTTCCCAAAAATGTCAAATTCATACACTTATTTTCTGTCTAGGTTTATTATTTAACCTTAATTCAATCTTTTTAAGATTTTTAATAATTTGTCCAAATTCTCGGGTCGTCACATTCACCCCTTCTTCTAAGAATTTCGTCCCCGAAATTAAACTTACATCTTATACCTTTCATACTCATCACCACATGATAACCAAAACATCTCTCACAAGAGTTAAATTATTCAAATCATACTGAGGAGTCATATAGACTACGAACTTTCATTTTTGAAAAGGTTTTATGGAAATTCATCCGTAAACCGCTCTAGTCTTATGGACATAGTGGGTAATTAGCCCGTTATGCCCGGTACTTATTAAGTACTACTGGTCTGATCTGTTTCTCGTCACAGCCATAGGCACAAAAATTGTACCTCAGTCTTATCCAATTCCTCACCAAAACAATTCGGTTCGGGAAAATTTTCTAAGAACGCTTAAAATTTTATAAACGTTGGTTTAGCTGAATCAAATATAATAGACTCATGTCAATAATTCAATTCAATTGAAATATTTAGGTATAGCCAAACCCCGTTGGCAAATTAAAATTTTGAAAATATTGTTGAAAATGATGTCATGATGTTGTACTGTATTAACAGCCCGTTTGAGGATGCCGTCATCGAGTGACTTTGTCATAACACATTATACAATAGTGGAACAACGATTTTAGATCAAATTCAAGACTAAGTATTCCTGTATTTACAACTCCATCAACTTTTTATCGTCTCTGCACCAGGTTACATGGTACATAAGTGATAAATAAAAATATATTTTGATATTTGAAATCATTATCGTCTAGCTGAAACAAGTAGAATAGACTATATTTTAAGCCGTTCAAAAATCATTTCAAATCAGTTTTATCATCTCAACAGGTAACGATGTGTCGATGGCCTGAAGTCCACACATACAGAATGGTCACCAGAAGTTGAGAATAAAAATTCATTTCCAAGAGCACATAGTGTGTATTTAGCTTGATGTCAAAAATTTTGAAGTCTAGCATAGCTAGCAGATTTGAAAAACCTAATGTCTATACTAATGATCAATTGCTTAATAATGTTATCTATTCCTATTATCCTCAATACTTCTTTCACACAAAACTATACTCAGTTCGGGTTAGCTACTTTCGATCCTTATCGTTTGCATTCTGGGCTTGATTTGTAGGATCTAATGGTTCCATCGTACAGAAGAGATGTCAGGGTACAATTATATAACATCATATCATCATAACATCATCACATGAGCAAGATCTGGCATGGTCAAACCATGTCAGAAATAAGGCTCCTGAAGAATCTAGGTTTTCCAGATTTGTTCTTCAGGCAGATTGGTTAGCCTACTTTGACCTTGCTTAATTTCGATCCTAATAATGATATGGGTAATCTAATGACTTGTATCTGTAGTATACATGACATGCTAATAAGATCAAACAACCACATGCCCTAACTACTAACACACAGTAAAGATATGAGACTTGAAAAATGTTGTCAGACGAAATTCGTGTTTCTTGGTTGCCCAGAAACTAAGTTTTCATGATCGGTCAACCCACTTTGACCACTCATATCTTGAGTTCTAGGCATGATCTGACCTTGATTCAAGTTCCAAATCAAAGACATTACAACATACTACATGTCTATAACTTAAAACACAACAAATAACTAACAGGTGAAGATCTATGAGCCCAGACATTTGCTTGTCAGACAACTATTTAGGGTTCATGATCAGTTTTGAAAATCCCATTTTCATGCATCTAGATGTTATGGATCTAGGATCTAACAACCCAGATCACTAAATGACACCCTTTAACATAACTTTAAATAGCAAACAACAACAAACAACATGGATCACATAGATTTTTATAAAGCTAGGGTTTATACCTTTATGCTTTGATTTCTTTTGATTCTGATCCTTGATCTGAAATTGGAGAGTTAAGAGGCTAACTTGGCTTTGTTTCTCACTCTCCCCCACTCTCCATTTCAAAATATAGAGAGGGAATAGACTTTGAAAAGTTTGCTAAGTAAAGTAAGAGATTTTTCTTACTTTTTGACTTTTAAATCTTGAGTTCAATGAATTTTGATGGAATGAATGGCTGGTTGCTGAGATATAAGTCACATGGGTTAGCTAGATTAGGTCACCCACTAAAGTTTTTGTTAGACTTCCAAGTTTCATGTTAAAGAATTCTAAAAGGGCAATATGGTCATTTGTCTTATCATTTTAATGGCAAATTGGTAACTTGACCAACCCTTAGGATTTGACCCTTAGGGTTTAAACCTAAGGTTTTGAAAAATTTATTTTTTTAGAATTTTTTATTAGGGTTTTAAAAATAGAAATTTAAGCTTTCTAATTCATAATTAGAGTTTCCTAATTGCCTAGACTTGAACATTAGGATTAAGGATTCCTAATTTAGCAATTAGGGTTTCCAATTGAAAATTAGGATTTCTAATTATTAGGATTTCTAATTATTAGGGTTTCTAATAATTAGGTTATAATTTATAACACTTAAGCCTTATACTTAGCCTTTGAATTCCCCAATTAGGGTTTTAATATTCCGAATTAGGGTTTTGAATTTTCAGAACCGAAATTAAGATTTTTAGAACCAGTATTAGGGTTTCTTATTAATCGCTAAGGTTTTCTAACTGAACGTCGATGTTCTTAATATATGGTTAGGGTTTGCCACTAATACAGGTTATCTGATCAACCATTGACCCTTAACCACATACTGTACACAAATACAATCATATACATAGAACATATACACTTATTCACTTAATGCTGAATAATTCACCACAAAAATTTTTAAATCCATAAAATTCATTCCCAAAAATGTCAAATCCATCCACTTATTTCCTGTATAGGTTTATTATTTAACCTTAATTCAATCTTTTTAAGATTTTTAATAATTTGTCTAACTTCTCGGGTCGTCACATCCATAATATAACACTTAAGTTATTTAATTCACATACCTAATGTATAATTAGGTTATGTAACTTTCTATTTAATTTTTCTTTATATAATAAATAAATATATATACTTAATATATTTATTTATTTAATCACATATATATTTCACATAAGTCACAAAGTATTTAAAAAAAATATTCTCATCTACCTTGTAACCTAAATCCTTGATTATACTTAATTCATAAATTAAGCAAAATTTCCAGGTTATCACATTGGTTCACCCGTCGCCCTAGCCCATAATAGAAACCGTCGCCATAGCCCAAAAAACCATCGTCATAGCCGACTGTGTACTACACAGCTGTGTACATGTATTTTTTCATATATATATATATATATATATATATATATATATATATATATATATATATATATATATATAAGACTGAAAGTATTACAATTGACACTTGGAATGCTTGAATTGGCGTTATGTGTGTCAATTTTTCAGGAAACATAACCATGCTCTTTCTCAAATAAAACACTTTAAATTGCCTTTTGTCCACGTGTCCATCTATCTCTTCATTATACTCGATCACATCTATCTATACCTTTAATATATATATATATATATATATATATATATATATATATATATATATAAGCACGACTAACAATCATACCTTATGATTATCCCAGTTAACTCATCAATTAGAATGAGTTAATTCAAATGGCCATGAGTTACTTAGTTAACTCGAACGACCAATATTATATTTAATATGATAATTAATAATTACAATTAATTGTCCTTAAATCATGCGGGAAGAATATAAAAAGTTTCTTATTAAAATACTTAAAGTTATATGTAATTTTAACAAATATATATTCTTATTCACGACTAACAATTATACTTTATGACCATCAAAGTTAGCTCATCAATTAGAATGAGTTAACTCGGATGGTTATGAGTTAACCCAAATAGTGAATATTACATTTAACATGATAATTAATAATTACAATTAATTGTCGTTGAACTTTCTAGACATTACCAATAATGCTAACTAATAATATGAATAATTGTATCGTGTCAGTTATTGATTTAATATAAAATATTGTACAGATGATATTATGACAATACTTGAATCAATAATATGAGATACTATACAGCAACTACTGTGGCAATCATTAAATGAAATTGAGTGACTTCTTATGTAAGAATCAATAATCAGAGATACTGTGCAATACCGTGTGCTACTGTGCAACCACACGTATTACTGTACTTTTATCACCGGGTATTTTAACATTTAACGGTAAAAGTTTTGCCGCAATTTTTTTATAAAAAGGTTATTTCTGTCACTTTCTATATCCGACAGTTATCCCGTTATGTGGTCCACCAATGATTGCGCCTTCGTACGAATATTCCCCGGTAAAAAGAATATTCTCCGACAAAACAAATATTTTTTGACAACTTGCTTACTTTGCAAAATTTTCACATATCACCCATAACTATAGCATTATATCAAATCAACACCTTATTATTCAAAATAATAATTAGAGAAATTAAATCTTTATTCATAAAAAGTTGGGGTCTTACGATCTCCCCTCCTTATGAAATTTCGTCCTCGAAATTGATGTACGTACCTGGTATGTCGAAGAGGTGAGGATACCTTATTTTTATTTCAGATTTTAACTCTCAAATTATTTCCTCAATATCATGGTTTCTCCATAAAACTTTGACTTAAGGTATAACCTTTGAGCGTAGAATATATTCCTTCTTATCTAAGATTTTTAATAGGTACCTCCTTATACGTTAAATATATGAAAAATAATGTGGTACCTCCTCATCTGATTCTAATTCAATAATGAGGTTTGGATCTTACACATATTTACGTAGCATATATATATGAAAAACGTTATGAACACAAGACATACTTGGCGGTAAGGCAATTCTATAGGCCACAGTTCCTACTCGATCGAGGATTTCAAATGGACTAATAAATCGAGGGTTGAGATTTCCCCTCTTCGTCGATTCTTGATTCTTGAATAACACCTTCTTGCACCTTCTTCTTCATATTCATCAGCTCTAGGTCTATAGCTTGAGCAGCTTTAACTTTATCGATTAAGGTCGATTCTACTCGTATATTTGACATCATCATATGGATCCTTAGAGTCTTTAACTCTATCTCCATCCTTTGTAAGTCATACAAAATGAGCCTTTGTGTAAACAATATCGCACTCATACCTGCATATGATCTTCTACTCAACGCTCAGCTACCACGTTCATTTTTCTAGGATGGTATTGAATGTTATGGTCTTAATCTTTCAATAGCTCGAGCCAAAGTCTTTAGCGTATGTTAAGTTCGTTCTAGGTGAAGAAATATTTGAGGTTTTTGGAGTATATTTAGGATGTCATCAATAAAGACAACCACAAAAGGATCCAAATATTCCTTAAATATTCGGTTCATCATGTCCATGAATGCAACATGGGCATTGGTCAATCCTATAGATATAACTAGAAATTTGTAATGCCCGTATCGAGTTTTAAAAGCAATCTTTGGAATGTCAACAGTTTTAATCTTTAACTGATGATATCCGGAATGAAGATCAATCTTTGAGAAGAATTTAGCACCTTGCAACTAGTCAAACATGTCATCAATACGAGATAACGGATACCTATTTTTGATGGTGACATGGTTCAACTCCCGATAGTCAATGCAAAGTCGCATACTCCCATCTTTCTTCTTTACGAATAAAATAGGAGCACCTCAAGGAGATATACTAGGACGAATGAAATCAATATCTAACAGTCCCTGTAGTTGGATTTTTAACTCCTAAAGTTCAATAGGAGACATTCGATATGGGGTTTTGAAAATGGGTTTTGTACCGGGTTCAAGGTCAATACAAATTTCGATTTCACGCTCTGGTGGTAGGCCAGGAAATTTTTCAGGAAATACATCAGGAAATTCATTAACAACAGAAATATCATTCAGATCTGACGTATTTTTGTTTAAATCTATGAAATAAGCTAAGAAAGCTTGACATCCATTTTTCAATAAACGAATGGCTTTATGGCTTGATATGACAGTGATTGACTTTAGTGGTTTGGTTGCTTGAATTTTCATAACAGGTTGGTTAGGATTATGAAAACTAATAACCTTACAAAAATAATCATTTTTAACATGATGAATAGTTAACCAATCAATCCCAAAAATCACATCAAATACAAGTATTTTCAAAGAGATGAGATCAATAGGTAATGTGAGGTTACCGATTTGAATCAAACAAGATTTATAAATAGTGGATGTAATGAAGGTTTCTCCTAATGGAGTTTCAACAGACAAGTTAAAGTCTAATTTCTCAGGGGTCAAGTTCAAACGTTGAGCACAAGCAGGTGAAATAAAAAAATGGGTAGAACCGGTATCTAATAAGGTATAGACTTCACAAGAGTTTATAATTGCTTACCCGTGATAACTTTGTTTGGGTTCTTCGCTTTTTGGGAAGTCACGAAAAATGCTCTCCCTTGAACCACTGACTTTGACTTTTCTGGGATAGCCTTTGGTGTCACCATCCCAGCTGGACTTGACTTCGCTGCATGACAAAATCTAGCTATGTGACCGTCCTTTCCACAACTGAAACACACCTTGGAAGGCTGTGTACAGTTTGGACTAATGTGTCCCTCCTCTCCGCATCCATAACATCTAATTGGTGGTAGTTCTCCTCCCCTAAAAATGGTTCCTAGTGCTGCTATCGATGTCTTTCCGTCATTGTTGAATCTTCTCGTTTTGAAATTTTCACTTGACTCATTTCTTATATTATCTTGGCCAGAATTACCACCGAAGTGGTTACCATTTCTGGCATGATAATTTCCTCCACGTTGGTTATCACTACTCCGATGACTGTTGCCACTGGTACAACTATTATCGTGTTGCCGGTTGTTATCTTTTGGTTGAACTATCTCATTATGTCACTCCAATAGTTGAGCCCTATTCACAACATCTGAATACAAACAAAGTTTATGAGAAATGAGATATTGACGAATTTCTGGTTTCAAACCTCTCAGAAACATTTGTAGACACTCAAAATTTTCTGCATACCTGTTACTAACATTGCAGGAGGGCAGAATCGTCTTTCAGAGATAACCCTAGAAGACAGCTGAGTTCAATCCCAGAGACAACCCTGGGATATTCAGTATTACCATCTCAGAGATAACCCCGAGACATCCAGCTCAGTCCTGGAAATACCACCGGAAGTTTCAACCTCAACCCTGGAAACAACACCAGGAGTTTCAGTTTCAACCTCAGAGATAATCCCGACGACTGCAGTTCAAATACCAAAAATCACACCGAAGAAGACCGTTTCATCTAGAAGATAACCCCGAGATACTCAGTCTCAGTCCCAAAAACAACAACAGGAAAGACAATGTCAACCTCGGAGATAACCCCGAGGCATGCAGTTGCAGTTGCAATTTCGGAGATAACCCCGAAAATGCTTGTTTCAAACCCATGCAATCAGCTTCAAACACTCGGTAATGGCCCCGAGGAACTCATTTCCCAAGTTCGGAGATAACCCCGGGAAGTCAAGCACATCTCAGAAACAACACTGAGGACGGTCAACACCTGCAGTAGTCCAATCTCAGAGATAACCCTGAGCAACAACTGATAAATTAACTCAAGCCGGAGATAACCCCGGTGAAGGGCAGAATCGTCATTTTGCCATCCCAATCCCACTTTGCGCCATCTCAGCATTCATACATACATACACAGTAATGTCCTACAAGAACCAAAGAGTGCCAATCCCGAGTGACTACTGCACAAGACAGCACACCGAATAGAATTTAAAGTTTGAAGACCAAGGGCATGGTCCCAACTTCCTGACTTCGTACAACCTCTAATCCCATGTCATTGTGTAGCTCTCGACAACAACATGCCGAAAAAGGTCTTATACACCTCGATCGGATGCCTGGATTGAAGTTCTAAAAGTTCGAGCGAACATCACGTTGCACGCGTACACGTACATCGAGACGACGGGACCCACAAAACCCAAGGTGCACCTGCGGCTCCTCCCTCTATAAATAGAGGGCTTTGGGCAGCCATTTTGAAAAGAGAAAAGGCGGGGAAGCCCTATCTAATTTGCTATATACACACTATAAACTAAGTGCTTTCTCATTTTAAACACTTGTGAGCTTATATATTGTTATAATTTTACCGGCGGGAGCTGAGTGTTCATCCATTTAAAGTCATTGAAGTCTTCTTCGATAGTCCACTATATGCCTTCTTACACACTTTAAAGCCTTTCTCTTCATCTTTGTACACACCGTTCTTCATGTTGAGAATCGTGTTGCGTGTGTATGCCCGGACTTCGGTCAGTGGCTTTTATTTTCCTTTATATATATATATATATATATATATATATATATATATATATATATATAACCAAATAAACGCTCCAGACGTGAGTCCAGGCTCAATCGAGGCATAACTCGATAATATAAGGGTTTGAAAAATCTCTTTTTACAAAACATCATTGCTATATCTTGTTTAAAATTTAATTTTTATACAAATTCAAACCCTTTGTATATAGGTGTGAATGAGGTATAACACTACTTTTAAATAATTACACATTGACCCACACACACACACACACACACACATTCGTATAATAGTTTAATTGAAAAGTGGCGGTCACTATGGCAACACGGATGCCGGGGGGTGCCTAACACCTTCCCTCCGCATAAGCAAGTCCCCGGACCATAATGAATCTCGATTTCACAGACCCGTTAAGCAGTGCCACATCACTGGGTCAATGTGTAAACCTTTTCTCGGTTGTGTTAGTATAACCATTTAAAAAATCAACTAGCGTCTCTTACAGTCAAATTGTCAACATATAAATGTCAGACCTTTTCACAACTTATTTTTTCAAACAAATCTCACCTAACATGAGAACACCAAAAGACAAGAACAGAAAGGAGACAAATAAAATCCCGATGTCGACAACATTCGTGTCATTCGCTCCTCATTATCCACCAAATGGGATGCAAACTGGGATAACTCTACAAACTTGGCCTCGTATTGTGATACAGTCATATTATTTTGTTACAGTTTGATGAATTCCACCTCCTTCATGTGACGAATACTTTCTGGAAAATACTTGTCGTTGAATAATTCCTGGAACTTCTCCCAAGACATCTTAAATGCGGAAAGATGAGTACGCTTTACAGATTCCCACTAATAATTTGCCTCTCCACGCAACATATAGGTGGCGAAGGGAACCTTTTGCTCCTCTGTGCATCCCAAGACATCAAATATCTTGGTGATCTGCTTAATCCATATTTCTACTTTAAGTGGCTCTGGCTTTTCCAAAAACTCTGGCAGTCCCAACTCCTTGAATTTCTTAGCAGTGACCAGTCGTGAGTTGCCACTGTTTTCACCTACATTTTGAACAGAAGTCTCTCTCGTTTGGTGTTGCATGAATTATAGAAAGCTCCTAAACATCCCATCGTTCATCGTTCGGTCAATATTGTTATTTGCAAGAGGATTATTATCTTCCTAATGCACATTATCTTGGTTATTAATTGATGGTGTCTCAATGGTTGCATCTGCTCCATTGCTCATCTCAAAATTTTTAGATGTCATTCTCAAATACTGCAACAAAATAAGGGTTAATTAAAGAAATTGACATGTCTCATATTATCCCTATATTTCGATCGACCAATTAAATAACAAATAAGCTTAGGTAGGACACACTAGCAAATGATTTACTCGCCTCTCCCCTCATAGTTCTAATCCCAGATCTCCACCAAAGATCATATCCCTAAGCTCTGATACCAACTGTGATGCCCCCAAAATAGGTCCACACAATCCATTCTGAGTCGCCAAATACATGGTACATAATTCAAATACAAACTTCATTTATACAACTATTAACTATAGTGTAAAATACGACAAAATATAAGTTGTGAGCTTCAATATAAATATTGTCTTGTAAACAATATTCAAACTCAAATAAAGTCCTCATTACAATTATTATCACACTATTTTACAAAATAGTGAGGACTACTATAATAACCATCTTGGACCTTTACTCTACTCTCCGACTAGTCTCAGCTACATTCTCGCCTCCTAAGAAGAACAATGGAACCAAAAGAAAAAAGGTGAGCTCAACTAGCTCAGTAAAGAATATTATGACTAAGATAATAAAGAACAAATTATCATTAGTCCTCAACAGTGAAAAATCTGATAGAATACAATAGACAACAAGTTTTAGATCAACAACTGTAGCGGAACAAGCAATCCATTAGAAGAGTCAAGTAGAGCATGATGTCTACTATCTTCTATGATTTAAAAGTCCATCATCAATACTTTATCCCTATAACAACAATCAATAAATGTTTCAAATCAACAAATTAATCATACACTACGGGTCAATGATATTCATTTGTATCACCAGTGGTCATGATCATGTCATACATCTGTCTATCTATGCCCTACGGGCCAAATAGGACTTTCATCACAAACCTTTTATCTGTAACATTAAGGTCATGATTATACCAATACACAATTTATTGTCATAATCATACCAATTAACAGCTCATCTATGCACTACGGGCCAAAGATGACTTTCACCACAATATAAGCATGAGGATGATGACAATGATATAAAGAATCAGTCAAGTGAGATCAAAGATAAATATTAGAGACTTATAATTTAATTTATCCAGAGTTCAAAATATCTAAATTGTCAACATGATAACTAATTGTGGAGTAAAATTCAAGAATGATATTCATGTATCAAAAATAATTTGAATAGAAAAGAAAAGAAATTTTTTTTATGAATAGTACCGTATGAATAGTATCGCATGAATAGTACCCATGAATAGTACCCCGATATAAAAAGATTAAAATTTAATAAGAGAGTTCAGACCAATATTCCAGTGAAATGATAATAGATAAAGCGTAAACCTTAAGGAATTTCTAATCATTTTAGGAATTATAAAAGCAATACTTACCCTAGTAAGTTTAAATTTAGGAATATGAAATAAAATAATATCACTTATATAATATGGAGTATGAAAGAAAATGATATTTCTTACGAGTATTGAATTAAAATAATATCATTTACGACTATGAAATAAATAATATCATTTACCTTAGTAGAAACTAGATTTGACTGGAATATCAGAGATATTATCCTGAGAAAATCTTGCACTAAAAGCTACACTCAAAGTATTCTTATACTCAAAAGAAGTACTCACAATATTGCAGTAGGAATGCTTGAGATTTTTGGTGTGTTTCTTTCATAGTGCAACCTTGGAAGAAAAAGTAAACAAACATACATAACATTTTTTTTCTTCTCTGCCTAACTTTTTTTTTTCTTCTCAGTGCCTAACTTCCTCATTTCTTTTTCTTTCCTTGCCTAACCTCCTCCCATTTCTTATGGGTGAGGCCCACATCAAATGAATGCATTACAGTAGAAAACCTCCGCCTAACTTTCTTTCTTTCTTTCTCTGTCTAACAGCCTCTCATTTTCCAATGGTTGAGGGCCCACAATTTTGTAACAATTGATTTGCAGGAGAATTGTGCGCGCAATTATTTTGAAAAAGGAATTCAAAACTAAAATGATAACATTCACTCCACTTTTATTCACGTACTAAAAATTATATATTATTATAATAATATTACCATCTAAATTATAAAATTATACTATTACATTATCACATTATACTATTATAATGTAATATTAAAATAATATATTTAAATAAATATTTTATCGGAGAAAATAGTTGTGATTCCATAGAAAAATATGTCAAACTTTCAACAAATGTTTCATGCTAAATTTCTTCATTTATATCAAAATTGAACGAATATTCACCACATAATAATTATTCACAATTAATATTATAAGCTCTGTCGACGTCGGGATTTTTATTTGTCCCTTTTCTGTTCTTGTTCTTTGGTGTTCTCATGTTAGGTGAGATTTGTTTGAAAAATAAGTTGTAAAAAGGTCCGACATTTATATATCGACGATTTGACTGTAAGAGTCGCCAGTTGGTTTTTTAAATGGTTGTACCAACACAACCGAGAAAAGGTTTGCACATTAATCCAGTGATGTGACACTGCTTAATGGGTCTATGAAACCAAGATTCATTAAGATCCGGGGACTTACTTATGCGGAGGGAAGGTGTTAGGCACCCCTGACATCCGTGTTGCCATGGTTACCGCTACTTTTTAAGAAACTGTTATATAAATGTGTGTATGTGTGGGTCAATGTGCAGTTATTTAGAAGTAGTGCTATGACTCGTTTGCACCTATATACAAAGGGTTTGAATTTATATAAAAATTCAGTTTTAAACAAGATATTGTAGTGATGTTTTGTAAAAGGAGATTTTTCAAACCCTTACGCTCAATAGTAATTGAGGCATTTGATACTTCTATGTTATTAAATGTTCAGCTTGATTGCTTTTATTTTCGAGATGCGAAGCATCTTCGAAAAAATAATGTACGAAGTAGTGTCAAACTCCTTATGGGCATGAGAGCCATCTAAGGATATTCAAACACCATGAATAATCTACAAGCTGCTTACAGCTGAAAATGTCCATCACGGAAACCGAATCTAAATTCAGTAGACTGAATCTGTGATCACAGGATTCCTAGGCTCATATGATGCCGCAATTTATATGAAACTAGTAAACAGTTTTTTATATATATATATATATATATATATATATATATATATATATATATATATATATATATATATAAGCTCTAAATATATATATATATATACAAACTTGATCAACCCCAACAAAGCACCCCTACCTCCATGGGGGATCGAAAATATAAATATATAAAAGCACCCCTAAATATATAAAAGCTCTAAATATATATATATATATATATATATATATATATATATATATATATATATATATATATATATATATATACAAACTTGATCAACCCCAACAAAGCACCCCTACCTCCATGGGGGATCGAAAATATAAATATATAAAAGCGGTATATATATATATAGACAGAGAGAGAGCAAGGATCTTAAGCTCACCCTTATTGAGCACACCCCGAGCTCACCCTGCCTTTTTTTTTATAAAAAAAAACATAACTAATAAAAAATGTATAATAATTTTTGGAATTCAAAGTTTTTTTAAAAAAAATATTTTGGGTGTGATTTGGGTACATATAACAAAACAGTGTTATATAGTCTGTATAACGCTGTTTTGTTATATGTACCCAAATCACACCCAAAACACTTTTTTTAAAAAAAACTTTCAATTCCAAAAATTATTATACATTTTTTATTAGTTATGTTTTTTTTTATAAAAAAAAAAGGTAGGGTGAGCTCAATAAGGGTGAGATTAAGAAATGGACTGTATATATATATATATATATATATATATATATATATATGTGTGTGTGTGTGTGTGTGTGTGTGTGTGTGTGTGTGTGTGTGTATGTGTGTGTGTGTGTGTGCATACAATCAACCACCACTAAGCACCTCCATGGGGGATTATAAATGTAAATAAAACATATAAACCCAATCCACCACCACGTAGCACCTCCACGGGGGATTGGAAAGGTAAATAAAGCAATAAAAATCAATCAACCACCACGAAGCACCTCCATAGGGGATTAAAAATATAAATATAGCAATAAAATGATCAACCGCCTTGAAGTAAACTCCAGGCGGGACAAAATATAAATAAAGCTGTAAAATGCCACGAAGTAAACTCCAGGCCTGACAGAAATATATATATATATATATATATATATATATATATATATATATATATATATATAAAGAAATAAAAGCCACGGCCCGAAGTCCGGGCATACACACGCTACACGACTCTCAACGTGAAGAATTGTGTGTGCACAGTAGTGGAGAAAGGCTTTAGATAGTGTAAGAAGGCTTACAGTGGACTGCCAAAGAAATCTTCAATAGCTTTAAAGGGATGAACACTCGGCTCCCGCCGGTAAAAATATAACAATATATAAGCTCACAAGTGTTTAAAATGAAAAAGCGCTCAGTTTATAGTGTGTACAGAGCAAATTGGACAAGGCTTTCTCGCCTTTTTCCTACGTAAAATGGCTGCCCCATGCCCTCTATTTATAGAGGGGGGAACCGCAGGTGTACCTGCGGCAGCCGCAGATGCACCTGCGACTGCCAGGGGTGCCCCGAGTTCTGCGAGTCCCGCCGTCTCGAAGTACATGGACGCGTGCAACGTGATGTCCGTTCGAACTTTCAGAACTTCAATCTGGGCATCCGATCGAGGTGTATAAGACCTTTTTTGGCATGCTGTTGTCGAGAGTTACACAATGACATGGGATTAGAGGTTGTACGAAGTCAAGAAGATGGGACCATGCCCTCGATCTTCAAGCTATAAATTCTATCCGGTGTGTTGTCTTGTCCAGTAGTCACTCGGGATTGGCGCTCCTTGGTTCTTGTAGGACATTTCTGTGTAGAATGTATGTATGTTGTTATTGAGATGGCGCGATGTGGCATTGGGATGGCAAAATAACGGTCCTACCCTTCACCGGGGTTATCTCTGATTTGAGCTGTGTTAGCCATCGTTGCTCAGGGTTATCACTGAGATTGGACTGCTTCAGGTGTTGACCGTCCTCGGGGTTATTTATGAGATGTGCCTGACTTCCCCGTGTTTTCTCTGGGCTTGTGGAATGAGTGCCTCGGGGCTTTTGCCGAGTGTTCTGAAGCTGTTTGCATGTGTTTGAAACAAGCATTTTCGGGGTCATCTCCGAAACTAAAACTGCAATTACACGCCTCGGGGTTATCTTCGAGGTTGACGATGTCTTTCCCGATGTTATTTTTGGGACTGAGACGGAGTATCTCGGGGTTATCTCCAAGATGACACAGTCTTCTCTGATGTGATTTTCGGTATCTGAACTGCAGTCCTCGGGGTTATCTCTAAGGTTGAAACTGAAACTCCTGGTGTTGTTTCTGCGGTTGAGGTTGAAACTTCCGGTGGTATTTCCAGGTCAGAGCTAGATGTCTCGGGGTTATCTCCGTGATGGTAATACTGAATATCCCAAGGTTGTCTCTTAGATTGAACTGAGCTGTCTTCCTGGGTTATCTCTGAAAGACGATTTTGCCCTCCTACAATGTCAGTAACAGGTATGTAAAAAATTTTGAGTGTCTACAGATGCCCCTCTTTATCATATTCATGCAGTGCAATGGCATGGATAGGATAAAGAATACTAGACACTTGAAATGTAACAAGATAATCATGATGCAATGTACAGCAGCATGATGCAAATGTATGTAGTTTGTTGGATTGTTTTCTAACATGGTGGGTTGATTGCCGGCTCCCTTTGACTTCTACCGGGATCAAATGTATCTCTCATGTACAAGAGACTCTGTGGGGATGCATTTTGCATGTTGTTGATGTGTATAGCATATTCCATCATCAGTCCTCCCCAATAAGGATGTTCTGTTGGAGTTACTGCCAATATTCTATGTTGTCAAGGTTGCCTGACCTTCACTGAATTGTACATCAACAGATGAAATCCCTACTGAGGATAAATACCAAGGCTGCTTGACCTTTGTTGATGTGTGTATCAACTGATGCAATCATCGGATGGCTTCCGACGCTTCGTTGGGTTTACTTGCCAATGACTAAATTGATGTCAAGGTTGCTTGACCTTCGTTGATATGTGCATCAATGGATGCAAATGCGTGATACCCCTGCCGGGGATGGGTACTTTGGTAGATGAAAAAATGCGTGATACGCCCACCAAGGAAGCTGCTTGATCTTCACTGACGTGTGCATCAACGGCTGGAATTATCGGATGGTTTCCGATGCTTTGTTGGATTTACTTGTCAACGGCTAAAGTGCTGTCAAGGTTACTTGACCTTCGTTGACATGTACATCAACGGATGCAAATGCGTGATACCCCTGCCAGGGATGAGTGCTTTGCCACATGTAAACGCGTGATACCCCCACCGGGGATGTGTGCTAGAACGCGTGATGCCCCTACCAGGGATGGTGCATTAACAGATGTAGATGTGTGATACCCCCACCGGGGAAGCTATTTTGAGAATGATGACCCCAAACTGACGGTATTGGACCTTTGTGCAGTATTGCCTAATGTGATCTACAGCTGTTGAGATCATTGGTATAGTATACTCTGTGTTTGGGCGAATACCAATGAATGATATGAAAGCCAGTCTGGCCCAAGATTTCAGGCTATTCTGCTCAATCGCGTAGCGTTTTTATCCTTGATTTGGCCTTTGTTAGTAGTAAGGCGTCTGTGCCCCATTTCCCTGTATTTTTATCTGTACAGAGATGATCTATGTAGATGATGATGTACTTAGGAATGTATGTACTATTTTTCATTCCCTACATCATATTGCCATCTATTATTTGTCATGCATGTATCATGTTATGCATATGTATGTATGTCCAGAGATATTCAGCATTGACCCCTAAATGGTCTTATGATACGGCCTACATAGATGTCTTCTTCGACAGTCAGCCGCATAGATCATACCCCACCAGTATTGGTGGCATCCCATCTGAGGTCGTGGTATGATAGTATGTCACCTATAGATAGGGTGACTGTAGATCAGCTATTACAGCATTTTATAACCCTCTTGATGTCTCAGGTTCCCACAGGTTTCGTGGAGGGTATGCTGGAGCATTGGATACCGGAGAGACAGGTTTTCAGATTTTGTACCCAGGAGTTGACTCCTACATTGGAGGAGTACAAGCGTTTGATGGCTTTGCCCTTAGACAGACCTTGTGCTCATATGGCTATCGAAGATATGCACCAGCAGTTCATAACCCTCACCGGGTTACGGTGTAGAGTAGTAGAGGATGAGATTACATCCGGTCATGTATTATCCCAGCGTTTCCTGATAGATAGGTTTGGCTCATCAGACAGCTATACACGGTATTCTGGGGATTTCACCACACCAGAGGATCAGTGGCATTTGACCAGAGTAGATGTATTTATGATGTGCATAGCGGCTTATGTGTACTTACCATAATATATGGATGAGCTGGACATCGGTGTTATCATAGCAGTGAGAGCTCTCAGTGAGGGTCGTACCATCATTTCGATGATTGTGGCAGAGATATTATGGTCAGCCACATTTTGCAGCACCTACCCTGCAGGGGTATTTACAGGTAGTTCGGTCATGTTATACGTGTGGTTTATGTCACACTTGAGACCGATTGGCACTTTTCGCCAACACGGGTACTGCTTCACCCATGATATAGCTATGTCTTACTCCTTTCAGCCATCGGAGTATACAGACGCTATGTCGTGGCTGGTATTCTTGGCAGGGATCAGAGATCCGTTCGGCATCTTACCGTGTTCAGGGCCCAGTTCACCCTATAGCTTCATTACTCACGCTCTTGGCATGGACTACCTATCACCCACTGGCCGTGATGTCACAGTTTAACCAGTTCCAAGACTTTCATCCTTTTGAGGGGGTGTTAGGTCAGCGTTTAGCTTCTCGCCATCTATCAGCAGAGGACCGATACCAGATGTATGCTTGTTAGGACCAGCGTGAGATAGCTGCTTTTTCTGTTAGCCATCTAGGCTGTTCGCTAGACTATTCTGCGTGGATAGAGACAGAGACTTCATCGGCTGTGGCAGTATCCACAGTGCCGAGTATTGATTCAGATGATGGGGAGCCCATGGAGGACATTAATTCCCATACCGAGGATGAGCCATTCCCTAGGTTGCCAGCAGCTCTTTTAGATTCTCCCAGTACTAGCACTGTTGTGATCCAGCATTCAGCACAGTACTTCGAGCAGAGTCTTCATCTGATGACCTTTGAGAGAGATCAGGTTAGAGCCCTGATGTTGACAGCTCTTGATGGGAGAGATGCCACTCTATTAGAGAGAGACGAGGCATTAGTACATAGAGATGCCACTGTTGTTGAGCGAGATGAGGCCAGATCAGCCAGAGATGCTGTGATAGTTGAGCGGGATGGTGCTATATCTGCCCGGGATGTAGCCGTTACAGATAGTACCACAGTGAGGTCCCTTACTACTAGCATGATCGTAGAGATGAGTGCATACATTGATGAGCACCGTGTCACCATGCAGATGGCTGTAGATTTGTTAGCTCGTGTGAATACCCTTGTGCAGGAGACCACATCGTTACCTCCTTCTTCTGAGAGAGATGCCATGTTGGGCTTGATAGCTCGCACATACACTTATTTATAGATGGGCTTGTATTTTTCTGCACAGACTAGCTTAGCTATTTTGTCGTGTACAGTTCATATTGTATATATCAAACAGCGTTATATATAGTAGGGAAATATATTTTTGATCACTTCTATTTTTAGTTATGCCTTGTTGCTTGCTTGATATTTGCCTATTTCTTCAGGGCTTATGATCTTGATGTATTCTGAATTCCTCCTTGATGAATGGACATTGAGATGTCTCAGGATATTTCAAAATGGATCGTTGATCCATGTGTTTTCCCTATCATCTTTTGTGTCTTGGGACTGGTTTCTGTATGAAAATGTGAAGAGGAATGTGGCTTTCCTCTCTGAGGTTGATCGCACCACAGATGGTCGCCAGTACTCCTATTTAAGAGGAGCCCAATTAGTTCCATCTCTTATGGATTGATGTTTCTCTTTGAGGAACAACCACAACATAGATGGTCGCTGATCCTCCCATTTAGGGGGAGGTCAGGTAGTTCCATCCCTTTGGTTTGAAGCCGATGAAAATATGACAGATTGAAGGTTGATCCTAGTACCGCTGACAAATTTTTATGTTTCGGTAGGGGTTAGACCGAACCATGAATGGCTGCCTACGTACTCCTGTTGAAGAGGAGATCAGGTCTGCGTAGTTTGAACCTGGTGTAAGAGGTTCAACGCTGTAAAAAGGGTGTAGAGATATTTTTGTTGTTTTTATTTTTGTAAGAAAAAGGGTGAAGAAATATTTTTATTGTTTTTGTTTTATTGCGACCGGACCATATAAAATATGGTTGCCTACATACTCCCGTGTATCAAGGAGATCAGGACAAACTGCGGGGGGGAAGTTTAATCCCATGTACAGGATAAACTACGGGTGTGAAAAGTCTTATCCCTAGTGGGGTAAAACTGCAGGTGTGAAAGGTTCAATCCCTGGTGGGATAACCGGAGTTGAGTAAGGGTTAAAAACCACATGAAGAGAAGGATCTAGCGATTCAAAAACCAGGCTGCTGGTTAGAAAAGCGTGTTAGTCCCTGATGTGGCAGAAGAGAAGTTGTATGTAGTAAAGGGTTAAAAAACCTGAAATGACCGGGGATCTGATGATTCAAAACCAGGATGTTTGCTTAATGGTAACCTTAGATATAGTACCATTTCACGGTGTCCGAGTTGATAAGCTGTGGAAACTCATCGCCATCCATTTCCTGTAATCTGAGAGCACCTCTTGTCAATACCTCCTTGACAATAAACGGGCCTTCCCAATTAGGGGAGAATTTTTACTTAGACTGATCTTGGTTGTCAATGATCTTCTTCAAAACCAAGTCATGCTATTTAAACTGCCGTAGCCGGACTTTTCTGTTGTAGGACCTGGTGATCCTTTATTGATATAACTGACCGTGAAAGATAGCAGCAGCACGCCTTTCGTCTATTAGAGACAATTGGTGATACCTATCTTGTATCCACTGGTCTTCATCCAGCTGAGCATCTATCAACACTCTAAGGGATTCCATTTCCACTTCTATGGGGAGCACTGCTTCCATCCCATAGGTTAATGCGTAGGGGGTTACCCCAGTGGAAGTACGGATTGATGTTCTGTAGTCTAACAAAGTAAGAGGCATTAAGTCAAGCCATCCTTTGTGGTTGGCGGACATCTTTTGCATGATCTTCTTGATATTTTTGTTAGCTGCTTGAACGACACCATTCATCTTTGGATGGTAGATGACGGAGCTGAGAAGTTTGATGTGGAATTTATTGCACAACTCCTCCATCATTTTGTTATTGAGGTTCTTAGCATTGTCTGACACAATTACCTCTGGTTTTCCATATCAACAAATAACATTATTTTTGATGAAAGCAATGATGACTTCTTTGGTAACCCTGGGGAAAGAGGCTGCTTCTACCCATTTGGTGAAGTAGTCGATCATGGTGAAGATAAACTGATGGCCATTACTGGCTTTGGGCTCGATGGCCCCGATCACGTCCATTCCCCACATTGAGAAGGGCCAAGGCGAACTCATATTATGGAGCTCCCTCGGAGGGGCGTGGATAGCATTCCTATGAATCTGGCACCGATAACATCTCCTGACGTGATCTTCACAGTCAGCCTTGAGAGAGAGCCACTAATGCCCTGTTTTGAGGATCTTCTTTACAAGTAGAGGGCCGCTCATGTGTGGGCCACAGACTCCACCATGGATCTCATCCATGAGCCTCGAAGCTTGGTCCTTGTCCAGACATCTGAGGAGACCTAATCTTGCATCTCTTTTATAGAGTGCATCTCCATTCAGGTAGAATTTCATAGCCAATCGATGAATTTGCCTTCTTTCAGTGAGGCTCGCCTCAGCGAGTATAGATCTATCTTGTAAGTACTCCTTGATATGCTGATACCAAGGGTGTTTGATGGGAGGTAGCTCATCTAATACTTCTCCAATGTAATTCCCATAGGCTGGAGCCTTTTGTTGGCCAACTGTGAGGGTTGGCATGTCTTACTTGTCATGTATGTTGATCAAGGAGACCAAGGTTGCTAGTGCATTCACAAAATCATTCCTATTTCAAGAAATGTGGAGGAAGGATAATTCTTTAAACTCTGAAGCCATCTGTAGAACCTGTTGATGGTAAGGCAACAAGTGTAGACCTTTGGTGTGATAGATTCTTGTGGTTTATCTGATTACCAAGTCAGAATCTCCAAAGACAGTTAACCATTTGATACCCATTCATTGGGCAAGTTTTAGCCCCATGATACAACCTTTATACTCAGCTATATTATTGGTGTTGGCAAACTACAATTTGACGACGACGGGATGCTGCTCCCCCGTAACGGATACTAGAACTGCTCCAGCGCCAGACCCTTCCATATTTACAGCTCCATCAAAATACATCTTCCATGTTTGGCGTGCATCGTACTGATGGTGTTGCTGAATTGCCATTACCCCCTCATCGGGGAAGTATGCTTCCAAGGGTTTGAAATCCCCTGAAGGTGCGACAGCCAGTTGATCCGTAATTCCTTGCCATTTAATGGACTTTTGCGTCACGTAGACGATGTCAAATTATTATAGGATCAACTGCCATCTGGACAATCGACAGTTCAGCATGGGTTTACTGAACACGTACTTAAGAGGATCCACGCGGGATATGAGATGGGTTGTGTGACCATAGAAGTAATGATGTAACCTCATGGAAGCCCATGCTAAAGCACAACAAGTCTTCTCAATTAGAGTATACTTGTTTTCACTATTGCTGAATCTTTTGCTAAGGTAGTAGATAGCTCGCTCTTGGCCTCTATCGTCTTTCTGTCCCAACATGCGACCCATGGCATTGTCACTTATGGACAGGTACATGAACAAGGGAATATCATCCCTGGGTGGTACCAAAATAGGAGCTTTGACTAGATGCTCTTTGATTGTAAGGAAAGCCTTCTGGCATTCATCATTCCATTTCATGGAGGAGTTCTTCCTTAACAACTTGAAAATAGGCTCACAGGTTGCTGTGAGTTGGGAAATGAACCTGCTAATGAAGTTGATTCTTTCCAAAAATCCTCGTATTTCCTTCTCTGTCTGAGGAATGGGCACTTCCGTGATGGCCTGGATTTTGGTGGGATCCAGCTCAATCCCCTTGTGGCTGACCAGGAATCCTAGCAACTTTCCTGATTTAATGCCAAAGGCACACTTGGCTAGATTCAAATTCAAGTTGTACTTGCGTAACCTATTAAAGAGCTTTTTGAGATGGTCTAGGTGGTCTTCCTCCTTCCAGGATTTGACAATGACGTCATCCACATAGATCTTTATCTCCTTATGTATTAAATTATGGAAAAGAGCCATCATGGCTCGCTAGTAGGTAGCTCCGGCATTGATGAGGCTGAATGACAACCGTCTATAACAAAAGGTTCCCAAGGCATGATGAAGGCAGTTTTCTCACGATCCTCTTCAGCAACCATGATTTAATGGTACCCTGCGAAGCAATCAGCAAAGGAGTACATGTCGTATTGAGCAGTATTGTTAATGAGAATGTGGATAAATGGCACGAGAAAGCTATCTTTAAAGCAAGCTTTATTCATATCCCGATAATCCACACAAACTCGTACCTTTCCTTCTAGTTTAGGCACGGGGACTATGTTTGATAGCCATTCAGGATATGTAGACACCATGATGATGCCTGCTTGAAATTGTTTCACAATTTCTTCTTTAACCTTTAAACTCCACTCAGGTTTTAATCGCCTGAGCTTCTGTCTGGCTGGATTAAATCCCTCTTTTATGGGGAGACGATGAATAACAATATTAGTGGACAAACCCACCATGTCTTCATGAGACCATGCAAACACATCTTGGAATTGGGTTAATAGTGTCATTCCTCTGGTTTGGATTGAGGTCTATACCAATCTGGATTAGCTTAGGGCTTTTTAAGGTTCCGAGATTGAAGGAAGTGGTTTGATCAAGGTTGGGTTTAGGTTTATCTTTGACCCATTCTTTGATCTCCTGAGGTATCTCAATGTCCTCTTGTATTTTCATCAAGTCTGAGTCCAACTTTTCATCAAAGTTACAATCCTTATGGAGAAAAGGCACCTTATCAGCAAGTATAGGCACATCTAAATTCAGAGTCCTGAAACAAAATATGATTTCACTTAATATATATGAAACTGTTTAATCATACAAAGTATTAGCATGTACTGACAAAACAACTGCTAATACTGTACAGAAAAGTAAGCAATTATTATTATCTACAGGGCAGAAAGGGCAGAAGGAGTTTCTGCCCATTTTACCCTTGTCGACTAATGAAAGGAGTGATGCTCCAATTGTCACGGGTGAAGTCCTAATGGACTGCAGTGATAGAGGAGCTGTCATCGTCCTCCTTCTCCCAAATGATGACCATTACGTCTGGGCAATCATCGTCTGGGGTGTATCTATTTGTATGTTCATCATGAACAGTGATGCGTATATTTGACATCGTCCCGGCAATGTCATGTTTACGTCTCCATTCCTATTCTTCCACTTTTGAATCTGGAACCAGGACTTCTTTTCCCTTTACCGGTATCGGCTTAGGAAATAACATAGCCATTACATGGGCCAGCACCTTTACCGAAGACCGTACAGGCTCAAGGACTGTAGGTGGAGATAATCGCCATGTGGCTGAAGCTGAAGGAATATATTTGTGCTTATGAGGATTCCTGTGACTGGAACTAACAGTATAGCCTAGTCCAGTTGTCCCTGTTTAACTGGGACATTGAATTGGGCTCTTGATGCCCTGATTGTCTTTGCCCAACCCTTGTTCAGGTTGATAATCCAATGACATCATTTCTTGAGTGATCGACATTACTTCGACAAAAATTTGGGGTATGAGAGGTGGCGCCCCAACAGGAAGGTAGTGAGTGTTGTTCACCTCCAGGGTATAAAAACTGACTGGCTCAACTTCTGAACTGAAGCTGATGAGTGGTATGTCACCTTGTTCAGGACATTCCGGCTCAACGTTGACAGTGACTAGGCTATTATTTATAATGTACTTAAGTTGCTGATGAAGGGTGGAGGGGACTACCCCGGCCATGTGAATCCACGGTCTTCCCAGAAGCAGGTTGTATCCTGTATCTATTTTGAGAACGTGAAAAGACACACATAATGTATGTGGATCAATCTCTACTGGCAGTTCAATCTCTCTGACAGAGTTTCGTCGGGGTCCATCAAAAGCTTTGATAACCGTATGGCTGTTTCAGATCTGATTGAGATTGATGTTCATCTTCACCAGCGTAGCATAAGGACAGATATTCAGAGATGAACCTCTATCTATCAAGACTCCTCCCACCATATACCCGGAGGACAGAACCGCAATGTGCAACGGCTTGCAATGACCGATCCCTTCGGGAGGTATGTCGTCATCAGTAAAAGATATCACATTGTTGTTAAAAATGTGTTCCACCAGATGTTGGAATTTCTCAACATCTATTGACTTAGGCAGTTGGGCTTCTTCCAAAACCCTGAGCAATATCTTCCATTGATCTTCGGACGAGAACACTAAGTCTAGTATGAAAACTTGTTGCGGAGCTTCTCTTAAGCTTAAAACCACCTTGGCTTCATTATGGCCCATAGCATAGAGAATTTTTTCCACCTTTTCCCGGGGAATCTTCCCCTTTAACTTGATAGTAGGCCTCATCATCCGTTGGGGAAGACACAGTGGATTATCCTTCGACACTGCATCAATTATGTGCAATGTGGATCCTTTAGTCCCTCCATAATTCCATGGAACTTTCTGTAGGCTGACAACAGGATATTGTGGTCTGAATGGCAAGATAATTGGCTCTGGCGCAGCCACTTTCAAAGGATTGTCAACTCCTTTGAGTTGAATTGGTTGGATTGTATGTGAGGGAGTAGTTGCACCTGTCTCAGAAGATATGACTGCTACGACTTCCTTCCACTTTGTAGGAAACACATCCTCACTCTCCAGTACTACAGCATCATCGTCTTCCATCTGTAGTCCACCGCTGTCAATTAAATTCTAAATAAAGTGGCGGAGTGCCCAACATTCTTCTGTGCTGTGACCGCGAGATTGGGAGTGATACTGACACACCCCATTGAAATCAAACCGTCTTAAATGCGAGCTGATTAGAGGTAGCAGAGATATAATTCTTCCTTCATTTATCAGCATCTGTAGTATTTCTTCCATCGGTTGGCCTAGGTATGTAAATTCCCTATTATTGGCAAAATCCCGATGGGTTTTGGTATTTGCTCTTTTTACAATTTTATCCTCCAGTGTTTCCTTTTCTGGAGTGCGCAGTGAAGTGTTGGTAACAAGAAGGAGGAGAGTGGCATGCTCCTGACTAAATAATTGGCGGGTGACTTGGTGTTGATGGACCACCAGTTCTGCCAATTGGTTAAGTTGCCCACGTAGAGCATTAATTTTATGTTCCATTATAAACTGGAACTTCGTATAGTCCCACTTATCAGCACTATCCTTGCTGGTCTGGGAAGATTCACTATTGAAAATGGAACTCTGTCCATTACTCCAATTAATCATATTAACCTCCTCTTCTTTGTGTAGAGGAAGAGGGTCGTCTTGCACATAGGGTTGATCGGGTTTGGTGACCGTGACTCACTATTGTCTACTAAATCCTGGATCTTGTGTTTCAAGGCCCAACAATCTTAAGTATCATGTCCCGGTGCACCGGCATGATAAGCATACTTCCGAGACCCCTCCTATTCGGGTTGGCTGGTGGAAGAAGATGCGTAATTTTCTTCTGAGTGGACAGAAGGTTGAGGATATTCTTGAGTGAGTCCCCTAGAGGTGTGAACACTCGATGGCGTTTGACTTCTCCACCCTTAGGTATTGGAGGGTTTGAAGACTATGCTTGAATGGGAGTGTAATTTCTCATCTAGATAGGCATATTCTGACTGCCCTTCTGACCTTTTAAGATCAAGGAAACATCCTCCTCTTTCTTTTTATGGACCCTCAGGGGGTTGTTTCCATAATTTTCGGACTGGATGTGCTCAGCAACAGCTTTAAAGGCAGCTAGGTCTTGAATCTTTCTGACTTCAATCCCATCTCAGCTATCTCCCCATACTTAATCATTTCAGAGAATGGTTTACCAATACCAGCTAATACCCTCTCATAGAAAGGAGCTTCTTGTATGTCTATGAAGGTCATAACCATTTCTGACTCATTCATAGAGGGAATAACTTGAGCAGCAAGGTGCCTCCACCTTTGAGCATACTCTCTGAAAGATTCATTAGCTTGTTTCATTACTTTAGTAATTTGGTACCGGTCAGGGGCCATTTGAGACTGGAAGTTGTACTGCGTGAGGAAGGCATGAGCTAGCTCCTCCCAGCTATGTATCTTTGAATTGTCTAATCTGGTATACCATGAACGGGCTTCTCTAGTTAGACTCTTCTGGAAGAGCTGCATCTTGAGCTTCTCGTCCTCGGCGTAAGATTCTAGTTCTCCAATGAATACCTTCAAATGTGTGTAAGGATCTCCTAACCCGTTATACTTTTCCAAGTCAGGAGTCTTGAACTTCTCTTGATAATGTACACCAGGGAATATATAAAGGTCTGCATATGAAACACTCCCATGTGCTCCAATCCCTTTGATAGAATGGATGGACTCTTCCATTTGAAGGACCTTCTTTCTAATATCACTGGTGTCTAGATCTTCTTTGAGATGGGTGGTATCATGAATTTTGTTGGTTGGATCCAACTGAAGCTCAGGTACTAGAATGACTTTATCCGAACCTTGGGTTCCTCCTTGTGTAGAGGATTCAGCATGTACGGGTATCTTCGTACCCTGAGTAGACTGGTGTAGTTCTTTAAGCAGAACAGCCAAATCTGTGATTTGTTTACTTAATCCGTCAAATTCTTCGCGGGTGACAGGATTAAGATTAGCCTGTCAGATGAAGACATAATTGGTTATAGGCTCACGACCTTTTTGGACTTTGAATGGGTAATGGGTCCGATTATTTTCGTGCAAAAAAACTGACGTAGTTTAGTTTTCAGGGAATGTATAAATGTTTACATACTATATGACGTGTCCGTTTTGGGAGTATTATCCTGCAAAATGGATGTTAGCTATTTGTATTACAGGATAGCATGTAAATATGCATGTGCACATATTTCTTCATATTTCTCAGTAAATGGAGATCAATATGGAATGAAATTACAAGTAATTGAATTTACAAGTAATTTTGAAATGAGAAAGTATGAAGAGACTTTCCTCCGCTTTTGGTTTATCAAAAGCTAACCTATCTTAGGCTACTCTCGCGGCTTTTTGGCATGAAGGTTCCCAAATCATCGCAATTTACTCGACGGGAAGTTAATCTGATCTATTAATTGGAGCGAATTTGGGTGGTGCCTTTCCTGAGCCTCGTTGGAATTAGTCTTCCTACGAGTCCAGTAATCAAACACCGACAGGATAGCCTCCTGATAGAGGAACCACACAACATACACTCATATATAACGTGTCTCACCGTTTATGAAAATGATGACATGTGCGAAGCACTAATATCACAAGCAAATATAGTGTAAAGCATTAAGTACAGTAAGTAAATGCATTTGTACACATCCATTAAATGTAAATGCAACATTCACACACAAGCATATAATAGTTTTGAAAAGCTTGTAATAGCGGCTTAAGTCCTCTTACTGGATGTCCCCAGTGGAGTCGCCACATGTCGACGTCGGAATTTTTATTTGTCCATTTTCTGTTCTTGTTCTTTGGTGTTCTCATGTTAGGTGAGATTTGTTTGAAAAAACAAGTTGTGGAAAGGTCCGACATTTAAATGTCGATGATTTGACTGTAAGAGTCGCAAGTTGGTTTTTTAAATGGTTGTACCAACACAACCGAGAAAAAATTTGTACATTGACCAAGTGATGTGACACTGCTTAATGGGTCTGTGAAATCGAGATTCATTAGGGTCTGGGGACTTGTTTATGCAGAGGGAAGGTGTTAGGCACCCCCCGACATCCGTGTTACCATGGTGACCGTCAGTTTTTAAGAAACTATTATATGAATGTGTATGTGTGTGTGGGTCAATGTGTAGTTATTTGGAAGTAGTGTTATGCCTCATTCGCACATATATACAAAGGGTTTGAATTTATATAAAAATTCAGTTTTAAAAAAGATATAGCAGTGATGTTTTGTAAAAAGAGGTTTTTCAAACCCTTATGCTCAATATTAATTGAGGTCTTTGATACTTCCATTTTATTAAATGTTCGGCTTGATTGCTTTTAGTTTCGAGGTGCGAAACATGTTCGAGAAAATAATGTACAAAGCAGTGTCGAACTCCTTGTGGGAATGAGAGCCATCTAAGGACATTCAAATATCGTTAATAATTTACAAGCTGCTTACAACTGAAAATGTCCATCACGGGAATCGAATCTAGATTCAGTAGACTGAATCTGTGATCACATGATTACTAGGCTCACATGATGCCGCAATTTATATGAAATCAATAAGCAGTTATATATATATAAGCTGTATATATATATATATATATATATATATATATATATATATATATATATATATATATATATATATATACAGACTTGATCAACCACCACGAAGCACCTTCATGGGAGATCAAAAATGTAAATATATAAAAGTGATAAATATATATATATATATATATATATATATATATATATATATATATATATATGTGTGTGTGTGTGTGTGTGTGTGTGTGTGTGTGTGTGTGTGTGTGTGTGCATACAATCAACCACCACAAAGCACCTCCGTGGGGGATTGTAAATATAAATAAAACATAAAAACTCAATCAACCACCACGAAGCACCCTCATGGGGGATTGAAAAATATAAATAAAGTAATAAAACAATCAACATCCTTGAAGTAAACTCCAGGCGAGAAAAATGTAAATAAAGCTGTAAAAGGCCACGAAGTAAACTCCATGCCTGACAGAAATGTATATATATATATATATATATATATATATATATATATATATAAGCGGTAAACGCACGGGATATGTATCAATCCCGGCTCGGTTTATCATTTCAGCGATTTGTCGCTATATATATATAAAAGCAGTAAACGCTCCGGATGTAAAATTCAGGCTCAATCGAGGCATAACTCGATAATGTTAGTCCATATATATATATATATATATATATATATATATATATATATATATATATATATATATATATATACAAAAAGAAATAAAAGCCACGGACCGAAGTCCAGGCATTCACACGCTACACGACTCTCAACGAGAAGAACTGTGTGTGCACAGTAGTAGAGAAAGGCTTTAGAAAGTGTAAGAAGGCTTACAGTGGACTGCTAAAGAAGATTTCAATAGCTTTAAGGGGATGAACACTCGGCTCCCGCCGGTAAAAATATAACAATATATAAGCTCACAAGTGTTTAAAATAAGAAAGCGCTTAGTTTATAGTGTGTACAGAGCAAATTAGACATGGCTTCATCGCCTTTTTCCTATATAAAATGGCTACCCCAAGCCCTCTATTTATAGAGGGGGGAGCCGCAGGTGTACCTGCGGCAGCCGCAGATGCACCTGCGGCTGCCCGGGGTGCCCCAGGTTCTACGGGTCCCGCCGTCTCGAAGTACGTGTACGCGTACAACGTGATGTCCGTTCGAACTTTCAGAACTTCAATCCGGGCATCCGATCGAGGTGTATAAGACCTTTTTCGGCATGTTGTTGTTGAGAGCTACACAATGACATAGGATTAGAGGTTGTACGAAGTCAGGAACATGGGACAATGCCCTCGATCTTCAAGCTTCAAATTCTATCCGGTGTGTTGTCTTATGCAGTAGTCACTCGAGATTGGCGCTCCTTGGTTCTTGTAGGACATTGCTGTGTAGAATGTATGTATGTTGTTGTTGAGACTGCGCGATGTGGCATTGGGATGGCAAAATAACGGTCCTGCCCTTCACTGGGGTTATCTCCGGTTTGAGCTGTAGGTGTTGACCGTCCTCAGGGTTGTTTCTAAGATGTGCTTGAGTTCCTGGGGTTATCTCCGGGCTTGTGGAATGAGTGCCTCGGGGCTTTTGCCGAATGTTCTGAAGCTATTTGCATGGGTTTGAAACAAGCATTTTCGAGGTCATCTCCAGAACTGCAACTGCATGCCTCGGGGTTATCTCCGAGGTTGACGATATCTTTTCCGGTGTTGTTTTTGGGACTGAGACGGAGTATCTCGGGGTTATCTCCAAGATGACACAGTCTTCTCCGGTGTGATTTTTGGTATCTGAACTGCAGTCCTCGAGGTTATCTCCGAGGTTGAAACTGAAACTCCCGGTGTTGTTTTCGGGGTTGAGGTTGAAACTTTCGGTGGTATTTCCGGGTCTGAGCTGGATGTCTCGGGATTATCTCCGAGAAGGTAATACTGAATATCCCAGGATTATCTCTGAGATTAAACTGAGCTGTCTTCCAGGGTTATCTCTGAAAGATGATTCTGTCCTTCTGCAATATCGGTAACAGGTATGTAGAAAATTTCGAGTGTCTACAAGCTCGCAATATTAACAACCAGATCATTCCCAAAAAAGATGGGGCTTTCCGATAAAGATTTATCCTTATTGGCGTACAATTATATAACCTAACCTCTTTTCTTGACAGAACTTTCTAGATATTGCCAATAATGCTAACTAATAATATAAATAATTGTGTCGTGTCAATTATTGATTTAATATAAAATATTGTGCAGATGATATTGTGACAGTAATTGAATCAATATTATGAGATACTATGCAACAACTACTGTGGCAATTATTGAATAAAACTGAGTGACTTCTTACGTAAGAATTAATAATCAGAGATACTGTGCAATATCGTATTCTACTGTCAAACCACACGTATTAATGTACTTTTATCACCGGGTATTTCAACAGTTAATGGTAAAAGTTTTGCCATTATTTTTTTATAAAAAGGTTATTTCTGTCGCTTTCTATATCCGACAGTTATGCCGTTATGTGGTTCACTAATGATTGCGCCGTCGTACGAATATTTCCGACAAAAAGAATATTTTCCGACAAAACGAATATTTTATGACAACTTGCTTACTTTGTAAAATTTGCATATATCACTCATAACTAGAGCATTATATCAAATCAACACCTTATTATTCAAAATAATAATTAGAGAAATTAAATCTTTATTCATAAAAAGTTGAGGTCTTACAGGATCAATGACACTAAGTTTTTTACACAATTTTTTACATATTTCTTTGACTCTTGGATTTGAACACTCTTAATGACTAAAGATTAAAGTTGATTTTTGATTTATAACTAAATAAAAATAAAAAGAAAACTAGAAACTTTTCATCTTCATCTTTTTCACGTCTAAAACTTCAACTTAGAGCTGTCAAACTGTCACCATGATGGAGGAAGCTCAAGATGTATCATTCAACTCTCACCTATCTCTAGTATGTTATCATAATCTTTATTTTTATTTTTATTTAGTTATAAATTAAAAATCATCTTTAATATTAGCAATTAAGAGTGTTCAAATCTAAGAGCAAAGAATTGTGTAAAAAATTGTGTAAAAAATTTAATATCATTAATCCACCCCCAAATAAATATTAATTAAAAATTATCAAATATTTATATTAATATATATATATATATATATTAGTCTGTGCCTCGCAAGGTTACAAACTTGAGAAGATAATATTCGAAAATCACGAGTTAATGTTCACTTGCAAGCTTTGTCACGAGTCAACATGTTACTTGTCTTTCTTGTCTTATTCCATTCAATTGACCCTAGTATCTTTTATACCAAACATGTAGATTTTGTCTATTCCCTCTGTATATGAAATATTCTTTTAAAATTAGTTACTTTATCTAAAAAATATCGTTACAATAAAAGGTATCAACAATGTAAAGATTATGGCAGCAAGACTCATCAGTGAATATGAGCTTATTATTTATAATTTGACCGGTGTGAATGAATAGAGAATTTTTACTCTGTTCTAAGATTAAGATTACAAATGTTATCTGTTTTATAATATTTATATATATATTAAATAATACTAAATATGAATTGTTGGAAATGGAATTTGAATGAGAAAATTGACTCGAATCGGGTCGGGTCGGGTCGGGTCGGGTCGTGGTCGTATCGGGCGGGTTCGTGATATATATTTTTTATCATCACAAAACTACGTCGTTTTGACGACGGTTACGTGCGAATTTTTCCTATAAATAAATGATGTGGGAAAACATTTGGAAGAACAAATTTTTCGTCCCGTTTTGTTTCTGAAATTCCCGTCCCGTTCCTTCCCTTATTCCCGTTCTGCAGTAAGAAATTCCCGTCCCGTTCCTTCCCTTCTGCAATTCCCGTTCTGTTTCTGCAAGAATTCCGTTTCTGCAGATTCTGTTCCTTCCCACCGTTCTGCAGTGTTTTCCCGTTCTGCAAATTTTTCCCGTTTTCTGAGTAAGTGTATTCATGCACCACTTTCATGCATCATTATTATTAATAGTAAAGTTCGAGTATATGTTAAACATAGAATTTGCGTTCGATGAATTCTTAATTTTGTAATGCTACTAATTAAGAATTGAAATCCGTTTTATCTTGGGAAGCAATTATTCAATTAACCCTTAGCATCTGTGGGGGAATAAATTTGCTTTAAGGAGACTTTGTGAATTCAAAGAACTCGGATTTATTGATTAATATTTTCTGTGTTATATATATATATAAAATTATGTTTTGTTTTATCATATTTATATATACTAAATAATACTATATATTACAGATAACAATCTTAAAGCAAATTTATATTTTCTGCAATTATAATATTGTTTTATGTATTCAGAAAATCGTTTTATATTATCTGTAATATTACATTCAGTTTTGTATGCCTCAAAACTGAACCCATTTCTTTTTCTATTACTTTCCGGAGTATTCAGTATGCATGAATATCATGTCATCTATATTATATGTAAATATAGTTTATAATTAATCTCAGAAAAAGCGTTGCATGTTGTCTCTGTAATTACTAATGTCTTTTCTTGCCTTGTCTAAGTCATCACTCTATTCATTAGGCTATAATATTATATATAATATTAAGTTGTTTTATATATAGTAAGATAATTTTAATTATACTATATAGTAATACACTAAAGTAATTAGACCCTCTCTGTAGACAGATTTTGTTGAAATTTTCTGCACATTTCTGTTGTGCGGATATTCTGTTATTTTACTTAATTTGCATGTGAATATACATATTAATTACATGTTAACTAATTTATATTATGTTATTATATATATATATGAATAATTTATTGCAATTATTGTTATTGCAAATTTTACTGTAATTATTATTGACTGCAATTATTGTTATTGCAATTACAATTACTGAAATTTACTGCAATTACCGAAATTTACTGCAAAGAAACATAATAACCTGCATGTTGTATTATTATGTTGTAGAATTGCTTGTATATTTATTACCTGCATGATTGCATGTTAATACGTGTCAACCTTTTGATTACTTCAGAACAGTAAATTAAAGTTGTAAACAAGATTTGTCAACAGAAATTTACAAATACATTTTTGTTTACAAAAGTTTATTTGTTTGTTAATACAAAATGTGTACAACTTTTGTTACAACACATTTGTAAACAAAAATTTGTTAACAGAATTTGAATTTGTGCTATACAAATTTGTAAAACAAAAATTGTGAACAAATTTTCTACAACAGAAATTTTATAAACAAAATTTGTTGTTAGAATTCTGTTAAATTTTTGTACAACAGAAATTTGTTTCTGATTATTGATAGTCTTTATTTGTATAACAGAAATGGCATCTACTAGTACCATTCCTGCCGTGAGTATGTCTCATGGAGAAAAGCCTGAAAGGTTCAATGGAACTGATTTCAAGCGTTGACAACAAAAGATGCTCTTCTATCTCACAACACTGAACTTGGCAAGGTTTCTACAAGAGGATTGTCCTACTCTTGTTGAAGGAGAAACTGACAAGGAAAAGGTGGCTGCTGTTGATGCATGGAAACATGCAGATTTTCTTTGCAGAAACTATGTGATGAATGGTTTAGATAATACATTATATAATGTATATTGTACAATTAAAACTGCAAAAGAACTATGGGAATCTTTAGACAAAAAATATAAAACTGAAGATGCTGGCATGAAGAAATTCATAGTCGGTAGATTTCTTGATTTTAAAATGGTAGATTCTAAAGCAGTCATCACTCAGGTTCAAGAATTACAAGTAATTCTACATGACATTCATTCTGAAGGAATGTCATTAAGTGACTCATTCCAAGTTGCAGCAATGATTGAAAAACTTCCACCATCATGGAAAGACTTCAAGAATTATCTAAAGCATAAACGCAAAGAGATGAATCTTGAAGAACTGATCGTGCGACTAAGGATTGAAGAGGACAATCGAGGATCTGAGAAGAAAAGTGGGAAGAATTTCATTGAAGCCAAGGCAAATGTTGTAGAACAAAGGTCAAACAACAACAAAAGAAAGCGTGATGGCAAAGAGACTTTCAAGGCCAAGAAGAAATTCAAAGGCAAATGCTTCAATTGTGGCATTCCAGGACATAAATCTAATGAATGTCGAAAGCCAAAGAAGTTGAAGAAAGAACAAAAGCCTCAAGCAAATGTGACAGAACTGGAAAGGCTTTCTGAAGATGTTTCAGACATGAATCTTTGTGCAGTTATATCTGAATGTAACTTGGTAGGAAACCCTAAAGAGTGGTACGTGGACACTGGGGCTACTCGCCACATTTGTTCCAACAAATGGATGTTTTCTACTTACAAACCAGTATAAAATGATGATCAACTCTTCATGGGAAACTCCTCAAGTTCAAAGGTTGAAGGACGTGGAAAGATTATACTGAAAATGACATCTGGCAAAGAACTGACTTTGAATGAAGTGCTTCATGTGCCAGATATTCGCAAGAATCTAGTTTCTGGGTCACTACTTAGCAAGAATGGTTTTAAGTTGGTGTTTGTGTCTGATAAGTTTGTACTTACAAAGAATGATATGTTTGTAGGAAAGGGCTACATGAATGATGGGCTCTTTAAGATGAATGTTATGACTGTTGTACCAAAGTCTATTAATAATAATAAAGTTAATTCTTCTGCTTACTTGTTGGAATCTTCAAACATATGGCATGCTAGATTAGGACATGTCAATTATGATACATTGCATAGATTAATTAATTTAGAGTTCTTGCCTAGATTTGATATTAATCTGAAACATAAATGTGAAATTTGTGTGGAATCAAAAATGACAAGATTACCCTTTCATTCTGTTGAAAGAAAATCTGAACCTCTAGATTTAATTCACACTGATATATGTGACTTAAAGTTTGTGCAAACTAGAGGTGGAAAAAAAATATTTCATAACCTTTATTGATGATTGCACAAGATATTGTTATGTATATTTGCTAAGAAGCAAAGATGAGGCTATAGAAAAGTTTCAACTTTATAAAAATGAAGTTGAAAATCAACTTAACAAAAAGATTAAAGCAATAAGAAGCGATAGAGGTGGTGAATATGAATCACCATTTGAAGAGATTTGCTCTACTCATGGTATTATTCACCAAACTACTGCTCCTTATTCACCTCAATCTAACGGTATTGCTGAACGCAAGAACCGAACATTGAAAGAAATGTTGAATGCTATGTTAAACAGTTCTGGAGCACCCCAGAATTTGTGGGGGGAAGCTTTGCTTTCTGCCAATTATATTCTTAATAAAGTGCCTCATAAGAAAACTCACAAAACACCTTATGAATTATGGAAAGGTCATAGACCTTGCTATAAATACTTACGAGTGTGGGGGTGTCTAGCAAAGGTAATAGTTCCTAAACCTAAAAAGGTTAAGATATGACCAAAAACAATTGACTGTGTTTTCATTGGTTATGCAAATAACAGCAGTGCTTATCGCTTTCTTGTTCATAAATTTGAAATTAATGATATTCATGTTAATACATTTATTGAATCAAGAGATGCATCATTTTTTGAGAATATTTTTCCATATAATGGAAATAATGATTCAAATTCAAACAAAAGACTTTTAGATGCTACTAGTGATAATCCTAAAAATATAGACAATGAGTATGTAGTGGATGAACCTAGACGTAGCAAAAGGGCAAGGACTTCAACGTCTTTTGGTCCAGATTTTCTAACATTTTTGTTAGAAAACGATCCTAGAACCTACAAGGAAGCAGTATCCTCTCCAGATGCTTCTCATTGGAAAGAAACAATAAATAGCGAAATTGAGTCCATTATGCAAAATCATACATGGGAATTGGTGGACCTTCCACCTGGTTCAAAACCCTTAGGGTATAAATGGATCTTCAAAAAGAAGATGAAAATAGATGGCTCAATTGATAAATACAAAGCAAGGCTTATTGTTAAAGGCTATAGACAAAAGGAAGGATTGGATTATTTTGATACGTATTCACCTGTTACAAGAATTACATCTATTCGAATGCTAATAGCAATAGTATCCTTAAATAGACTTGAAATACATCAAATGGATGTAAAGACTGCATTCTTAAATGGTGAATTAGATGAAGAAATATATATGGAACAACCTGAAGGTTTCATAGCTCCTGGACAAGAGAAGAAAGTATGCAAACTTGTTAAATCCTTATATGAATTAAAACAAGCACCAAAACAATGGCATGAGAAATTTGATAATGTTATGTTATCAAATGGATTTAAAATTAATGAGTGTGACAAATGTGTTTATGTCAAAAGCACTCAAAAGGAATATGTCATTGTTTGTCTTTATGTGGATGATATGTTAATCATGGGTAGCAACAATGAAGTTATCAACTCAACAAAACGTATGTTGTCAAATAGATTTGACATGAAAGACTTGGGGATTGCTGATATAATTTTAGGAATCAAGATTTCTAGAACCTCTGATGGAATTATGTTATCTCAATCTCATTACATTGAGAAAATACTTGAAAATTTTAACAAGTATAATATAATTCTGAATAAAAACCCAGTTGATATAAATCTTCATCTAGCTAAAAATGAAGGTGATGGCATATCTCAATTAGAATATTCTCGTATAATAGGCAGTTTAATGTATGTCATGAATTGTACTAGACCAGATATAGCTTATTCAGTAAGTAAGCTAAGTAGGTATACGAGTAATCCAGGTAAAGATCACTGGAAAGCAATTTTGAGAGTTTTAGGATATCTAAAACATACTCAAAAATATGGTATGCATTATACAAGATATCCAGCAGTATTAGAAGGATATAGTGATGCTAATTGGATATCTGATAATAAAGACTCGAAATCCACAAGTGGATATGTCTTTACCCTTGGAGGTGCAGCAGTATCTTGGAAATCCTCAAAACAAACGTGTATTGCTAGGTCTACAATGGAATCGAAATTCATTGCGTTAGACAAAATTGGAGAAGAAGCTGAGTGGCTTCGTAATTTCTTAGAGGATATCCCAAATTGGTCAAGACCTGTGCCAGCTATATGTATACACTGTGATAGCCAATCAGCGATTGGAAGAGCACAGAGTCATTTATATAACGGTAAGTCACGTCATATACGACGAAAACATAATACCGTTAGACAATTGCTCTCAAATGGAATTATCTCAATTGACTATGTAAAGTCAAAAGATAATATTGCGGATCCGCTTACGAAAGGTTTAACAAGAGAGCAAGTGGAAAAATCATCGAAGGGAATGGGTTTAAAGCCTACTGTTTAGATAAGAGTCGTCATAGTGGCAACCCAACCTAGCTGACTGGAGATCCCAAGATCTAGGTTCAATGGGCAAACCGAACTATGTAGTACTCAGTAAAGTACTGAGGAGATATTTACTCCTAACCATTCCTAAAATGAGACAGTGCACATCTGCCGCGAGAATCAGGATAACATACGCTTTTAATGATTTTTATATCTTTGAATATGTTCAAGTGGGGTATTGCAGGATACTCTTGATAGAAGTCACCTACGTGAGTAAGAAGGGGGCCACTTCTGTGAGAATTTTGAAGGCTGAATTCTCTAATATACTTACGGAACCAAGAGGTGTTTCAAGGCCAAAATGAACACAAACGTGAGAACCAACTATGTCTGAAGAGATATTTTGTGAATTCTATTGTCTTGGTTTACACAAAAAGCTGACAGTTCAAAGACATCAAGTCTACTGATTAGCCAAGTAAATCCGATAGATTTTACTAAGGCAAGTTCAAAGCCACTAGGCTACTTAACCTGATGAAATATCTTTTCTTATGTACTCGAACTAGTGTCTGCATATTCATAACATATTTTGCATATTGTACAGCCAATTTTACATTCATGTGGGGGATTGTTGGAAATGGAATTTGAATGAGAAAATTGACTCGAATCGGGTCGGGTCGGGTCGGGTCGGGTCGTGGTCGTATCGGGCGGGTTCGTGATATATATTTTTTATCATCACAAAACTACGTCGTTTTGACGACGGTTACGTGCGAATTTTTCCTATAAATAAATGATGTGGGAAAACATTTGGAAGAACAAATTTTTCGTCCCGTTTTGTTTCTGAAATTCCCGTCCCGTTCCTTCCCTTATTCCCGTTCTGCAGTAAGAAATTCCCGTCCCGTTCTTTCCCTTCTGCAATTCCCGTTCTGTTTCTGCAAGAATTCCGTTTCTGCAGATTCTGTTCCTTCCCACCGTTCTGCAGTGTTTTCCCGTTCTGCAAATTTTTCCCGTTTTCTGAGTAAGTGTATTCATGCACCACTTTCATGCATCATTATTATTAATAGTAAAGTTCGAGTATATGTTAAACATAGAATTTGCGTTCGATGAATTCTTAATTTTGTAATGCTACTAATTAAGAATTGAAATCCGTTTTATCTTGGGAAGCAATTATTCAATTAACCCTTAGCATCTGTGGGGGAATAAATTTGCTTTAAGGAGACTTTGTGAATTCAAAGAACTCGGATTTATTGATTAATATTTTCTGTGTTATATATATATATAAAATTATGTTTTGTTTTATCATATTTATATATACTAAATAATACTATATATTACAGATAACAACAAATACATTCAACTCTTTAATCAATTTGTGAAATTTAAAATTTAAAATTTAAAATTCAAAATTGAGACAAATTTATTTGATTTTATTAGAAAAATGTATAAATATTTTTTTTTTTTAAAAAGAAGGTATTCCTAATTACCATAAGTATTGGAAATAACACGCATTATTTTAAATTTAAGAATTTCATAAATTAAATTTAAAAAATCTAAATGTATTTAGAATCTTAGAACATAGGGAGTATATAGTTACAATTTGATTGAAAAATGATTTGCAATCCTATTTTGTAGCTATAAACAAACAGTATCATGTGTTGCAAAATAATTATAATTCCAGCGTGTTGTATTCATACAAGTGCAAGACTAAAAAATAGGACTGTAAAAGATTATTATTTAATAAGTAGATCAATTAAAGGAGTAATTTTTGTGCACAAACAATTGGACACACATTATTACGCCTTGTATAGAATATTAAAAAATAATTATAAAAAGTTGAATAAATTTTATCAATAACTTAAATAGTAGAACTCACATATTATTTTTTTCTCTTTATTTCTGTACAACTGTTTGTGCATTACTGATGCACCCAAAATTACGCCCAATTAAAGTGACTTCAAACTAATAATGCTTATCTTGTGAACTTAAAACAAACAACCATTTTGTCATAATGCCAAGTGCACTATAAAATTAGGAATATCAAAATACAAAAGACAAACTATGAGTCTTGCACTAAGCAAAAGTCCAATAAAAGGCATATATATGGATGAAGCGCTTAAGGTTGACTGCTTTTAGTTGCATATTGTGAGGGACATAAATAAGGATTTTTTGTCCTGGAACATTATTTTAGAAGTAAAGGGGTCACACATGTGAGTCAGCCCATCCTTAAATTCAGGAACAATATAATCCCCACTCAATACTCCTTTCAAACCACCCTTCTTATGTAAAGTAGTGTATTTTAAGTCTTTTTTCCATAATAATTTTCCAGGTTGTAAGTTCATCATTCTGCACAAAATGCATCAATTGAAGCCTCAAATCCCTAATGGTATTCCAAGTGTAGACACTATGCACTATTATAGCGCCCCAAGTAGTCCAATCCGAAAAATAGGTAGCACTTCATTTGGCTATGAGTCCGAAACGCCGAATACTAATGAAGATTGCAACTCTAACTATGATTACTTTGAGTTTGCAAGTGTCCAAGACTTATGTAATGGATTTGAGCTTGAAGAAGGTAAAAAGGGTGAGCTTGTAACGGATGATGAACGTGGGGAGAACAAAAGGATACAGGTTGAGCGCGGAGATTCACTTCCTACAATGGCATTTGCGGATGAACTATTTGTTAATGGACTTGTGAAGCCTTTAAAACTCCCACCCCGACTTCAATATCGTGATGACATGACTTGTCATAGCCAGACTTTGTCCCCAACGTCTGTGATCAAAATCCCATTCACTAGACGGAACATGTGGAACGATGATTTCGATCCATTTATGGTTGCTTTGGAAAAAGTTAAGGAGGAAAAGAGGGGAAGAAAGAGTGTTCATCGACGAATTCAGTCACATTCACCATATAGAGCCACTAGTTTACAGTGGTCCATCGACTCTGGACGATGGGACCAAGTTGAAGACAAGAAAGAAGAAAAAGAGGGACCTATTACAAATGGGTTGGCTGAGTCGAAGGGCTCAGCCTATGCAAGATGGGTTCGGCGTGAGTCCATGGGCAAGAAGAGATCGTCGTCACTTATGGAGTCCAGTCTAAAAGGGTTGCATTTTAGAAGGAAAGTGCGACCCGTTAAGATGGACAGGCCCATCAAGCCCACAATGAAGGAAGGTGAGAATGTGGAAGATGGTGAAGGGGGCTCTAGTGGAGACACTAATAAGATGCAGAAGGTAAAAGGAATTCTGTTGAGGTATGCATCATTTGGGAAACAGAACAGTGAAGGAAAGTTAATAAGTCAAATTTCAGCTCTTTGGAAACCCACTTACTTCAAAAGAATTAACTTCAGATTTACAGGAAATGGTCATGGTAGTGGAAAGAAAAAGGTAACTGGAGAGTCCAAAATGGTTTTAGTGCCATACAGGCCCACCAAATTGACACTTTGTTTGGGTTATGGTAGTGAAAGCCCAAGGGTTTGAACTGTATTTTTGTGTGTGTTGTTTTACTTTATGCAAGCATTGGTTTGGAATTTGTTCAATTAAAAAATATATTGTACTTAATCGAGTAAAAATATATGAAGATCTCTCCCTTGCTGGACTCAAACGGTTTTGAGTTACAATTGTATCATACAAGTAGGGATTGCTAAAATTCAGTTGCCCCGTCCATACCTTTTGCCTAGCAAAAATAATACTACTATGTAACAAATCCATTTACATTTATATAGCATTATTTTTGCTAGGTCATAGGCCTAAATTCCGACGTTCGCTTTGATATTGAGATTTTGTTAAAAAAAGAATAAAAATAAAGCACTATATTATTTAAGGGGCTGTTTGTTTTCTGTTGAATGACTGACCGATCCAGCCATTCAGTGCGTTTGTATTTTGAAAAAATCGTCTGAATGGTTGAATCGGTCAACCATTCAGATGATTTGTGCTGAATGGTTTAGTTCCATTTTTTTGACTGAATGAGCGGCTGAATGATTTTTTTTTATAATATTAACTATTATATTAATTAATATTAAATAAATTTACAACAATTTTTAAAAAAATTTTAGAGAGTTAAAATAATAAAAATCTGTTATTCAGATGTTTCAGACATGTCAATTATCAAACAACTTTTTATATTCAGATTCAGATTCATTCAGTTTTTATCAAACATCCCTTATTCCAAATTGTAGCTTGATGTGATTCTTTGGGTTATAACCGAGGATACTAATAATGAAACTCTCTAGTATTCCATCTCATTGCCTTTGAATTTTGAAGTTTTCCCTTCGTATCTTTTTATTTGTGTTTTTAGAGAGATATTTTTGTTCCTTTTTATTTCTCGTTTGTAAATTTTAAGAAATTATTAAATACTTAATTTTTCATATTACCTTTTATGATTAAAGACTATTTGTTTTTGTCTCATCTCTCTAATAAATTTTAGAAAACTCATATAGAAATTTTATATTCAATTTAGTAAATCAGACAAATCATTAATTACATTTATTAGTCTATGTGCATAACCTTAAAACGTTAATTAAAAAGGGACGGGGAGAAATTAATTAATCTTCTAGGTATTATCTATTACCTAACAAACTTAGAATATCCATATTTTTATACCACAAATCATGCAATTTAACAGAGAAATATATGTAAAGATATTTTTTTGTGGGTGGTGTAACGTCCCCAAATTTAGGTCTACACCACCCAATTTAATTCGCCAAAATATAAACAATATATATAAAATTGTCTAACAATGTCTTGTATAATACAACACACACACACACACACAGTAATCACTATAAATATTTTCACACTTTTTTATAACATGGTGAGTATTACAACTACTAACTCGGACCATCATTCCATTCCACTGTTCTCCCTGCTAGCCCCAACTACACTCTCATTTCCTTACAGAAATTATGAAATAAAATGGTGAGTTCAAATAGTTCAGTAAAGAATATCATGACTAAGATAACGAAGAATAAATTATCCTTAGCCTTCAACAATGATAAATCTGAGATTTAGAAAATGATAGACAACATAATTTTTCAACAAACAACTGCAGCGGAATGAGCAATCTATTAGAAGAGTCAAATACATCATAATGTCTACTATCATCTCTAATTTTTTTTTTAAATCACCATCAAAATTTCATCAAATATAACACTAATGGTCATGATCAAGTCAATCAACAGTTTCTCTTTGTACCCAAGCCAAAGAGAATTTTCACCACATGTCATTGTCACACTAGCTAAAGGCACTCAACAATCATATTGTCTTTGCACCCAGACCAAAGACATTCAACTGTAACATTAATGGCCATGATCATGCCAATCACTAGTTCATCTTTGCACCCAGGCCAAAGATAACTTTCACCAGAACTTAAGTTCCGATGATTATAACAGTGACATAAAGATGAATAGAAATAATAAGAATAATAAGATAAAGAATAAACATTAGATATTTGTAATTTAATTTATCCATAGTCCAATAATGTCCAAATTATCAACACGATATCCATAATATCGATTCGAGTTTAAGAATAATATATAAGGTTCACAGTTTAAATATAACAGTTAAAATTCAATAGGAATGTTCAGGTCAAAAGATATTAGATAAAGCACCAACTATTAAGGAATATTTAATCATTTCAAGAATTTTTACCGTTTAATGATAAGGCTGTAGAAACGAATAATAATTTCTTATCATAAATTTAGGAGTATGAAAAAAAATGATATCCCTTACCTTTATACGTGATGAAATACTATTTTTTATGTAGTTGATCAACCTATATGTATATTTATACTTTAATTAGTAACTACCACAAATAAGTTTCATGGTGTACACTAATTTGTATATATGAAATCTTCAAAAGTGAATTGATAATATAAATGAGTGTAATGTATAAAATAGAGTAGAAAAAACTTCAAAATGGTTTTTGAAGAAATAAAGTAATATTTCAAAACAATTTTCCAGATGAAGCTTTTCAAAATTAATCTTTTAAAGAAAAAGTTATAAACACTGTGTGGTGTGTGTGTGGGTGCTTGTGCAACTTTTATAGAAAAACTCACCTGAACAATTCTTGCATTGTTACTGATATTCACCAATACTTAATGTAACATTAGCACACTCAAAGAGACATTTACACGAAGCAATTTTTAGGGAGTAGAATGAAGGATAAACAAAAAAAAATATGAAACTCCTTATGCTAAGTCCCTTATTTATAGCCAAAACTTAACCAACATCCATCTGACTCTGCGAACTCTCTAGGAAATAGGTTTCAAAAAATATTTCCTTGAACCTACCCCAAGTCATCACTCCCTGACCTCCTCGGGTTTTATTGGCTTGCCACCAATAACTAGCCTCTACTTTCAATATAAATGTTGCGAAAGCAGTCTTCTGGTCCTCACCGACTCTAGCAACATCAAAAACTTTCTCTATTTCCATGATCCAGGTCTATGCCTCAACTGGATTCATGGACCCACGGAATTCTAGTGGTCTAACCGCCTTAAAATCTTTGAAGGTCGCAGCTTGATTCTGCGGTTGATTCTGCAGTGCTCCCGTGAATAACGTCACCAACTGCTGAACTGGGTTAGCATCAGTGTTGTTGTTATTGGTAGATCCCTCAGGGTTTCTTTGTCGTGGTTGACGTCTTGGAGGCATTTTCTGTTAAAATATATTTATTAAATTATTACTCATTCTCTTAAGTATTTTCTGCTTAACTTTCACATCATAAAAGATCATCACATAACACATAACATCTTTAATAAATATTAACACTTTATTCATTCATAATCTTTAAAAAAAACATTGGAATGATAACATCCCTACTATCTACATCACTTTCCTGAACTGATAAAATTTCAAAATAACATCATCATCATATCCCATTGGTTATACAATACTTAGAATTTACATCTTATTTACTGTTTAATCACACAACAGTTACATTCTTTACGATGACCTACTAAAATGATGCATAGCATTACGATGCTCCTCTTCCATAATACGAAACATTGTTCTGCGGTTTAACATGTACCATGGTAGCGTCTCAAATTGAATCGGATAATACATGACTCGGTCTTGAGCTTGGTTTATCACGGTGTTGAAAATGCCATTCATCTCTTCCATCTTGATCTTTTTTGCTTGTACTTCCCCCTCTGCTACTCCTACACACTGAGAAGCTTCCTCGTACGCGTCTTCAACTCTTGCTCTCTTGGCGAATTCTTCTTTCAATTTGTCCTTCAGCTTCGCAATCTCCTCCGTCAGCTGCTCATTCTCCCCCTCAGTGTGAATCAGCTTCCATTCAACATTACTCAGACGCTCGTCAAGATCCTGGATCTCATCTTCCTTCTGCGCCATCGAAGTTTAATGTTCAGCTACTAGCTCCTCCAACTCCTCGACTCTATCCTGAAGCTCAATATTACAGTCATATACTTCGTCGTACATATGAGTTGCGATAGAGTTTGGTGGAAACTCTTCCTCCTCCTCATCCTCATCTGTCTGTGGTAACTCAACGGGGTCTTCCTCGTCCGTTTCTTCCACATCCTCCTCATCAGGTATGCCCTCCTACTCAACCACTGTGACCAACGGAGATGACTCCCCTGGCATCAATTGTTCTCAGACCACCTGAATATATCGAGGCTCCTCCTCTCTAGAAATCTGAGGTCCTGCCTCTCTAGCCTGACTAGATTCTCCCACATTAGCCATCCTGACAACAAAAATTTTAAGTTTTTAATTACTAATCGTCACTATTCAACATTCACGAGCACATAGGTTTCAACCACATAAGCACATAAAGTGTTTTATTATTTCTTTCTTAAAACTCAATAAGAGTTTATCACCACTATCTTTTCAAAGGTTACTTCTTAAAGGTTTTCCCCCACCTAAGGTTCATAACCTAAAGCTTTGATACCAATTTGTGACACCCCCAAATCTGGGTACTTCATTCCCATAAGATTTGGTGTTCACTTTCCATTCATTCAGTTCTAACTACCCAAATATAATAAAATTTAAACAATAAATCTTCCCATTAAAGGGTTACATAACTTAATTAATAAATCTCATAGGTTATCTAACATATAAAACATACATCAAGTGCGGAAAATTAAATAATTACATCACAATAATTAAAATAAAGTCTAACATCATAAAAGTCAACAATTTACAAGTCTTCAACACTTGTTCATTTTTCCTTTCCCTTTGCTAGTAGTAGGTTCATCAACCTTCTCAACTTTAGCTGCAATGTTTTTATATGCAAGAGTGAGCAAAACAAATGCTCACTTGAAATGACAATGAATAATATCAACATAATAACTGTTAATGAACATGCTTAATAGAACTGAATAATATTCTCTTTCAATGATAATCAAGAACTGAAAACAGAATATGAAATGTATCTGAGGGTCACAAGACCATAAACTATGTCCAAGGTTATAAGTGTTATTTCAACTTAAACCTAAACAGTCATAAGACTATAGGGACTCCCCGTACTTAGGGTGATTAGCCTTTCATACCATGTATTGTGCACAAACATCTAAACGCTTTGTGTAATAATCCCCTATAATAGGGTTGTTCTTCTCAGTTTTAGAATACAAATCCTCACCAAAGTAAGTTTGGTTTAGATAAGCTTCAAGGGTAATTTAAAGTTTAACGAACATCAACTAAGGATTAGTTGAATCACAAGTGTAATAACACTATGCTATGAAATAATCGTGAGTCATAAGCGAAATCAACATTATACATCAAAATCATGCTTTAGAAATGAACTAGAAAGCATAGGCATGGAATATTATAACAAACTTTGCTTGAACAACAATAAGCTAAGGTTATAATCTTACTTAATAAAAGAAGTGAGTTAGTGAACGTGCATGATTAATAACAAGTTGAGGAATAAAACTTGCTCAACATAAGAATAACAGAATTTAAGAACTTGCGTAATAAGAAACAAAATAAAGATAGGAACCCTTCTCAAAGTAAGAGTTTGGTTGAAGAGTTTGCATGAATATAATCAAGTTAGAATAGATATATAAGTAGGTTAGGAACTTGCTCAATGTATCGATAAGGTTTAAGCACTTGCATAATCGTAAAAGTAGAATTAGAGAACTTGCCTCGTGCGTAGGTTAAACAATCACTACTCACGTTCACCACAAGTCCTACACATACCATATATATTGACAATACTCATTAGGTACACTAATATTAACTTCATGAGTTTAGTTCTCACTTTTAGTATAGCTCACTAACTAAGTTTAAGTTTAAACAACATCACATCTTTTCATGAGCATCACATTTTAGCTCTATTATAACTAATTAAATTATCATGTCATTGCACCATATACGCATTAACAACTTGATATAACATCCTATTACATGTTCAACATGTTATTATGCTATTTAGATTAGGTTATACTAACACACAAAGGACTGCACTTGCATTCGTATATCCCGACGCCCTCCGATTGCCTCCAGGTGCATAATTATTCTAAAGATAGCCATTTTTACCCCTAATAAAGATGTCAAATTGAAAAGCTTAAAGAATAAAAGTTATAGGTCTACTAGTCCTCGTTGCGGATCATCTTGAATCGCATCAATTGGAGTTCGTATAAAAATGTTATGCTAATTTTAGTAAAATATGTCCGGTCAGATTTTCTTAACATTTTTAAGTCAGCCTACCCCCCCCCCCCGACCGGGGAGGGGGTTTTGCACTATAATAGCCCGCGGGGGCTGGCTCTGGGGTGGGTCAAAAATGCACTGGTACGCCCATCAGGGCGAGGGTACCTAGTATTAGCTTCTGCAGTTCGCGAACAAACACTGCAGAAAGTCAAACTAGGCCTAAAAACTCCTTTTTAACAACTATTCCAACTTACCCAAGTTGTAATATATTTACAGAAATATAAACTAATGTATTTAACACGTTTCTAACCACATAAACATCAAAATTACAACATTTAATTTCACAATTTCTATTATTTCTTCTTCTTTTAACATTCATAGTGAAATTCCTCATTGTGAATTCGTTTTACAACCAAAATCGTTCGTTTAACTCATAATGTTTTTGTTTCTTTATGTATTTTCACAATCAACCAATAATTACTAGTTTATTACATGAAATGAACATCAATTTTAATTCTAAAGTAAGCCATATCACACACACACACACACACACACACTCACTCACACACACACACACACACACACACACACACACACACACACACACACACATATATATATATATATATATATATATATATATATATATATATATATATCACTGTAATTTAATTTCTTCACTACTATCATAATTTCATGAAATTGATTACTCTAAATCATAGATGAATGCTATAAAACAGTTTATAATCATCTACTAACACATAATAACTCTTAATTTCCATAATTATTCATAAAACATCAATCACAGAAAACTTTTGATAAAAATAAAAACAAAACCATAAAAGATAGGATTATACCTTTGCTAGAAGATAATTACAGAACTTTTGATTACTACTCCTTATTCTTGAAAAACTTATTCTCACAAATTTCTCCTTTAAACTCTCTCTTTTCTCTCTTTTTTTTCTCTCTGGTTCTTCTCTGTTCTTTCTTAGGCTTAAGCCAATACTTAACGTAAAACTAAAACAGACGCTAACGTAAAAAAAATAAAACTGACGTATAATAATAAGGTTACTACATACATGTCAGTTATTTTTATTTTAAATTTAAAAGCCATAAGGCCTTGTTTGGCAAAATCAATTAAAATAATGACTTAATCATTTCTTAAGCCTTGTTTGGCAAAATAAGATTAAAATAAGAATTTCAAAAGCTTTAAGGCTTTGTTTGGTAAAACCAAATTAAAACTTTTTTTAATTTATTTTCATAACTCATTTATAATATAGTTTATTGTCCCACTTAATTTAAATAAATTTCCATATTCAAATTTAATTAAATTAAAACTAACAACAACTTATTAAATCAATTTGCCATATAACACAATTACCACAAAATTATAATTTCTATTATAATTTTATTTAATAAATTAATACATCACTTTAATTACTAAATTAAATTAAAACAACATTATAACAATTAAGTTAATTTTTATCAAATCTTTAATTTAATTATTAAATTAAATTAGAATATTATCTCATAAAATTTAATTCATCACTCTTTTATTTTAATTAACTTCAAAATACCAAATTACCAATTATCAACTTAATTAATGTATTACCTTAATTAAGTTAATTCCCACAATCCATAAATTATTTATTTAACAATAAACACATAAATTAAAATATTTATTTAATTCAATAAATATTTGAAATTACAAATAAATTAACTTCAAAATACTAAATTACTAATTATCAACTTAATTAACATATTACCTTAATGAAGTTAATTCCCTCAACCCATAAATTATTTATTTAACAATAAATACATAAATTAAAATATTTATTTAATTCAATAAATATTTGAAATTACAAATAAAATTCTGGATTGTTACATGCGCGTGTTTTATTCATTGCGAAATTGATCAACAAGTTTTTGGCACCGTTGTCAGGGAATTATTTCTTCTAATATTGACCAATATCAATTTCAATCAATTTAGTCTTAATTTGAACATGTATATTTGTATTTAATTAGCTATTGCTTTGTTTTGTTTTTAAGTCCTTTTAGCTATGGATGAACATATCTATCATTGACCTTGTGAGAGGACGACACAACCAAGTTTGGAAGGAATACTTGAGCGATTGCAAGAATAAGTTGTGAATCTCTCAAGATTTTCTAACAATCTTGAGTGTCAATCCACTCAGAATGCCTACTGTCAGGATCAAGCTGACTATGGTCCAACCTATTATCATCCGAAGTGTCAGAGCTATCCGAGCTGTCCATGGGACGACAACCAAGAGCAATCCTATGCTCCAAATTTTTTATACCAGTCAAAATTTTCATACCAACCTCCATCTCAATATGCGGAGACATCTAAGTTAAAGGAGTTTATTTTCGAGTACTTAGAGCAACAAAAAGAAAGAAGATTAGAGGAGTTCCTTTCCAAATTTATAGAGGAAAATGAGGTTCGGATGAAGAACCAAGACGCTTCATTGCGTAACCTCGAAAGCTAATTAGGACAACTTACCACTATTATCCTTAATCAACCGCATAACATTTTACCTAGCCTCACAAAATGAATCCTACCGAGGAGGGTGAAGCGCAATGCATGATGGATACGTAAGAATCTGGCGAGGAGTTACACAAGTATGTTGAAGACAATGAAATGCATCCAGACGTGACTGTGGATTTTGAGGTTGGAGAAAATAAGAGCATGAGTGGGTGTAATGTTAAGAATGATGAAGATCTGGAAACCGCACTCAAGGTTTTTAAAACCATAGAGGACCCAATATAGCATGAAGAATATTTTCAAATTGATCTTTTGAAAGGAGAATTAGTGGATAATTTGAACAATGAAAGTTTCTTCGTGCCGATGGATGAAGTGGAGTTTGAGGATCTCCAATCATCCATGTCCACCATGAAAATCAAAGAAAAGAGAAATAGGCGGCATGATATGGTCATCTTCGCTTATGAGCCGGATTGAAAGGAAATGAAGGAGTCGGGCCGACGACTATAAACTAGCACTTCTTGGGAGGCAACCCAAGTGCTAGTCTAATTTTAATATTCTTGTAGTTCATTTTTTTCTTCCGTATTGCTTCATTAGTAATTTAGTTTATTTTGTCATCCTTCCATGTGAAGTTTAGTTCATTTTTATCTTAAGTTTTCTTTTTAAAGATCAGTAAGTTAATTTTGTTCTAATGGTGCGTTGAGGATTTTGAAAAAAAAATAATAAAATAAAATTTCATAATAGGAAGATTCCTAAATTGCTTGCATAATGAATTCCATTAGTTGATATGTTTGGCAACATTGTGATATTTATTTACGCAAGATTTTGGTATCCATTAGCTTTCTTTGAGTATTGGTATACTTTTGAGTAAATTGAAGTTCTTAGCATCCAAGTGCCTTAGTTCGGTGTTTTTAGTTTACCAATATTGGTTTATACTAAAGTTGGTGCTTTGAATATCCAAGGTTGATGTTTTTATGCTAATGCTATGAAGCTTACTTTGGTGTTTTTGATATTAGTTTCCTATTAGTTGAGTGTTATGTGTAGTTTTTATCATGTGAATATTAATTTCTAGTTATGCAAGATTATGGTATTCAGTTATTTTGATCAAGTATTTACTGATAAATTTGGTGTTTGCTATGCAATAAAGGCTAAATTTTTTTTCCATGATGCAGGGTTGGCACTGCAGCACCTGTGCATGCCTTATAAGTGGTGCCATAGCGCCTCTCTCAAGGCTAGACTTTACTTACTCATACTGCAGTGTCTCTCGGAGCTTAACATCCGGCGCCGCAGTGCCTGACTAACCTTCACATTCTGCTAATTCATGCTGCAGTGACTCCTAACAAAGACTTTCCGGCACTGTAGCTCCGGTAGCGAAAATTCATTCGTTAAGTCAGGCAAAAACTCAACAGTTGTTCCCATTTCAAGCCTAACGCACGCACTCGCCCGGCAGTTACATAACACCTTTAACCCAAGCAACCTTATAACAGCCCTAGCACTCCATAATTCGCCCCTAATACTTCTCCTATCCTTCCAATCCTTCCGAACTCAATCTGCAACCCCATATATTCAGTCCAATCATTATAGTGAGGATTCTGAAGAAAGGGTCAATTGCAGTCATTTTTTTCAAGCACAGAGGCTAACCCAAATCTTCAATTAAAGGACTGCTAACCAATTCCTAGGTAAGATTCGTTTAACTGAATCAATTATGAAGTGAATTAGGTGCATAAGGGTGTGCTAACTGGATTACTCAATTCTATGCCACTTCAATTACTGAGTAATTAGGGCTTTAACATAGAGATTGAACCACTTTGGTTTTGCTATTATTTGGGTTTGCTTAATTGAATTACTTAGGATTGTTGTGATTGATAGTTTGGCACCTCTTGTATAAAATTTTGGGTTTGAGATATCTAAAATAGACCGTGGAAGCTTGAGTTTAGGCAGCGCATACATAGTGTTCGACGATTTTCCAAAGTGAGAATTGGGCTTGGTTTTGGTTTGGAATTGCCCAAGGGAACTTTGGCTAGGTAATTGGTATTGGTTTTGATACTGCTTTTGGCTAGATATTTGGTGTTAGTTTTGGGGAAAACTGTGACTTAGTTTTGGTTCGATTTGGTTTGGGCAAATTTAGTTCAGTTGGGCAAATTCTAGTTTGGCATTGGAATTCAGTTTGGGCATTAACTTTAGCTTCATATTTGGTGTCCATAGTTGGTTTTATTTAGTTTTGCTTTCTAATTGGTATTCAGTTGGGGTAAGAATTGGTTTAGTTTTGACTTGGTGTGATTTGGCCAAATATTAGACATTTGTGCATAGTCTTTGCTCAAACTTTTGAAATGGCTCCAAAGAACTAGCACTAGCACTTCTCAAGCCGCATCCATACAACAATGAGCACCGCGACAACATGAACTGATCACCCTCGGGGAAGCCCTCTCATATTAATGTCTACATGCTAGCCAATGAGGGCATTACCTATTTCAAGTTTGGGGGTGTTATAAGCTTTTCTTATCACTTTTTCTTATGCCATGATTTATTAGGATACCATTAGTACATTATTATTCTTGCTTTATTAGTATTTGGTTTTGATGTATGAATTCTGTATGAATGCTTATATCTATCCATGTTATGGCTTTATTAGTTATGAATGGATGCGTATTGATGAGTGCATATTTTTCATTTATTTTGATTCCTTTATTTTTTGTTTTATTGCATGTTTCATGTGTATATGAGCTTATTAAGGTGTTTAGTGATTTAAGGAAGAATTGGAGTTGAAATAAGGTAAACGGGAAAATTGCAGGGTTTTTAGCATTAAGTTGGATGCATGGTCTTGGCTTGGGACTTAGATTTTATTGTAGAGCTCCTCCTTAGCTTTCCAGAACATCTTTAATCGTCCCGATCAGAGTTCATATGAAAAAGTTATGATCTTTTTACCAAACGGACGTTGAACCTCAAAGTTTGGAGTTGCAATTTACATAAACAGTCACTTGGTGCCCTATTTCAACCTTGATCTAGCCAGAATCTGTCAATTCTCAAAGAAGTAAAGTTGTAGATCTTGTCGAGAGCTTCGATTTCATAGGTAGTCGGCCCCGTAAATCCTCCCGGATCAAAAGTTATGGTCGTTTTATCAAAGGACATTGCAACAATAAATGGAAATTCGCTCCACCAAATTTGAGCGAGAAAGACTGAAAATCTTAAATTTTTGGAAAGTTTCTAAAAGCATATTTTGACAGATTTTGACAGATTTCAACATGGAATGGGATTATTATTTCTATTAGATTTAGAATTTCCTTTTGACTAAGATTTATTTCTAAATTGGATTCTATTTTTTTATGGAAACTAGTGTGATTTGTAATTCTTTGTAGGATTTGAATTTCTAGTTCCCATATGATTTAGGTGTTTGTCTAACACTATAAATAGAGGATGATTGTCAGGATTTTATTCATTCAATCATCTACTACATTCTCTAATCTTTAACATTAGACGATTGAAGACATGAGTTAAGTTCTTTTTATTCAGTTCTAAGGGATGTTGAACCTTATTTATAATTAATGGTTAATTGAGTATTCATTATTTATTCATTCTCACATGAAATTCATTCCTGATAATCTAATTTAATTTCTAAATGCTATTTGGCTTAACTGATTTGATTTCTGCAGGATTGAGTTGGTTAACGAATATCATATGATAGATCAAGGAATAATATTACGTATAATTGATATTGTTTCTAATCACAAGTAGTAATTAGTAATACCTGATTGTGGATAAGCTTTTGAGTATTGCTATGATTATCAGAAAACAAGTTAAAAAATTCGAGCTTATGTGTTTGTTGCTTGGAATATTTTAATTCCCTAATTCTTAATGATAGTGTTATATTAAATCTAGAGAGTTTGTTTTAAGTTATATAATGGTTAGACTCTTGTGAAAAGCTTATTTCATTAAGTGGCAATCTAAAGGGGAGTTTGGGTAGCAGAGCTTGTTGTTACCTAGGGCTATTAGTTTCATTGAAGGGTAAATAATGTTACACTATTAATTTATTGTTGTAAAAAGATGATACTAGACTGAAGAACTGAAACTTTTTATTCATTATTTATTCTTATTAGTTTATTCTTGTTAATTTAGTTAATTAATTCAAAATCCCCTTTTTATTAGAAATCATAGGATAAATATAAAACAAATCACTCTCTGTGGGATCGATCCTTTCTTACTACTGTGCTAATTATTTGAATTTGTAAAGTGAAACTGAGGTTAATTTAGGAGTGTAAACGACAACTCCCAAATTTTGGCGTCTTTACCTGGGAGTGTTATTTGTTTTTGTTTATTCTTTGTTTTCATTTATTTTTATTATTTTCTTTTTCTTTTTGTTTTATGACTCAATCCTCTAACTTTATTGACTTAAAATTTGTTCAAGAGATATAGAAAACTGCAGATATAAAAGGAGCTCTTGTTTCATCACTTGAAGTGGAAGAGATGGCGGTGCCACATAATAACAGAACTTTGAAAGAACTGGCTACTCCTGATCTGACTCAACCATCTTTTTGTATTGAGTATCCTACTTTATATGTTACTTTTGAACTTAACTCTAGACTAATTCATCTTTTGCCTACTTTTCGTGGTTTTAAAGGTGAAAATCCATATAAGCATCTAAAGGAGTTCCATGTGGTGTGTTCCACGATGAAAGCACAAGGAGTAACAGAGGAGCAGATCAAGCTTAGACTTTTTCCATTCTCCTTAGCAGATTTGGCTAAAGACTGGTTATACTATCTACCTTCAGGATCAATATGATCATGGATTGATATGCAAAGGCTATTCTTGGAAAGGTACTTTATTGCATCAAGAGTCGGTCACCTAAGGATTAAGATATGTGGAATCAGGCAGTTCAATGGAGAAACTCTCTATGAGTATTGGGAAAAGTTCAAGAAGTTGTGTTCCAGCTGTCCACCTCACAGAATTAATGACCATCACTTGATTCAATACTTCTATGAGGGGTTGCTACCAATGGAAAGAAGTATGATCGATGGGGCTAGTGGAGGAGCACTGGTAGACAAAACTCCAGACGCTGCAAAGAACTTAATTACAACCATGACAGTCAACTCACAGCAGTATGGTACTAGGATGACTCATACATCACAAAGGGTAAAGGAAGTGAGCACTTCTAATCTTGAGCAACAGGTTTCTGAATTAACTGTTATAGTTCGACAAATGGATGCAAGGAATACGTAAGGTTTTCAGCAAGCTCAACCTCGGTACCACATAGAAAACCAAGAAGTACCTGCCAATTTTGGGACATTTATGGAGGATATGTTCAAGGCATTCATGAACCAAACACAACAGTTCATGAGTTAGATACAATAATTCCAGTAGGAGACAAGAACTTCTGTTCAAGATCTAAGGGACCAAGTTGGCCAACTTGCAACCATAGTAGGAAGGTCACTTTCTCAAACTGTTGAAAATGTAAATGCCATAACATTGAGATGTGGTGTAGAGGATCAACAGTAAGGAAAGTCAATACAAAGTAAGTCCAACAATAGTGAAACATGCAGTAGTGATGTACTCAAGCACAAATTTCCACCTATTTCAGCTTATGAACCGAAACTACCTTCTCCCTAAGTTCTAACAAGGAATTGGAAATTTGGAAAGAATTTAACGTGGTATACAAAGTCTAATGAAAAATTCCTGGAAGAAATGGCGAATAGGGAACAAGAACTTAAAAATAATGAGGAGTTCACTAGTGGAAACCAGTTGGAAGTGCTTGAGGCTACTACTGAATTTGAAGAAGAAATCATGTATTCAATGTTTGAAAAAGATGAACAAGAGGAAGAGGAGAACAGTTTGATAAGTTCTGCAGATCTTTACAAAGAGGATATAGATGATACATCTGTGCAAACAACAAAAATAGTGAATGATAAACACCATGGGACCTTAATCCTGGAATTAGATGATGCACATGTCCAATTCAACATATATAATGTTAAAAGGTATATTGGTAATATTAATTTTGTTTTTTACTGATGTTATTGAATCTATAGTGCAGGAATCTCTTGAGCAAATATACAAGGAGGATTTGAGGGCTAAAATAAATCAGGATCTGAAGGATGTCCCTAATGAATTGAAACTGTTACCAGTCCACTTGAAGTTCACAAGTCCGATTACATAGAATGGGAGGGATAATGTCAAGCCAATGACAATAAATAAGGGTACCTACTTGGGAGGTAACCCAAGCACTCAGATTTGATTTTTCCTATCCCTTTACTTATTAGTTTTTTTTAGTTTCATGTAGTTCTTTTTTCTTTGCATAATTTTTGTACATTGGGGATAATGTAAGGTTTGAGTGTGGGGTGGGGGGGAGATTTAGGAATATTGATTCGATTTTGATGGGAAATTTAAAAATTGATGCTTTTGAAAAATTTTGAAAATTTTGGGTTCCATGCTTCTATTTGCCTATGTGGTCGAAGGTTAAAGTCAGAGATTGAAAATCAATGCTAAATTTTAAATTCTATTTGATGCCTAATTGGTTAATGAATGATGAGAATTAAGCCATGATCCATATTAACTGATTTGAATTGAATTTGTGATACATCAGTACTTGAATATGAGAAACATGTTTATTTGACTAAGTTATTTGTGGAGTTATCTTTGTGCACTGATTTCATGACTTAAAACTCTTTAACTTGCTTATGCTTATTGCAGAACTATGTGGAGAAAAGTTGAAAAAATAATGAATGAAAAAAAGGGGAAAGGAGAAACGAGAAAAAAAAATTTGATGATTGAAAAATCAATTTTAATGTCCATTGTGCGAAATAAATGGGTATCCAAGCCTCAGGAAACATCGATATTCACGCTAAAAAGTGTGATGGATAAAAGTAGCTTGACTAGTCGACTGTTATGGCCTTTGTTACTTGAATAAGTAAGCCCTAGGGGTGTTTCTACACCCAACGCCCTAAGACCATCTTGTTTGGGAGTCGTTGGTGGAAAGTTCACTACATGGGTAACTCTAAAAAGCCTAAGAAAAGGAGACATTCACATGCCAACAAAAGAAAAAATATGAGAAGAACATGAAAATACATTCATCTGTGCTAAAAAAAAGGTTCTATGAGAAAATTAAAAAGCAAGGAAAATTTGTTCTTGGTTGTGAGTCAGTGTGCACGATTTTTGTTCCATAATAACCAAGTTGAGTAAGTATGTGGACTGTAGGAATGTTTCTTATATGGTTACAGGTTGGTTTAATGAAATTTGTTGGTGAAATGGTAAGGTTGTTCATTGTGAGTTAATTGATGAGACATTGAATAGATTTCTGTAAGTTTAGTGTTAAAAGTCATGATTTGATCTTGAAATCTTTTGACATAATGGTTGAATATAAATTTTCTAGAAATTAAACTTTTAGTTAACACGAGGACGTGTAAAGGATAAGTGTGGGGGAATTTGATGAGTATATGTTATTAATTTATTTTGATTCCTTTATATTTAGTTTTATTGCATGTTTCATGTGTATATGAGCTTATTAAGGTGTTTAATAATTTCAGGAAGAATTGGAGTTGAAATAAGAAAAAAGGGAAAATTGTAGGGTTTTTAGCATTAAGTTGGATGTATGGTCTTATTGAACCTCAAAATTTGGATTTGCAATTTACATAGCAGTCACTTGGAGCCCAATTTCAACCTTGATCCAACCAGAATCTGTCAATTCTCAAAGACGTAAAGTTGTAGATCTCGTCGATAGCTTCGATTTTATAGGTAGCAGGCCCCGTAACTCCTTCCGGATCAAAAGTTATGACCGTTTTACTAAAGGACGTCGCAACAGGAAATGAAAATTTGCCCCAGCGAATTTGAGCGGGAAAATTGGAAAATCATGGATTTTTGGAAAGTTTCTAAAAGTAGATTTTGGCAGATTTCAACATGTAATGGGATTATTATTTCTATTAGATATAGAATTTCCTTTAAACTAAGATTTATTTCTAAATTGGATTCTATTTCTTTATGGAAACTAGTGTGATTTGTAATTCCTTTTAGGATTTGGATTTCTTGTTTCCATAGGATTTAGGTATTTGTCTAGCACTATAAATAAAGGATAATAGTCAGGATTTTATTCATTCAATCATCTACTACATTCTCTCATCTACAACATTGGAGGATTGAAGATATGAGCTAAGTTCTTTTTATTCAGTTTTAACAGATGTTGAACCTTATTTATAATTAATGGTTAATTGAGTATTCATTATTTATTCATTCTTACATGAAATTCATTCTTGATAATCTGATTTAATTTCTGAATGCTATTTGGCTTAACTGATTTAATTTCTGCAGGATTGAGTTGGTTAACGAATATCATATGCTAGATCAAGGAATAATATTATGTATAATTGATATTGTTCCTAATCATAAGTAGTAATTAGTAATACCTGATTGTGGACAAGCTTTTGAGTATTGCTATGATTATTAGAAGACAAGTTAAACAATCCGAGCTTATGTGTTTGTTGTTTGAAATAGTTTAATTCCCTAACTCTTAATGCTACTGTTATATTAAATCTAGAGAGCTTGTTCTAGGTTATATAATGCTTAGAATCTTGTGAAGAGCTTATTTCATTGAGTGACAATCTAAGGGGAGTTTCGGGTAGCAGAACTTGTTGTTACCTAGGGCTATTAGTTTCATTGAAGGGTAAATAATGTTACACTATTAATCTATTGTTGTAAAAATGTGACACTGAACTAAAGAACTGAAGCTTTTTATTCATTTTTTATTCTTATTAGTTTATTGTTGTTAATTTAGTTAATTAATTCAAAATTCCTTTTTTCATTAGAAATCATAGGATAAATATAAAATAAATCACTCTCTGTGGGATCGATCCTTGCTTACTACTGTGCTAATTGTTTGAATTTGTAAAGTGAAAATGTGGTTAATTTAGGAGTGTAAACGACATTTCCCACGTATCTATCTTTTTGTGGCATGTTTATAGTAAACATTACCTTAAACTATTATATATGTTTGTGATGGGTTATATAGTTAGTATTGTGGCCATTGTCGAGTTATTTTTTATTGTGGCCAATGATAAGCTTGTTGTATTACTATTTTAAAGAGTTTGTCAAGGATGTGTGGTTGAGGTGTTTATCTTAATTAGTAGTTGAAACTGCTTGTTAATCCGTTCTTTCTTATTGAGCACATACCAACTGTTATGACTAGTTTTATTTAAGAAAAAGTGTATATAGTCAATTGCTTTATCAAATTTTTGTGTTAACTCTTCTTTTTAACTTGAGTGAGTAGATGAATAAAGGATGTAGATGTTTATATCAAGTTTGGGGGTCTTGAGTGATTTATTGGCATGGTTATAAAAAAATCTCTGAATTTGACCAAGCATAATTACGTGGCCTTTGTTACTTGAGTTAATAGGTCCTTAGGGTTTTTCTACACCTAATGCCTTAAAGTCGTCTGACTTAGTAGTCATTGATCAAACACTTGTTACATAAATGGCTTTGAATCGCCCAATGTGATTAGGCATAGCACGGTCAGATTTTGGGATTGATATAGTTAAAGAATAGAGAATAATTTCTTAAATTGGTTAAGTTTAGCTACGTGGCCTTTGCTACTTGAGTTAGTAGATCCTTAGTGGTTTGGCTTGGGAGTGCCCTAAAGTCATTTGACTTGGGAGTCATTAAGCAAACGCTCGTTACATGAGTTGCTTTGACTAGCCTAAGGTAGTTAAGTATTGCACAAGTCCAATTTAGATGTCTGCATGCTAATACCCTTGCTCTCCATTCTTGCATATATGTCTTGTTCTGAAATCTTGATGTAACATGAGTTAAAGAGTTTGCATTTTTATTGTGTAGTTGATTATATGTATTTATTTGAGCTATAACTGGTTTTAGTAGTTGGTATTCACACACACACACATAGTTTCAGATCAGAAGCATGTTTAAGCTAGTGATTAGATTGAAGTCTTGCTCATAATTGTGTTTTGCTCCCTCTTTCGATTGGATGGTCTAAGCTTAGAGGCAATAATGCGGGTAAATATTAACTCGATGTAACAATCCAGAAATTTTATATGTAATTTCAAATATTTATTGAATTAAATAAAGAATTTAGTTGATGTGTTTATTGTTAACTAAATATTTGTTTAATTTGATTATTTATTATAATATTGTTTTCATTTAATTTAGTAATTAAAAGTGATGTACTAATTTATTAAATAAGATTATAATGAAAATTATAATTTTGTAGCAATTTGACTATGTGGCATTTTAATTTAGTAAGTGGGTGTGACTTTATTTAATTGGATTTGAGTATTAGAATTTAATTAAATAATATGTGATAATAAACTATATAGTAAGTGGGTTATTAAAATAAATTAAAAGGAGTTTTAATTTAGTTTTACCAAGCAAGGCTTAAGGCTTTTAACTCTTTATTTTTAATTAGTTTTGCCAAACAAGACTTAGTGACTTTTGAATTAAAAAAAGCATAACTGATATAATATTAAGTATGAGTATTATATACTTGTCAGTTTTTTTTAACGTAATAATATGTATCAGTTATATTTTATATTAGTCGTTTTACGTAAAGTTAGAGGAGAGAAAAAACAGAGGGGAAAGGGAGAAGAAGAAATAAGAGATAAAGAATTTCTCTGTGAGCTTGAGTAAACCAAGAAGGATTCTATCTTCTTCTCTAGCTAAACTAGCAACCAAGGTATAATTTTAGTTTTTTAAAGTTTTAGTTTTTGTTTTGTTTTTCCTTTGTGTTTGAGTTTCATGAACAATTAGTTGAAGATATGGGTTAAACATGTTAATTTGTTCATATAAACTGTTTTATATAATTTGTATGTGATTTAAAGTTCTTTAATTCATGAAAACATGATATATGTGAAGAAATTGTGTTTATAGAGCAATACAATGATGTAATTATGATATGTCTTATTTTGGAATCAAATTTATGTTCAATTCATGTTATAATGAGTAAATTGATTTTTGATTATGAAAATACATGAAGAAACGAAAACAATGAGTTTTAAACTAATTGTTTTGGTTGACAAATGGATTTACAGTAATTAGTTTCGCTAAGAATGTCAAAAAGGGAAGAAATAGTAAAAATAGTGAATTTAGAGGTTTTAATTTGTTGTTTATGTCATTTATATGGTTAGAAACATGTTAGGAACATTAGTTGTTGTTTTTGTAAAGTTTATACAACTTGAGTAAGTTGGAATGGTTGTTAGAAATGAGCTTTTAGGCCTATTTGGCTTTGTTTTGTGTTCTTCGCGAACACTTTTTGCATGCAACCGCATCGCAGAGCCGTAACGCCAGTTCTGTAAAGAAACAGGGCGCTACAACGCCACTCAGTGGCTGTTGACGAGTACAAGCGCTGCATCGCCGGTTCTGTGATTAAACAGAAGTGCTGTAGTGCCGAGACTGAGCTGCAGCGCCAGTTTCAAGTGTAAATATCGCGCCGTAGCGCCAGTCCTTAGTGCTAACTGGGGCGCTGCAGCGCTAGTTAGCAGTTTGACCTAAAAATTTGTTTTTTTAATATACAATTCTATAATTGTTAATATAGTGTGATTTTATGACTATAAAATGTAATTAATCATATTGTGGTATTGTTATAATAGCAAATATGAAAATTATTATTAGTAATTAATGAGTTATGTGACAACTGAAGATTTGTGGTAATAAATTAAAAAGTGTGGTTTAATTATGTGGTTAAACCTAATACTAAGGGTTGTAAATGAAATAGATAGTCAGTTATGTACCATGAACATGTGATAACTAATTATGTCATGATGACATGTGTATAGGATATTTGGGAACGTGAGTTATAACATTTTAACTTACACGTAAGGCAAGTTTCCGAACCTTACTTTTATATTAAGCTAGTTCTCTAACCCTAACTATATTTGAGCAAGTTCTTGAGTTCTATTAATCAAAGTTTTTAACCTTGATACCTTGTTGGAAATTGTAACCTTAGCTTACCATTTTGTTCGAGCAAGGTTATTATAGCTTTTCAATGCTTTGAACTTTATTCTTAAAGTATGAACTTGTTGCTTTACAATATTCATTTATGGTTCATAACTACTCTGTATTACGTTGTTGTTGAACCTTTACATTGTCATTGAACTTTTGATTCAACTAATCCTTAGTTGATATATGTTGAACTCTAAATTACCCTTGAAACTTATCTAAACCAAACTTCCTTTGGTGTGGACTCGTATGTTAAAACTGAGATGAACAACCCTATTATAGGGGATTATTTACGCGAAAGAGTTAAGATGTTTGTGCACAATACATGGTACGATGGGCTGATCCCTCTAAGTACGACAAGAAGGTCCGTATAGTCTAAATACTGTTAAAGGTTAAGTTGAAATACCTATAACTTGGGACATAATTCATTTATTATGTTTTCTTTAAGTGAGCATTTATTTGGCTCACTCTTACATATATATAACAATTGCAGCTAAAATTGAGAAGGTTGATGAGCCAACCACTCGTAAAGGAAAAGGAAAGGTGAACAAGTGTTGAAGACTTGTTAATTTATTGAGATCTATGTTTTCAGACTTGGTTAAATTATGTGATGTAATTAATTAATTTTTCGCATTTGATAAAGATTTTAAAGGTTAGACAACATGGGATTTATTGGATTTAATTATGTAACCCTTTAATGGGAAGATTTCTTGCTTAAGTTTTATTAAATTTGGATAGTTAGACATGTGACAACCCAAAAAATCGGATTGTCCAGAATTTAAGTTTAAAGAATTAGTTATTAATAAAATAAAATTTTATTAATACTATTCTGTGCTATGTGTTTATTAATCGTTCTAGAACCTAGAATGATTATAAAACGGGAGGATCCTGGCTACGAGATAGACTGAACGAGTAAGAATTTTCAATACGAAAATGAAATTTTTCCTGGAATAAAAATATTTTTGAGGAAAAAGACGAAATAGACACTATTTACTCGACGAAATCTAAGGGTTAGGGTTTGAATAACCTAAGCCTTTTCGAGAGTTCAGTATGTCAAAATGACATTCCGTTAAAAGATTTGACGATAATATATCGTGAAAAGTTAAGTAAGCCGATAAAAGTTTTTCTCGAAAAATGTGCAGAAATCGAACGAAATAAAAATGACGAAAGTATTGTTATGTACTTTTCATTCGTTTAACTAAGTTATGGGAAAACGTGAAGGAAAACGTGAAGGAAAACGCTTAACATCAAAAAGTTTTTTTTTTCTTCAGTTTTTCGGAGTTTCGAAGAATGCGTAAAAGTTAAACTGTAGAGGAAAGACGAAATATCCAAAAATATTTGAATTCTGAGAATCGTAGTTTTTAAAACTGTCTGACAAATTATGCAAGTCGGAAGCACGAAGCTTCCAAGAGAAGCTTCGTGAATAGTAAGGAGGTTAACAAATGAGGTGGAAATAGTAACTTTGGGGCAAAATGACTATTTTGCCCCTAGCCTTGGTTTTCTATAAAAGGAGAGCTTAAGCTCATTTGTTGGTTAATGAAAAATTCACCAACACTTGAGAGAGAGAGAGAGAAGTCGGATGAGGAGGAAAAGGAAGAGGAAAAGCTATCTCGTGAGCGAACTTTGTTTAAAGGAAGAAGATTAAAGAAGAAAGGTAATCCAAAACCTAACTTCTAAGTAAATTTTCTTTAAGTTTTCTATGTTAAAAACATACCTTAATGAGAATAAGAAATAAAATATGTTAAGAATGATTTCATATGGTTGAAATCATGAGAAAACGAAGAAATAGGAATTAGAAGTTTATTTTATAAATTTCTTAAGAAAGTATAAGTTTCGTAATGAATTTGAATGATCAGAATGAATCATACGAATGATTCTGTGAAAGAAGTATGGAATGGTGTTTTATAACATCAAATTACAAGAAAAAATAAAATCATAATCAAAATATCGATTAAAAATGAAGAACGATCGAAGAACGCGAAGAACGCAAAGAACGTTGTTGATGGACAAATTTAAAACCATCGTAGTATAACTTATTATTGATGGACAAGTTTAAAACCATCGCATATAAGTTAGTTGCTTATTTCTTGGTTAGGAACGGTAGAAACGTTCATGAAGAACGGATTGAACATAGCTATAACGAAGTTATGGCAAATATTTTATAAGAGATGAACGAGAAGTAGAAAGTATATAAATGAACCCGATGTTCAGAGTTTCATAAGAATGTAAGAGAACGTAGAAAACGTCAGTCGTGGACTCAAGAACGAACGAGTTTTGAGTTCGGATGACCGAATTACGGACGAACGAATGAAGAACGCTAATAACGTAAAATGAACGAAGGATGAAGATTAAGCCAATTAAATGGCAAGTTAATAGATTTAGAATGATTTTTTATCCAAGGGAAGTTGAATTTTCCAAGACTTAGAAATTTTTTTGAAATTTTAAGCCTGGCGATGCAGCGCCAGTTAAGCCTTGGGAGGCGGCGCTGCAGCACCAATCCGGGCAATCTGGTACTGCATAGTCGCGCTGTAGCACGAGGAGAAACGAGGGAACTGGCGCTACAGCGCTGGTGCAGGGCAAGGCCCAGTGATGAGCTTTTAATTGCTCAATTCCTGGGGGAAGTGAACGGAGAGATAATGAACATGTAGTTCACATAATGTAACACTTAATCAAGTGATTTAAACCTTTAGTAAAGGTTGAACAGAAAGATTGAACGAGATTAAAATATAAAGAATGTTAACGTAACGTAGTTGCGATAAACGATCGGGCTTAGTTTACAACAAACTGTATAGCTTCGACATTAAGAAAGAATAATAAACGTGGGGTTCATGTAATGGATAACGAATGAAAGCGATTAAGACCTTGTGTAAAGGTTGGACGAGAGATTAAGAGACGAACAATGTGAACGTTGAATACGTAAACGATCCTCGTGAATCGTATTCGCGTTGAACGAACGTTCTAAGTATACATTACTTGTATTACTTAGACGTTGACGAAAGTAGTAAGTAAGATATGAATTATCAAGAAAGCCATAACGAGCAGTAGCATGATTAATGAAAGTCCGAATGTGAGTCAGATAGAGAAGGATAGAATGAATGTAAGCGTTAAACAATTTAGCTGATGTAAGGGTTGGGTGTACACAAATATTAAACGGATAGAACCTAAACTCCGTGTATGGTTTGACCGTAAGGTAATAAAGAATAACGATTAACCGTGAACAGTTCAGCGTAAGCTATAGCTGTGCGTAAGGCAAGTTCCCTAACTTTATTCATATTTTATATGAATGCTAGTTTCTTAAACTTCTCAGATGTTGAACTTGAGAAGTCTTGTCTATGTGCAAATGTGCAATATTTGTACAAGGTGGTAGAATGTATGAGGCCTTGTGCCATAATTTGAATACTTCGGTGTTTTTATGAGATGAACTTTTCTGTGATTGAACTGTTAAATATGAAAATGTTCTGTTTATACATGAACCGTTATTGTTAAGTCTGTGCTAATGATTCTAGCCAGACAGTATATGTATAGAAAAGGTAGAAGAATGAAAGTATTTCAAAGTGAATGTGACTAATGTTTTAAAATGATAGGAATCAAAGTTTAGTCCTATTATTCAAGCTACTTCATAACCTTTGTTCGGTTATTAAAGTTTTAAAAGAATGTTTAAATTCATGAAGTTGTTTATTCAACTGCTATGACTTACTGGGCAATTGAATGCTCACACTTGCTTTAAATAAAAAACATTTTCAATGAACGATGTTAGAAAGAACTTAAGGATCCCGTAAAGATCAAGCTGACCGGTATCCAGATGAATTGCCATTCAGTATGTGAATGAGCGTGAAGATCAAGCAAAGACTTGTAATGTAGAATAGTTTAATTAAACTATAGACTAGTTTAATGAATTGTTATGTATCCTTGGTGGCGGATAAAAGTCACTCTTGTAAGATGGAAAGAATAATATATTTATCATTATTTGTAATGAACGAGGTTATAAGGTAATAGAACCTGGGATTTGAGAATGTATGTTGTTATATTTAATATATAATGATGTATGTTAAGGAAGAAGATGTACTCGTGATGCACGAAATCCGGGTGTGAAGATAGACCGGATTTTAGGGCATGACAAGAAATGAATGTTTGGACAGTGAACACTAAATCATGTGGGAATGAAGTACCCAGATTTGGGGGTTTTACAAGTTGGTATCAAAGCTTTAGGTTATGAACCTTAGGTGGGGGAAAAATACCCTAGGAAGTAACCTTATAGGAGATTGTAAAGATAAAGATAGTGGTGATAAAATATTATCGAGTTTTAAGGAAGAAATAATAAAACACTCTATGTGCTTATTTGTTTCAACCTATGTGTTCTGTTCGTGAGTAGCGAGTAGTGACGGTTAGTAATTAAAAAACTTAAAATTTTGTTGTCAGGATTGCTAATGTGGGAGAATCCTGTCAGGCTAGGGAGGAGGGACCTCAGATGCCTAGAGAGGAGGAGCCTCGCGATGTTCAAGTAGTCTGGGAGCAGCTAGTGCCAAGGGAGCCATCTCTATTGGTTGTAGTTGTTAGGTACCCAGAGTTTGAGCAATAAGGATTAGTAAACGGTGAGGATGAGGTAGAGACGGATGAGGAGGACCCTATGGAGCTACCACAGAAAGATGAGGAGGAGGAAGGGGAAGAGTTTCCACCAAACTCTATTGCAACTCAAATGTATGATGAAGTGTATGATCGTAACATTGAGCTTCAGGATAGAGTCAGGGAGTTGAAGGAGCTAGTAGATGAACAATGAACCACAATAGCACAGAAGGACGATGGGGTCCATGATTTTGACGAACGTCTTGGTAATGTGGAATGGAAGCTGGTTCACATAGAAGGGGAAAAGTAGCAATTGATGGAGGAGGTTGCAAAACTGAAGGATAACCTGAAAGAAGAGTCTGCCAAGAGAGAAAGATTTAAAGATGCATACGAGAAAGCTTCCCAGCGTGTAGAGGTAGCAGAGGGAGAGGTACAAGTAAAGAAGATCAAGATGGAAGAGATGGATTGTGTTTTCCACACTGTGACAAACAGAGCTCAAGACCGAGTCATGTACTATCCGACTCAGTTCGAGGAGTTGCCATGGTATATTTTATATCATAGAACGATGTTCCGTATCATGGAAGAGGAGCGCCATAAGGCTGTGCAACGTCTTAGTAAGCCTTAATATGAAGTGTAATTATTGAATGAATAATTATATAGTAAATAAGATGTAAATCCCAAGTGTTATGTGACGAATGGGATATGATGATGTTATCCTGAAACTTTATTAGTTCAGGAAATTGATGTAAATAGCAGCGATGCTATTATTTCTATGCCTCTAAAAGATTATGAATGAAAAAAAAGTGTTAATATTTATTCAAGATGTTATGTGACGCCCACAAAATAGGTATACAAAACCCATTCTGAGTCGCCAAATACATGGTACAAAATTCAAATACAAACTTAATTATACAACTGTCGTGTAAAATACGACAAAACATAGCTGAGAGTTTTAACACAAATATTGTCTCGTAGAAAATATCCAAACTCAAATGGAGTCCTCATTACAATTATTATCACACTATTTTATAAAATAGTGAGCACTACTACATCTACCATCTCGGACCGTCACTCCATTCCCCGACTAGTCCCGGCTATGTTCTCATTTCCTGAAGAGAACAATGAAAGCAAATGGTGAGCTCAACTAGTCCAGTAAGGAATATTATGACTAAGATAATGCAGAATAAATTATCGTTAGCCTTCAACAGTGTTAAACTGATAGAATACAATAGACAACAAGTTTAACTGCAACGGAACAACAATCCATTAGAATAGTCAAGTGGAGCATGATATCTACTATCTTCGACGATATAAAAGTTTATCGTCAATATTTTATCGCTGTAACACAGCTCAATAAATAATCCACATCACTAAATTATCCAATGCACTACGGGCCAAGGATATTCATTAGTATCACATCCACGAATTATCCATGCACTACGAGCTAAGGATATTTGTTATTATCACCAATGGTTATGATCATGCCAACAACTGTCCATCAATACACTACGGGCCAATGAAGACTTTTACCACATCATTTGTAACATTACAGATCATGATTATACCGATACATAGTCATAATCATACCAATCAACAGTCCATCTATGCACTACGGGCCAAAGATGACTTTTATCACAATATAAGCATGAGGATGATGACAATAATATAAGAATCAATCAAACGAAATCAAGGATAAATATTAAAGATTTTTAATTTATCTAGAGTTTAAAAATGTCCAAATTTTTAACATGATAACTGCTTTGTGGAGTAGAATTCAAGAATAATATTCATGTATCAAAAATAATTTAGACAGAAAAGAAATCAAAATTTTTTGTTATGAATAGTACCCTAGATGAATAGTACCTGAGTGAATAGTACCCCATAAATAGTACCCTGGCATGAAAAGATCAAAATTTAACAAGAATGTTCAGAAAAATATTCTTGTGAAAAGATACTAGATAAAGAGCAAATTTCAAGAATATTCTACTAATTTGAAGGAGTATAGAAGTAATACTTAACAAAATGAGTGTAGAATTTAGAATCTGAAACGAAATAAAATTACTTACATACTACAGAGTATGGAAGAAAATATTATTTCTTACGAATATTGAACAAAAATAATATTCCTTACCTTAAAAGGAGAGTACTTCTTATTGGTAGGGCGGTGATATTCTTGAAGAAAACTTGTATTATTTTCTCCACTCAAAGCTTCCTTAAACTCTAAAGAAATACACTAAATATTATAGAACAAGAATTCTCTTATTCTGGTGTGATTTTCAATTCTAAAATAAGCATCCTATTTATAGGAGAATGACATGATACTACTTAAAAAATAAAATCACGGATCAACAGTAACAATCATGGGCATACGAATTCGTCTAAAAATTTGATTTTCACTATTCATTACTGTGCAATAAAATATTCTAATAAAACAAAAATATTAAATAAAATATAATATATTCTATTTATAATTTAATAAAATAAAACTTATATATATATATATATATATATATATATATATATATATATATATATATATATATATATATATATATATACGGTCCGTCTCTAAAGCGAACCTTAAAGAGCGAACCAAAGACGAACCGTCGTCTTTGGTGTCTATGGCGACGGTTAGATCCGTCGTCATAGCCATGTAGTCTTTGGCGACGGGTCGAACCATCGCCATAGACACCAAAGACGACGGTTCGTCTTTGGTTCGCTTTAGAGCCTCTCCGTATATATATATATATATATATATATATATATATATATATATATATATATATATATATATATATATATATTTATCTCAATTCACTTGGCTTCACAAAACATATTTTTAATAATATTTATTCATCATTTAGAACTCACAATATTAACAACCAGATCATTCCCAAAAAAGAGGGGGCTTTCCGATAAGGACTTCTCCTTATTGGCGCGCAATTAGCTGACCAAACCCCTTTGCTCGATAGAACTTTCTAGACATTGTCAATAATATAAATAATAATATGAATAACTTTTTCGTCTCAATTATTGATTTAATAATATAAAATATTGTGACAATAATTGAATCAATATTGTGAGATACTATGCAGCAATTACGGTGACAATAATTAAATAAAACTGAGTGACTTCTCACGTAAGCATCAATAATCAAAGATACTGTACAATACCGTGTGCTACTATGCAACCATGTGTATTACTGTACTTTTATCACCGGGTATTTAATTAGTTAACGATAAAACTTTTGCTGTTATTTTTATAAAAAAGTTATTTATGTCATTTTCTAACTCTGACAGTAATTCTGTTGTGGGGTCCACCAATGGTTGTGTCGTCGAACAAATTTTCCCTGATAAAACGAATATTCCCCGACCAAACGAATATTTTATGACAACTTGCTTACTTTGTAAAATTTGTAAATATTATCCACAACTATAATATTATATCAAATCCACACCTTATTATTCAAAAAGATATTTCGAGAAAATTAAATCTTTATTCATAAAAGTTGGGGTCTTACAACCTCCCATTCTTATGAAATTTTGTCCTTGAAATTGGTGTACGTTCCTGGTATGTCGAAGAGGTGAGGATACCTTGATTTTATTTCAAATTCTAACTCCCAGGTCATTTCCTCAATATCGTGGTTTCTCTACAAAACTTTGACTTGAGGTACAACCTTAGAGCGTAGAATATGTTCCTCCTTATCCAAGATTTTAACAGGTACCTCTTCATACGTTAAATCTTTCGCTATCTCGTCTGGTTCTAATTAAATAATATGGTTCGGGTCTTCCACATATTTACGCAACATAGATATATGAAAAATATTATGAACAAAAGACACACTTGGCAGTAAGGCGAGTCTATAGGCCACAGTTCCTACTCGATCGAGGATTTCAAATGGGCCAATGAATCGAGGATTGAGCTTTCCTCTCTGTTCAAATCTCGTAACTCCCTTACATGGAGCAACACGTAATAACACATGCTCTCCAACATTGAATTCTACGTCCCTTCGATGAAGATCAACATAACTCTTTTGTCGATCTTGTGAGGTTTTTATACTTTGCCGGATCATTTGAATCTTTTCCATTGTTATGCGTACCAATTCCGGTCCCAACAACGTTGCTTCACCCACCTCATCCCAGTATACTGTATAACGACACTTGCGACTATACAATGCCTCGAATGGAGCCATGCCTATGCTTGCTTGTTAACTGTTGTTGTAGGAGAATTTTACTAATGGTAAGAACTTGTCCCAACTTCCTTTGAAGTCAAGGACACAAAGTCTTAATAGATCTTCAAGAGTTTAAATAGTCCTCTCCGACTGCCCGTCCGTCTGAGGATGATATGCCGAACTGAATCGTAAATCCGTGCCCATATCTTTCTGTAAACTAACCCAAAATCGTGAAGTGAATCTTGGGTTTCGATCAGAAACTATAGATACTGACATACCATGCAGTCTTACAATCTCATTTATATATATACGAGCAAGACGTTTAAGTGAATAAGTTTCTCGTATAGGTAAGAAATGAGCAGACTTGGTTAATCTATCAATAATGACCCAAATTGCATCTATGCCTTGAGAAACCTTGGGAAAACCAGTAATGAAATCCATGGTAATGTGCTCCCACTTCCGTTCTGGAATTTCAAGTGGTTGCAATGGACCTTTTGGCACTTGATGCTCTACCTTGACTCGTTGACAAGTTAGATACCTTGAGATAAACTCCGCTATCTCTCTCTTCATATTATTCCACCAAAATGTATGTCGAAGATCACGATACATTTTGGTACTCCTAGGATGGATTGCAAATGGTTTGTTGTGCGTCTTCATCATGATTTTATACTTCAAATCAGAGTCGTTAGGAACACAAAGTCTGGTGTTGACTCGAAGTATTTCTTCTTCATCGATTCTTGCTTCTGGAATAGCACCTTCTTGCACTTTTTTCATTATACGCATCAGTTCCAGGTCTATAGCTTGAGTAGTTTTAACTTTATCGATTAAAGTCGGTTCTACTCGTATATTTGACATCATCATGTGGGTCCCTGAAGTCTTTAACTCTATCTCCATCCTTTATAAGTTATACAAAATGGGCATTTGCGTTGACAATATCGTACTCGTACCCGCATATGATCTTCTACTCAACGCGTCAGCTACCGCGTTCGCTTTTCCAGGATGGTATTGAATGGTATGATTATAATCTTTCAAAAGCTCAAGACAACGTCGTTGCCGCATGTTGATTTCCTTTTGAGTGAAGAAATATTTGAGACTTTTATGATCCGTATAGATCTTCACTTTCTCCCTATACAGGTAATGCCTCCAAATTTTAAGCACAAAAATGACTGTTGCCAACTTTAGATCATGAGTAAGATAATTCCTCTCATATTCTTTGAGTTGTCGTGAGGCATAGGCTATGACTTTCCAATGTTACATGAGAACACATCCTAAACCTTTGCCTGAAGCATCACTGTATATGACAAATCCTTCCGAACAATATGGTATTGTCAGAACAGGTGCTGAAATGAGTCTCCTCTTGAGTTCTTGAAAACTCTTTTCACATTCCTCGCTCCAACTGAATTTTGTATCTTTTCGAGTCAGCTGAGTTAATGGAGTAGCGATTCGAGAAAACCCTTCTACGAATCTCTGATAATAACTAGCTAAGCCGATAAAGCTACGTACTTCGATCATTGACTTAGGTTTCTCCCAGCTTTGTATTGCTTCAATCTTTGCTGGGTCAACAGAAATTTCATGATTCGATATCACGTGCCCAAGGAAGGCTACTTCCTCAAGCCAGAACTCGTATTTCTTTAACTTGCTATATAACTTATTTTCACGAAGCTTTCGGAGTATCAGCCTCAAGTGTTGCTCATGATCTTAACGGTTTTTGGAATATATGAGGATGTCATCAATAAAGACAACCATAAAATGATCCAAATATTCCTTGAATACTCGGTTCATCATATCCATTAAGGCAGCAGGAGCATTAGTCAATCCAAAAGACATGACTAGGAATTCGTAATGCCCGTACCGAGTTCTGAAAGCATTCTTTGGAATGTCATCAGTTTTAATCTTTAACTGATGATATCCAGAATGAATATCGATCTTTTAAAAGAAATTGGCACCTTGCAACTGGTCAAACAGGTCATCAATGCGAGGCAACGGGTACCTATTTTTGACGGTGACATGATTCAACTCCCAATAATAAATACAAAGTCACATACTCCCATCTTTCTTCTTTACGAATAGAACAGGAGCACCCTAAGGAGACGTACTAGGACAAATGAAACCGATGTCTAACAATTCCTGCAGTTAGGTTTTTAACTCCTGAAGTGCAATGGGAGCCATTCGATATGGGATTTTGGAAATGGATTTTGTACCGGGTTCAAGGTCAATACAAAACTTGATTTCACGCTCTAGGGGTAGGCCATGAAATTCTTCAGGGAATACATCAGAAAATTTATTAACTATAGAAATATTATTCAAATTTGACGTATTTTTGTTTAAATATGTGACATGGGCTAAGAAAGCTTAACATCCATTTTTCAATAAACAAATGGCTTTATGGCTTGATATGATAGTGATTTACTTTAGTGATTTGGTTGCTTGAATTCGCATAATAGGTTGGTTAGGAATATGAAGCTAACAACCTTACGAAAATAATTAATTTTAGCATGATGAGTAGTTAACTAATCAATCCCTAAAATCACATCAAATGCAAGTATTTTCAAATAGATAAGATCGACAGGTAACGTGAGGTTGAATCAAATAAGATTTATAAATAGTGGATGTAATAAAGGTTTCTCCCAACAAAGTTTTAACAGATAAGTCAAAGTCTAATTGCTCTGGAGTTAAACTTAAACATTGAGCACAAGTAGGAGAAATAAAAGAATGGGTAGAACCGATATCAAATAAGGTATAGACTTCGCAAGAGTTTATGATTAGCTTACCCGTGATAACCTCTTTCGGGTTCCTCGCTTTTTGGGAGGTCACGCCAAACGCTCTCCCTTGAACTACCGGATTTTACTTGTCTGGGACGACCTTTGGTGTCTCCATCCCAGCTGGACTTGACTTCACTACACGATAAAATCGGGCTAGGTGACCTTCTCTTCCATAATTGTAACACACTTTGGGTTGCTGCATACAGTTTGGACTGATGTGTCCATCCCCTCCGCATTTGTAGCATACGACATGTGTTCATTCTCCTTCCTTGAAAACGGGTGCTGGTGTTGACGTCTTTCCATCATTATTGAATCTCCTCTTCTTGAAATTTTCACTTCTATTATCTTGGCCAGGATTACCACTGAAGTGGTTGCCATTTCAGGCATGTTGATTTCCTCCACATTTATTATCACTGCTTCGCTGACTTCTACCACCGGTATTATTGTTTTGTCGGCTGTTATCTCTTGGTTGAGCTGACTCATTATCGCGCTCCAATAACTGAGCCCTATTCACAACATCTGAATACAAGCAAAGTTTGTGAGAAATAAGGTATTGACGTATTTCGGATTTCAAATCTCACAGAAACATTCGTGTCATATGCTCCTCATTATCTACCAAATGGGATGCAAATCGAGATAACTCGGCAAACTTAGCCTCATATTGCGATACAGTCATATTGTTTTGCTCCAGCTTGATGAATTCTACCTTCTTCATGTGACGAATACTTTCGGGAAAGTACTTGTCGTTTAACAATTCTTGGAACTTCTCCCAAGACATCTATAGTGCGGAAGGTTAAGTACGTTTTACAGACTTTCACCAATAATCTACCTCTCCTCGCAACATGAAGGTGGCAAAGGGAACCTTTTGTTAGGTTTTGTGAAAATCGAAGTAGCAATCAAACTGCAAAAAAATAGCGGAATCATAATAAAATCAGATTTTAAAATTTTTCACAAACCAATTACCCGGATCATCCTTTATGCATATTATTAATTAAACGAAGAATAAGAAATTATGAAATCATACCCTTGTAGAAACGAGCTTCCTCAGGTACGAGTTCACCTCCTACTTCTCTGCGATCTCCTTGAATCTCCGGGTAGATTCCTTCCTTTGATCAATGTAAGCCACCCAAGTGTATGACCTCTAGAGGTGATCCACCAAGGAAGACGAATTTTCAAAAAGAAGGGTGTATTGGCTCAAACCCTAGTTTTTCCTATCTCTATAGAAAAAGAGGGCGTACTCTCCAACTATTGGAATTACGTATATCTGATATCTGATATAAGACTCCTCTTATAAAGATATCAGATAACCCTATTTAATTAAAATAAGGTATTATTTATTTAATTAAACTCTTTTAATTAAATGGGCTCCCTAATCTTATTAGGGATAATTAATTAAACTCCTTTAACTAATTTTCCCTCCTAATCCTATTAGGAATAAATGAGAGTACTTATATTAAATTAATTCCTAAACTCTTTTAGAAATTAAAATAATAATAATTGTAATAATATTAATAAGACTCCTCTTATTAATTTATATTTAATATTTCCAAAATATTAAATAATAAATATTAAGCTATTTAATTTATTCTATCACCATAAATTAAATAAAATTTATTTAATATATTATTACGATTATGCCATTAATTTCTTAAATAATTATTATTCCTTTTATGGTGTGACCCTTTAGGTTCTCCATATTAAATCGGTTGTGAATAAATCAATTAGAACAATTCTAATCTTATTTAAATAAATAAATTAAACGATTAATTTATTTAAATAAATAATATTTATTCTACAATAGGGATAAGCCTCCCTAGCGATCAACGACTTTTCAGATAATATAGATTTCAACATTAATCATAAAAGAACCTTTGAGTTAATAGTTACCGTACAATTCAATCCTTCCACCATACAATGTCTCAATTAAATATAAGACATGGAATTATTGTCAAGTTTTATTCTATTTAATTATATGTACTTCGATTCCTAAATGCACAACTCCTAATGAATGCAAATTAGAAACTACTTTCTAATTTCATTCCACCTTGGCCAAGGATTCCTGGGTTGTCATTTATCGAATCACATAGGACATTTCTCTTCTTTTACTAGAAGTAGTAGATTCTTTATTGATCATTCATTATCTTTATATATAATTTATTACACCCAAGCATACCCTTTGATATACTCTAAGAGTCTTAAGGAATAAGTCAAAGTGTAATTCATTATATATAAGATATTATGATGATCTCAATTCTAAGGATCATTTGTACTACTATCACTACATGAATTCCTATTGACAGGCAAGTAAAACTCCATTAGGTATTCCTTAGCGAGTCACGTTCAGTGAACTTATTCTCTAATAAGCACCTACATACTTGCTTTAGTGTCTCCACACAAATGATCATGAGATCAATCATCCTCATCCCATGAGCAAGCAACGTACATACCAATCTATCCGGATTCACTAATCCCCTTTTTAGTAATCCATTGATTGGGAACATTTTAGTTTAAGCTTTCTAAGAATTTAGATCTCATTAGCATGATCTCATCATGATTCTAAAAGCATTGCTTAAAACTATGAGTTTATCACATATTATTACAACAACACCATGTAGATAACAAATGCCTTCATAAAAAATTCTTTTATTAATAAATAAATAAATAAGATTGATTACAAAGTATATGCTTTATCATCATATATGATTGGCTTGTATGCATACTACTTTCAATCTCCCACTTGCACTAACGCCAATCGTCGTGGTATCTCATACCCATCTTCTCTAAGTGACGATCAAATTACTGTTGTGTTAACGCTTTAGTAAATGGATCTGCAATATTGTCTTGAGAGTCCATACGCTCTAGGGTGACGTCTCCTCTTTCAATGATCTCTCTGATCAAATAAAATCATCGTAACACGTGTTTGGATTTCTAATGAGACCTGGGTTCCTTAGTCTGCGCAACCGCTCCAGTGTTATCACAGAATAAAGGCACTGGTCCTGTAATGCTAGGAACCACACCAAGTTCGGTAATGAACTTCTTCATCCAAACAACTTCCTTTGCAGCTTCACTTGCAGCTATGTACTCTGCCTCTGTCACTGAATCAGCAACTGTTTGCTGTTTGGAACTTTTTCAACTCACTGCGCCACCGTTTAAGGTAAGCATAAACCCTAAAACGGATTTACTGTCATCTTGGTCTATTTGAAAACTTGAGTCTGTGAAGCCCTCTAGTTTTAATTCAGACCCACCGTAGACAGGAAATACATCCTTAGTTCTTCTTAAGTACTTGAGGATATTTTTCACTGCCTTCTAGTGTTCTTCTCCTGGATTCGACTGATATCTGCTTGTTACACTAAGTGCATGAGCGACATCTGGTCTAGTACATATCATACCGTACATGATAGATCCTATTACTGAAGCATAAGGAATCTTACTCATACGGTCTCTCGTCTCAAGTGTCTTTGGGGCCTGTTTCTTGGAGAGATGTATTCCATGGCTCATCGACATGAGACCTCTTTTGGAATCTTCCATGCTAAACCTCTTTAGCATCGAGTCAGTGTAAGTTCCTTGGGAAAAGCCAAGCATCCTTTTAGATCTATCTCTATAGATCTTTATCCCCAAAATATAGGATGCTTCTCCCATGTCCTTCATGGAGAAGTGTTTAGATAACCAGATTTTAATTGATTGTAGCATATGAATATCATTCCCTATCAGTAATATATCATCAACATATAATACGAGGAATGAAACAGCGCTCCCACTAACCTTCTTGTACACACATGGTTCATCCTCATTTTTGATAAAATCAAACTCTTTGATTGTCTCATCAAAACGGATGTTCCACCTACGAGAAGCTTGCTTCAATCCATAAATGGATCGTTATAGCTTAAAAACTTGATTTGTTCCAACCTTTGAAACAAATCCCTCTGGCTGTGTCATATACACATCCTCCTCAAGTTTCCCATTGAGGAAGGTCGTTTTCACGTCCATCTGCCAAATTTCGTAGTCATGGTAAGCTGCAATCGCAAGCAAAATTCGAATGGACTTGAGCATTGCAACTGGTGAGAAGGTTTCGTCATAGTCAACTCCTTGTCTTTGTTTGAAACCTTTTGCGACCAGTTGGGCCTTATAGGTCTCTACCTTACCGTCTGCTCCAGTCTTTCTTTTAAAGACCCATTTACACCCAATAGGCTTAATGCCTTCAGGTGGTGAAACCAAAGTCCATACTAGGTTTTCATATATGGAGTCCATCTCGGATTTCATGGCATCTTTCCACTTCTCTGAGTCTTTACTACTCATAGCCTGTTCGTAATTCAATGGATCATCATCATCTATGATGCGTACCTCATCGTCATCCTCTATGACAAGTCCATACCTATCAAGTATTTTTGGTACTCTTCCAGATTTACGAATAGGGTGTGGTACAGAAGGAATCTCTACTTGGTTAGGTACCTCACTTTGATCTGTAGCATTTTGTGGTTCTTGAACCTCTTCAAGATATATCTTACTCCCACTGACCCCTTCAAGGATAAACTCCTTTTCCAAGAAGGCAGCATGTTTCGTAACAAACACCTTTTGATCAGTTGGATGATAGAAATAATACCCCGATGTTTCTTTAGGGTATCCCATAAATCTACATTTATCAGATCTAGTCTGTAGCTTATCGTTTTCAAACTTTTTGATATAAGCTGGACAACCCTAAGTCTTAACATGCTTAAGATTTGGTTTCCTCCCTGTCCATAACTCATATGGGGTCTTGGGGACGGATTTTGTAGGTACCTTGTTAAGTAGGTATGCAGCCGATTCTAGGGCATATCCCCAGAAGGAAACTGGAAGGTCGTTAAAGCTCATCATGGATCGAACCATATCCAACAATGTTCGATTTCTCCTTTCAGATACACCATTCATTTGTGGTGTCCCTGGTGGAGTCCATTGTGAGATTATACCATTTTCTTTGAGGTAATTAAGAAACTCACCACTTAAGTATTCTCCTCATCGAAGAATCTTAATACTCTTACCAGTTTGCTTCTCTACTTTACTTCTGAACTCTTTGAACTTTTCAAATGATTCAGATTTGTATTTCATTAAATACACATATCCAAATCTTGAGTGATCGTCACTGAATATAATAAAATAAGAATACCCTCCTCGTGCAGTCGTTGTCATAGGTCCACATACATCTGTTTGTACCAACGCTAACAACTATGTAACTCTTTCTCCTTTTTCACTAAAAGGAGATTTAGTCATTTTGCCCATGAGACAAGATTCACAAGTTGGATATGATTCATAATCCGATAGCTCTAGGAGCCCATCTTTATGCAACTTGGATAATCATATTTCATTAATATGACCGAGTCTACAGTGCCACACGAAGGTATAATTAACACCATCTCTTTTCCTTTTCATAGTTTGTTCAATTTGAAGTATATTTTTATGCAAGTCAATTATATAAAGTCCATTTCGTAAATTACCAACACCATATAAAACAGTATCATTATAAATAGAATAACTATTGTTCTTTATTATAATATTAAAACCATCCATATCCAATACAGAGATAGAAATAATGTTTCTAATGATATTAGGAACAAAATAACAATTATTTAAATTAATGAACTTGCCTGTAGGCAGTGCTAAACAATAAGTCCCTACAGCTAATGCGGTAACCTTTGCTCCATTTCTCACTCGTAGGACGACCTCATCCTTGCTCAGCTTTCTACTTCTGACCAGTCCCTGCATATTATTACATATGTGAGAACCACAGCCGGTATCCAATACCCAAGTAGAAGATTGACTTTCAGAAAAATTAATTTCAATCATAAACAAACCTTGATTAGGATTCGAAGCTTCTCCAAGCTTCTTCTACTTTTGTTCCGCAAGATAATCCTTGCAGTTCCTCTTCTAGTGACCCGGCTTGTTGCAATGGAAGCAAATTCCTTTGCTAGTTGGATCAGGTTTCTTTTGATCCTTTACTTTCGCCTTTCCCTTAGCCTTCTTGTATTTCTTCTTTTCAGAAGATACCTTGGGCCTCTTCCTTTTCTTGAAAGAATCATCCACTAGTAAGACATGGTTCTTCTTGGATGGGAAGTGACCTTCAGCAGTTTTCAACATGTTAAGTAATTCAGGCAAGCTGACGTCCAACTTATTCATGTGAAAATTCACAACAAATTGTGAGAAGGTGTCAGGGAGTGACTGCAAGATCAAATCTTGACTCAACTCCCCATCCATGACGAACCCAAGCTGTCCAAGATGTTCAATCAAATTAATCATCTTTAGGACATGAGTCTCAACAGTAGTACCCTCGGTCATCCGAGATCGGAAGAGCTCCTTAGATATCTCATATATAGCAGTCCTACTTTGCTCACCATACAGCTCGTGCAAGTGCAGCAGTATAGTAGGAGCATCCATGTTTTCATGCTGACGCTGAAGCTCGTTACTCATGGATGCGAGCATGATGCATTGAGCCAAAGATGCATCATCTTGCCACTGCTTAAAAGTAGCAATCTCTTCCTCAGAGGCTGTCTCTGCAACTTTTGCAGGTACGGGCGAATTTAGGGCATAAGAAATCTTTTCAGCAGTGAGAACAATTCTCAGACTCCTTAACCAGTCTGTGTAGTTCGGTCTGGTCAGTTTGTTAGCATCAAGTATGCTACGCAGTGAAATTAGTGAATGTGACATTTTCAAAATTCTGCATGTAAAAAGATAATATTTTAGCAAACATTTATTTAATTAATTACCAAAATAAATTAGGTCTTATTTTATATTGGTATCTCTCACTATTTTCTTCAAACTATATTACCCTCATTTATATAGTTCGGCAAAATCTAATTAAAGTTTTTGCTAGTGAGAATAAGGATCCCATTTCAAATATATATAGCCTTGTTGTGACACAACAAACTATATATAAATAAATCGGTAGACAACTCCTTGTCAATTACATCATCATGTAACTCCTTATGTCTTGCCTCTTAGATTATTTTGATCAGGTGGTGGCACATCCGAATCAAAATTATCTAAGTTAAGTCCAACATAGCACTTCCATATATTCAAAAAAGAAAAATATTGTCCTTGTGGTGACACAACAAAATAATATTGTTCAATTTTCTTTATAAGCATCAAATGTGATAAATTAACATCTTAAATACTTAATACTTGCCTTGTGGTGACACAACAAACTCATATTAAATATTTAGTACTCTATTAATTTTATCATGCTAGAAGGCGATGCTCGATATTCTAAATATCTTTGAACGCTTAAGACTTAATATATAAAAACTTTGAGGGATTTGTTATTATTTGTCTCATCTTGTTTAGCGCGCATGCAAATATATATATAAAATACGCATCATATTATTAAACGTTTGAAGCATGTTTGCATAATATATAATATATATAATACTAGCATGCACATATAGAATACTATATTCTACCCGGATTGATTATGGACTTTTATTCTAGTTTGGTTTACTAGAGCCACCAAGTGAACAAAAAGGTCAAACCCTAGGGTGCAAGAATAAAAATTTAAATATAACTATTACATTTAAACTCGGGCTCCATTACAAACGGGTCTTCGAGCGGTCTTTGCTCCTTGATCTCTGGTTCTTCGAAAAAATTCTAACTAATCCTATTACATTAAACTATTTAATTTAAATAGAAACCTTGATCAGCAGTCAAGGGGAAGTACATAGGAGAGAGTTATAATTTACTTCAAGAAGAAAATCAGAAAAGACGAGGTACACAGACCCCATTTAATAAAACACATTCATTCAAACATCCAACTAAAATAAATCCAATCACATTGGTCAATAGTCCATAATCAATCCCATTTATTATCATACATATCATCATATGTATCAATAAATAAAATTATTTCATATATATATGAATATCATTTAATGGACAATTTTATGTTGCATGAAATCCAATTTCAAGATTAAAATAAACTCTTTATTTTAATTATAAAATTATTAAGAATTTTATATCCATAATATAATATAACCGTACCATATATAATATATAATAAATATATATTACGGATATAATCATATCCACATATGATTTGCGGTAAAAAAAAACTTGTTCCGTGATTTCCTTTATAGCTAGATCACGTGACCAGTAACAGGAGGTATATATATATATATATATATATATATATATATATATATATATATATATATATATATATATATATATATATATATATATATATATATTCTGAATCACATGAATCTCCTGTAAAGTACATCCATTATAACAAATACTCCCTCCGTCCCAAATTAATTGCTCAGTTTTGACTTTTTTAAGTCAAATTGACTATTTTTAGAATTAATAATTAAGCATATATAAATATATTTTTAAAATTATAAAAATTGGGATTAGTAATAAATTGTATATACTTTCTTTCGGTTATAATCTCTTCGCTTATATTTTAGCCAAAATAGTAAAAAGATTAGTTTTAAAAATGGTCAATTTGACTTTAAAAAGTCAAAACTGAACAATTAATTTGTGACGGAGGGAGTATAATATAATCATATATCCTTTTCAAGTTAATTCACGTGACTCTTGGTTCAGTAAGTCTTGGTTGGCGTGAATCAAGATGTAACCTTAAAGAGTGATCCATGATGAGTTTTTGAAAAATAAAGTTACCCACGGAATAAATTTTTTTTTTTCGAAAACAATTTTTGGCAAAATTTATTATTATTTTTTTTTCATAAAATAATAATTTTATACAACAAATTATGCCCAATAAATTATTCTAAATACATACCCATACATATATGGAATAAAAACAATTAATAATTTGCATAAAGTTTGGCTCATGATACCACTGTTGGGTTTTCTGAAAATCGAAGTAGCAATCAAATTGCAAAAAAATAGCGGAAGCATAATAAAATCAGATTTTAAAATTTTTTACAAATCAATTACCCGGATCATCCTTTATGCATATTATTAATTAAACGAAGAATAAGAAATTATGAAATCATACCCTTGTAGAAATGAGCTTCCTCAGGTACGAGTTCACCTCCTACTTCTCCGCGATCTCCTTGAATCTCCGGGTAGATTCCTTCCTTTGATCAATGTAAGTCACCCAAGTGTATGGCTTCTAGAGGTGATCCACCAAGGAAGAAAAATTTTCAAGAAGAAGGGTGTATTGGCTCAAACCCTAGTTTTTCCTATCTCTAGAAAAAGGGGGCGCACTCTCCAACTATTAGAATTACGTATATCTGATATCTGATATAAGACTCCTCTTATAAAGATATCAGGTAACCCTATTTAATTAAAATAAGGTATTATTTATTTAATTAAACTCTTTTAATTAAATGGGCTCCCTAATCTTATTAGGGATAATTAATTAAACTCCTTTAACTAATTTTTCCTCCTAATCCTATTAAGAATAAATGAGAGTACTCATATTAAATTAATTCCTAAACTCTTTTAGAAATTAAAATAATAATAATTGTAATAATATTAATAAGACTCCTCTTATTAATTTATATTTAATATTTCTAAAATATTAAATAATAAATATTAAGCTATTTAATTTATTGTATCACCATAGATTAAATTAAATATGCTTAACATATTATTACGATTATGCCATTAACTTCTTAAATAATTATTATTCCTTTTATGGTGTGACCCTTTAGGTTCTCCATATTAAACCGGTTGTGAATAAATCAATTAGAACAATTCTAATCTTATTTAAATAAATAAATTAAACGATTAATTTATTTAAATAAATAATATTTATTCTACAATAGGGATAAGTCTCCCTAGCGATCAACGACTTTTCAGATAATATAGATTTTAACATTAATCATAAAAGAACCTTTGAGTTAATAGTTACCGTATAATTCAATCCTTCCACCATACAATGTCCCAATTAAATATAAGACATGAAATTATTGTCAAGTCTTATTCTATTTAATTATATGTACTTCGATTCCTAAATGCACAACTCCTAATGAATGCAAATTAGAAACTACTTTCTAATTTCATTCCACCTTGGCCAAGGATTCCTGGGTTGTCATTTATCGAATCACATAGGGCATTTCTCTTCTTTTACTAGAAGTGGTAGATTCTTTATTGATCATTCATTATCTTCATATATAATTTATTACACCCAAGCATACCCTTTGATATACTCTAAGAGTCTTAAGGAATAAGTCAAAGTGTAATTCATTATATATAAGATACTATGATGATCTCAAGTCTAAGGATCATTTGTATTACTATCACTACAGGAATTCCTATTGACAAGCAAGTAAAACTCAATTAGGTATTCCTTAGCGAGTCACGTTCAGTGAACTTATTCTCTAATAAGCACCTACATACTTGCTTTAGTGTCTCCACACAAATGATCATGAGATCAATCATCCTCATCCAATGACCAAGCAACGTACATACCAATCTATCCGGATTCACTAATCCCCTTTTTAGTAATCCATTGATTGGAAACATTTTAGTTTAAGCTTTCTAAGAATTTAGATCTCATAAGCATGATCTCTTCATGATTCTAAAATCATTGCTTAAAACTATGGGTTTATCACATATTATTACAACAGCACCATGTAGATAATAAATACCTTCATAAATAATTCTTTTATTAATAAATAAATAAATAAGATTGATTACAAAGTATATGCTTTATCATCATACATGATTGGCTTGTATGCATACTACTTTCACCTTTTGCTCCTCAGAGTATCCCAAGACATCAAATATCTTGGTGATCTTTTTAATCCACGTCTCTGCCTTAAGCGGTTCTGGCTTTTCCAAAAACTCCGGTGGTCCCAACTCCTTGAATTGCTTAGCAGTGAGCAACTGTGAGTTACCATTGTTTCCACCAGTATTTTGAACAAGAGTCTCTCTCGTTTGGTGTTGCATGAATTGCAGAAAGCTCCTAAACATCCCGTCGTTCATCATTTGGTTGGTGTTGTTGTTTACATGAGGATTATTTCCTTCTTGATGCACATTATCCTAGTTATTGATCGTCAGTTACTCAACGGTCTCATGTGCTCCATTACTTATCTCAATATTTTCAGATGCCATTTTTAAACACTGCCACAGAACAAGGGTTAATTGACATGCCACATATTATCCCTATATTCTGATCGACCAATTAAATAACAAATAAGCTTAGGTAGGTCATACTAGCGAAGGATTTACCCGTCTCTCCCCTCCTAGTTCTAGCCTCAAATCTCAGCCAGGGATCATATTCCTAAGCTTTGATACCAACTGTGAGGCCCCCAAAATAGGTATACACAACCCATTCTGAGTGCTAAATACATGGTACAAAATTCAAATACAAACTTAATTATACAACTGTCGTGTAAAATACGACAAAACATAGCTGAGAGTTTTAACATGAATATTGTCTCGTAAACAATATCCAAACTCAAATGGAGTCCTCATTACAATTATTATCAAACTATTTTATAAAATAGTGAGGACTACTACAGCCACCATCTCGGACCGTCACTCCATTCCCTGACTAGTCCCGGCTATGTTCTCATTTTTTGAAGAGAACAATGAAAGCAAAGGGAGAGCTCAACTAGCCCAGTAAAGAATATTATGACAAAGATAATGCAAAATAAATTATCGTTAGCCTTCAACAGTGTTAAACTGATAATATACAATAGACAACAAGTTTAACTACAGTGGAACAACAATCCATTAAAAGAGTCAAGTAGATCATGATATCTACTATCTTCTATGATTTAAAAGTTCATCATCAATATTTTATCGCTGTAACACAACTCAATAAATAATCCACATCACTGAATTATCCATGCACTACGGGCCAAGGATATTCATTAGTATCACATCCATAAATTATCCATGCACTACAAGCCAAGGATATTCGTTATTAACACCAATGGTCATGATCATGTCAATAACTGTCCATCAATGCACTATGGTTCAATGAGAACTTTTACCACATCATTTGTAACATTACAGGTCATGATTATGCAGATACATAGTCATAATCGTACCAATCAACAGTCCATCTATGCACTACGGGCCAAAGATGACTTTCATCATAATATAAATATGAGGATGATGACAATGATATAAGCATCAATCAAACGAAATCAAGGATAAATATTAAAGATTTTTAATTTATCTAGAGTTTAAAAATATCCAAATCGTCAACATGATAACTGTTTTGTGGAGTAAAATTCAAGAATAATATTCATGTATCAAAAATAATTTGGACATAAAAGAAATTAATTTTTTGTCATGAATAGTATCCCAGGTGAATAGTACTTTGTGAATAGTACTCATGAATAATACCCCGGCATGAAAAGATCAAAATTTAACAAGAATATTCAGAAAAATATTCTTGTGAAAAGATACTAGATGAAGCACAAATTTTAAGGATATTCTACTAATTTTAAGGAGTAATGAAGCAATACTTAACAAAATGCGTGTAGAATTCGGAATCTGAAACGAAATAATATTACATACATACTACAGAGTATGGGAGAAAATATTATTTCTTACGAATATTGAACAAAAATAATATCTCTTACCTTAAAAGGAGAGTACTTTTGACTGGTAAGGTGGGGATATTCTTGAAGAAAACTTGTACTGTTTTCTAAACTCAAAGCTTCCTTAAACTCTAAAGAAATACGCTCAATATTATAGAAGAAGAATTATCTGATTCTGGTGTGATTTTTAATTATAAACTAAGCATCCTATTTATAGGAGAATGGCAGGATACTATTTAGAAAATAAAATCACGGATCAACAGTAACAATCACGGGAGAATGAATTCGTCTGAAAATTTAATTTTCACTATTCATTATTGTGCAATAAAATATTCTAATAAAACAAAAACTTTAAATAAAATATAATATATTCTATTTATAATCTAATAAAATAAAACTTATATATATATATATATATATATATATATATATATATATATATATATATATAACTTTCTACCGATAATTTTAAAAAATGAGTTAGTGGGAGTCCATGTAATAAGCAAAATTTATAACAAATACTTCAATAAAAACCTTTCTATTTATATTAATTCACTTGGCTTCACAAAATACATTTTTAATAACATTTAATCATCATTTATAAATCACAATATTAACAACCAGATCATTCCCAGGAAAGAGGGGGCTTTCGGATAAGGACTTCTCTTTATTGGCGCGTAATTAGGTGACCAAACCTCTTTCCTCGACAAAATATTTTAGACATCGTTAATAATGCAAATAATAATATGAATAACTTTGTCGTCTCAATTATTGATTTAATAATATAAAATATTGTGACAATAATTGAATCAATAATATGAGATACTATACAATAATTACTGTGACAATAATTGAATAAATCTAAGTGACTTCTCACGTAAGCATCAATAATCAAAGATACTGTACAATACCGTTGTAGACACTCAAAAATTTTTGCATTCCTGTTACTAACCTTGCAGGAGGGCAAAGTCATTTTCTAGAGATAACCCTGGAAGTTAAAGCAGAATTATCTCGGAGATAACCCCGGGATACTCAGTCTTTATCATCTCGAAAACAACCTCAAGATATTCAGTTCCAGTCCCGGAGACAACCCCGGGAGATTCAGTTTTAACCTCGGAGATAACTCCGAGGAATGCAGTTCCAGTTTCGGAGACAACCTCGGAATCCTCAATTCCATCTCGGAGACAACCCCGAGATCTTCAGTTCTAATCCCAGAGACAACCCTAGGAGATACAGTTTAAACCTCGGAGACAATCTCGAGGCCTGCAGTCGTAATTCCGGAGATAACCCTAGAAATGATTATTTCAAAATCATGCAATCAGCTTCAACACTTGGTGATAGCCTCGAGGCACTCAGTTCCAAACCCGGTGGTAACACTGGGAGGACAGGCATATCTCAGAGACAACCCTGAGGACATTCAACCCTTGCAGCAGTCCAATCTCAGAGATAACCCTGAGCAACGACTGCTAAATCAGCCCAGAACCGGAGATAACCCCGGTGAAGGGCAAAATTGTCATTTTTCCACCTCGATCCCATATTCACGCCGTCTAAACATTTCAACATCCATGCTACATAGAAGTGTCCTATAAGAACCGGAGCCCAAATCCGTAGTGACTAATACACAAGACAGAACACCGGATAGAATTTGAAGCTTGAAAGACCTGGCATGGACCCATCTTCCTGACTTCGTACAACCTCTTATCCTATGTCCTTGTGTATCTCTCGACAATAGCTTACCGTAAAAGGTCTTATACACCTCGATCAGATGTCTGGATTGAAGTTTTGAAGTTTTGAACGGATAACACGTTGCACGAGTACACGTGCTTCGAGACAGCAGAGCACGCATAGCTCGGGGCACCCCGGGTAGCCGCAGGTACATTTGCGGCTGTCGTAGGTACACCTGTGGCTTCCCCCTCTTTAAATAGAGGGCTTGGGGCAGCCATTTTCAAGAGAGAGAAGGCGAGGAAGCCCTGTCTAATTTGCTCTGTACACACTATAAATTGAGTGCTTTCTCATTTCAAACACTTGCGAGCTCATATTTGGCTACTTTTTATCTGTGGGAACCGCGTGTTCTTCCATTTAAAATTATTGAAGTCTTCTTTGACAGTCCACTGTAAGCCTTCTTACATTATCTAAAGTTTTTTCCTCACTTCTTGCACACACTTTTATTCACATTGAGAGTAGCGTGTGTGTTTGCCCGGACTGTCGGTCCGTGGTTTATTGCTTTTATATATATATATATATATATATATATATATATATATAAATACTTATATATATAAGTATTTTTCTATATATAAATAAAAGCAATAAACGCTCTGAATGTTATATTCAGGGTGAATATAATATTCGGAGCGTTTATTGCTTTTATTTATATACATAAATACTTATATATATATATATATCCGTAGCGTTTACTGCTTTTATATATATATATATATATATATATATATATATATATATATATATATATATATATATATATATATATATCCTCGAATTCGAATTAACAAACCGAGCCTGGATCGATATATATCCAGTGCGTTTATCGTTTATATATATATATAAATATATATTCCTGTCTGGCCTGGAGTTCACTTTGTGGCCATTTATTGCTTTCATTTACATTTTGTCCCGCTTGGAGTTTTCTTCGAGGCAGTTGATCGTTTATATATATATATATATATATATATATATATATATATATATATATATTTATAACTTTTATATATATAACTTGTTGACGTCGGGATTTTTATTTGTCCCTTTTCTATTCTTGCCTTTTGGTGTTCTCAGGTGAGATTTGTTTGAAAAAATAAGTTGTGAAAAGGTCCGACATGTATATGTCGACGATTGGGCTGTAAGAGTCCCCCATTGGTATTTTTAAATGGTTGCACCAACTCAACCGAGAAAAGGTTTGCACATTGCCTAGTGATGTGACACTATTTAGCAGGTCTGTGAAACCGAGATTCGTTAAGGCCCGGGAGCTTGATTATGCGGAGGGAATGTGTTAGGCACACCCCGACATCCGTGTTACCACGGTGACCGCCACTTTTCAATTTTAACCATTATCTGAATGTGTGTGTGTGTAGGTTAATGTGCAATTATCTGGAAGTAGTGCTATGCCTCGTTTGCACCTATATACAAAGGGTTTGAATTTTGTATAAAAGTTCAGTTTTAACAAGATATAGCAGTGATGTTTTGTAAAAAAGATTTTTTTAAACCCTTGTGCTCAATAGTAATTGAGGCTTTTGATACTTCTATTTTATTGTGTGTTTGGCTTGATTGCTTTTATTTTCGAGATGTGAACCACCATCGAGAAAACAAGATAAAAAGCAGTGCCGAATTCCAGGCCAGATATAAAAGCTATATATATATATATATATATATATATATATATATATATATAAACATTCATGTCTGGCCTTGAGTTCACTTCGTGGCCATTTATTGCTTTTATTTATATTTCGTCCCGCCTGGAGTTTATTTCGAGGAAGTTGATCGTTTATATATATATATATATATATATATATATATATATATATATATATATACGAAAAGCTTCAAGAGCATATTTCTTAAATAGCATAATGCCTTAAGTAGCATAATTTTATCAAAACGACGCCGTTTTATAGGTACGCGGTGACATTTTTATAAATACCATGCCACCGCATATTTACAAAAATGTCACCTCGTCCCTATAAAACGACGTCGTTTTGATAAAATTATGCTACTTAAGGCATTATGCTATTTAAGAATTATGCTCTTGAAACTTCCCGTATATATATATATATATATATATATATATATATATATATACCATTTAGGCGGAAGTAGATGAAGATAATTTATATGAATCAAAGGTGCAAATAATAACAGTTCAATTACTAAAAATATACTTTTATTGATTGAAAACTGTTTTACAAATGTACAAGATTGAGTTGAACTTTCAGGGGATCAGGAAGATATATATATATATATATATATATATATATATATATATATATATATATATATATATATATATATATATATATAAGTGGTAAACGCACCAGATATAAATTCAGGCTCAATCAAACAGAGTTTGATGATAACACTATATATAAGTATTTATATATATAAAAGCAGTATACGCTCTGGATTTAAAATCCAGGCTCAATCAAATAGAGTTTGATGACAAGATATATATATATATATATATATATATATATATATATATATATATATATATATAAGCAATAAACCACGGACCGACGGTCCGGGCATACACACACATGTGACTCTCAACGTGAATAAAAGTGTGTGCAAGAAGTGAGGAAAAGGCTTTAGATAATGTAAGAAGGCATACAGTGGACTACCAAAGAAGACTTCAATAGCTTTAAATGGATGAACACTCGGTTTCTACCGGTAAAAAGTAGCCAAATATAAGCTCACAAGTGTTTGAAATGAGAAAACATTGAATTTATAGTGTGTAGAGAGCAAATTGGACAAGACTTTCTCGCATTTTCTCTCTTAAAAATGGCTACCCCAAGCCCTTTATTTATAGAGGGGGGAGCCGCATGTGTACCTACAACAGCCGCAGATGTACCTGCGGCTGCTCGGGGTTCTACGGGCTCTGCGGGCCCTACCGTCTCGAAGTACGTGTACTCGTGCAATATGTTGTCTACTCGAACCTTCAAAACTTCAATTCGGGCATCCGATCGAGATGTATAAGACCTTTTACGGCATGCTGTTGTCGAGAGATACACAAGGACATGGGTTAAGAGGTTGTACGAAGTCAGGAAGATGGGTCCATGCCCAGGTCTTTCAAGCTTCAAATTCTATCTGGTGTGCTGTCTTGTGAATTAGTCACTCGGGATTTGAGCTATGGATCTTGTAGGACACTTCCCTGTAGCTTGTATGTTGAAATTTTAAGACAGCGTGAATGTGGGATCAAGGTGGCAAAATAACTTTTTTGCCCCTCACCGGGGTTATCTCCGGTTCTGAGCTGATTTAGTAGTCGTTGCTCAGGGTTATTTCTGAGATTGAGCTGCTGCAAGGGCTGAATGTCCTCAGGGTTATCTCTGAGATATGCTTGTCCTCCCAAGGTTATCTCCAGGTTTGGAACTGAGTGCCTCGAGGCTATCACCGAGTGTTGAAAAAGCATTTTTGGGGTTATCTCTGGAATTGCGACTGCAGGCCTCGTAGTTGGAACTGAAGATCTCGGGGTTGTCTCCAAGATGGAATTGAGGATTTCGGGGTTGTCTTCAGAACTGGAACTGCATTCCTCGGGGTTGTCTCCTAGGTTGAAACTGAAGCTCCCGAGGTTCTCTTCGGGACTGGAACAGAATATCTCGGGGTTGTCTTCGAGATGGTAAAGACTGAGTATCCCGGGGTTATGTCCGGGATGGTTCTACTTTGACTTCCAGGGTAATCTCTGGAAGATGACGTTGCCCTCCTACAAGTTTAGTAACAGGAATGCAAAAATTTTTGAGTGTGTACAGATGCTCCTCTTTATCATATTTATGCAATGTAATGGCATGGATAGGATAAAGAACACTAGACACTTGAAATAAGACAAGATATTCATGATGCAATGTACTACAACATGATGCAAATGTATGTGGTTTGTTGGATTATTTTCTAACAGGATGCGATGACTGTTTGTTCCCATGACCTCTGATGGGGACTGGAGTTGTCACTGATGTTTTTGATGAAGTGCTTGGACGTGTGATCCAAAGTTCTCAAAAAGTTTCAGGATGTTGACGTTGGGGTTATCACCAAAATCCTTAATCCTTGGTACAGACTTTCCACCATAGATGTTCCTCTCATGTACAAGAGACTCTGGGGGAATAAGCATTTGTCTGATAAAGATTATGTATAACAGATTCAATCATCGGTCCTCCCCGATGAAGATGGCCTTCCTTGGTTTGTATCGCCAGGTCCTTCAAGTGTTCTGTCGAGGTTATTGCCTACAGCCCGTGTTTGTCAGGGTTGCCTGACCCTCACTGAAATGTTCTTCAACGGCCAAGATCCCTGCTGGGGATAAGGTCAAGGCTGCTTGACCTTAGTTGACATGTGCATCAACTGCTGAAATCATCAGACAGATTTTAATGCTTCGTTGGATTTATTTACCAACGGCTGAAGATAACGTCAAGGCTGCTTGACATTCGTTGACATGTGCATCAACGGCTGAAGATGCATGAAATTCCTGTTGGGGAGAGCTACTTTGGAGTTATTACTCCTAACTGACGGTGTCGGACCTTGATGAGGTATTGTCGATCGTTGTTTGCAACAATTGTGATCATCGATATAGTGAACCCTGTGTATGCACGAATACAAATAAGTGATAGAAAGACCCACAGTTTGGTTTTGAAAACCAAAGTTTTAGGCTTTTCTGCTTAATCGCGTAGCATCTTTTCTCCTGATTTGACTGTTTTAACTTGTGGGACCTCCTTTGCACTCGAATTGGACCGAGCCAGAGGGGTGGGACCCACCAAGTGGAGTCGTAGGTACACATACGGCCAATCGTGGGTGGTTTTAAGTGGTCTGTTACTTTCACAAGTCATTTTTAAACTGCGCCACACAGGAAATCCGAGAGCTCTTCTTCAGATCTGCTGAGTTTGGGCTTCTTTCTGCAAATTCTGTCACTGTACAAGTGTTTCACACTATCCTAGTAACGTATGCATGTCTTCTTTTCTAGTTTTTGTTCGTTGGAAAATAAATTATCATATGAAATGCGTCCAAACACATAGTAGTGAATATGAATGCTCATATGACTTGATAAAAAATATTCAACATAGTAAATGTTAGTATTAAACCATGCTAAACATAATGATATGAAAAAAATTAACTTTTAAAGCAGTTAAATTAGTACCTTTTTCTGCTATTTCTTATCTTATTTGAGGACAAATGAGCAAAGGTAGTAAAGCAAAGTAATTCGGGTAACTAGTCTACCATCATGGATTGTGACTTTGACATTTGTATGCATATAGGATGTTTATGACTGTGGGTAGGTGTGCTATTGAATGACCATCTAGTCATGCCTATGTGCATGTGGATAGTCATTTTTACAAAGGAGACTCTGGCAAATTTTTTCAAAAGTCTAGGCATTGGATAGTCATGTATTTTTAACTCTACTATAGGCATATGTTAAAGTAATGCATGCATGCATGTAGTCATAAAAATGCATTTTGAAAAGCTCCAAATTAGAATTTACCACACCCTTTTCTAAGGTGATTTGGAGACTTATGTCCAGATATATATGGATCTGGATCAGCCGAATAGTTCCTGTAGGACAACTTTAGGTGTACCGAGGAGGGCTTCTAATGTGCCTCGATCCCATTCAGTCAGATAGCCTCATCGTTTGGCAGAGATGGTGAAACGTCCTATCCTGGTTGATGTACCGGATGTTGAGGACGAAGAGGAGGATGTACCGATTGTGGCTCCAGCTCCTACTGCTCATGCTCCCCACAAGGATCTTCCAGGCATTAATGTGACGATCCCAGATCTTCTAGGTGAGAGTTGCCACCCCTCAGTTTACTTGCATGCAAACGAGGTAAAAGATGGGTTTGATCTTCCTTTTTCCTATTGATGAGGAGCAAGGATTCTGATGTTGATTTGTATTGATGTAGGTTCCCAGCTTTACGCAGCCTCGAGAGAAATAGTTCAGCATACACTCCCTGTATCAGGCTCTGCACCCAAATTACCGAGAGATTATGCATGGTTGGGGCTTTGGGGCGTTCTTTTCCATTCTCCCCCGCCACTGTCATTGGGGTTACCTCAGGGCATTGTTTGAGTGCTGGTTTCGCCAGACTCAGTCTCTCCATTTATTGGATTATGAGGTGATGATGACGCCGATGGATTGGCAGTTTATCACCGGTATGGAGTTTAGTGGGGCGCCAGTGCCATATACGGCGAACATTACCCCTACTACCGTTAGATCCTTGTTAGGAGTTTCGGCTGAGGCGCTCAAGGGTAGGACCATCTGTACGGGTCCTTTGAGCGTAGATGCTATGAGTGGGCTGTTAAGTGAGCCCATGCCCGCTGATGTGAGAGTCAGGGATCACATTCTTCGACGATTGTTCCTGGTTATTATCAGGGGTTGTTTCATAGCAGACAACTCTTCCACAGTGTCATTCACTTTTATCAGCGCCATGTGAGAGGTGGACCGTATTGGAGAGTATGATTGGGGTTCTTATACCTTGGCCTATTTCCTCAGGGGAATGCGCATGCGTTCACAGGGCTTGACTGAGGCTTGGCTAAAATTTTACCCGTTTCTACTAGTGAGTATTTCTCTTTTGATTTCCCATGTACAGGTTAAGAGTGTTGACTAACAGCCGATGTTTGCCTTTGTATTGGCAGTTTTGGGCCTATGAGAGGCTTCTATATTTGCGTCCTATTAGTGTGTTAGGTTTAGATACCTATCCACGAGGACGACATTGCATCACTCCATTTTGGCGGAGGTTCCTGTAGCTGAGGGTTTCACCCATTATCGCTTACAGTTGGAGTTATTGACAGCTGATGCCATCACTTGGGTTACTAGCATCTCTTATAGATTCTCCCAGTACGAGTGCTACTATGATCCAGCATTCAGCACCGTATCTAGAGCAGAGTCTTCATCTGATGACCTTTGAGAGAGATCAGGATAGGGCCTTGATGTTGACAGCTCTTGATGAGAGAGACATTGCTCTATCAAAGAGAGACGAGACATTAGCTTATAGAGATGCCACTGTTGCTGAGTGTGATGATGCCAGATCATCTAGAGATGCAGTGATTGTGGAGCGGGATAATGCTATATCTGACTGAGATATCATTGTTACAGATAGTACTGTAGTGAGGCCCCTTACTGCTGGCATCACTGCAGAGATGAGCACGTATATTGATGAGCATAGTGCCACCATGCAGTTGGCTGTAGATCTATTGACTCGCGTAGAGACCCTTGGGCAGGAGATCACATCTTTACCCTTTTCTTCTGAGAGGGATGCGGTGTTGGACTTGATAGTCCGTATACACACCGACTTGTAGATGGATTTATATTTTCCTGCACAGACTAGCTTAGCCATTTTGTCATGTACAGTACACATTGTATATATCAAACAACATTATATAGCAGGGAAACATATTTTGATCACTTCCCTTTTAGTTATGCCTTGTTTCTTGCTTGATATTTTCCTGTTTCTCCAGGGCTTATGATCTTGATATATTCTGAACTCCTCCTTAATGGACAGACATTGAGATGTCTCAGGATCTTTCAGAATGGATCATTGAGCTGTGTGTATTCCCTACCTTCTTTGGTGTCTTGGGACTGGTTTCTGTATGTAGATGTGGAGATGAGTGTGGATTTCCTCTCTGAGGTTGACCGCACCACAGATGGTCGCTAGTACTCCTTTGTATTGGGAGCCCAGTTAGTTCCATCTCTTATGGATTGGTGTTTCTCTTTGAGGAATCAACTGTAGCTTAGATGGTCGTAGTTTCTCCCATTTTTGTGGGGAGGTCAGTTAGTTCCATCCCTTTGGTCAGAAGCCGATGAAGTGTAATGAATTGAAAGATGATCCCAGTACCGCTGATAAGTTTTTATGTTTTGGTAGGGGGTAAGACCGAACCATGAATGACTGCCTACGTGCTCCTATTGAAGATGAGATCAGGTCTGCGTAGTTCGAACCTGGTGTGGAGGTTCAACGCTGTATGTGGCAAAGTTGTGTAGAGATTTTTTTGTTTTTTGCAGTGAGAAAGGTGTAGAAATGTTTTTGTTATTTTTGTTTTATTGCGACTGGACCATATAAAATGGCTGCCTACGTACTCCCGTGTATTGGGGAGATCAGGTCGGCGTAGTTCGCCCCATGTATAGGGCGGTTTGCAGCCAAAAAGTTTTAATCCCATGTACATGATAAACTAAAGGTGTGAAGGGTTTAATCCCTGATGGGATAACCTGAAGGTGTGAAAGGTTTTAAAAACCTGCGAGGAGTATACGATCTGATGATCTGAAAACCAGGCTGCTGGTTGTAAAGTATGATTATCCGTGATGGGGCAAATGGGTGTAAGGAAAGTTGTATGTAGTTAAAGTTTAGAAAACCTAAATTAACTGGGGATCTGATGATCCATAACCAGGATATTTGCTTGATGGTAACTTCAGACATAGTACCATTTGACGGTGTCCGAGTTAATGAGTTATAGAAATTCATTGCCATCCATCTCCTGTAATCTTAGAGCGCCTCCTGTCTATACCTCCTTGACAACAATGGGCCTTCCCAGTTCGGGGCAAATTTTCCTTTGGACTGATCTTGGTTGTCAATGATCTTCTCCTGTTGTTTAAACTGCCGTAGCCGGACTTTTCTGTTGTAGGATCTGGCGATCTTTAGTTGGTATAACCGACCATGGAAGATAGTAGCGGCTCGCCTTTCATTTATTAGAGACAATTGGTGATACCTATCTTGTACCCACTGATCTTCATCCAGCTAAGCGTCTATCAACACTCTGAGGGATTCCATTTCTACCTCTATGGGGAGCACCGCTTCCATCCCATAGGTTAATGAATAGGGGGTTGCCCGCATTGATGTTCTGTAGGCTAACAGAGTCAGAGGCAATAAGTCAGGCCATCCTTTGTGATTGGCGGACATCATTTGCATGATCTTCTTGATGTTTTTGTTAGCCGCTTCAACAACACCATTCATCTTTGGCCGATAGAGGATGGAGTTGAGATGTTTGATGTGGAATTTACTGCATAACTCCTTCATCATCTTGTTGTTGAGGTTCTTAGCATTGTCTGATACAATTACCTCTGGTTGTCTATATCGACAAATGACATTATTTCTGATGAAAGCAATGATAACTTCTTTTGTAACCTTAGGGAAGGAGGCTACTTCTACCTATTTGGTAAAGTAGTCGATCACGGTGAAGATAAATCGACGTCCATTACCGGCTTGGGCTTGAGAGGCACAATCACGTCCATTCCCCACATTGAGAAGGGCCAGGGTGAACTCATATTATGGAACTCCCTTGGAGGGGCATGGATAACATTACCATTAATTTGGCTTTGGTAACATCTCTTGACTTGATCATCACAGTCAGCTTTTAGAGAGAGCCAGTAATGCCATGTTCTTAGGATCTTCTTTACAAGTAAGGGGCCGCTCATGTGTGGGCCACATACTCCACCATGGATTTCATCCATGAGCCCTTGAGCTTGGTCTTTGTCCAGACATCTGAGGATATCTAGTCCTGCAACTCTTTTGTAGAGTGCGTCTCCGCTCAGGTAGAATTTCATAGCCAGTCGATGGATCCGCCTTCTTTTAGTTGGGCTCGCCTCAGCGGGTGTAGACCCATCTTGTAAGTACTCCATGATATGCTGATACCAAGGGTGTTGGATGGAAGGTAGCTCATCCGATACTTCTCCAATGTAATTCCCATAGGCTAGAGCCTTTTGTCGGGTAAATATGCTGGTTGGCATGTTTTCCTTGTCAAGTATGTTGATCAAAGAGGCCAAGGTTGCTAGCGCATCCGCAAAGTCATTCCTATTCCGAGGAATGTGGAGGAAGGATATTTCTTTAAACTCCAAAGCCATCTGTAGAACCTGCCGATGGTAAGGCAGCAAATGTAGCTCTTTGGTGTGATATATTCCTGTGGTTTGTCTGATTACCAATTCAGAATCCCCAAAGATAGTTAACCATCTGATGCCCATTGATCGGGCAAGTTTTAGCCCTATGATACAACCTTCATACTCAGCTGTGTTGTTGGTGTTGGCAAACTGTAATTTGTCGGCGACGAGATGCTGCTCCCCCATAATGGATACTAGAACTGCTCCAGCCCAAGAACCTTCCATGTTTACAGCTCCATCAAAATATATCCTCCATGTTTGGTGTACATCGTACTGATGATGTTTTTGAATTGTCATTACCCCTTCATCAGGGAAGTATTTATCCAAGGGTTTGAAATCCCCTGAAGGTGCGGCGGCCAGTAGATCCGCAATTCCTTGACCTTTGATAGACTTTTGTGTCATGTAGACTATGTCAAATTGTTGTAGGATCAACTGCCATCTAGACAGTCGACAATTTAGCATAGGTTTACTAAACAAGTACTTAAGAGGATCCATGTGAGATTTTAGATGGGTAGTGTGACCATGGAGGTAATGCTGTAACCTCATGGAAGCCCATGCTAAAGCACAATAAGTTTTCTCAATCAGAGTGTACTTGTGTTCACTGCTGTTAAATCTTTTGCTGAGGTAGTAGATAGCTCCCTCTTGGCCTCTATCATCTTTCTGTCCCAGCATGCAGCCATTGGCATTGTCATTGATGGATAGGTACATAAACAGGGGAACATCATCCCTAGGAGTTACCATAATAGGAGCATTGACTAGCTGCTCTTTGATTATAAGGAAGGCTTTTTAACACACATCATTCCATTTCATGGAGGAGTTCTTCCTTAACAACTTAAAGATAGGCTCACAGGTTGCTGTGAGTTGAGAGATAAATCGGCTAATGAAGTTGATTCTTCCCAAAAATCCCTGTATTTTCTTCTCTGTCTAAGGAATGGGCATTTTCGTGATGGCCTGGATTTTGGTGGGATCCGGCTCAATCCCCTTGTGGCTGACTGGGAATCCTAGCAATTTGCCTAGTTTGACGCCAAAGGCGCACTTGGCCGGATTTAACTTCAAGTTGTACTTACAAAACCTGTTGAAGAGCTTTTTGAGATTGTCTAAGTGGTCTTCTTCCCTTCGGGATTTGATAATGATGTCATCCATATAGATCTCTATCTTTTAGTGCATTAAATCGTGGAAGAGAGCTATCATGGCTCGCTGGTAGGTAGCTCCGGCATTGATGAGACCGAATGACAACCGTATGTAGCAAACGGTTCCCCAAGGAGTGATGAATACAATTTTCTCGCGATCCTCTTCAGCAACCATAACTTGATGGTACCCCGCAAAGCAATCAGCAAAGGAGTACATGTCGTATTGAGCTGTATTATCAATGAGTATGTGGATGAATGGTACGGGAAAGCTATCCTTGAGATAAGCTTTGTTCAGGTCCCAGTAATCCACGCAAACTCTCACCTTCCCTCCCAGTTTGGGCATGGGGACTATGTTGGATAGCCATTCATGGTATGTTGACACCATGATGATGTCTGCTTGAAATTGTTTCATAATTTCTTCTTTAACTTTCAAACTCCACTCAGGTTTTAATCACTTGAGCTTTTGCCTGACTGGCTTGAATCCCTCTTTGATGGGAAGGCGATGAATAACAATGTCAGTAGACAAATCGACCATGTCTTCATGAGACCATGCAAACACATCCTGGAATTGGGTCAATAGAGTAACCATGTCATTCCTTTGGTTTGGAGTGAGGTCCGTACCAATCTGGATTTATTTGGGGTTTTCTGAGGTTTCGAGGTTAAAAGAGGTGGTTTGATCAAGATTTGGATTGGGTTTATTTTCGACCCATTCTTTGATCTCATGAGGTATCTCATAGTCCTCTTGTATTTCCATCAAGTCTGAGTCTAACTTTACATCAAAGTTACAGTCCACGTGGAGAATAGGCACCTCATCAGCAAGTTTAGGCACATCTAACTTTAGAGTCTTGAAATAAAATGCTTTCACTTAATATATGAAACTGTTTAATCATACAAAGTGTTAGCATGTAATGACAAAACTAACTGCTAATACTGTACAGAAAAGTAAGCAGTTATTGCTATCTACAGGGCAGAGGGAGTTTCTGCCCTTTTTACCCTCGTCGACAAATGCAAGGAGTGCTGCTCTAATTGCCCAGGGTGAAGTCCTGATGGACGGATGTAATGAAGGGGCTGTTATCGTCCTCCTTCTCCAGAATGATGACCATGATATCTGGACATTCATCTTCTGGGGTGACCCTATTTGTACTGTCTGTGTGGACTATGATGCGTATATTTGATAAGCGCTTTGCAATGTCCTGCTTATGCCTCTGATCCTTTTCCTCTGCCTCCGGATTCGGTATCAAAACTTCGTTTCCTTTAACCGGTATCGGTTTAGGAAATAACATGGTCATCACATGTGCAGGAACCTTTACTAAATTCTGTATAGATTTAGCTCCTGTAGGTTATGGCAATCGTCGTATGGCTGAAGATGAAGGAACGTGTTTGTGTATGTGAGAATTCCCATGAGTGGAGCTAGAAGAATAGCCTAGTCCGGCTGTCCCTGTTTGACTGGGAATTTGAATTGGACGCTTAATGCCCTAATTTTCTTTGCCCATTATCCAGGTTGATAATTTAAAGATAACATTTCTTGACTTGCCGACATTACCTCGACAGAAATTCTGGATATAAGAGGTGGCGCCCTAATGGGATGGTAGTGAGTGTTGCTCACCTCTAGGGCTTGGAAGCTGACAGGCTCAACTTCTGAATTGAAATTGATAAGCAGGATGTCACCTTATTCCGGACATTCTGGCTCAGCATTAACAGTGACTAGGCTATTGTTAATGATGTATTTAAGCTACTGATGAAGGGTGGATGGGACAGCTCCACCCATATAAATCCACGGTCTTCCCAAGAGCAGGTTGTATCATGTAGCTATTTTGAGCACATGAAAGGATACACAGAATGTATGTGGACCAATCTCCACAGGTAATTCAATTTCCCCGACATCATTTTGTCGGGATCCATCGAAAGCTTTGATAATTGTATGGCTTCTTCGGATTCTATTGAGATTGATATTCATCTTCTCCAAGGTGGCATACAGGCAGATATTCAAGGAGGACCCTCTATCTATCAATACTCTTGTGACTACGTATCCGGGGGACATAACCGCTATGTGCAACAGCTTATAATGACCAGTCCCTTCTGGAGGTATATCATCATCAGTGAAAGATATCACATTATTGTTAAGAATGTGATCAACCAGGTGATGGAACTTTTTGACATCCACTAATTTTGGTAAATGAGCTTCTTCTAAAACTCTTAGTAATATCTTCAGGTGATCCTCCGAGGAGAATACCAAGTTCGGTATGGAAACCTGTTATGGAGCTTATTTTAAGGTTAAAACCACCTTGGCTTCATTATGTCCCATAGTACGGAGGATTTTTTCAATCTTCTCCATGGAAACTTTCCCCTTTGATTTGATGGCGGGCTTCATCACCCGTTGCAGAAGATATATTGGATTCTCTTTCGACACTGCAGCAGTTTTATGGGACGTGGATCCTTCAACCTCTCCATAATTCTATGGAACTTTTTGTAGGCTGACAACAAAATATTATGGTCTGAATGGTAAGATGATTGGCTCTAGCGCAGCCACTTTCAAAGGAGTTTCATACCCTTGAGCTGAATAGGTTTATTTATATGTGAAGGGGTAACTGAATCTGTCTCAGAAGATATAACTGCTACGAAAATGTGTCCCCACTCTCCAGTAAAACAGTGTCATTGTCTGCCAGCTGTAGGACACCGCTATTAATTAGGTTTTGAATAAGGTGGCGGAGTGCCCAACATTCTTCAGTGCTGTGACCGAGAGAGTGTGAGTGATATTGGCACACTCTATTAAAATCAAACTGTCTCGAACGTGAGCTAATTGGAGTTAGCAGAGCTATGATTCTTCCTTCATTGATCAGCATCTGCAATATTTCTTCCATTGGTTGGCCTAGGTATATAAATTTCCTTTTATTGGCTGAGTCCCGACGGGCTTTAGCATTTGCTCTTTTTATAATTTTAACCTCCAGTGTTTCATTTTCTGGAGTACGCGGTGGAGTGTTTGTAATAAGAGGAAGGAGGCTAGCATGCTCCTGGCTGAAAAATTGACGTGTGACTTGGTACTGATGGACCACCGGTTCTGCCAATTGGTTAACTTGCTCACGCAGAGCTATCATTTTCTGTTCCATCATAAATTAGAACTGTGCATAATCCCACTTGTCAGCACTATCCTTGCTGGTTTGGGAAGATCCACTAATGGAGTGGGAAATCTGTCCACTACTCCAATTAATCATGTTAACCTCCTCTTCGTTGTGTTGAGGAAGAGGGTTGTCTTGCACATGGGGTTGGTCGAGTTTCGTCACCATGATCTCATCATTGTCAATCAAATCATGGATCTTGTGCTTCAAGGCCCAACAATCCTGAGTATCATGGCCGGGAGCTTCCGCATGATAAGCGTATTTCTGGCTAGCATTAAAACCCTTCCCACTCGGGTTGGTTGGTAGAAGAAGATGGGTAATTTTTTTCTGAGTTGTCAGAAGATTGAGAATGTTCTCAAGTGAGTCCCCTGAGGGTGTGAACACTCGAGTGCGTCTGACTTCTGCACTCTTTGGCAATGGAGGGTTTAAATATTGAGCTGGAAAAAGGGGAGTAGTTTCTCCTCTGACTAGGCAAGTTTTGACTGCCTTTTTTCCCTTGTAGTATCAAGGAAACATCTTCCTCTTTCTTCTTATAGACCCTCCGGTGGTTGTTTCCATAAATTCCAGACTGGATGTCCTCAGCTACAGCTTTGAGAGTGGCAAGGTCTTGAATCTTTTCTAACTCCAATCCCATCTCGACCATTTCTCCATGTTTGATCATCTCAGAGAATGGTTTGCCAATGCCAGCTAAAACTCTCTCATAGAAGGGAGCTTCTTGAATGTCTATGAAGGTCATCACCATCTTAGACTCAGTCATAGAGGGAATAACTTGAGCAGCCAGACGCCTCCATCTTTGGGCATACTCTCTGAAAGACTTACTAGCTTGTTTCTTGACCTTGGTAATTTGGTACCGGTCAGGAGCCATTTGAGTTTGGAAACTGTACTGACTGAGGAACGCATGAGCTAGCTCCTCCAAGCTATAAATTTTTGAGTTGTCCAATCTGGTATACCATGATCTAGCTTCACTAGTCAAACTCTTCTGAAATAACTGCATTCTGAGCTTTTCATCCTTGGCATAAGATTCGAGTTTCCCAATGAAGATTTTTAAATGTGTGTAAGGATCTCCCAACCCGTCATACTTTTTAAAGTCAGGAGTTTTGAATTTCTTTGGATAATGTATCTCAGGGAATATACAAAGGTCTGCATATAAAACACTCCCATGTGTTCCAATTCCTTTGATAGACTGAATGGTCTCTTCCATCTGTAAGACCTTTTTCCTGATATCATCGGTGTCTGGATCTTCTTTGAGATGGGTGGTTTCAGGGGTGTTGTTGGTTTTGTCCAACTGAGATTTGAGTACAAGAATTTCTTTGCCTGATCCCTGAGTTCCTCCATGTGTAAAGGATTCTGTATGTACGGGAATTCGTGGACCCTGAGTTGAGTTGTGTAGTTCCTTAAACAGAACAACCATGTGACAACCCAGAAATTCGGTTTGTCCAGAATTTAAGTTTAAAGAATTAGTTATTAATAAAATAAATTTTTATTAATACTATTATGTGCTATGTGTTTATTAATCGTTCTATAACCTAGGATGGTTATAAGTCGGGAGGATTCTGGCTACGAGCTAGACTGAACGAGTAAGAATTTTCAAGACGAAAATAAAATTTTTCCGAGAACAAAAATATTTACAGGGAAAAAGACGAAATATGCACTATTCACTCGACGAAACCCTAAGGGTTAGGGTTTGTATGTCGAAATGACATTCTGTCGAAAGATTTGACGATAATATATCATGAAAAGTGAAGTAAGCCGATAAAAGTTTTTCTTAAAAAACGTGTAAAAATTAGACGAAATAAAAATGACGAAAAGTACTGTTATGTGCCTTTCATTTGTTTAGCTACGTTAGGTGAAAACGTGAAGGAAAATGCTTAACGCCAAAAAGTATTTTTTAGTTTTTCAGAAATTCGAAGAATACGTAGAAGTTAATCGGTAAAGGAAAGACGAGATATCTAAAAATATTTGGATTCCGAGAATCGCAGTTTTCGAACTTTAGGACGAAACCCAAAAGACGGAACCACGAAGCTTCTAAGGGAAGCTACGTGAATAGTAAGAAGGTGTGAATAGTAAGGAGGTGGAATACTAAGGATAAGTTAAGTAATGACCAAGTAAAGTGCTTATGCTTAAGAGCTAAGTAAAGGATAAGTTACTTAATGAATAAGTAAACTTAAGGGCTAAGTAAACTTAAGGGTTAAGTAAACTTAATGGCTAAGTAAGGGTGGAGGCCAAGTAAACTTAATGCTTAAGTAATGAATAGTAAGGAGGTTTGAGGGCGAAATGACTATTTTGCCCCTAGCCTTGGTTGTAAGACCCCGAATTTTATTAAATAAAAGTATTCAATTTTTTTTATAATTATTATTCAGTAAATGGTTAAATTGATAAAAAGTTAAAGTTATGGGTGAAATGTGTAAATTTTACAAAATAAGCAAGTGGTTATAAAATATTCATTGTTGCCGGGGAATATTCGTTTGGTCGTGAAATATTCTTACTGTTGGGGAATATTCCTATGACGGCGCAGCCATTTGTGGGCCCCATAATAGAATAAATGTCAGATGAAGAAAACGACAAGTTTAAGTTTTTATAAATAACGGCGTAATTGTTACCGTTAACACTGTTGGAATACCTGGTGGTTAAAATACAGTAATACGCGTGGTTGCATAGTAGCACACGGTATTGCACAGTATTTTTGAATTATTGATTCTTACGTAAGAAGGCACTATTCAATAATTGTTACAGTAATTACTGTTCAATATTTTATTTTATTGATTCAATAATTGTTACGTTTATATTTTATATTATTGTTGTTTCAATAATTATCACTGCACTGTATTTCTCAGTATCAGATCAATAATTTATATTATTTGAATAACATTATTAGATAGCATTATTGGCAATGTCTAGAAAGTTCTGTCTAAGGAGAGGTTTGGTCACCTAATTGCGCGCAAGTAAGGAGAAATCCTTATCGGAAAGCCCCCTCTTTCCTGGGAACGACCTGGTTGTTATAATTGTGATTCTATAATATTATTTATGAATAAATAATTATTGATTTATATGATAAGAAATATTTATTTGATTATAAATGAAAGAATTAATGCTGAGGTGTTTTATCAGTATTTTGTCGAAATGAAGAACGAAATTTAGAAATTTTCAAATAATTAGTTTATTACTTGATTTTGTTAAATCTATAACTCTTTGTGTATAATGAGTTAGGAGATGAGCCATATATCAAAAGGAAGCCCTAGAAGTAAGCTAAACATAGAAATTTAAATCACCCAAAAATTCTTTGTAGATTTTTCGTGGTGACTGTTTGAATGAAACTGGTCCAAAAGACTCATTGTCCGAAAAATCAGTGTTCTTAAGCTATATTGCGTGAGTTATAATTTTTAATTCGACCGTTGGATCGTTGTGATTTTTGGATATGTTATACATATATAAGTTGGGTATATGTCCACAAATTTTGAACCGTTAAAAATTAACGTACGCTTTGTTATTAATTTTAAGAGGTGACTGATTCAGAAATTGTTCAAGTTTCTGAATTTATAAATGATTTTGGAAAATTCTAGAATAAGTGGACCCCACCTTTGGTTGGTGAAAATGTGTTGAGATTTTATTTCAAAAGTGGTGGGTGGAAATAGTAGCAGGTAAAGCCATCAGGTAGCAGGTCAAGTCTGCTTCGGCGTTCTAACATTTTCCTATAAATAGGGTGATGAGTTAGAATTGAAAATCACACCAAAAACATAAGTTTTCTCTTTCTATATTATTGAACGTATGTTTGTGATTATTTAGATACTTTTAGAGTTGCTATTCAGTGCAAGTTTTCTTCAGCGTCATATTCGATATTCCGGTCAGAAGTGCTCCTTTTTTGAGGTATAGGATTGTAAGGGATGGTAAGAGATGTTATTTTCTTCGTAATGATGTTATTCTTTCAATATCATTTTACTGAAATATTGATATGAATTTTATTGTGAAATATTTTCCTTTTTCGTGTTGGGGTTACTATTCACGTATACGACACTATTCACGTATACAGTACTATTCATGTATATGGCACTCTTTACGTATATAACATTATTTACATATACGGTACTATGTACGAATACGAAGTACTATTCGCGAGTTACTATTCATGAGTTACTATTCACGAGGTACTAATCACGAGTTACTATTCATAAGTTACTATTCACAGGTACTATTCACGACAAAATTGGTTTCTTTTTCTGACCAAATTATCGTTGATTTATGAATCTTACTCTTGAAATTAAATGCAGTTGTTGATCATATTGTTTTTATTATCATATATAACATTTTTATAACATTGGTGATGGAATTTCTCTTTGACTTGAGTGTAAAGATATGTAGATTATTGGTATGATCGTGACTATGGGTTCTCTTTGGCCAGTAGTGCAAAGATGAATTGTTTACTGGTATGATCATGACCATTGAATTTATAATTGAATATCTTTAACTTAAGTGCAAAAGTGAATGGATCAACATGGTTATAATTATTGTTTATATAAATTCTGAAATGATTATATATTTCTTTGAGATATTAATATCTTTGGCCCGTAGCGCAAAGATTATTTATTATTGAATATCTTTGGCCTGTAGTGCAAAGATGACCAGTTGTTGAATATATTTGGCTCATAGTGAAAAGATGACTTGTTGTTGAATATCTTTGGCCTGTACTGGAAAGATGACCTGTTGTTGAATATCTTTGGCCTGTAGTGCAAAGATGAGCTGTTAATGAATATCTTTGGCCGTAGTGCAAAGATGCCAAAGATGAATTTATTAGTATGATTATGAACAGGAACTGTGATTTGGTATAACCATGATATTTGATGTTTCAGGTGATAAAAATTATATTCGTCCTGGATGATAAGAGGAATTTAGAACTACAATTATGAATATGAGTTATTCACATGATTGTGGACCAGAACTGTTGATTTATGTTACAGGGATAAAACATTATTAGTGGACTTTTAACATGGAGAAGATAATAGACTTTATGGTCTATTTGACTCTTCTAATGAATTGCTTGTTTCGTTGCAACTATGGTTGAAAAGTTTTATCATCTACCATATGTTCTAAATCTCTGATTTATTACTAATGAAGGCTATTGATAATTTAATTATCTTTAGTCATGATATTCTTTACTAGGCTAGTTGTGCTCACCCTTTTGCTTCACAATTCCTTTCAGGTAATAAGAGTGTAGCTGGGTCGAGCGGGGGTAACAGGGGAATAGAACGATGGTCTCTAGCTGTGAAGGTTCTCCCTAAACAGTATGGAAATAATTTTATTAAGAACTTTAGAATAGTGTGTTATATTTTATACATCATTTAGTAGTTATATTTGGTGAATCCAATAGGGTGAGGCGAACTCAACGTTGGAAGGGTGTGTTGCCACTATCATATAAGATGTCTAATGACATGCGACTTTATGTTATCATAAGACAGGGTTGTGCACATCCACTTTCCGATTATATCTATGAGCACTACCTTTATAATCTTGGAGTTTGGTTAAAATATAATTCTCATTTGGAGACAATGGGGATAATTATATGTCAAGAGAAGACTCACCATTGGAAAGAACATGATAGCAATCTTCTCGTTTTTCTTTGGGGTCTATTGGATCAACCAAGGATAATTCTCCAGACATATGATATCTATCATAACCTAGACGCATGGCCTCCCATGTACGAAGGTTTCCTTGAGCACTTTCCGAAGATTTTAGTTTCTAAAACAGTATTTGACTGTACTTTTATGTAAGATGCCTTTGTGATGTGCTATCTAAGGTTGGGATGAGAGTCACAGTTGATATATAATTGTATCAAAACTCACAACTTATGTTTCGTTGTATTTTGCACGACAATTGTAATAATAAAGTTGTAGTTATTTTCTGTACCATGTATTTGGCGACTCAAAATGGGTTGGGTGGATTGGACCTATTTTGGGGGCGTCACAGTTGGTATCAGAGCTTAGGAATATGGTCTCTGGCCGAGATCAGGGAATAGAACTAAGAGGGGAGAGACGAGTAATACCCTTCTCTAGTGTGTGTCCTACCTAAGCTAATTTTTTTTTACTTAAGTTGACAAATTATGATATGTCAATTAACCTTTATTTTGAAGCTGTATTCTAGAATGATATCTGAAATACAGGAGATAAGCAATGGGAAAATCATGATACAGAAGAGATGACCAGGAGAATACAATCGAAAAAGAAAGCAAGGTATTATCATCTCTTCGAATTACCAGGTACGTAAATTTCGGGGACGAAATTTCATAAGGAGGGGAGATTGTATGACCCCGAATTTTATAAAATAAAAGTATTCAATTTTTCTTATAATTATTATTCAGTAAATGGTTAAATTGAAAAAAAATTAAAGTTATGGGTGAAATGTGCAAATTTTGCAAAATAAGCAAGTGGTTATAAAATATTCATTGTTGTTAGAGAATATTCGTTTGGTCGTGGAATATTCTTACTGTGGGGGAATATTCGTACGATGGCGCAGGAAATTGTGGGCCCCATAACAGAATAACTGTCGGATGAAGAAAATGACAAGTTTGAGTTTTTAAAAATAACGGCGTAATTGTTACCGTTGACACTGTTGGAATACCTGGTGGTTAAAATATAGTAATACGCGTAGTTGCACAGTAGCACATGGTATTGTACAATATTTTTAAATTATTGATTCTTACGTAAGAAGGCACTACTCAATAATTGTTACAGTAATTACTGTTCAATATTTTATTTTATTGATTTAATAATTGCTACATTGATATTTTATATTATTGTTGTTTCAATAATTGTCATTGCACTGTATTTCCCATTATCAGATCAATAATTCATATTATTTGAATAATATTATTAGATAGCATTATTGACAATGTCTAGAAAGTTCTGTCTAAGGAGAGGTTTGGTCACCTAATTGCGCGCCAGTAAAGAGAAATCCTTATCGGAAAGCCCCCTCTTTCTTAGGAACGACCTGGTTGTCATAATTGTGATTCTATAATATTATTTGTGAATAATTAATTATTGATTTATATGATAAGAAATATTTATTTGATTATAAATGAAGGAATTAATGCTGAGGTATTTTATCAGTATTTTGTCGAAATGAAGAACAAAATTTAGAAATTTTCAAAAAATTAGTTTATTACTTGATTTTGTAAAATCTATAACTCTTTGTGTATAATGAGTTAGGAGATGAGCCATATATCAAAAGGAAGCCCTGGAAGTAAGCTAAATATAAAAATTTAAATCACCTAAAAATTCTTTGTAGATTTTTCGTGGTGACTGTTTGAATGAAACTGGTCCAAAAGACTCATAATATGAAAAATCAGTGTTCTTAAGCTATATTGCGTGAGTTATAATTTTTAATCCGACCGTTGGATCGTTGTGATTTTTGGATATGTTATACATATATAAGTTGAGTATATGTCCACAAATTTTGAACCGTTAAAAATTAACGTACGCTTTGTTATTAATTTTAAGAGGTGACTGATTCAGAAATTGTTCAAGTTTCTGAATTTATAAATGATTTTGGAAAATTCTAGAATAAGTGGACCCCACCTTTGGTTGGTGAAAATGTGTTGAGATTTTATTTCAAAAGTGGTGGGTGGAAATAGTAGCAGGTAAAGTCATCAGGTAGCAGGTCAAGTCTGCTTCGCCATTCTAACATTTTTCTATAAATAGGGTGCTGAGTTAGAATTGAAAATCACACCAGAAATATAAGTTTTCTCCCTCTATATTATTGAGCGTATTTTTGTGAGTATTTAGATACTTTGAGAGTTACTATTCAGTGCAAGTTTCCTTCAGCGTCATATTCGATATTCCAGTCAGAAGTGTTGTTCTTTTGAGGTAAGGAATTGAACGGGATTGTAAGGGATGGTAAGGGATGTTAGTTTTTTCGTAATGATGTTATTCTTTCAATATCATTTTACTGAAATACTGATATAAATTTTATTGTAAATTTTTTTTCTTTTCGTGTCGGGGTTACTATTCACGTATACGGCACTATTCACGTATACAACACTATTCATGTATATTGCACTATTTACGTATATAACATTATTTACGTATACAGTACTATGTACGAATACAGAGTACTATTCACAAGTTACTATTCATGAGTTATTATTCACGAGTTACTGTTCACCAGTTACTATTCATAAATTACTATTCACGACAAAATTGGTTTCTTTTTTTGACCAAATTATCATTGATTTATAAATCTTACTCTTGAAATTAAATGCAATTGCTGATCATATTATTTTTATTATCATATATAACATTTTTTATAACCCTGGTGATGGAATTTCTCTTAGACTTGAGTGTAAAGATGGGTAGATTATTGGTATGATTGTGACTATGGGTTCTCTTTGTCCAGTAGTGCAAAGATAAATTGTTGATTGGTATGATCATGACCATTGAATTTATAATTGAATATCTTAAGCTTAAGTGCAAAGGTGAATGGATTAACATGGTTATAATTATTGTTTATATAAATTCTAAAATGATTATATATTTCTTTGAGATATTAATATCTTTGGCCCGTAGCGCAAAGATGACGTATTATTGAATATCTTTGGCCTGTAGTGCAAAGATGACATGTTGTTGAATATCTTTGGCTCGTAGTGCAAAGATGACTTGTTGTTGAATATCTTTGGTCTGTACTGCAAAGATGACATGTAGTTGAATATCATTGGCCTATTGTGCAAAGATGAAATGTTAATGAACATCTTTGGCCGTAGTGCAAAGATGAATTTATTAGTATGATTATGAACAGGAACTGTGATTTGGTATAACCATGATATTTGATGTTTCAGGCGATGAAAATTATATTCGTCTTGGATAAGAAGAGGAATTTAGAACTACAATTATGATTATGAGTCATTCACATGATTGTGGACCGAAACTGTTGATTTATGTTACAGGGATAAAACATTATTGGTGGACTTTTAACATAGAGAAGATAATAGACTTTATGGTCTATTTAACTCTTATAATGGATTGTTCGTTCCGCTGCAACTATGGTTGAAAAGTTTTATCATCTACCATATGTTCTAAATCACTGATTTATTACTAATGAAGGCTATTGATAATTTAATTATCTTTAGTCATGATATTCTTTTACTAGGCTAGTTGTGCTCACCCTTTTGCTTCACAATTCCTTTCAGGTAATAAGAGTGTAGCTAGGTCGAGCGGGGGTAACATGAAAATAGAACGGTGGTCTCTAGCTGTGAAGGTTGTGAGAGCCTCGAATTCGGGTCCCAAATCACCGCGGATCCGGTACAATCATTCTATCACTATTTGCGGAAGATATAAACATAAATTGTTTATACAATAAACGTACACACTATTTTTCCCAAAATCGAGTAACCTTAACTTATACACAATTCATAAACTATCAGACATATAACATATTTATTAAACTATTCTATTACAAATTAGCTGCACATTTTATCCCAAGCTGAACTTGGCATTATCCTTTTCCTGTATCCGACGTTTTCGCCTTAATCTGCAATGTTAAATCATGATATAGCAAGGGTGAGCATGAAAGTTGCCCAGTAAGTTTAAATTTATTAAGGCATATCATGATTGAAAGAGTCTGAATAATAAGCTGGCTATAATTCAACAATATAATTGTGAACTAGCAGGAACAAACTTTTGACTGAACAAGTATTAAACATGAACAAATATATCTGGACCAACTGGTAATGAAGGTGATCAGCCTTTCATACCAGACTTATACATGTAATATGTACAGAGTACAATTCATGGCAACCAGCAATGATTAACCATAAGCTTATCCGAATGAAACACTCTTAGTAGAGTTAAGTAAAAACAAACTTGCTTGAACCGTTGATTACCGCTACGCAATTTATATCGCTTCATCCGAATACCTAATATTAGTAATATAGATCTCCAATATTAGAATAATATCATTACAATATAATATAATTATATATATATACACAGAATAACCTGAACACGTAACACATATTCCTATCAGTCTATAGCACACATAAGACTCGGTATCAAGTCAAACTATTGCAGTTTATCTTGATTCCGATAAAATTCTAATGTCCCGACGGTCTAGCCGGACAAAATTTTGAGTTTAAGTTCAACTAAACTCTGGTGAAACACTTAACAATTATCTCAGATAATTTTAATAACAGTCAAAATATTTTTTTTGTGTCTCATAATAATTTTTCATGTAATTATTACTATTTATCATGATTTTTCAATCATTAACTCGTATTTAAATGAATTAAATACCCCAATATTCTATTATCATTAATATTTAATTATTATCAAATATTAATGAAATTCATGTCATAATATTATAATATATTTATAATATCACAAAGTATTTTTAATACTTTAAAATCATATTTATGTGAATTTTAAACTGTTAAATTCATTATTCGGTAATTACTATTAATATTAAAATATTAATATTTTCATGCCAAAATATCAAAAGTTATATTTTATAACTTAAAATATTTTTATAACACAAATCATTTTTATATGATTTTTAAATCATTAATTTTATTTTTTCATAATTTATTTAACATATTTATTAAATAAACTAATTACCATTAATAATAATTATTAATGAAATTCATCACAAAATATTAAAAGTCATCAAAAATAACTTAAAATATTTTCTAACACCATAATATAATTTTTCATGATTTTTCATGAATTAAAACTATTTTTAAATAATTTATTTAATAATATAATTAAATAAATTAAATACCATTTATATTCCAAAAATATTAAATATTTTCGAAATATACTCAAAATAATTAAAAACTATTTTTCAGACTTTACAATAATTTTTCGGAATTTATTTAGTATTTTTAATAATTAATATCCATTTTTATCTATTTATTAATTAAAATAATTAATTTTCTAAATAAACTGTCGCAAAAAGGGCCCTATAGCGACAGACCCGTTGCTATAGGTGTTCTTGAGCATGTTCTTGAGCAAACCCAGATTTCTTGTCAGTCACTAAGGGCTCGGTTTGACCAGCTTTTACTCTGTGATCCTAATGTTTTTTGGGAAGGTAATGATATCAATTATGTAGTATAAATGTAATACTACAAACTAATGCAACATTCATGTCCATAACATAACAAAGTCGTGAGATCTAAGCTGCTAAAGTCGTTGTCAGACCTGCTCTTGAGTTTCTGGGCTGCCCAGAAACTCAAGCAGGATCGAGGTGCCTACTTTGGGTAATTATAGATTGAGTTCTGTGTTCCATTTGTATGATCTACAAGTTTACACATATAGTATACATGTCCGGCTACAATCTTATAACATTAAATCATCATAACAACAACATATGCACAAAATTCAAGCCGGTCAAAGTAGGGGTCAAAAGTTGTTCTTGAACTTTCTGGGTTTTCCAGAAAAGTTCATCCGGATGGTGGTCAACGGTCGTTTGACCATTATTAACTACGATTCTGTTAAGGATCTTAGTGAACTAAAGCCTGCTGCATGAAGTCTTCATGTCAGGCTACACGATTAAACCAACAACATGTCCAAAACATAAACATACTGCAAGATCCATGGCCTAAAAAATTGTTGTCAGAAAATCTGGGTTTCTGGGTTACCCAGAAACCAGATTTCGTGATTGATCAACTACCTTTGACTACTTATAACTTTCGACCTATACATGATCTGGACTTGGTTCAAGTTATAGATCATAGACAACATAACATACTTCAGATCTATAACATAAAACACAACAGATCATTAACACCCAAAGATTTATAGGCCCTGACATATGGCTGTCAGGCCAAACATTTCTAGTTTTCCAGATTTTTCAAAACATCATTTTAATGGACTTTAATGTTATAGATCCTTGATCTATCAACCCAGATCACTAAAAGACACATTATTACATAACTTTAAACAATCAATTACAACATATAACATCAGATCGCATGATTTCTAAAAATTAGGATTCTATACCATTTTGAGCTTTGATCTTGTATTCTGACCCTTGGATCTGTTATTGGATTGTTAGAACTTGATCATGGCTTGGTTTCTCACACACACACTCTCTCTAAATCCCAAATTTTTAGAGAGAGAATGGGATTGGAGAAATGATAAACTAAAGTAAGATATTTCTTACTTTTAATCTTCTAATTTTTTTGATTCAATGTTTACAAGCTATGCAAAATGACAAGGAGCAGATTATTTGAAGGATTTAATGGCATATGTCTATACCATAGGCTTGATGACTCAGAAGATTTGCAAATCTAATTACTTAATAACTAAGTAAAGGGTATTTTGGACATTTCGTGCATATATTTGTCATTTACCCTAACCTTTAAGGTTTAGGGTTTAACCCTTAGGGTTTAGGGTTTAACCCTTAAAATTTTATTTTATTATTATTATTATTTTTTTAAAAAAAAATTAACATTACTTAATTATAATTAGAATTCTCTAATTATATTAAAATTTTCTAATCATAATTCATGCTTGCTAATTAGAATTAATATTTCCTAATTAAGATTTATAATTTAGCAATTTGGTCCATTTGGGTTTCAAACGGAACAATTAGGATTTTAAACTTATAAATTAGGGTTTCTAAATTATTAGAAAATCTAATTAATCATTAGGGTTTTTAACTAAACGTTGACGTTCTTAATATATACCTAGTGTTTGTTACAGATATCGTTTATCTGGTCAACCCTTGACCCTAAACCACATTCTGAACACATAATTGACCATACTCATAGAACATATTCACGTATTCCCTTAATCCTGAATAATTCACCTAAATTCTTCACAAAATTTTAAAATCCTCAAAATTCCATCTTAAAAATATCAAACGCATACACTTATTTTCTGTCTAAGTTCTAATTTTGAACTTTAAATCAATTAATAAAAATTTCTAAATTTTCTAAATTCTCGGGTTGTCACAAAGGTTCTCCCTAAACAGTATGGAAATAATTTTATTAAAAATTTTGGAATAGTGTGTTACATTTTATACATCATTTAGTAGTTATATTTGGTGAATCCAATAGGGTGAGGCGAACCCAACGTTAGAAGGGTGTTTTGCCACTATCATACAAGATGTCTAATGACATGCGACTTCGTGTAATCATAAGATATAGTTGTGCACATTCACTTGCCGATTATATCTACGAGCACTACCTGTATAATCTTGGAGTTTGGTTAAAATATAATTCTCAATTGGAGACAATTGAGATAATTATATGTCAAGAGAAGACTCATCAGTGGAAAGAGCATGTTAGCAATCTTCTCATTTTTCTTTGGGGTCTATTGGATCAACCAAGGACAATTCTCCAGAAATATGATATCTATCATAATATAGACGCATGGCCTCCCATGTACGAAGGTTTCCTTGAGCACTTTTCGAAGGTTTTAGTTTTTAAAATAGTTATTGACTGTACCTTTATGTAAGATGCCTTTGTGACGTGCTATCCAAGGTTGGGATGAGAGTCACAGTTGATATATATTGTATCAAAACTCACAAGTTATGTGTCGTTGTATTTTGCACGACAATTGTAATAATGAAGTTGTAGTTGTTTTCTGTATCATGTATTTGGCGACTCAAAATGGGTTGGGTGGATTGGACCTATTTTGGGGGCGTCACATTGGTTTTCTATAAATAGAAAGCTAAATTCATTTGTTTAGGATTTTGAAAATCCTACAACATTTGAGAGAGAGAGAGAGAGATATTTCGGATGAGAAAGAAGAGGGAAAGGAAGAGAAAAAGCTAGCCCGAGTGCACGCTTTGTCCAACGGAGGAAGATTAAAGAAGAGAGGTAATTCGAAAACCAAGCTTCTAATAAATTTTATTTAAGTTTTCTATGTTAAAACATAGCTTAATGAGAATAAGTAGTAAAAGATGTTAGAAATGATTTCATATGGTTGAAATCATGAGAAAAGAAGAAATAAGAAAGTAGAAATTTAGTTTATTAATTTCTTAAGGAAGTATAAGATTCGTAAGGATTTTGAGCGATCCGAATGAATCTTATGAATGAGTAGGTGAAATAAGTAAGGAATGGTGTTCTATAACATCAAATTCCAAGAAAAAGTGAAATCGTAATCCAAAAAATCGATAAAAATGAAGAACAAACGAAGAACACGAAGAACGTTGTTGATGGATAAATTTAAAATCATCGTAGTGTAATTATTGTTGATGGACAAGTTTAAAACCATTACGTATAAGTTAGATTCTTATTGCTTGGTTAGGAACGGTAGAAACGTTCATGAAGAACGGATTAAAACTTAGCTATAACAAAGTTATGGCAAAAATTTTGTAAAAGACGAACGAGAATTAGAAAGTTAGTAAATGAACCCGAATGTGCAGGGTTTCATAAGAAAGTAAGGGAACGTAGAAAACGTGAGTCATGGACTCAAGAACGAATGAGTTCCAAGTTCGGATGACCGAATTACAGACGAACGAGCGAACAACGTTAAATGCGTAAAAATGAACGAAGGGTGAAGATCAAGCCAATCGAATGGCATGTTAACAGATTCAGAATGAAGTTCGATGTGAGGGGTATTGAAGTACGTAAGATAAGGAAGAGAATGGCTTTCGAATGACCTCATTCCAAGTTATAATGAAGAAGTTATGAGATCGGGAAGTACGCGTCTCAAAATTGATGCAAGACTTGGGAAATTTTTCTATGGTTTTGGCTCGGCGCCACAACGCGAGCTCGGCTCATCAGCTACTGCTGAGTGGCACCAAAACGCGGGATGTAAAGAAGGAGATGGTGCTGCACTGCCAGACAGAGGAAGGAGGTACTGAAGAGTCGCGCCGCAACTCGAGAAGAAAGAGGGGAACCGGCGTCGCAGCGTCGGTGCAGGGCAAGGCCTAGTAATGAGCTTTTAAATGCTCAATTACTGGGGGATGTGTAAAAAAGAAGTATGAACATATAGTTCACCTAAAATAACACTTAAGCAAGTGATTTAAACCTTTAGTAAAGGTTGAACGAAAAGATTAAGCGAGATTAAAAGACGAAGAATGTAAACGCTAGATTACGTAACCGATATCCGGGGACCGTAGTCGCGATGAACAAACGTGGGGGATTGCTATGATTGTGATTCCTTAGACATTGAGTGATGAGGATGATGTATAACATTTTGATGTTATGATGAGAGATATGTGTAAAGCGTATAGATGCTATGAACGCAACGTTGTTGCGATGAACGATCGGTCTTAGCATACAGCGAACAGTATGGTTTCGACATTAAGAAAGAATAATGAACATGGGGTTCATGGGTTGGATAACAATGAAAGTGATTAAAACCTTGAGTAAAGGTTAAATGAGAGATTAAGAGACGAGCAATGTGAACGTCGAATACGTAAACGATCCTCGTGAATCGTATTCGCGTAGGACGAACGTTCTATGTGTACAATGGTTGTTTGACTTAGACGTTGATGAAAGTAGTAAGTAAGATATGATTTATGTAGCGGACGGTAATAAGAGTAAGGAAAGTCTGAATGTGGGTCGGATAGAGAATGTTAGAATAAATGTAAGAGTTAAACACTTTAGCCAACGTGAGGGTTGAGTGTACACGAATATTAAACTGGCAGAACCTACACTCTGTGTATGGTTTGACCGTAAGGTAATGAATAATGAAGAAGTTGAATTAAAGACAAGTACGTATAAAGTAAAGAAGCCTAGTCAGTGATTTTAACTTGGAGGACGTTCTGAGTCGAATGAACAGGACGTTGTAAGATATGAATAAGTTAATATAAAATGTTTAACACTATGACCTTATAGTATTGACATTGAATGATCGTTCTGAGTATACAAAAGACTGTATAACTTGGACGATAAAGAATGAATCCTGAGGTATAGCACTAAGTTGCCAGAAAGCCGTAAGGAATAAGAAATTAATTTAACGAACATTATAGTTAATAGTTCGGATAAGTTAAGATAAGTTAGGTTGTGGTACAATCGTAACCTTTGATGGTTGACATATGGGAGATGGGCTAAATAATTCCTTCAGAGAGCGAAGGTATATACGAAACTGGCAACCGATCTAACTCACTGTTATGGGCAGTGTAGATGAGACGGGAACTTGTTTGTTGGTTGTTTGTGAAAAACCACTCAAAGTACCATATGGACTACTAGCAGAGACGCGATGTGTGCTGAGTCCTAGAGAAGTTATAAGAAGAAGATAAGAATGTAAATCATCAAAGATGATGAACGTTTTGAGTAAGACATCTCAGTATGTCATAAAGCCATAATCTGGTAATGAAAGTTAGTCGCGTAAGCTTAAATTACAAGAACGCGAACATTAAGAAGTAAAGTTAAGTAAACCAATGTGTAAGCCATGTATATGACTAATTGGTGTACGTGTTATTTCCTTATGTGTTATATAGGGATTTGGAATAAGCAGTTCAGCGTAAACTATTAGTTGTAGCTGTGCGTAAGGCAAGTTTCCTAACTTCATTCATATTCTAAATGAATGCTAGTTTCGTAAACTTCTCAGATGTTGAACTTGAGAAGTTCTTTCTATGTGCTAATGTACGATATTTGTACAATGTGGTAGAATGTATGAGACATTGTGCCACAATTTGAACACTTCGGTGTTTCTATGAGATGAACTGTTCTGTGTTTGAATTGTTCAATATGAGAATGTTCTGTTTATACATGAACCGTTATGGTTAAGTCTGTGCTAATAATTCTAGCAAGATAGGATGTGTATGAAAAAGGTAGAGGAATGAAAGTATTTTAAAGTGAAAGTGACTGATATTTTAAGATGATAGGAATCGAGACTATTCCTATTATTCAAGCTGCTTTATAACCTTTGTTCGGTTATTAAAGTTCTGAAGAATGTTTAAATTCTTGAAGTTGTTTGTTCAACTGTTATGACTTGCTGGGCAATTGAATGCTTATACTTGCTTTAAATAAAAATATTTTTAGCGAACGATGTTAGAAAGAACTTAAGTATCCAGACGAAGTGCCATTCAGTATGTGAATGTGCGTGAAGAGTAAGTGATAAGTGGGTTTTATACCTACTTATTGGATATCAATTTACGTGAACTATGCTCCTCTCAAGTACATTTTAGTGTGTTTTGAGTGCATTTCATGTTATTTTGCATTGCATAGACTGAGAACTCCTTTGGTGTAAAAGTGCAGGAAATGGCCTAGCTTAGCGATGTTAGATGACATGAGGCTAATGGACACATGAAGTGAGGAATAAGTGGAGATATACAACTGAGAATGGATTAAGGGAGAGTGACATGACAAAGAATCAATGGCAGTAGGATAAAGCTGTAGCAGTAGCAGAACACAGAATCAAAACTGCAGAAGTTGCGCGGCCGCACGGCTATACATGCTTAAACACGCACGCAAGCGCGATTACCTGAATTAAACAGAAATTAAAGACCGCGCGCCCGCGCGAGGAATACAAAGGGGAAGCGCGCGCCCGCGCGCGACATCTAAGGCTGCTGATCTGTTTTATTTTAATTTTTAAATTGGAAGAGTCGGAGTTGGTTAAAACAATTCTAGATGGTACCAGACACATTTTTTTCATTAGTTTTACGTGTTTTTCATATTGGCAACTAGGGTTTACTCTTTGAGAGAGTTCTATTGGAGAACCAAGCATAAACTCCTTATTATATACTTCTTCTTTGGATTTTCAATCACTGTGGATAAACTACTGTTATTTTGCTGGATTTTATTGAGGATTTGAACGTTTCATCTGGATTGTAATCAGCAATTGGGTTTGATCGATTCTATCTTTTCTCTTTCAATTATTTATTATCCATGTATTGCTTTGATCCCATAATGGCTTTTGGTTCAGTCATGAACTAAACTCCATTATGGGATTCTAATGGAGTTTAATACGTAGTCTAACTTATGGCCTTATTGTTGATTTGTTTTATATATCATAAGGAATTTCTATCATGGTTCATTTGCATGCATGAATGATTGATCACCATTCATTTTAGGAGCTTGTATGGAATTGAAAAATAACATGCGGGTATGGATTGTAATCATGATAGCATACGTATATGGGGCTATTTTGATTAGCTTTGTATTTCGTGAATCAGATAGACATATACTGTTCACCGTATGAGTTAAATAAGAGCTTGTGCTTAAATTCAATATGGCTGCAATTTCACATAGAAATATAGTGGGGTTGGTTTTGTTGAAGATTACATGATGTCTATCGTATTTGGATGTTATGTAAGTAGGTCATAATACATTAAAAGATGGTTATGTCTACATTAGTGCTCTTGGCTACTTTTCTATGATACGTGAATAGTTTTGCATGATGGTGGTAGTTAGATAAACTATTAAATGAAGTTAGGATCCCATTATTTCTAGATTTGATTTACTACATCATTATTCTTATTTTAGTTATTATTTGCATTTAGAGTAATTCACAATTATAAGCATTAGTTTGAGCATATAATAATAGTGATTTAGTTGATGCATAATAGTTTAATTTAGACAACTTTCTCCGTGGATCGATACTCGACTTACTCTGTATTGCTTGTTGACACATGTATACTTGCATGAGTTAGAGCTATTTTGTTAGAACTAAAAAAGAGGCAACAATAAGCCAAGACTTGTAATGTAGAATAGTTTAATTGAACTATAGATTAGTTTAATGAATTGATATGTATCCTTGGTGGCAGATAAAAGTCACTCTTGTACGATGTAAAGAATAATGTAATTATCATTATTTGTAATGAAAGAGGTTATAAGGTTTCCAGAACCTGGGATTTAAGAATATATGTTGTTATATTCAACTATATAATGACGTATGTTTGGTAAGAAGTGGGACCGTGACGTACAGAATCTGGGTGTGAAAATAGACCGAATTTCGGGGCTTTACAAACCAACTCTATAATTTGGTTGCTTAGCCCTTCGAACTCCTCACTAGAGACGGGAGCAGGACTAGACTGGCCAGATGAAGCCATGCTTGGCTGTAGGCTCATTGCCTTTTTGGATTTTGATCGGGTGATACGACCAATTATATCTCTACAAAAAGACTTATGTATTTTAGTCTTAGTGAATGTAGAAATATTAAATGATGTGTCCGTTGAGGAGTATTGTCCTGTGAAACGGATGTTGGTTGTCAAGTTTTGATATAAAGGGAATGCATGCGCACATTTTCCTCATATTTTCCATTACATTGAGATTGACATGAAAATGAAATTACAAGTAATTGAATTTATAAGTAATTTTAGAAAGTGAAAGCATGAAGAGACTTTCCTCCGCGTTTGGTTAATTAGAGGCTGACCTATCTTAGGCTACTCTCGCGGCTTTTTGGCATGAAGGTTCCCAAATCATCGCAATTTACTTGACGGGAAGTTAATTTGGTCTTTCAACTGGAGCGAATTTGGGTGGTGCCTTTCCTGAGCCTCGTTGGAATTAGTTTTTCTATGAGTCCAGTAATCAAACGCCGACATGATTGTGGAGGAACCACACAACATACATTCACATACAACGTGTCTCACCATATGAAAATAATGACATGTGTGAAGCACTAATATCACAAGCAGATATGGTGCGACACACTAAGTGCAATAAGTAAATGTATTCGTACACATTCATTCAAATGTAAATGCAACATCCATACACAAGCAGATAAAAGTTTTAAAAAGTTTGTAATAGCGGCTTAAGCCCTCTTACTGGATGTCCCTAGCGGAGTCACCACCTGTCGACGTCGAGATTTTTATTTGTCCCTTTTCTGTTCTTGCCCTTTGGTGTTCTCATGTTAGGTGAGATTTGTTTGAAAAAACAAGTTGTGAAAAGGCCCGACATGTATATGTCGACGATTGGACTGTAAGAGTCGCTAGTTGGTATTTTTAAATGGTTGCACCAACTCAACTGAGAAAAAGTTTGCACATTGACCTAGTGATGTGACACTATTTAACAGGTCTGTGAAACCGAGATTCGTTAAGGTTTGGGAGCTTGATTATGCAGAGGGAAGGTCTTAGGCACCCCCCCGACATCCGTGTTACCACGGTGACCGCCACTTTTCAATTTAAATCATTATCTAAATGTGTGTGTAGGTCAATGTGCAATTATCTAGAAGTAGTGCTATGCCTCGTTTGCACCTATATAAAAAGGGTTTGAATTTTGTATAAAAGTTCAGTTTTAACAAGATATAGCAGTGATGTTTTGTAAAAGAGGTTTTTTCAAACCCTTGTGCTCAATAGTAATTGAGGCCTTCGATACTTCCATTTTATTGTGTGTTCGACTTGATTGTTTTTATTTTTGAGATGCGAAACACCTTCGAGAAAACAAGATAAAAAGCAGTGCCGAATTCCTTGCGGGCATGGGAGCCTTCTAAGGAAATTCAAACACCGTATAAAATAAAATGGAAGTATCAAATGCCTCAATTGCTATTGAGCACAAGGGTTTGAAAAAACCTCTTTTACAAAATATCACCGTTATATCTTGTTAAAAATGAACTTTTATACAAAATTCAAATCCTTTGTATATAGGTGTAAACGAGGCATATCACTACTTCCAGATAATTGCACATTGATCTACACACACAGACATTCAGATAATGGTTTAAATTGAAAAGTGGCGGTCACCGTGGTAACACGGATGTCGGGGGGTGCCTAACACCTTCCCTCCGCATAATCAAGCTCCTGGACCCTAATAAATCTTGGTTTCACAAACCTGTTAAATAGTGTCACATCACTAGGTCAATGTGTAAACCTTTTCTTGGTTGAGTTGGTGTAACCATTTAAAAATACCAATTGGTGACTCTTACAGTCCAATCGTCGACATATACATGTTGAACCTTTTCACAACTTATTTTTTCAAACAAATCTCACCTAATATGAGAACACCAAAACGCAAGAACAAAATAGGGACAAATAAAAATCCCGACGTCAACAACCATATGCTACTATGCAACCACACGTATTACTATACTTTTATCACCAGGTATTTCAATAGTTAACGGTAAAACTTTTGCTGTTATTTTTATAAAAAGTTATTTAAGTCATTTTCTAACTCCAACAGTAATTCTGTTGTGGGGTCCACCAATGATTGTGTCGTTGTAAGAATATTCCCTGATAAAATGAATATTTTCCAACCAAATGAATATTTTATGACAACTTGCTTACTTTGCAAAATTTGTAAATATTACCCACAACTATAACATTATATCAAATCCACACCTTATTATTCAAAAAGATATTTTGAGAAAATTAAATCTTTATTCATAAAAGTTGGGGTCTTACATGTTATATGTTATGTGATGATCTATCTTTTATGATGTGCAAGTTAAATAGAAGATACTTAATTAACTATCTAATAAGTGTATTTTAAATAGAAAATGCCTCCAAGAAGACGTCAACCACGACAACGAACTCCTGAGGGGTATACCAATAACAACAACGCCAATGCTAACCTAGTTCAACAGTTGGTGACATTACTGACGGGAGCACTACAGAATCAGCTGTAGAACTAAGCAGCGACCTTTAAAGATTTTAAGGCAGTAGGACCACCAGAGTTTCATAGGTCCATGAATCCAGTTGAGGCACAGAACTGGATCATTGAAATAGAGAAGGTTTTTGACATTGCTAGAGTCGGTGAAGATCAGAAGACTGCTTTTGTAACATTTATGTTGAAAGCAGAAGCCAGCTACTGGTGGCAGGCAATAAAACCCGAGGTGGACAGGGAGTAATGGCATGGAATAGGTTTAAACAAATATTTTTCGAGACCAATTTTCCAGTGAGCTCACAAAATCAGATGGAGGTCCAATTTTTAGAGCTGAAATAGGGTGCGATGACGGTGTTAAAGTATGTAGCGAAATTCAATGAGTTAGTGAGGTTTGTGCTGTATTAGGTTAACACAGACGAGCGCAAGGCAAGAAAGTTTGAACAGGGACTAAATCTTTGGTTGTACAACAGAGTCTCTATGTTTCAGGTGAAGACATTTGCGATAGTTCTTGAAAAGGCAATTATCGCAGAGGGTGGAAGCGATGCCTTAACAAAATACAATTAGGAACAGAGAAAGAAGAAGAATGAGAATGAAGGCAAAACTGGTGGTAGCAGTTGAAAGAATAATAACCCAAAGAGGAAGTGGAATTAGGGTGTAGGCGTTGGGAGTCAACAGAGTAGCCAGTAGAAGAGGAAATTTAAAGCGTGTGCTACTTGTGGAAGAAATCACATTGGCGTGTGCTTATGAGGTAAGCGGGTGTGCTATAACTATGGCCAGAAGGGTCACATTGCTCTGAACTGCTCTCTACCGAAGAAGGGTGCTTATTTCATATGTGGGTTAAAGGATCATCTAGCTCGCGAGTGTCATAAGAAGATGGCTGGAAGTGCAACTGGAAGCAAGGGAGGTGGCAGTGGAGGTACATTGGCTATTACTGGACCAACGTCGACAAATAGACCCACGGCTAGAACCTTCAACATGACCGTGCAAGATGCTATGCAATCAAAAGATATGGTGTCAGGTAACATTCTAATCAATGATATAGATGCTTATGTATTATTTTATTTGGGTGATACTTGCTATTTTATATCTGATGAATTTGCTACGGGTTTGGGGTTGCCTAGTGAAGAGTTAAATTTCCCTTTATGTATAGAAATTACAAATAGGGAGGTAATTCCTATTAGATGTGTATATAAGAACTGTAGGGTGAATATTAAGGGAAATGTAATGACAGTAGATTTAATCCCGATTAAACTTGGGGAATTTGATGTTATATTGGGGATGGATTGGCTATTCAATTATGGAGCGAAAATTGATTGCCAAAAGAAATGTGTAAACCTTATGATTCCGTTAAAGGTAGTTTTCTATGGTAGAAAATCGCCTAGACAAGTGAGTTGTCTAACGATTAAGCCAAGAAGTTATTGAGGCAAGGCTGTATAGGATATTTAGCTTACATAGTTGATACTCAGAAGAAGGGTGTAAAACTGGAGGAGATACCAGTTGTTAGGGATTTTGTGGACGTATTTTTAGATGATTTTCCAGGACTTTCGCCTGACAGAGAGATTAAGTTCGTTATCAATTTAGCACCAGGGACTGTTTCGATATCGAAGGCCCCATATTGGATGGCTCCGGTGGAGATGAAAGAACTGATGGTATAATTGCAAGAGCTGCTAGATGATGAGTGTGTTTTATACCTACGAATTGGCCTCTAATTCAAGCTTAAATTATGTTAATTCTTTATATTTGTGATTTGTTTTAATTGTTTATTGTTGTTTCATGTTTTGGTGCGGTGGCATAGCATTTGGACTTAAAAGGTGGGTTCGTGGAAAAACTTAGCAAGAAAATGAGCAACAATTGGACTTCTGCAGAAAGACCCCCATCGAGGCAGACTTTATAGAGGCAAAACCCCCGTCGAGGTGGAGGTACCTAATCAAAGACAGTAGCAACCCCCGTTGGGGTGAGCACTTAAAGAAAGAAAACCCCCGCTGGGGTGGGGGTACGAGAAAAGAAAAGACTCTTGTTTCAGATGTACTGCTGCAGAGGCGTGAAAGAGAGAGGTTGACATGATTTGGAACTGTAATTGGAGTCGAATTATGGTCAAAATACGTGTCCTAGGCTGGATATTAGCAAGTAACAACAAGGGAGATTGGAGGATATCAATCAATTAACGATTCTAAGCCCTAATTGGAGCAAAAATATCATTAGAGGAAGGATTGAAGGTCTGAGTTATGATAATTGAAAGTTGGAGCTAAGGAGAAGGGTGGTTCTGGATTCATTCTACTTCTTTAATTCAATTCTTGTAATTAGGATGATGATTACTTTGATAATTTTAGTTTTTATTTCATTTGCTATGAACTAATTTACTTATTAGGCTTATGACAGATCTTATGCTTGAACGATGATTATGTAGTCTTGAATTTCAGTTCAATAATCTATCTTTCAGTTTATCTATTATGATTTGTGCTTTAATTTATGAATTGCTTGATCACCAATTCTATATGGATTTTTATGGATTCGAGAGAGGATGTATGAATCTAGACTTAGTCACTTTAGCATGTGTTCTTGAATTCTGTGATTGAATGGAATCTTGATGAATGTTAGGGTAGAGATATGCTTAACATCGCATGTAATCGGATAGAGAACTTGAACTTAAACTTTCTTTGATTGTAATTCACATAGAGATATAGTGAATTAGTTGATTAAGGAGTTTAGCTTAATTCTATCTAATTTATGGATTTAAGTTAATATGGTATTAGTGCATCGAGAGGTGACTAGTTCTACTTGAATATTCTTGATTAATAAACTGGGATAGTGAATTGAACTGGAATAGGGTGTAGTAATCAGAGTGATACTTAAAGTGAACTTGTAATCCTAATTCTCCATCATTTACTTGAAATTATAGTTTTTAAGTTTGTTGATTACTTAGTATTTTTATATTTTTAGTTTTTAATAGTTTGAATCATTGAATTGGATAATTTAATAAAATTGGGATTAATATAAAGCTGGTAATTGTTAGGATTAATGTTATACTAAATTTCTGTGGGAACGATACTTGACTTATTATTATATTACTTGTTGACCACGTGCACTTGCGTGTGAGCGTAATTAGATTTCAACCAATAAGTTTTTGGCGCTGTTGTCGAGGACTTAGTATAGATTTTAATATTTTTCAATATCAGTTTAATTAGTCCAGTTTTACTTAAATATTTTTCTTTTGTTCTGTTCTTTCTTGTTTCAGATTCTTGAAGTCAGTTTATGCAAACTCGGTCTAAAAACCCAGACTTGCTTATTTTTTTAGGATGATATCGAGAAATGGTTTCAAAGGCTAAGTAAGTATATTAAAGACACAAGGGAAAACTTTGAGAATTGTGAAACAGATAAAATAATGGCTGCAGAAGACCAGAAAGCGCTGAGAGATTTTGCTACTCCGAAGGTGACTGAACTTCAGTCGAGTATCACCAGGCCAGCGATTGCTGCAAATACCTTTGAGATTAAGCTTGGGACTATTTGGATGATTCATAATTTAGTTCAGTTTGGGGAACTAGACAACGATGATCCGAATGAACACTTGGTTAGCTTTTTGGAGATATGTGACACCTTCAGATACAATGGGGTGTCGGATGAAGCAGTCATACTTCGCTTGTTTCCATTCACTCTGCGGGATAAGGCAAAGAGTTGGTTACATTCTCTACCGTTGGGATCAATAACTACTTGGTAAGACCTTGCTCAAAAGTTCCTGGCTAAGTTCTTTCCACCAGCAAACACTACAAAGATGAGAAATGAGATCACCATGTTTGAGCAGCAGCATGGGGAGTATTTATATGAGGCATGGGAAAGGTACAAGGAATTGTTCTGAAAATGCCCTCATCATGGACTACCCAAATGGCTACAGATGAATACATTTTATAATGGGTTGAATTGGAATCTCAGGACTAGTATAGATGCAGCTTCGAGTGGAGCGTTTATGGCCAAGAGTTAGTTGAAACTATGGCAGCTAATAACTACCAGTGGCCTACAGCGAGGATGATATAACCTAAGGTAGCTGGGGTATTATAGGTAGATAAGGTAACAACATTGGCAGTATAGATTTCAGCCTTATCAAAGAAAATAGATGCTTTGACTAGTGTACAGCCATAGCAGGTGGCATATGTTTGTGAATTATGTGTAGGAGAACATCCTACAGAACAGTGTGACATCAACCCAGCATCAGTTCAGTTTGTGGGCAGCTACAATAGGATTCCACAGAATATGTATCAAAATACCTACAATCTGGGGAATAGAAATCATCCCAACTTTTCATGGGGCAACAATCAAAATCAGTAGGCTCCACGAACTTCTTATCCCCGGGGGTTCCAAAATCAGCATCAACAAGTAGCTCCGCATCAAGAAAAGAAAACAAACTTAGAAGAGCTTTTGATGAAATACATATCGGGAAACGAGGCGGGAATGAAAACACAAGTAGTGGCCATAAAAAAATTAGAAAATCAGATGGGACAGTTGGCCTTAGCATTAAATAATAGACCACATGGGACTCTACTTAGTGACACAGAAAAGAATCTAAAAAGAAATTATGAGCAGTGTTAAGCAATCACTTTGAGGAGCGGAAAGCATGTACATGGAAAAATTGTAGAAAATTCAGTTAAAAAGGATGTCAAAGTTGAGGAGAACAAAGTGGTGGAAGAGAAACATGGTGAGGAGAAGCAAGAGGAACATGATAAGTCGGACGTCAAGCCTGTTGTGTATCCTCCACCGCCATTTCAGCAGAGGGTTCAAAAATAAAAATTAGATAAGCAATTCGCCAAAATTTTGGAAGTTTTCAAGAAACTTCAAATAAATATTCCGTTCGCAGAAGCCCTAGAGTAGATGCCTAGTTATGCCAAATTCGTGAAGGGTATTTTGTCTAGGAAGAAAAAGTTAGAAGATTATGAAACTATGGCTTTAACGGAGGAATGCAACGCAGTTTTACAGCGAAAGTGTAACGCCCCCAAATTCAGGTACTTGAAACCTGAACTCGATGCTTTACGATACCATTTCTGTGAGTGAAATAATACTAATAATAATAACAATAATATAAATATCAAACTTAATTTACATTTATCAGAGTCTAATCCCAAGTACGCAACCTTTACTATAATTCTTTACATGATAGATAATACATATCATTGTCTTAATACAGTTTAACTATTACAAAAGATACCATTAAACATATTCTGTTTGCTTTCCTTTTCACTTGTTCTTGGCCGAACCTTCTAGCTTTTCACACTTAGCTGAAAACATTTAAATTAAGCAAGGGTGAGCATTTGATTGCCCAACAAGTAATAAAAATTATAAATATAATTAGCTGAAAGAATTAAATATTTTCTTTGTAAATCACTTCTACAACAAATATATAGTTGTGAAGTAAACTGAACTAATAATAATAACATAACAATTCTATACCAAATTTTTGAAACTACGTATTGACTATATATATAGGGTAGTCGACATACTATGAACATGTTTTAAATTTTCGATAAGGTTAGACAGAACTTCATCTGCAAACCGGCATAACTTACGGGCACGAGGGTGTACATCCCATGGACCCTATATTGATCAATACTACATTATAAGAACGATAGGATCGTTCACTCTATCCGCCTTGGGCGCATAAAAGTTTTTCCATGATCGGGATGTTCATACTTAGTCTGGAATCCGAACCAAAATAATTTGATTGGATACAAAAAGGTTTTATCATATTCAATGATATTTCAAAATTTGTGTCTAGCTGGTAAACTAGCTTGGACGTGTGTGTGTGTGTGTGTGTGTATATATATATATATATATATATATATATATATATATATATATATATATATATATATATCAACATGTGATTAAATACAATAATTATCCAAGTGGGGACACTTGTGTAACCATGTTTAGAAATTAACGAACAGAATATATATTTGAATTACAATATACTAACATGTTAATAAACAATGATCGGATATAGAATATATCACAATAGGGTTAATAATATAGCATAATAATAATAAAATTTTGAAACTTCTTAGTCATATCCATTGCATAAAGGAAATGCAAAGGTAAGATATTTGCCTGGTCTGCTGCTTACAATACGCAACTTAGTTTTATCTTTTATACCGAAACCTATCATTAATAAGATAATTTTACTGATCAGAACAATATACTATAACGCATAACACTGCTTATTGCAGTCAGCACATAACCTAAGCACATTGTCACACGTGTTTCACAGTCATTGAATTACAAACAAACACATATACGGACAAATTATACAAGTTCAGATCAATTTAGAAACATGTCAGTGTACCGACGGCTTTATCGGGTAATTATCGAGTCTAAGACACTATCCTGTTGTTCAATATCTGTAAGTATCGGTCATATTATTTTTAAATGACTTATAATAATTTTTAAACATTTATTATAATAAATCATGAATTTTCAAACACCGGAATCATAATTAAATGATTTAAATATTAAACAATTCTATTATCATTAATATTTAATTAATATTAAACTATTAATGAAACTATTGCCAAAATATTAAAGTTATTTCTAATAACTCAAAATATTTTTAAAGTATTACTATTACCCTTAAATGATTTTTAAAAGAATTAAAATCATTTTTAAATAATTATCATTAATATTAAAATATTAATGAACTATTTATCCAAATATTAAAAGTCATTACTTATAACTTAAAATATTTTTAATTCATTTATATCCTTTTTAAATGATTTTTAAATATATAAAACCATTTTTAAACTATTTATTTAATATAAATATTAAATAAACTTAATATCATTAATATTAAATTAATATCATTAATATTAAATTATTAATGAAATTATCTTTTAAATATTAAAAGTTATATTTTATAACTTAAAATATCTTTAAACACTTTATTTTTATTTTAAATGATTTTTATAATACTAAAAACATTTTTAATTTAATTTATTTAAAATCATTATTAAATAAATCTAATATCATTAATATTAAAATATTAATATTTTTCATGACAAAATATCAAAAGTTATATTTTATAACTTAAAATATTTTTATAACCTTTATATAATTTTTAAATTATTAATTCTATTTTTTATCATTTATTTAATACATTTATTAAATAACATAAATATCATTAATATTAATTTATTAATGAAATTTCATCACAAAATATTAAAAGTTATAAAAAAATAACTTAATTTATTTTTTTATACCATATTATAATTTTAAATGATTTTTCATGTATTAAAAATTATTTTTAAATAATTTATTTAATATTATAATTAAATAAATTAAATACTTTTAATATTCTAAAAATATTAAATATTTATGAAATATATTCAAAATAATTAAAAACTAATTTTTGGATTTTAAAATAATTTTTAATAATTTATTTTATATTTTTAATAATTAAAAAGTAATTTTTCTATTTATTTAATAAAAATAATTAATTTTTAAAATTATCTGTCGCAAAAGACTGCCTATAGCGACTGTCGCTATAGGTGTTCTTTGCGTTCTTGAGCCTTCAAAGTCAGTGATCAAAAGGGTATGTTTAACTAGTGATAACTTTTAATCCGTGAAGTTTCTGGGCATGATCTTGGTCAGATCTTATAGTACTCGAACAAGACTACACGATCTAGCCATCAACAGGTTCACATCATAACAAAAATGTAAGATATAATGATTCAAACTACTTGTCAAACACAATCTGGATTTTTTTCTAGGTTACCCAGAAACCCAGATTGTCGAGTGCATACTTTGAGGCTTAATTATAATCATGTCTTGTTCATTCAATCTGTGTTATTAAGGTCTGAATCGCTAGTACGCATGTCATAGAACATTTATATATTACCATCACAGTTTAACAACAAACACAATGATAAGTTATTATTCGGTCAAAGCCTGTCAGAAGGCCTGTTCTTATGGTTTCTGGGAATTCCAGAAACTCAAGGTCATGGCCGAATGGCCTAGTTTGACCATCTACTACGCTTGCTCAGTTGATTGTTTAAGAGTTTTAAGGGTATATATATAAAGTCCATTTATCAGGCTACAAGTTTATTACAACCACAAGAACAAAACATCAAGCATAAGCAAGATCAGAGCCACAGAAAATCTTGTAAGGCGTTTCTGGGTAACAATCTGGGTTACCCAGATCAGTTTGGTCATTGCCGGTCAACGGTATTTGACCACTAATAACTTGTGATGTACACATGATTTATGCATGAATCCAGTTCCAGATCAAAGATCTCCTAACATACTTCAAATACAAACATTAAAACAACCAAAAACATAAACAGAAAACGATTTACAGCCTCTGACATTCCTTGTCAGAACACGAAATAAAATTTTTTTAAATTTTGAAAAACTTCAAATCCGAGCCTCTAGATGTTATGGATCTAACTTCTAGCAACCCAGATCACTTAACTAGACTCCATACAACATACTTTAACACTTAAACACCAAATCCAACATAGCATACAAGATCCAAATTTTCAGTTTAGGTTTATACCTTTCTTGGATAATTTCTAGATTCTGGGCTAATGATCTGTTAAGGGAAGTGGTAGGGCTTGTCTAAGAGACTGATATACCTTAATATTTTCGTGGGTTTTTAGTGAGAGAGAGTTGGTCAGAGCTTTGGAAAGAAATGAGCAAAATGAGGACTTTCTCTCTCTCTAACTCTCATATACTAAGCTAGATGCATGAATTGGCTGCTGAAATGGCTGAGTTGATGTCATTTAATATCACATGGAGTTGTTAGATTAGCTCAACAACTAAAGTGTTGTCCAAAAATACAAGTTACCTATCAATTATGCAAGAGGGGCAATATAGTCATTTGTCTTTCCAATTTAATGACACTTAGGTCATTTGGCAAACCCTTAGGGTTTGACTTATGGCTTAACCCTAGGGTTTAGCACATTAAATTTGGAGGTTTTCTAGTTAGGGTTTGTACAAAATTTAGTTTCTAATCAAATGAAATTAGTTTCTAAAAATACAATTTATAAATCCCCAATTAGATTAGATTTACTAATTACATCATACATGAACGTTAGGGTTTAAAATTTACTAATTAGCATTAAGCTTGCTTAATTAGTAAATAGGGTTTACAATTAGCAATTTTTAGGGTTTATAATTTAGAAAAAAAAATTAATAAGGATTTATACCTTTTTAAAAAAAAAAATTAGGGTTTTGAAAATAATTAAGATTCTCTCTAATTAGGGTTAATATCATTAATATCGGTCATTACACATATTATCATGATTACATAACAGTCTTAAGCTTGCATTCGACTCTTGAATTAGGGTTTATCTGCATGAACTAGGGTTTTCAAATATTTAGAAATTATGGTTTCTAAATATTAATTAGGGTTCACCTAATTAATCATAAAATTATATAATACACACATACATCATATAACACACTCTCGAATTTCCCATTTGAATTTCACAATAGGGTGAAACAAATTAATGCTAAGGTTTGGTCATGATACCACATAATTGAATATCCATTATCAGCCCACACATATACAGTACATATCCATAACACTAAAAAATCAAAATATAATTAATATTATAATAAATATCATTAGTCACATAACATAACTACTAGACATATTTTAAAGTCTCGTTTGACTTCAAACTAGGGTTTATCAGTAACATTAAAATTGTTCTATCAAAACTGTTCCTCACATTAACCTTACACACATAGCATACCTAATTATAACTCTGATAAATAATAATATAATATTATTATTCTCATTCCTTGATCAAAATCTAAAATTAGGGTTTTGTATTCCATATCTGATTTTAACTGTCATATATAACATTAATAATTAAGTTAGAAATAAATAACTTAATTATTCTGAAATAAATTCATATAATAAAATAAAATAATTATTATAATAATTCTATAATCCTTTCATATATTATTTAAATAATATAATAATCATATTTTTCATGAAAAATAAATATTAAAAACATTTTTACTATTAAAAATTAATTATTATAAGAATATAATTTATAATGATCAATAATTCTAAAATAAAATTATTTGCAAATATTCATGTAATAAATATATTTTTATTTATTACAATAATTACCTAAGCTTTATCTTGTACAAATCCTCATCCTTAAAAAAAATTATACGTAAAATTTCTGATTTAATTATATAAAAAATATCGGGTTATTACATTCACCCTCCCTTATAAAGATTCCGTCGCCGGAATCACCGTTTTAAAACCTATACCAGGGTACATAGCATACATAATCATTACAAGTAGATCTCAATCAAAATTGATCGATATGATATTTAACTATTCAGCAAAAAGCTTATCTATCTTATTAAACGAAAATTTGATTTCTAAGAGAACTCAAATTCCTCCTTCAAAATAATTTATAAAATAATTTACTATATATAAGAAAATAATATATAAGAAAATAAATTTTGTATGAATGATACCTGGAGTTGCATCCCCGGCTGCTACAGTTTCTTGAACGGTCATGTTGAAGACGCTTGCGGTTGAATCTGTTGGTTCGTTTATTGATGTTGGTCCCGTTGTTTCTAATGTCCTACTATCTTTCCTTATTTGCGCATTCCTTGCCTCCCTTCTCCTTCTTGGACTGTCTTCCACCTTATACTCCATTGATTCACACTTAAAACACACAGACTTGCCCTTTATCTCCTTTTCTTTTATCGTATAGGTGACGAAACTGTCTTTTGTCCCTTCGTTATCCTAGCTATCGTAAACGTTGTTACAGGGTCAGTTGATCCTTTAAATCCTGATAGTACGAACGCCTTAAAGTCCTTGACGTTTGTCGGTCGATTATCTGGCTGATCTTACCGCGACTGATATTCCGTTCTGCATAGCTTGATCGTCCATATTCGCAAAATTCTGTATCGGGTCTGGTTATCTTCCAGCGTTGTTGATAGGTTCTTCTGTCTATGCATTTCATTTTCGTCTCCTTGGCAGTATTATCACAATTTATTCTTTATTCTAAGCCTTATCGTATACGTATAATCATATAACACAAAACTTTCTATTCGAATAATCATATACTCAAAATATTAGATTTTGAAAATTTAGTTTTCTACATTAACCAGTACTCATATAATTAACTACTATCTTTATACCAACTTATATCATTAATCCAACATAGACTCATATTCATAACACTTGACATACCATAGCACATTCTGCTTTAAACATCTGCTATCCCTTTGTGACTCAAAAGTCAGGAATCGCTGCCACATTTATATAAAAGTTAAAAATATTACCTTATACAGACATACCTATCATATACACAACATAAAATTATACATATTCACGTAATACTAATACTGCTTATCTTCTTTAGACCTTCACTAAGATCAATTGCTTAGTATTCTATATATTTCCATTATCCTCAATAACCCATTCACGCCTAACTATACCTAGTTCATCCAACATACCGTACATTATGAGTTTAAGAACTCACCACAAACATATGAGTTTAAGAACTCGACATTAACCACATATTCTTTAACTATATTCTACCTATCAGTTATACTATCATTTCGGGGTCCGCTACTATACTTTCCAAAATAACCACCTCATTGAGGTAGCTTACAATGTGAGCCCCTATTTCAGCTATTGGCTTTAACCTCGGCCCGGTTATGGAGGTTGGCTCCTTCTTTACAATATGAGGGTATTCTAATTCTTTCTATCTAAGATTTATACGCATAAATTATCTTGATTAACACATAATATATACACACTACAAATAATAGATTAATATAAGTTATGTTTTATTTGATTTGACGATGATCTTATTCAATTCATCTCCTTTTTAAACTCTATATGAGTTATTTGTATTTTCAACGTTTCCCTCTGTTCCAAGGTTATAGCCTAAGGTCTACCCCACCTAAGGTTTCTAACCCTAAAGCTCTGATACCATGATGTAACGCCCCCAAATTCAGGTACTTGAAACCCGAACTCAGTGATTTACGATACCATTTTTGTTAGCGTAATAATACTAATAATAATAACAATAATATAAATATCAAACTTAATTTACATTTATCAGAGTCTAATCCCAAGTACGCAACCTTTACTATAATTCTTTACATGATAGATAATACATATCATTATCTTAATACAGTTTAACTATTACAAAAGATACCATTAAACATATTCTGTTTGCTTTCCTTTTCACTTATTCTTGGCCGAACCTTCTAGCTTTTCACACTTAGCTAAAAATATTTAAATTAAGCAAGGGTGAGCATTTGATTGCCCAACAACTAATAACAATTATTAATATAATTAGCTGAAAGAATTAAATATTTTCTTTGTACATCACATCTACAACAAATCTATAGTTGTGAAGTAAACTGAACTGATAATAATAACATAACAATTCTATACCAAATTTTTGAAACTACGTATTGACTATATATATAGGGTAGTCAACATACTATGAACATTATTTTAAATTTTCGATAAGGTTAGACATAACTTCATCTGTAAACCGTCATAACTTACGGGCACGAGGGTGTACATCCCATGGACCCTGTATTGATCAATACTACATTACAAGAACGATAGGATCGTTCACTCTATCCGCCTTGGGAGCATAAAAGTTTTCCCATGATCGGGATGTTTATACTTAGTCTGGAATCCGAACCAAAATAATTTGATTAGATATAAAAAGGTTTTATCATATTCAACGATATTTCAAAATTTGTGTCTAGCTGGTCAATTAGCTTGGACGTGTATATATATATATATATATATATATATATATATATATATATATATATATATATATATATATATCAACATGTGATTAAATACAATGATTATCCAAGTAGGGACACTTGTGTAACCATGTTTAGAAATTAACGAACATAATATATATTTGAATTACCATATACTAATATGTTAATAAACAATGATCGGATATAGAATATATCACAATAGGGTTAATAATATAGCATAATAATAATAAAATTCTGAAACTTATTACTCATATCCATTGCATAAAAGAAATACAAAGGTAAGATACTTGCCTGGTCTGCTGCTTACAATACACAACTTAGTTTTATCTTTTATACCGAAACCTATCATTAATAAGATCATTTTACTGGATAGAACAACATACTATAACGCATAACACTGCTTATTGCAGTCAGCACATAACCTAAACACATTGTCACACATGTTTCACAGTCATTGAATCACAAACAAACACATATACAGACAAATTATACAAGTTCAAATCAATTTCTGAAACATGTCGGTGTACCGACGGCTTTATCGGGTAATTATAGAGTCTAAGACACTATCCTGTTGTTTAATATCTGTAAGTATCGGTCATATTATTTTTAAATGACTTATAATAATTTTTAAACATTTATTATAATAAATCATGAATTTTCAAACACCGAAATCATAATTAAATGATTTAAATATTAAACAATTCTATTATCATTAATATTTAATTAATATTAAACTATTAATGAAACCATTGCCAAAATATTAAAGTTATTTCTAATAACTCAAAATATTTTTAAAGTATTACTATTACCCTTAAATGATTTTTAAAAGAATTAAAATTATTTTTAACTAATTATCATTAATATTAAAATATTAATAAACTATTTATCCAAATATTAAAAGTCATTACTTATAACTTAAAATATTTTTAATTCATTTATATCCTTTTTAAATGATTTTTAAATATATAAAACTATTTTTAAACTATTTTTTTAATATAATTATTAAATAAACTTAATATCATTAATATTAAATTAATATCATTAATATTAAATTATTAATGAAATTATCTTTTAAATATTAAAAGTTATATTTTATAACTTAAAATATCTTTAAATACTTTATTTTCATTTCAAATGATTTTTATAATATTAAAATCATTTTTAAACTAATTTATTTAATATCATTATTAAATAAATCTAATATCATTAATATTAATATATTAATATTTTTCATGACAAAATATCAAAAGTTATATTTTATAACTTAAAATATTTTTATAACCTTTATATAATTTTTAAATTATTAATTCTATTTTTCATCATTTATTTAATACATTTATTAAATAACTTAAATATCATTAATATTAATTTATTAATGAAATTTCATCACAAAATATTAAAAGTTATAAAAAATAACTTAATTTATTTTCTTATACCATAATATAATTTAAAATGATTTTTCATGTATTAAAAATTATTTTTAAATAATTTATTTAATATTATAATTAAATAAATTAAATATTTTTAATATTCTAAAAATATTAAATATTTATGAAATATATTCAAAATAATTAAAAACTAATTTTTGGATTTTAAAATAATTTTTAATAATTTATTTTATATTTTTAATAATAAAAAACTAATTTTTCTATTTATTTAATAAAAATAATTAATTTTAGAAATTATCTGTCGCAAAAGACTGCCTATAGCGATGAAACTGTCGCTATAGGTGTTCTTCGCGTTCTTGAGCCTTCAAAGTCAGTGATCAAAAGGGTATGTTTGACCAGTGATAACTTTTAATCCGTGAAGTTTCTGGGCATAATCTTGGTCAGATCTTGTAGTACTCGAACAAGACTACACGATCTAGCCATCAATAGGTTCACATCATAACATAAATGTAAGATATAATGATTTAAACTACTTGTCAGGCACAATCTGGGTTTTTTTTTGGGTTACCCAGAAAACCCAGATTGTCGTGTGCATACTTTGAGGCTTAATTATAATCATGTCTTGTTCATTCAATCTGTGTTATTAAAGTCTGAATCGCTAGTACGCATGTCATAGAACATTTATATATTACCATCACAATTTAACAACAACACAATGATAAGTTATTATTGTAACGCCCCCGAATCCAGGTACTTAAAACCCGAATTCAGTGCTTTACGATACCATTTCTATGAGCGAAAATATTACTAATAATAATAATAATAATAATATAAATTTTAAACTTAACTTACATTTATCAGAGTCTAATCCCAAGTACGCAACATTTACTACATTCTTTGCATGATATATAATACATATCATAACTTAGTACAGTCTATCTATTACAAAAGATACAAATAAACAAATTCTGTTTGCTTTCCTTTTCACTTGATCTTGGCCGATCCCTTCTAGCTGTTCATACTTAGCTGAAAATATTTAAATTAAGCAAGGATGAGCATTTGAGTGCCCAGTAAGTATTATATATATGTAGGCTGAAAGAATTTAAATATTTTCTTTATAATACCCTTCTACAACAATTCAAAAGTTGTGAAGTAATTCTGTACCAATAATAATAATATAACAACCCTCTTTCAAATTTTAGAAATTACGTATTGACTATATATAGGGTTATAGTGACATACTATGAACATTATTTTCTTTTTCGAAAGGGTTAAACAAAAATTCATCTGTAAACCGTCATAACTTACGGGCCTGAGCGTGTACAGTCCATGGACCCTGTATTGATCAATACTACATTGCTAGAACGATATCATCGTTCATCCTTTGTCCAACGTAGCGCATAAAAATTTTCCCATGTTCGGGATGTTCATACTTGTCAGGGTTCCAAACAAAAGGTTTTATCTTATCCAATAATAATCTCTAATTCAACATATATGTATATCAAAGGTGTATCAACATGTGATTAAATACAATGATTATCCAAGTGGGGACACTTGTATAATCATTTATAGAAATTAACGAACATAATATATATCTGAATTACCATATACTAACATGTTGATAAACAATGGGCATATATAATATAGGTTTAACAATCTGTACAGTAATAGTATAATTCTGAAACATTGTTACACTTGTCCAATTGCATAAAGAAAATGCAAAGGTAGGATACTTGCCTGGTCTGCTGCTTACAATACGTAACTTAGTTTTATCTTTTATACCGAAACCTATCATTAATAAGATCATTTTATCGATTAGAATCACATATCATAACACATAGTACTGCTAATTGCAGTCAGCACATAACCTAATCACATTGTCATGTATGTTTCACAGTCATAGAATCATAAACAAACCTTTATACAGTCAAAACATCTAAGTTCAGATCAATTTCTGAAACATGTCGGTCTACCGACGACTTTATTGGGTAATTATCGAGTCTAAGACTCTATCCCATATCTCAATATCTACCAGTATCAGTCATATTATTTTTAAATGACTTATAATAATTATTACCATTTATCCTATTTTTGAAATATCAGAATCATTATTAAATGATTTAAATACTAATCAATTCTATTATCATTAATATTTAATTAATACTAAACTATTAATGAAACCATTGCCAAAATATTAAAGTTATGTATAATAACTCAAAATATTCATAACGTATTTATATTACCCTTAAATGATTTTTAAAAAATTTAAAATCATTATTAAATAATTACCATTAATATTTAAATATTAATGTACCATTATCCAAATATTAAAAGTCATTAATTATAACTTAAATTATTTTTAATTCATTTATATCCATTTTAAAATGATTTTTAAATTAATAAAACCATTTTTAAACTATTTATTTAATATAAATATAAAATAAATTTAATATCATTAATCTTAAATTAATATCGTTAATATTGAATTATTAATGAAATTATTCATTAAATATTAAAAGATACCTTTTATAACTTAAAATATCATTAAACACTTTATTTTCATTTAAAATGATTTTTATAATAATAAAATTATTTTTAAACTAAATTATTTAAGATAATCATTAAGTAAATCTAATATCATTAATATTAAAATATTAATGAGAATTCTCCAAAAATATAGAAAAATATCTTTTATAAGTCAAAATATTTTCTAACACTATATTCTCATTTAAAATGATTTTTAAATTAATAAAATCATTTTTAACTTATTTATTTAATTAAACAATTAATTAAATCTAATATCATTAATAATAAATTACTACAAATTTTCATGACAAAATATCAAAAGTTATATATTATAACTTAAAATATTTTTAAAATCATATAAATCATTTTTATATGATTTTTAAATCATTAATTCTATTTTTCGTAAATTATTTAATACATTGATTAAATAACTAAAATATCATTAATATTAATTAGTTAATGCAATTTATCACAAAATATTAAAAGTTATCAAAAATAACTCAAAAATATTTTTAAACACTTTATTCATATTTAAAATGAATTTTATATAATTAAAATCATTTTTTTCTAATTTATTTAATACAATAATTAAATAAATTAAATATCATTAATATTCAAATAATTACAAATATTAATGAAAAATATCGCAAATAATTAAAAGTTATTTTTCATAATTTAAAATAATTTTTAAAACTAATTTTGTAATTTTTATAATTTATTTTCTATTTTTAATCAATTTCTGGAAATTCAGAAATTAAATTAATTAAAAACCGTCGCTAAAGGCTTTTGGCGACAGTAACCATCGTTGTTGGTGTTCTTGAGCTCAAGAACACTGACAGCTTCGGTTACCAACATACCACGTTTGACCGGCTATAAATTCATTTCTAGATCGCTTCTATTCAAACTAAAACTTAGAACATGTAGTGTTTATCTAACTTTACAAGTTTCATATCTTATTTTAAGCAAACAACAACATAACAAATCGATCTATGCCAGCAAAGTAGCTGTCAGACGGTTTCTGGGTTTTCCCAGAAACCCAGGTGTCGACTGAGCACTTTCATGCTCAAATTAATAGTAGTTCTGATCATGGTTCATGCGATTTGAAGGTTTAAATCTGTAGTACTCGTGTCAAGGAACAACACTACAACAACAGATAAGCTTAACATTAACAAATTTACAAGATCTAACTCGGTTAAACCCTGTCAGAAATAAGGCCAACAATTTTCTGGAAATTTCCCAGAAACATAATTTGTGATCGAGGGACTAGGTTTGACCACATGCTACGTTCGATTTATTGAAGCATTAAGACATCTAGAGGCACTTAGCTGTAGTCCAAATAACAGGCTACAACTTTAATACAATAACAACATCAAACAATCATTAAATCTGTCAGATCAAAGCCTTTCAACATGCTGTCAGACGCTAAAAATTTTCTGGGTTTACCCAGATTTCTTCCTGGTCATGGTCGGTCGACGACCTTTGACCATCAATATCTTTTGATCTAGACATCCAATGACAGTGAATCCACTTTTAGATTAAAGATGTCATACAAGGCTACAAATGTAAACACTTGAACAACAAAAATAATAAACACACAACGATCTACAGCCCCTGACATTTGATGTCAGACAACAGAAAACCATTTTCCCAGATTTTTGAAAAACTCTGATTTCGAGCATTAGATGTTATGGATCTAGTAAACAACAACCCAGATCATCATTTAACACTTTAATCAACATGTTTAAACATAAAAATCACAAATTTATTATATCATACAAGATCAAATTTTGACTTAGGTTTTTATACCTTTAAGAACCAAATGTTGATCTATTGTTTCTGATTTGTTGTTGATGATCGTGGGGCTCAATTTTGGGACTGACCTACTACATAATTTCGAAGCTTTTAGAGAGAGAGGGTCTAGGATGAGCTTAGTGAATAATTGAGCCAAAAATACAACATTTTCTCTCTCTATTCTTTATATATATTAAGTAGATTCATGTATGGTTGCTAGGTGGCTGATGTGTTGTCATTTATGTGTCACAAGGAGTTGGTGTAGTTGGTCACCAACTCAAAATATGGTAAGATTCTCAAGCAACCAAGTAAAGAATACAATAAGCGCAATAATATCATTTGTTAATTGATTTAAATGGAAAAATTGAATCTTGACAATCCCTTAGGGTTTGACCCTTAGGGTTTAACCCTAAGATTTAGCATATAGCACAAATGAGATTTGGCAACTAGGGTTTATAAAAGTAAACTAAAATTTTAGTTTATAAAATTTATAAATTAGGGTTTTAAAATAATTAGGGTTTCTTAACTAAATAAAAGGTTTTAATTTACTTATCACCTTGCTAATTAGGATTTAAAAAAAATACTAATTAACATTACATTGCCCAAATTAGCGCTTAGGGTTTACAATTATAAATTAGGGTTACTAATTTAGAAATTAGGGTTTATAATATAGAAAAATAATAAGGATTTTGAATAATTACGATTCTCCCTAATTAGGGTTAATACATATAACACCGATCATAAATCACATTATCGTGATTACATAACGGCTTAACAAATTCTCAAAGTTGTGAATGACTTTCGCATTAGGGTTTCAAATCAATTAGGGTTTAACAGTTTGAAACTACGTTTTTATTTTAATTTATGGTTTCTAAATATTAAATAGGGTTTAATAACAAAATTATATAGTGCTTAACATATATCATATAACACAGTCTTGAACTCACAGCTGAGATTCAAATTAGGGTTTTATCAGGTCATAAGGGAATTGATTTCCAGATTAACCTTACAAGCATAACATACATATTTATAGCACTTAAAGATCAACAATATAATTAATATTATTATATTATCATCATTCCTTATTCCAGAACTAGAAATAGAGTTTATCAAAATATTATTAGGGTTTGATCGTAATATAATAAAACTGTTCCACACATTAACATTACACACATAACCATACATATCTATAACACTGACAAATAATAATCTAATATTATTATTTTCATTCCTTGATCAAAACCCAAAATTAGAGTTTGGATTCCATATCTGATTTATCTTTCACATATAACTTTATTAATTAAGTTAAATAATTAACTTAACTATTCTAAAATAATTTCATATAATAAAATAAGTATTATAAAAATTCTAATAATCATTACATATATTAATTAAATAATATATATACTTATTTTCAGGGAAAAGAATTAATAAAAACATTTTTACTGTAAAATTACATATTATAAGAATATAATTTATAGAGATCAATAATTTTAAAATAAAATTATTCGTAATCATTCATGTAATAAATATATTTTATATCCATCACATAATTACATACTTAATACCTTGCACCCATTCTTACCATTGAAATAAATAATTAATAATAATAATAAAAAAAAAATTATACGCAAAAATTCTGATTTTAATTATATAGAAAATATCGGGTTATTACATTCACCCTCCCTTATAAAGATTCCGTCCCCGGAATCACCTTTTAAAACCTATACTTACCCGGGTACATAACATACACAACCTTTATAAATAGATCTCGATCATAATTGATCGATTCAATCTTTAACTATTCATCACAAAGCTTATCTATCTTCTTAAACAGAAATTTGATTCCTAAGAGAACTCAAATTCCTCCTTCAAAATAATTTATAAAAATAATTTACAATATATAAGAAAATAATATTTAAGAAAATAACATTGGTTCAAGTAATACCTGGAGTTGTATCCCCGGCTGCTACCGAATCCTGAACAGTCACGTTGAAGACGCTTGCGACTGGTTTCGTTGGTTTATTTGTTGAATTTGGTCCCGTTGTTGCCATTGTACTGCTACCTTGTTTCGTATTCGCATTCCTTGTTTCCCTTTTTCCTTCTTGAACAGTCTTTCACCTTATGCTCCATTGATTCACACATAACACACTTACTATATATTCCTGGATTAGAACAGTTAGGAGAAATATATCCCTCTTGTCCTCACTTTCCACACATAAACTTTCCTTTTAATCATATTCCTGGCTTACTGCCGGTATTATCGAAATTATCTTCTTTTATCGTATAAGGCTGTCTGTTGCCCTGCCGTTATCCTAGTTATCACATACACTTTAACAGGGTCATTTGATCCTCTAAATCTTGGCAATAGGACCGCCTTGAAGTCTTTGACATTCGACGTTCGATTATCTGGTTGATCTTCCGCGACTGGTATTCCGTTCTTCATAGCTTGAGTTCCCACTTTCGCAAAATTTTGTATCGGGTCTAGGTGTCTTCCAGCTTTGTTGACAGGTTCTTCTATCCTTGGGTTTCGTTTTTGTCTTGACGGCATTATCATAAATTATTCTTACATTCTAAGCCTTATCGTAAACGCTTATCATATAACGCAAAATTTTCCATTCACATAATCATGTACTCAAAATATTAGATTTTGAAAACTCGGTCGACTGTAATAACCAGTGACCAGATAAATATTTACTATCTTTGTACCAATTTATCCCATTAATCCAACATAGATCCATATTCATAACACTAGACATACCCTAGCACATATTGCTTTAAACATTCGCTATCCCTTTGTGACTCGAAAGTCGGGAATCGCAGCCATAACTTATACAAAAGTTGAGAATATTCTATTATACAGATATACTTATCATTTAGACCACATAGAATCATATATATTCTAGTAACACTTAACACTATCTATTTCTTACGCCTTCCCTAATAATCAATTGCTTAGCATTCTATATGTTCCCATTATTCTCCATAATCCATTCACACCTACTATACCTAATTCGTTCAACATACAACACATTATGAGTTTAAGAACTCACCACAAACATACGAGTTTAAGAACTCACCATAAATATATGAGTTTAAGAACTCAACATTGACCACATATTCTTTAACTATATTCTACCTATCCGCTAGACCTATCATTTCTGGGTCTGATACTATACTTTCCAAAATAACCACTTCTTTGAGGTAACTTTCAATGTGAGCCTCTATTTCAGCTATTGGCTTTGATATTGGCTCGGTCATGGAAGTTGACTTATTCTTTACTACTTAAGGGTATCCTAATTCTTTCTATCTAACAGCTATACACATAATTTATCTTGACTAACATATAATATATACACACAGCACATAATGGTTTTATAAATTATCTTTTATTTTGTTTCACGATGAATTTATTCAATTCATCTCCTTGTAAACTCTAAATTAGTTATTTATATTTTCAACGTTTCCCTCTGTTCTAAGGTTATAGCCTAAGGTCTAACCCACCTAAGGTTTCTAACCTTATAGCTCTGATACCAAATATAACGCCCCCGAATCCAGGTACTTGAAACCCGAATTTAGTGCTTTACGATACTATTTCTATGAGCGGAAATATTACTAATAATAATAATAATAATATAAATTTCAAACTTAACTTACATTTATCAGAGTCTAATCCCAAGTACGCAACCTTTACTACATTCTTTGCATGATATATAATACATATCATAACTTAGTACAGTCTAACTATTACAAAAGATACAAATAAACAAATTCTGTTTGCTTTCCTTTTCACTTGATCTTGGCCGATCCCTTCTAGCTGTTCACACTTAGCTGAAAATATTTAAATTAAACAAGGATGAGCATTTGAGTGCCCAACAAGTATTATATATATATATATATATATATATATATATATATGCTGAAAGAATTTAAATGTTTTCTTTATAATACCCTTCTACAACAATTCAAAAGTTATGAAGTAATTCTGTACCAATAATAATAACATAACAACCCTCTTTCAAATTTTAGAAATTACGTATTGACTATATATAGGGTTATAGTGACATACTATGAACATTATTTTTTTTCGAAAGGGTTAAACAAAAATTCATCTGTTAACCGTCATAACTTACGGGCCCGATGGTGTACAGTCCATGGACCCTGTATTGATCAATACTACATTGCTAGAACGATATCATCGTTCATCCTTTGTCCGCCATAGCGCATAAAAATTTTCACATGTTCGGGATGTTCATACTTGTCAGGGTTCCAAACAAAAGGTTTTATCTTATCCAACAATAATCTATAATTCAACATATATGTATATCAAAGGTGTATCAACATGTGATTAAATACAATAATTATCCAAGTGGGGACACTTGTATAATCATTTATAGAAATTAACGAACAGAATATATATCTGAATTACCATATACTAACATGTTGATAAACAATGGGCATATATAATATAGGTTTAACAATCTGTACAGTAATTGTATAATTCTGAAACATTCTTACACTTGTCCAATTGCATAAAAAAAATACAAAGGTAGGATACTTGCCTGGTCTGCTGCTTATAATAAGTAACTTAGTTTTATCTTTTATACCGAAACCTATCATTAATAAGATCATTTTATCGATTAGAATCACATATCATAACACATAGTACTGCTAATTGCAGTCAGCACATAACCTAATCACATTGTCTTACATGTTTCACAGTCATAGAATCATAAAAAAACCTTCATACAGTCAAAATATCTAAGTTCAGATCAATTTCTGAAACATGTCGGTCTACCGACGACTTTATCGGGTAATTATCGAGTCTAAGACTTTATCCCATATCTCAATATCTACCAGTATCAGTCATATTATTTTTAAATAACTTATAATAATTTTTAAATAATTATTACCATTTATCACTATTTTTGAAATATCAGAATCATTATTAAATGATTTAAATACTAATCAATTCTATTATCATTAATATTTAATTAATACTAAACTATTAATGAAACCATTGCCAAAATATTAAAGTTATGTGTAATAACTCAAAATATTCATAACGTATTTATATTACCCTTAAATGATTTTTAAAACATTTAAAATCATTATTAAATAATTACCATTAATATTTAAATATTAATGTACCATTATCCAAATATTAAAAGTCATTAATTATAACTTAAAATATTTTTAATTCATTTATATCCCTTTTTAAATGATTTTTAAATTAATAAAACTATTTTTAAACTATTTATTTAATATAAATATAAAATAAATTTAATATCATTAATCTTAAATTAATATCATTAATATTGAATTATTAATGAAATTATTTATTAAATATTAAAAGTTACCTTTTATAACTTAAAATATCATTGAACACTTTATTTTCATTTAAAATGATTTTTATAATAATAAAATCATTTTTTAACTAAATTATTTAAGATAATCATTAAGTAAATGTAATATCATTAATATTAAAATATTAATGAGAATTCTCCAAAAATATAGAAAAATATATTTTATAAGTCAAAATATTTTCTAACACTATATTCTCATTTAAAATGATTTTTAAATTAATAAAATCATTTTTAACTTATTTATTTAATTAAACAATTAAATAAATCTAATATCATTAATATTAAATTAGTACAAATTTTCATGACAAAATATCAAAAGTTATATATTATAACTTAAAATATTTTTAAAATCATATAAATCATTTTTATATGATTTTTAAATCATTAATTCTATTTTTCGTAAATTATTTAATACATTGATTAAATAAATTAAATATCATTAATATTCAAATAATTACAAATATTAATGAAAAATATCCCAAATAATTAAAAGTTATTTTTCATAATTTAAAATAATTTTTAAAACTAATTTTATAATTTTTATAATTTATTTTCTATTTTTAATCAATTTTTAGAAATTCAGAAATTAAATTAATTAAAAACTGTCGCTAAAGGCTTTTGGTGACAGTAACCATCGCTGTTGGTGTTCTTGAGCTCAAGAACACTGACATCTTCGGTTACCAACATACCACGTTTGACCGGCTATAAATTCATTTCTAGATCGCTTCTGTTCAAACTAAAACTTAGAACATGTAGTGTTTATGTAACTCTACAAGTTTCATATCTTATTTTAAGCAAACAACAACATAACAAATCGATCTATGCCAGCAAAGTAGCTGTCAGACGGTTTCTGGATTTTTCCAGAAACCCAGGTGTCGACTGAGCACTTTTATGCTCAAATTAATAGTAGTTCTGATCATGGTTCATGCGATTTGAAGGTTTAAATATGTAGTACTCGTGTCAAGGAACAACACTACAACAACAGATAAGCTTAACATTAAAAGATTTACAAGATCTAACTCGGTTAAACCCTGTCAGAAATAAGGCCAACAATTTTCTGGAAATTTCCCAGAAACATAATTCGTGATCGAGGGACTAGGTTTGACCACATGCTACGTTCGATTTATTGAAGCATTAAGACATCTAGAGGCACTTAGCTATAGTCCAGATAATAGGCTACAACTTTAATACAATAACAACATCAAACAATCATTAAATCTGTCAGATCAAAGCCGTTCAACATGCTGTCAGACGCTAAAAATTTTCTGGGTTTCCCCATATTTCTTCCCGGCCATGGTCGGTCAACGACCTTTGACCATCAATATCTTTTGATCTAGACATCCAATGACAGTGAATCCACTTTCAGATGAAAGATCTCATACAAGGCTACAAATGAAAACACTTAAACAACAAAAATAATAAACACACAACGATCTACAGCCGCTGACATTTGATGTCAGACAATAGAAAACCATTTTCCCAGATTTTTGAAAAACTCTGATTTCGAGCATTAGATGTTATGGATCTAGTAAACAACAAACCAGATCATCATTTAACACTTTAATCAACATGTTTAAACATAAAAATCACAAATTTATTATAGCATACAAGATCAAATTTTGACTTAGGCTTTTATACCTTTAAGAACCAAATATTGATCTATGGTTTCTGATTTGTTGTTGATGATCGTGGGGCTCAATTTTGGGACTGACCTACTACATAATTTCAAAGCTTTTAGAGAGAGAGGGTCTAGGATGAGCTTGGTGAATAATTGAGCCAAAAATACAACATTTTCTCTCTCTAATCTTTATATATATTAAGTAGATTCATGTATGATTGCTAGGTGGCTGATGTGTTGTCATTTATGTGTCACAAGGAGTTGGTGTAGTTGGTCACCAACTCAAAATATGGTAAGATTCTCAAGCAACCAAGTAAAGAATGCAATAAAGGCAATAATGTCATTTGTTAATTGATTTAAATGGAAAAATTGAATCTTGACAATCCCTTAGGGTTTGACCCTTAGGGTTTAACCCTAAAGTTTAGCATATAGCACAAATGAGAGTTGGCAACTACGGTTTATAAAAGTAAACTAAAATTTTAGTTTATAAAATTTATAAATTAGGGTTTTAAAATAATTAGGGTTTCTTAACTAAATAAAAGGTTTTAATTTACTTATCACCTTGCTAATTAGGATTTTAAAAAAATACTAATTAACATTACATTGCCCAAATTAGCGCTTAGGGTTTACAATTATAAATTAGGGTTACTAATTTAGAAATTAGGGTTTATAATATAGAAAAATAATAAGGATTTTAAATAATTACGATTCTCCCTAATTAGGGTTAATACATATAACACCGATCATAAATCACATTATCGTGATTACATAACGGCTTAACAAATTCTCAAAGTCGTGAATGACTTTCGCATTAGGGTTTCAAATCAATTAGGGTTTAACAATTTGAAACTACGGTTTTTATTTTAATTTATGGTTTCTAAATATTAAATAGGGTTTAATAACAAAATTATATAATGCTTAACAAAAATCATATAACACAGTTTTGAACTCACAGCTGAGTTTCAAATTAGGGTTTTATCAGGTCATAAGGGAATTGATTTCTAGATTAACCTTACAAGCATAACATACATATTTATAGCACTGAAAGATCAACAATATAATTAATATTATTATATTATCATCATTCCTTATTCTAGAACCATAAATAGAGTTTATCAAAATATTATTAGGGTTTGATCGTAATATAATAAAACTGTTCCACACATTAACATTACACACATAGCCATACATATCTATAACACTGACAAATAATAATATAATATTATTATTTTCATTCCTTGATCAAAACCCAGAATTAGGGTTTGGATTCCATATCTGATTTATCTTTCACATATAACTTTATTAATTAAGTTAAATAATTAACTTAACTATTCTAAAATAATTTCATATAATAAAATAAGTATTATAAAAATTCTAATAATCATTACATATATTAATTAAATAATATATATACTTATTTTCAGGGACAAGAATTAATAAAAACATTTTTACTGTAAAATTACATATTATAAGAATATAATTTATAGAGATCAATAATTTTAAAATAAAATTATTCGTAATCATTCATGTAATAAATATATTTTATATCCATCACATAATTACATACTTAATACCTTGCACCCATTCTTACCTTTGAAATAAATAATTAATAATAATAATAAAAAAAAAATTATACGCAAAAATTCTGATTTTAATTATATAGAAAATATCGGGTTATTACATTCACCCTCCCTTATAAAGATTCCGTCCCCGGAATCACCTTTTAAAACCTATACTTACCCGGGTACATAACATACACAACCTTTATAAATAGATCTCGATCATAATTGATCGATTCAATCTTTAACTATTCATCACAAAGCTTATCTATCTTCTTAAACATAAATTTGATTCCTAAGAGAACTCAAATTCCTCCTTCAAAATAATTTATAAAAATAATTTACAATATATAAGAAAATAATATTTAAGAAAATAACATTGGTTCAAGTAATACCTGGAGTTGTATCCCCGGCTGCTACTGAATCCTGAACAGTCACGTTGAAGACGCTTGCGACTGGTTTCGTTGGTTTATTTGTTGAATTTGGTCCCGTTGTTGCCATTGTACTGCTACCTTGTTTCGTATTCGCATTCCTTGTTTCCCTTTTTCCTTCTTGAACAGTCTTTCACCTTATGCTCCATTGATTCACACATAACACACTTACTATATATTCCTGGATTAGAACAGTTAGGAGAAATATATCCCTCTTGTCCTCACTTTCCACACATAAACTTTCCTTTTAATCATATTCCTGGCTTACTGCCGGTATTATCGAAATTATCTTCTTTTATCGTATAAGGCTGTCTGTTGCCCTGCCGTTATCCTAGTTATCACATACACTTTAACAGGGTCATTTGATCCTCTAAATCTTGGCAATAGGACCGCCTTGAAGTCTTTGACATTCGACGTTCGATTATCTGGTTGATCTTCCGCGACTGGTATTCCGTTCTTCATAGCTTGAGTTCCCACTTTCGCAAAATTTTGTATCGGGTCTAGGTGTCTTCCAGCTTTGTTGACAGGTTCTTCTATCCTTGGGTTTCGTTTTTGTCTTGACGGCATTATCATAAATTATTCTTACATTCTAAGCCTTATCGTAAACGCTTATCATATAACGCAAAATTTTCTATTCACATAATCATGTACTCAAAATATTAGATTTTGAAAACTCGGTCGACTGTAATAACCAGTGACCAGATAAATATTTACTATCTTTGTACCAATTTATCCCATTAATCTAACATAGATCCATATTCATAACACTGGACATACCCTAGCACACATTGCTTTAAACATTCGCTATCCCTTTGTGACTCGAAAGTCGGGAATCGCTGCCATACCTTATACAAAAGTTGAGAATATTCTATTATACATATATACTTACCATTTACACCACATAGAATCATATATATTCCAGTAACACTTAACACTATCTATTTCTTACGCCTTCCCTAATAATCAATTGCTTAGCATTCTATATATTCCCATTATTCTCCATAATCCATTCACACCTACTATACCAAATTCGTTCAACATACAACATATTATGAGTTTAAGAACTCACCACAAACATACGAGTTTAAGAACTCACCATAAATATATGAGTTTAAGAACTCAACATTGACCACATATTCTTTAACTATATTCTACCTATCCGCTATACCTATCATTTTTGGGTCTGGTACTATACTTTCCAAAATAACCACCTCTTTGAGGTAGCTTTCAATGTGAGCCTCTATTTCAGCTATTGGCTTTGATATTAGCTCGGTCATGGAGGTTGACTTATTCTTTACGACTTAAGGGTATCCTAATTCTTTCTATCTAACAGTTATACACATAATTTAACTTGACTAACATATAATATATACACACAGTGTGACGCCCCCAAAATAGGTATACAACACCCATTCTGAGTCACCAAATACATGGTACATAAAGCAAACTACAACTTCAATAATACAATTGTCGTGCAAAATACGACAACAGATACTGTTAGTTTAAATACAAATATTATCTTCTAGACAATATCCACACTCAAATAAGTCCTCAATATAATTATTCAAACACTATTTTACAGAAATAGTGAGGACTGCTAAAACATCTTTCTAGAACCATCACTCCATACCCCGACTAGATCCTGCTATGTTCTCACCTCCTGAGAAGAAAAATGGAACAAAAAGGAAAAGGGTGAGCTCAACTAGCCCAGTAAAGAATATTATGACTAAGATAATATACAACAAATTATCACTAGTATTCAACAGGGAAAAATCTGATAGAATATAATCGACAACAAGTTTTAGATCAACAACTGCAGCGGAAATAGCAACCCATTAGAAGAGTCAAGTAGAGAATGAATTCTACTATCTTCTAAGATTTAAAAGTCCATCAATAATACTTTATCCCTGTAACATTAATTAATAATCATCTTTATCCAAATATTCATCTTTGCACTACAGGCCAAAGATATTCATTTGTATCACCTGTCAGTCATGTTCATCTCAACACCTGTTCATCTTTGCACTACAGGCCAAAGATATTCATCAAGTAATCATACATCTTTGCACTACAGGCCAAAGATATTCAGTAATATCATCATTTAGGACTGAGGATGATGAAAAATATCTTAAAGAGAACGAATCCAGTGAGACAGAAGGACAAATAGTAGGGATTCGTATAACAGTTTATCCAAGATCAATAATACTTCATAATAATCAATTGTGAAGCAGAATTTAAAAATAAAGATCAAAACATGGATACAATCAAAGATAGTAACCATAATAGACATCTTGGACAAAAAGAGAAAATTTTATTTTTCGGTGAATAGTGCCGTATTCGTGAATAGTACCGTATACGTGAATAGTGCCGTATACGTGAATAGTAACCCCGGCACAAAAAGTTCCAAATTTAATAAAAACTCATATCAATATTTCAGCATAATGATATTGAAGAAAATAATATCATTAAGAAGAAAATAATATCCCTTACCTCAAAATATCAGTACTTCTGGTCAGAATACTGGTATAAGGCTGAAAGAAACTTGCTCTGATGAATAGAAACTCTAAAAGTATCTAAATACTCACAAAATACACTCAATAATCTAGAGAGAGAAAGAGAGAAAATTTGTTTCTAGTGTGATTTTTAATTCTAACTTAGCCCTCTATTTATAGGAAAATGTTAGCACGCCGAAGCAGACTTAACCTGCAACCTGATGGCTTTACCTGCTACTATTCCTACCCACCACATTTGAATAAAAATCTCAGCACATTTCTTCACCAACCAAGAGTGGGGCCCACCAATTCTAGAATTTTTTACCAAAATGATTAACTCCAAAAATTTAACAATTTCTGAACCAGTCATCTGGTAAAATTCATAATAAATCATACGCTCATTTTTAACGGTTCAAAATTTGTGGACATATACTCAACTTATATATGTATAATATATCCAAAAATTACCACGATCCAACGGTCGGATTAAAAATTATAACCCCCGCAAAATATCTCAAAAACTCTGATTTTTTAATACCTCCATTCCGACAAAAATACTGATAAAAACCTCAACATTAACTCCTTCATTTTTAACCATAAAAATATATCCCTCATTTATATCCACATAAAATAAATATTTCCTTATCATATGAATCAATAATTAATTATTCACAAATAATATTACAGAATCACATTTATGACAACCAGACCGTTCCCAGGAAAGAGGGGGCTTTCCAATAAGGATTTCTCCTTACTGGCGCGCAATTAGATGACCAAACCTCTCCTTAGACAGAACTTTCTAGACATTGCCAATAATGTTATCTAATAATATTATTCAAATAATATGAATTATTGATCTGATAAAGGAAAATACTGTGTAGCAACAATTATTGAAACAATAATAATATAAAATATCAACGCAGTAATTATCGAATCAATAAAATAAAATATTGAACAATAACTACTGTAACAATTATTGAGTAGTGCCTTCTTACGTAAGAATCAATAATTGGTGCAATACTGTGTGCTACTGTATTTTAACCACCTGGTATTCCAACAGTATTAACGGTAACAACTACGCCGTTATTTATAAATAACTTATACTTGTCGTTTTTTTCATCCAATCGCTTTTCGTTATGGGGCCTACACAAGGCTGCGCCGTCGTACGAATATTCCCCGACAATAAGAATATTCCACGACCAAACGAATATTCCCCGAAAAAATGAATATTTTATAACCACTTGCTTATTTTGTAAAATTTGCACATTTCACCCATAACCAAAGTATTATATCAAATTAACCCCTTATTATTCACAATAATTTTTAGAGAAAATTTGATTTTATTCATTAATAAGTTGGGGTCTTACAACCTCCCCTCCTTATGAAATTTCGTCGTCGAAATTGACGTACGTACCTGATGTTTCAAAAAGGTGAGGATACCTTGCTTTCATTTCTGATTCCAACTCCCAGGTCATTTCTTCAATAGCATGGTTTCTCCACAAAACCTTAACTTGTGGTATAACCTTCGTGCGTAGGACATGCTCTTTCCTATCCAAGATCTTAACAGGTACCTCCTCGTACGTTAAATCTTCAGCTATCTCGTCTGGTTCTAACTCAATAATGTGGTTCGGGTCTTTAACATATTTACGAAGCATAGATATGTGAAAAACATTATGAACACGAGACATGCTTGGAGGTAATGCGAGTCTATATGCCACATTTCCTATTCGCTCAAGAATCTCAAATGGAACAACAAATCTTGGATTGAGCTTTCCTCTCTTCCCAAATCTTGTAACTCCCTTCCATGGTGCAACACGTAACAATACATGATCCCCAATATTAAATTCCACGTCCTTCCGATGAAGATCCGCATAACTCTTTTATCGATCCTGTGCCGTTTGTATACGTTGTCGAATCGTTTGGATCTTTTCTGTAGTCATGCGTACCAACTCTGGTCCCAATAATATTGCTTCACCCACCTCGTCCCAGCATACTGGAGAACGATATTTTCTTCCATACAATACCTCGAATGGAGCCACACCTATGCTCGCCTGATAACTGTTGTTGTAGGAGAATTCTACCAATGGAAGGTACTTATCCTAACTCCCTTTGAGATCTAGGACACAGAGTCTTAAGAGATCTTCAAGAGTTTGAATAGTCCTCTCTGATTGTCCGTCCGTTTGAGGATGGTATACCGAACTGAATCGTAAATCCGTGCCCATAGCTTTTTGCAAGCTAACCCAAAATCGTGAAGTGAATCTTGGGTCACGATCCGAAACTATGGATACTGGCATGCCATGCAATCTCACAATCTCGTTCACGTACATACTAGCAAGAAGTTCAAGGAAATAAGTCTCACGTATCGGTAAGAAATGAGCAGACTTGGTTAATCTATCAACAATAACCCAAATCGCATCTATGCCTTGAGAAACCTTGGGAAGACCTGTAACGAAATCTATGGTAATGTGTTCCCACTTCCATTTCGGGATCTCAAGTGGTTGCAATGGACCCTTTGGCCCTTGATGCTCCGCCTTTACACGTTGACAAGTTAAACACCTCGAGATAAACTTCGCGATCTCTCTTTTCATATTGCTCCACCAAAATATATGTCGAAGATCGTGATACATTTTGGTACTCTCAGGATGGATTACAAACGGTGTGTTGTGTGCCTCCATCATTATTCTATGTTTCAAGTCAAAATCGTTAGGAACATAAAGTCTGGAGTTGACTCGAAGTATTTCTTCTTCATCGATTCTTGCTTCTGGAATAGCACCTTCTTGCACTTTCTTCTTCATACGCATCAGCTCTATGTCCGTAGCTTGAGCAGCTTTAACTTTATCAATTAAAGTCGGTTCTACTCGTATATTTGATATCATCATGTGGGTACTTGAAGCCTTCATCTCTATCTCCATCCTTTGCAAGTCATACAAAATGGGCCTTTGTGTTAACAACATTGCACTCGTACCCGCATATGATCTTCTACTCAATGCGTCAGCTACTACGTTTACTTTTCCAGGATGATATTGGATGGTATGATCATAATCTTTCAACAGCTCGAGCCAACGTCGCTGCCGCATGTTGAGTTCCTTTTGGGTGAAGAAATATTTGAGGCTTTTATGACTTGTATAGATCTTCACTTTCTCCCCATACAGGCAGTGTCTCCATATCTTCAACGCAAAAACGACTGCTGCCAACTCCAAATCATGAGTAGGATAATTCCTCTCATATTCTTTGAGTTGTCGTGAGGCATAGGCTATGACTTTCCCATGTTGCATGAGAACACATCCTAACCCTTTGCCTGAAGCATCACTGTAGATAACAAATCCATCCGAACCAGATGGTATTATCAGAACAGGTGCCGAAATGAGTATCCTCTTGAGTTCTTGGAAACTCTTCTCGCATTCCTCACTCCATACGAATTTTATATCTTTCTGAGTCAGCTGAGTTAATGGAGTAGCGATTCGAGAAAATCCTTCCACAAATCTCCGATAATAACCAGCTAAGCCCAGAAAGCTACGTACTTCGGTTACCGACTTCGGTTGCTCCCAACTTTGTATGGCTTCAATCTTCGTCGGGTCGACAGATACTCCATGTTTTGACATCACGTGCCCAAGGAATGCTACTTCCTCAAGCCAGAACTCGCATTTCTTCAATTTGGCATATAGCTTATTTTCACGAAGCCTTTGCAGTACCAACTTCAAATGGCGCTCATGATCTTCACGGCTTTTGGAATAGATGAGGATGTCATCAGTAAAGACAACAACGAACTGATCCAAATATTCTTTGAATACACGGTTCATCATATCCATGAAGGCTGCAGGAGCATTAGTCAATCCAAAAGACATGACTAAGAATTCATAATGCCCGTACCGAGTTCTGAAGGCAGTCTTTGGAATATCCTTAGTTTTAATCTTCAGCTGATGATATCCAGAACGAAGGTCGATCTTTGAAAAGAATTGTGTTCCTTGTAACTGGTCGAACAGGTCATCAATGCGAGGTAGCGGATACCTATTCTTGATGGTGACATGGTTCAATTCTCGATAGTAAATACAAAGTCGCATACTCCCGTCTTTCTTCTTTACGAATAAAACAGGAGCACCCCATGGAGACGTACCAGGACGAATAAAACCGATGTCCAACAACTCCTGTAGTTGGACTTTTAACTCCTGAAGTTCAATAGGAGCCATTCGATATAGGGTTTTAGAAATAGGCTTTGTACCGGGTTCAAGGTCAATAAAGAATTCAACTTCATGTTCTGGGGGTAGACCATGAAGTTCTTCAGGAAATACATCGGGAAATTCTATAACAATAGAAATATTATTCAAATCTGACTTGTCTTTGTTCAAATCCATAACATGGGCTAAGAAAGCTTGACATCCGTTTTTCAATAAATGAATAGCTTTGTGGCTTGATATGACAGTGACTGATTTTAGTGGTTTAGTAGTTTGAATTCGTATGACAGGTTGGTTGGGAATATGAAAACTAACAACCTTACGAAAACAATCAATTTTAGCATGATGAGTGGTTAACCAATCAATTCCTAAAATCGCATCAAAAGTAAGTATCTTTAAAGAGATAAGATCAACAGGTAATGTGATAGTGCCAACTTGGATCATTCAAGATTTATAAACTGTAGATGTAACGAAGGTTTCACCCAACGGAGTTTCAACAGATAAGTCAAAGTCTAATTTCTCCGGAGTCTAGTTTAAACGTTGAGCACAAGCAGGAGAGATAAAAGAATGGGTAGAACCGGTATCTAGTAAAGTATAAACTTCGTAAGAATTTAAGATTAGCTTATCCGTGATCACCTCGTTCGGGTTTCTCGCATTTTGGCCAGTCACGACAAACGCCCTTGCAGGAACCGCTGATTTCGACTTATCCGGGATAACTTTTGGAGTCACCATCCCCACTGAACTTGGTTTTGCTATAGAACACTCTCGAGCTATGTGACCTTCCTTTCCACAGTTATAACATACATTGGATTGTTGTGGGCAGTTTGGGCTGATATGTCCCTCTTTCCCACATTTGTAACATACGACCGGTGGTCGTTCTCCTCCCCTAGAAACAGTTGATGTTTGTACTGACGTCTTCACGTTATCATTGTTGTACCTTCTCTTCTTGAAATCTCCTCCCGACTCGCTCCTTCTATTATCACGACCACGATTACCACCAGAGTGGTTACCGCTTTTGTCCGAATGTTTTCCTCCCTGCTGGTTTTCATTGCTTCGATGACTGCCGCCACCGGTATGACCCTGCTTGTGGTCCCTCGGTTGCGCATACTCATTATCTCGCTCTAATAATTGAGCTCTGTTTACAACATTTGAATATAAAGAAAATTTATGAGAGATAAGATATTGTCGAATCTCGGGTTTTAGACCTCTCAGAAATATCCTTGTCATTCGTTCCTCATTTTTGACCAAATGAGGTGCAAACCTGGATAACTCTACAAACTTCGCCTCGTACTGGGACACCGTCATGTTGTTTTGTTCCAGTCTGATAAACTCCACCTCCTTCATATGACGAATACTTTCAGGAAAGTACTTGTCATTGAACAGTTTTTGAAATGTTTCCCAGGACATGTTGAGTGCGTCAGGCTGGGTACGCTTCACAGACTCCCACCAGTAGTCTACCTCACCGCGGAACGTAAAGGTGGCGAATGGAACCTTATGTTCCTCCGTGCATCACAAGACATAGAATATCTTGCTAATTTACTTGACCCACGTTTTCGCCATGATCAGATCCAGCTTTCCCTTAAATTCTGGTGGTCCCAATTCTTTGAACTGCTTGGCTGTAAAAAACCGCGCGTTGTTATCATTTCCACCTGTATTCTGCACACGAGTCTCCCTCGTCTGATTTTACATGAACTGCAAAAAGCTCCTAAACATTCCATCATTCATCGTTTGCTCGGTAACGTTGTTTACAGGAGGAATATTGCCTTCCTGTTGCACGTTCCCCTGGGTGGTGATCAAAGGTGTCTCCACGGTCTGATTTACTCCATTATTAACGTTCTCAGCTGCCATTCTTAAATACTGCCATAAAACAAGGGTTAATAGTCATGTCATATATTATCCCTATACTCTGACCGACCAAATAAACACCAAATAAACTTAGTCAGGTCATACTAGCGAAGGAATTTCCCGTCTCTCCCCTCCTAGTTCTTGTCTCACATCTCAGCCAGGGATCATATCCCTAAGCTCTGATACCAACTGTAACTCTGGACACCAACTTATGTCAGCACCTTACATTGATACCTATCAGTTTGCCACCGCAGAACGGCGTCCCCTACGGAGAGTCTGGCTTCGGTGCATCCCCCATTAACAGGAAGTCACCAGCGAGAGGCTCGGGGCTCTTTACTTATAGCTCTGATACCAACTGTGACGCCCCCAAAATAGGTATACAACACCCATTCTGAGTCGCCAAATACATGGTACATAAAGCAAACTACAACTTCAATAATACAACTTCAATAATACAATTGTCGTGCAAAATACGACAACACATACTGTGAGTTTAAATACAAATATTATTTTTTAGACAATATCCACACTCAAATAAGTCCTCAATACAATTATTCAAACACTATTTTACAGAAATAGTGAGGACTGCTAAAACATCTTTCTAGAACCATTAACCCGACTAGATCCTGCTATGTTCTCACCTCTTGAGAAGAAAAATGGAACAAAAAGGAAAAGGGTGAGCTTAACTAGCCCAGTAAAAAATATTACGACTAAGATAATATAAAATAAATTATCATTAGTATTCAACAGGGAAAAATCTGATAAAATATAATCGACAACAAGTTTTAGATCAACAACTGCAGCGGAAATAGCAAACCATTAGAAGAGTCAAGTAGAGAATGAATTCTACTATCTTCTAAGATTTAAAAGTCCATCATCAATATTTTATCCCTGTAACATTAATTAATAATCATCTTTATCCAAATATTCATCTTTGCACTACAGGCCAAAGATATTCATTTATATCACTTGTCAGTCATGTTCATCTCAACACCTGTTCATCTTTGCACTACAGGCCAAAGATATTCATCAAGTAATCATACATCTTTGCACTACAGGCCAAAGATATTCAGTAATATCACCATTTAGGACTGAGGATGATGAAAAATATCTTAAAGAGAACGAATCCAGTGAGACAGAAAGACAAATAGTAGGGATTCGTATAACAGTTTATCCAAGATCAATAATACTTCATAATAATCAATTGTGAAACAGAATTCAAAAATAAAGATCAAAACATGGATACAATCAAAGATAGTAACCATAATAGACATCTTGGAGAAAAAGAGAAAATTTTATTTTTTGGTGAATAGTGCCGTATTCGTGAATAGTACCGTATACGTGAATAGTGCCGTATACGTGAATAGTAACCCCGACACAAAAAGTCCCAAATTTAATAAAAACTCATATCAATATTTCAGCATAATGATATTGAAGAAAATAATATCATTAAGAAGAAAATAATATCCCTTATCTCAAAATATCAGTACTTCTGGTCAGAATACCAGTATAAGGCTGAAAGAAACTTGCTCTGATGAATAGAAACTATCAAAGTATCTAAATACTCACAAAATACACTCAATAATCTAGAGAGAGAAAGAGAGAAAACTTGTTTCTAGTGTGATTTTCAATTCTAACTTAGCCCTCTATTTATAAGAAAATGTTAGCACGCCGAAGCAGACTTAACCTACAACCTGATGGCTTTACCTATTACTATTCCCACCCACCATATTTGAATAAAAATCTCAGCACATTTCTTCACTAACCAAGAGTGGGGCCTACCAATTCTAGAATTTTCCACCAAAATGATTAACTCCGAAAATTCAACAATTTCTGAATCAGTCATCTCGTAAAATTCATAATAAATCATACGTTCATTTTTAAAGGTTCAAAATTTGTGGACATATACTCAACTTATATTTGTATAACATATCCAAAAATTACCACGATCCAACGGTCGGATTAAAAATTATAACCCCCACAAAATATCTCAAAAACTCTGATTTTTTAATACCTCCATTCCGACAAAAATACTGATAAAAATCTCAACATTAACTCCTTCATTTTTAACCACAAAAATATATCCCTCATTTATATCCACATAAAATAAATATTTCCTTATCATATGAATTAATAATTAATTATTCACAAATAATATTATAGAATCACATTTATGACAACCAGGCCGTTCCCAGGAAAGAGGGGGCTTTCCAATAAGGATTTCTCCTTACTGGCGCGTAATTAGATGACCAAACCTCTCCTTAGACAGAACTTTCTAGACATTGCCAATAATGTTATCTAATAATATTATTCAAATAATATGAATTATTGATCTGATAAAGGAAAATATTGTGCAGCAACAATTATTGAAATAACAATAATATAAAATATCAACGCAGCAATTATTGAATCAATAAAATAAATTATTGAACAATAACTACTGTAACAATTATTGAGTAGTGAATTCTTACGTAAGAATCAATAATTGGTGCAATACCGTGTGCTACTGTATTTTAACCACCGGGTATTCTAACAGTATTAACGGTAACAACTACGCCATTATTTATAAATAACTTATACTTGTCGTTTTCTTCATCCAATCGCTTTCTGTTATGGGGCCCACACAAGGCTGCGCCGTCGTACGAATATTCTCCGACAACAAGAATATTCCACGACCAAACGAATATTCCCCGACAAAATGAATATTTTATAACCACTTGCTTATTTTACAAAATTTGCACATTTCACCCATAACCAAAGTATTATATCAAATTAACCCCTTATTATTCACAATAATTTTTAGAGAAAATTTGATTTTATTCATTAATAAGTTGGGGTCTTACACACAGCACATAATGGTTTTATAAATTATCTTTTATTTTGTTTCACGATGAATTTATTCAATTCATCTCCTTGTAAACTCTAAATGAGTTATTTATATTTTCAACGTTTCCCTCTGTTCTAAGGTTTTAGCCTAAGGTCTAACCCACCTAAGGTTTCTAACCTTATAGCTCTGATACCAAATGTAACGCCCCCGAATCTAGGTACTTGAAACCCGAATTCAGTGCTTTACGATAACATTTCTATGAGCGGAAATATTACTAATAATAATAATAATAATATAAATTTCAAACTTAACTTACATTTATCAGAGTCTAATCCCAAGTACGCAACCTTTACTACATTCTTTGCATGATATATAATACATATCATAACTTAGTACAGTCTAACTATTACAAAAGATACAAATAAACAAATTCTGTTTGCTTTCCTTTTCACTTGATCTTGGCCGATCCCTTCTAGCTGTTCACACTTAGCTGAAAACATTTAAATTAAGCAAGGATGAGCATTTGAGTGCCCAGCAAGTATTATATATATATAGGCTGAAAGAATTTAAATGTTTTCTTTATAATACCCTTCTACAACAATTTAAAAGTTGTGAAGTAATTCTGTACCAATAATAATAACATAACAACCCTCTTTCACATTTTAGAAATTACGTATTGACTATATATAGGGTTATAGTGACATACTATGAACATTATTTTCTTTTTCGAAAGGGTTAAACAAAAATTCATCTGTAAACTGTCATAACTTACGGGCCTGAAGGTGTACAGTCCATGGACCCTGTATTGATCAATACTACATTGCTAGAACGATATCATCGTTCATCCTTTGTCCGTCGTAGCGCATAAAAATTTTCCCATGTTCGGGATGTTCATACTTGTCAGGGTTCCAAACAAAAGGTTTTATCTTATCCAACAATAATCTATAATTCATCATATATGTATATCAAAGGTGTATCAACATGTGATTAAATACAATGATTATCCAAGTGGGGACACTTGTATAATCATTTATAGAAATTAACAAACAGAATATATATCTGAATTACCATATACTAACATGTTGATAAACAATGGGCGTATATAATATAGGTTTAACAATCTGTACAGTAATAGTATAATTCTGAAACATTCTTACACTTGTCCAATTGCATAAAGAAAATACAAAGGTAGGATACTTGCCTAGTCTGCTGCTTACAATACGCAACTTAGTTTTACCTTTTATACCGAAACCTATCATTAATAAGATCATTTTATCGATTAGAATCACATATCATAACACATAGTACTGCTAATTGCAGTCAGCACATAACCTAATCACATTGTCATGCATGTTTCACAGTCATAGAATCATAAACAAACCTTCATACAGTCAAAATATCTAAGTTCAGATCAATTTCTGAAACATGTCGGTCTACCGACGACTTTATCGGGTAATTATCGAGTCTAAGACTCTATCCCATATCTCAATATCTACCAGTATCAGTCATATTATTTTTAAATGACTTATAATAATTTTTAAATAATTATTACCATTTATCACTATTTTTGAAATATCAGAATCAATATTAAATGATTTAAATACTAATCAATTCAATTATCATTAATATTTAATCAGTGCTAAACTAATAATGAAACCATTGTCAAAATATTAAAGTTATGTATAATAACTCAAAATATTCATAACGTATTTATATTACCCTTAAATGATTTTTAAAACATTTAAAATCATTATTAAATAAATATCATTAATATTTAAATATTAATGTACCATTATCCAAATATTAAAAGTCATTAATTATAACTTAAAATATTTTTAATTCATTTATATCCCTTTTTAAATGATTTTTAAATTAATAAAACCATTTTTAAACTATTTATTTAATATAAATATAAAATAAATTTAATATCATTAATCTTAAATTAATATCATTAATATTGAATTATTAATGAAATTATTCATTAAATATTAAAAGTTATCTTTTATAACTTAAAATATCATTAAACACTTTATTTTCATTTAAAATAATTTTTATAATAATAAAATCATTTTTAAACTAAATTATTTAAGATAATCATTAAGTAAATCTAATATCATTAATATTAAAATATTAATGAGAATTCTCCAAAAATATAGAAAAATATATTTTATAAGTCAAAATATTTTCTAACACTATATTCTCATTTAAAATAATTTTTAAATTAATAAAATCATTTTTAACTTATTTATTTAATTAAACAATTAAATAAATCTAATATCATTAATATTAAATTATTACAAATTTTCATGACAAAATATCAAAAGTTATATATTATAACTTAAAATATTTTTAAAATCATATAAATCATTGTTATATGATTTTTAAATCATTAATTCTATTTTTCGTAAATTATTTAATACATTGATTAAATAACTAAAATATCATTAATATTAATTAGTTAATGAAATTTATCACAAAATTTTAAAAGTTATCAAAAATAACTCAAAAATATTTTTTAACACTTTATTCATATTTAAAATAATTTTTATATAATTAAAATCATTTTTTTCTAATTTATTTAATACACTAATTAAATAAATTAAATATCATCAATATTCAAATAATTACAAATATTAATGAAAAATATCAAAAATAATTAAAAGTTATTTTTCATAATTTAAAATAAATTTTAAAACTAATTTTGTAATTTTTATAATTTATTTTCTATTTTTAATCAATTTCCGAAAATTCAAAAATTAAATTAATTAAAAATCGTCGTTAATGGCTTTTGGCGACAGTAACCATCGCTGTTGGTGTTCTTGAGCTCAAGAACACTAACAGCTTCGGTTTTCCAACATACCACGTTTGACCGTCTATAAATTCATTTCTAGATCGCTTCTGTTCAAACTAAATCTTAAAACATGTAGTGTTTATGTAACTCTACAAGTTTCATATCTTATTTTAAGCAAACAACAACATAACAAATCCATCTATGCCAGCAAAGTAGCTGTCAGACGGTTTCTGGGTTTTCCCAGAAACCCAGGTGCTCAAATTAATAGTAGTTCTGATCATGGTTCATGCGATTTGAAGGTTTAAATCTGTAGTACTCGTGTCAAGGAACAACACTACAACAACAGATAAGCTTAACATTAACAGATTTACAAGATCTAACTCGGTCAAACCCTGTCAGAAATAAGGCCAACAATTTTCTGGAAATTTCCTAGAAACAGAATTCGTGATCGAGGGACTAGGTTTGACCACATGCTACGTTCGATTTATTGAAGCATTAAGACATCTAGAGGCACTTAGCTATAGTCCAGATAACAGGCTACAACTTTAATACAATAACAACATCAAATAATCATTAAATATGTCAGATCAAAGCCGTTCAACATGCTGTCAGACGCTAAAAATTTTCTGGGTTTACCCAGATTTCTTCCCGGTCATGGTCGGTCAACGACCTTTGACCATCAATATCTTTTGATCTAGACATCCAATGACAGTGAATCCACTTTCAGATTAAAGATCTCATACAAGGCTACAAATGTAAACACTTAAACAACAAAAATAATAAACACACAATGATCTACAGCCCCTGACATTTGATGTCAGGCAACAGAAAACCATTTTCCCAGATTTTTGAAAAACTCTGATTTCGAGCATTAGATGTTATGGATCTAGTAAACAACAACCCAGATCATCATTTAACACTTTATTCAACATGTTAAAACATAAAAATCACAAATTTATTATAGCATACAAGATCAAATTTTGACTTAGGTTTTTATACCTTTAAGAACCAAATGTTGATCTATGGTTTCTGATTTGTTGTTGATGATCGTGGGGCTCAATTTTGGGACTAACCTACTACATAATTTCGAAGCTTTTAGAGAGAAAAGGTCTAGGATGAGCTTGGTGAATAATTGAGCCAAAAATACACCATTTTCTCTCTCTAATCTTTATATATATTAAGTAGATTCATGTATGGTTGCTAGGTGGCTGATGTGTTGTCATTTATGTGTCACAAGGAGTTGGTGTAGTTGGTCACCAACTCAAAATATGGTAAGATTATCAAGCAACCAAGTAAAGAATGCAATAAGCGCAATAATGTCATTTGTTAATTGATTTAAATGGAAAAATTGAATCTTGACAATCCCTTAGGGTTTGACCCTTAGGGTTTAACCCTAAGGTTTAGCATATAGCACAAATGAGATTTGGCAACTAGGGTTTATAAAAGTAAACTAAAATTTTAGTTTATAAAATTTATAAATTAGGGTTTTAAAATAATTAGGGTTTCTTAACTAAATAAAAGGTTTTAATTTACTTATCACCTTGCTAATTAGGATTTAAAAAAAATACTAATTAACATTATATTGCCCAAATTAGCGCTTAGGGTTTACAATTATAAATTAGGGTTACTAATTTAGAAATTAGGGTTTATAATATAGAAAAATAATAAGAATTTTGAATAATTACGATTCTCCCTAATTAGGGTTAATACATATAACATCGATCATAAATCACATTATCGTGATTACATAACGGCTTAACAAATTCTCAAAGTCGTGAATGACTTTCGCATTAGGGTTTCAAATCAATTAGGGTTTAACAGTTTGAAACTACGATTTTTATTTTAATTTATGGTTTCTAAATATTAAATAGGGTTTAATAACAAAATTATATAATGCTTAACATATATCATATAACACAGTCTTGAACTCACAGCTAGTTTCAAATTAGGGTTTTATCAGGTCATAAGGGAATTGATTTCCAGATCAACCTTATAAGCATAACATACATATTCATAGCACTGAAAGATCAACAATATAATTAATATTATTATATTATCATCATTCCTTATTCCATAACCAGAAATAGAGTTTGTCAAAATATTATTAGGGTTTGATCGTAATATAATAAAATTGTTCCACACATTAACATTACACACATAACCATACATATCTATAACATTGACAAATAATAATATAATATTATTATTTTCATTCCTTGATCAAAACCCAGAATTAGGGTTTGGATTCCATATCTGATTTATCTTTCACATATAACTTTATTAATTAAGTTAAATAATTAACTTAACTATTCTGAAATAATTTTATATAATAAAATAAGTATTATAAAAATTCTAATAATCATTACATATATTAATTAAATAATATATATACTTATTTTCAGGGAAAAGAATTAATAAAAATATTTTTACTGTAAAATTACATATTATAAGAATATAATTTATAGAGATCAATAATTTTAAAATAAAATTATTCGTAATCATTCGTGTAATAAATATATTTTATAACCATCACACAATTACATACTTAATACCTTGCACCCATTCTTACCTTTGAAATAAATAATTAATAATAATAATAATAAAAAATTTATATGCAAAAATTCTGATTTTAATTATATAGAAAATATCGGGTTATTACAATTATTCGGTCAAAGCCTGTCAGAAGGCCTGTTCTTATGGTTTCTGGAAATTCCAGAAACTCAAGGTCATGGCCGAATGGCCTAGTTTGACCATCTACTACGCTTGCTCAGTTGATTGTTTAAGAGTTATAAGGTATAGATATAAAGTCCATTTATCATGCTACAAGTTTATTACAACCACAAGAACAAAACATCAACCATAAGCAAGATCAGAGCCACATAAAATCTTGTCAGGCGTTTCTGGGTAACAATCTGGGTTACGCAGATCAGTTTGGTCATGGCCGGTCAACGGCATTTGTGACGCCCCCAAAAATAGGTATACATCACCCATCTTGGGTCGCCAAATATATCGTACAACATACAAATACCAACTAATTATACAACAATCGTGTAAAATACGACAAAACATATGCTATAAGTTTTAATACAAATATTGTCATCTAGACAATATCCACACTCAATGGAGTACTCATTACATTTATTATTACACTATTTCACAAAATAGTGAGGACTACTAATGCATCATCTAGGACCATTACTCCGTTTCCCGACTAGTCCCCGCTACGTTCTCATTTCCTGAAGAGAACAATGAAAGCAAAAGGGTGAGCTCAACTAGCCCAGTAAGAAATATTATGACTAAGATAATGCAGAATAAATTATCATTAGTCTTCAACAATGTTAAACTGATAAAATACAATAAACATCAAGTTTAACTGCAGCAGAATAAGTAATCCAATAAAAGAGTCAAGTAGAGAATAAAATCTACTATCTTTTATGATTTAAAAGGTTTTTCATCAGTTTTATCGCTGAGACTCAGCTCAATAAATAATCCACATCATTAAATCATCCCTGCACTATAGGCCAAGGATATTCTTTAGTATCATGACCACGAATTATCCATGCACTACGGGCCAAAGATAATCGTGTTTTCATCAACGGTCCTGATCATGGTATAAAACAATTCATCTTTGCACCCTTGGCCGAAGAGAATCCATAGCCATAATCATACCAACAACTGTCCATTAATGCATTACGGGCCAATGAGGACTTTTTTCACATCATTTGTAACATTACGGTCATGATTATATCGAATAATCCCTGTTTATCATCATACCAAGTCCATCTATGCACTACAGGCCACAGATGACTTTCAACATAATATAAACATAAGGATGATGACAATGACATAATAATTCAATAAAACAAGTTCAAGAATTAATTTATCCAAGAATCAATAACGTCTAAATTGTCAACATGATAATTCTTTGTAGAGTAAAATTCAAGAATGCTCAGAAGAATATTTCTATAAAAAGATACTGGATGAAGCGCAAATATCAAGGATATTCCACTAATTTCATGGAGTATAGAAGTCAAAACATTAACCAAATGAGTATAATAAAGAATGGAATAACAAAAGAAATCACCATGTATGCGGTACTTCGCATAGACAGGTTATTTCAACAGAATAATAAGTAACGGAACCAGGTTAGGCGAAATTCGCACCGACAGGATGTTCCAACAGAATAATAAAGAATGAAATAACAACAGAAATCACCATGGATGCGGTACTTCGCATAGACATGTTATTCCAACAGAATACTAAATAACGGAACCAGGTCCGGCGTAAAACTCATAGACAGGATATTCCAATAGAATAATTAAGACGGAACTAGGTCCGGCGTAGAACGCACAGACATGATATTCCAACAGAATAATAAAAACGGGACCAGGTCTGGAGTAAAATGCACAGACAGGATATTCCAACAGAATAATAAAGAATGGAATAACAGAAGAATTTCACCAAGTATGCTGTACTTCGCATAGACATGTTATTCTAACATAATAATAAAGAATGGAATAACAGAAGTTCTCTTCATGAAGATGAAAGAAAAAAACAATACCCCTTACAGGTACAACAAATAATATCCCTTACCGTAAAAGAAACTTGATATCAGAGTAGTGAAGTAGCAGAATACTCTTCTTCTTTCTCTCTATAATTTCTCTCTCTAGAGTTTCAGTGAATTCGTAAGAAAATAATGAAGGAATGAGCTTCTATTTATAGAAGAATGGACTGCATAGTAACTAATTCATGAACGGTCCAGATTGATTTACTTTAATCGGACGGTCTATAATTAAAGCAAAATCTTTTTTAAAAAATATAATATATTCTATTTAAAATCTAATAAAACGAATAACTTTATAAAAGTATTTTGTTTTATATAAAAAGATTTTACTATGCAAAACAGTATGCAGGCACTATGCAACACTATGCATAATAAAATATAATATATTCTAATTATTGTCTAATAAAACGAATAACTTTATAAAAGTATTCTGTTTTATATAAAAAGATTTTACTGTTTTATTACGTTAATAATACTAATAAAACAAAACTGAGTGACTTATCACGTGAGCCTCAATAATCAATATCGTGTGCTACTATGCAACCACACGTATTACTGTACTTTTACTACCGAGTAGTTCAACAGTATTAACGGTAAAACTTTCGTCGTTATTTTCATAAAATATTTTTGTCGTTTTCTCAATCCGACAATAATTCCGTTGTGGGGTCCACCAATAATTGTGCCGTCGTACGAATATTTCCCGACAAAAGTAATATTCCCCGACCAATCGAATATAATACAACAACTTGCATACTTTGCAAAATTTATAAATACTATCCACAACTATAACATTATCTCAAATTCACACCATAATATTTAAAAAATATTTCGAAAAAAAATTAAATCTTTATTCATAAAATCTGGGGTTTCACAATCTCCCCTCCTTATGAAATTTTACCCTCGAAATTTACGTACGTACCTAGTATACCGAACAGATGAGGACACTTCGTCAGATTCTAACTCTTGAGGTACAACCTTTGAGTGTTGATTATATTCCAGGGTTTTAACAGGTACATCTTCATGCGTTAAATTATCCGCTATCTCGTCCGGTTCTAAATTAATAATGTGGTTCGGGTCGTCCACATATTTACGTAACATCAATGCGTTAAAAACGTTATGAACACACGACATACTTGGTGGTAAAACGAGTCTATAAGCCACAGTTCCTACTCGATCGAGGATTTTAAATAGGCCAATTAAATCGAGGGTTGAGATTTCAGCAACTCTTGCTTTTTAAAATAATGCCCTCTTGAACCTTCTTCTTCATGTTCATCAGCTTCGGGTGCGTAGCTTGAGCGGCTTTAACTTTATCGATTAAAGTCGATTCTACTCGTATATTCGTTATCTTCACGTGGGTTCGTATATTCGCACTCGTATACGCATACGATCTTCTACTCAACGCGTCAGCTACCACGTTTGCTTTTCCACAATGGTATTGAATGGTACGATCGTAATCTTCAACAACTCGAGTCAACGTCTTTGGCGCATGTTACGTTCATTTTAGTTGAAGAAATATTTGAGGGTTTAAGAAATGGGTTTTGTACTGGGGTCAATACAAAATTCGATTTCACGCTCTAAGGGTAGGCTAAGAAGTCTTCAAGAATACGTCAGGAAATTTATTAACAATAGAAATATCATTCAAAACTGTGACTCTCATCCAAGACTTGGATAGTACGTCACATGGATACCTATCAACTTGCCATCTTCATTCACGATGTCACCTACAGAAAGTTTGGCTTCGGTATATTTCACACAAGGGAGTCACCAGATAAAGGCTCAGGGCTCTTTACATATGGCTTGATATGACAATGATTGACTTTAGTGGTTTGGTTACTTTGAATTCGCATAACAGGTTGGTTAGGAGTATGAAAGCTAATAACCTTACAAAAAAACATGATGAGTAGTTAACCAATCGATTCCTAAAATCACATCAAAGGCAAGTATTTTCAAGGAGATACGATCGACAGGTAACGTGAAAGTGTTGATTTGAATCAAACAAGATTTATAAATAGTGGAGGTAACGAAGGTTTCTCCCAACGGAATTTCAACAGATAAATCAAAGTCTAACTTCTCCGGAGTTAAGTTCAAACATTGAACACAACTAGGTGAAATAAAAGAGTGAGTAGAACCGGTATCTAACACGGTATAGACTTCAAAAGAGTTTATGACTAACATATCCGTGATAATTTTATTCAGGTTCCTCGTCACGAAAAAAAAATGCTCTCTCTTAAACTATCGATGTTGGCTTGTCTGGGACATCCTTTGGCATCACTATCCCAGCTGGACTTGACTTCACCATATGACAAAATCGAGCTAGGTGACCTTCTCTTCCGCAATTAAAACACGCTTTAGATTGCTGCGTATAGTTTGGACGGATGTGTCCCTCCTGTCCGCATTTGAAACATACGACCGGTGGTCGTTCTTCTTCCTTTGAAACGGGTGCTGGTGCCGACATCTTCTCATCATTGTTGAACCTTCTCTTCTTGAAATGTCCATTCTTATTATTTTGGCCATGATTACCACCGAAGTAGTTACCATTTCTGGCATGTTGATTCTCTCCATGCTTATTGTCACCTCTTTGATGACTGTTACCACCGGTATTATCATTTTGTCGGCTGCTCTCTTTTGGTTGGGTTGACTCGTTATCACGCTCCAATAACTGATCCCTATTAATAACATCTGAATACAAACACAGTTTATGAGAGATAAGATATTGACGTATCTCAGGTTTCAAACCTCTTAGAAACATTCGCGTCATTCTCTCCTCATTATCAACTAATTGGGACGCAAATCAGGACAACTCGGCAAACTTGGCTTCGTACTGCGACACGGTCATGTTGTTTTGCTCCAACTTGATAAATTCCACCTCCTTCATGTGACGAATGCTTTCGGGAAAGTACTTGTCATTGAACAACTCTTGGAACTTCTCCCAAGACATCTTGAGTGCGTCAGGCTGGGTACATTTTACAGATTTCCACCAGTAATCTGCCTCTTCACGCAACATAAAGGTGGCAAAGGAAACCTTTTGCTCCTATGAGCATCCCAAGACATCAAATATCTTGGTGATCTGCTTTAACCACGTCTCTGCCTTAAGTGGTTCTAGCTTTCCCAAAAACTCCGGTGGTCCCAGCTCCTTGAACTACTTAGCGGTGACCAACCGTGGGTTGCCATTATTTTTACCTGCATTATGAATAGGAGCCGTCTTCGCCTGATGTTGCATGAATTCTAAAAAACTCCTAAATGTACCGTCGTTCGTCAATTGATCACTGGTGTTGTTTACAGGAGGATTATCGCCATCCTGTTGCACATTGGCCTGATTATTGATCTGTGGAGACTCAATGGTCTCCTGTGCTCCATTGCTTATCGCAACATTTTCAGATGCCATTTTTAAATACTGCCACAAAATAAGGGTTAATTAACATATCACATATTATCTCTATACTCTGACCGACCAATTAAATACCAAATAAACTTAGGTAGGTCATACTAGCGAAAGAATTCCCCGTCTCTCCCCTCCTAGTTCTTGTCTCACATCTCAGCCAGGGATCATATCCCTAAGCTTTGAACCAATTGTGACGCCCCCAAAAATAGGTATACATCACCCATCTTGGGTCGCCAGATACATGGTACAGAATACAAATTCAAACTAATTATACAACAATCGTGTAAAATACGACAAAATATATGCTATGAGTTTTAATACAAATATTGTCATCTAGACAAAATCCACACTCAATGGAGTACTCATTACATTTATTATTACACTATTTAATAGAATAGTGAGGACTACTAATGCACCATCTAAGACCATCACTCCGTTTCCCGACTAGTCCCCGCTACGTTCTTATTTCCTGAAGAGAACAATGAAAGCAAAAGGGTGAGCTCAACTAGCCCAGTAAAAAATATTATGACTAAGATAATGCAGAATAAATTATCATTAGTCTTCAACAATGTTAAACTGATAAAATACAATAGACATCAAGTTTAACTGCAGCGGAACAATCAATCCATTAAAAGAGTCAAGTAGAGAATAAAATCTATTATCTTTTATGATTTAAAAGGTTTTTCATCAGTTTATCGCTGAGACTCAACTCAATAAATAATCCACATCATTAAATCATCCCTGCACTATAGGCCAAGGATATTCTTTAGTATCATGACCACGAATTATCCATGCACTACGGGCCAAAGATAATCGTGTTTTCATCAACGGTCCTGATCATGCTATAAAACAATTCATCTTTGCACCCTTAGCCGAAGAGAATTCATAGCCATAATCATACCAACAACTGTCCATTAATGCATTACGGGCCAATGAGGACTTTTTTCACATCATTTGTAACATTACGGTCATGATTATACCGAATAATCCCTGGTCATAATCATACCAAGTTCATCTATGCACTACAGGCCACAGATGACTTTCAACATAATATAAACATGAGGATGATGACAATGACATAATAATTCAATAAAACAAGTTCAAGAATTAATTTATCCAAGAATCAATAACGTCCAAATTGTCAACATGATACTTCTTTGTAGAGTAAAATTCAAGAATGCTCAGAAGAATATTTCTATAAAAAGATATTGGATGAAGCGCAAATATCAAGGATATTTCACTAATTTCATGGAGTATAGAAGTCAAAACTTTAACCAACTGAGTATAATAAAGAATGGAATAACAAAAGAAATCACCATATATGCGGTACTTCGCATAGACAGGTTATTCCAACAGAATAATAAGTAACGGAACCAGGTCAGGCGAAATTCGCACCGACAGGATGTTCCAACAGAATAATAAAGAATGGAATAACAACAGGAATCACCATGCACGCGGTACTTCGCATAGACAGGTTATTCTAACAGAATACTAAATAACGGAATCAGGTCCGGCGTAAAACGCACAGATAGGATATTCCAACAGAATAATTAAGACGAAACTAGGTCCGGCGTAAAATGCACAGACAGGATATTCCAACAGAATAATAAAAACGGAACCAGGTCCGGCGTAAAACGCACGGACATGATATTCCAATAAAATAATAAAGAATGGAATAACAGAAGAATTTCACCAAGTATGCGGTACTTCGCATAGACAGGTTATTCCAATATAATAATAAAGAATGGAATAACAGAAGTTCTCTTCATGAAGACGAAAGAAAGAAACAATACCCCTTACAGGTACAACAAATAATATCCCTTACCGTAAAAGAAACTTGATATCGGAGTAGTGAAGTAGCAGAATACTCTTCTTCTTTCTCTCTATAATTTCTCTCTCTAGAGTTTCAGTGAATTCGTAAGAAAATAATGAAGGAATGAGCTTCTATTTATAGAAGAATAGATTGCATAGTAACTAATTCATAAACTGTCCAGATTGATTTGCTTTAATCGGACGGTCCATAATTAAAGCAAAATCTTTTAAATAAAATATAATATATTCTATTTATAATCTAATAAAATGAATAACTTTATAAAAGTATTTTGTTTTATATAAAAAGAATTTACTATGCAAAATACTATGCAAGCACTATGCAACACTATGCATAATAAAATATAATATATTCTAATTATTGTCTAATAAAACGAATAACTTTATAAAAGTATTCTGTTTTATATAAAAAATTTTACTGTTTTATTACGGTAATAATACTAATAAAACAAAACTGAGTGATTTATCACGTAAGCCTCAATAATCAATATCGTGTGTTACTATAAAACCACACATATTACTATACTTTTACTACCGAGTAGTTCAACAGTATTAACGGTAAAACTTTCGCCGTTATTTTCATAAAATATTTTTGTCATTTTCTCAATCCGACAATAATTCTGTTGTGGGCTCCACCAATAATTGTGCTGTCGTACGAATATTCCCCGATAAAAATAATATTCCCCGACCAATCGAATATAATACAACAACTTGCATACTTTGAAAATTTTATAAATACTACCCACAACTATAACATTATCTCAAATTCACACCATAATATTTAAAAAATATTTTGAAAAAAATTTAAATCTTTATTCATAAAATCTGGGGTTTCACAGCATTTGACCACTAATAACTTGTGATGTACACATGATTTATGCATGAATCCAATTCCAGATTAAAGATCTCCTAACATACTTCAAATACAAACATTAAAACAACCAAAAACATAAACAGAAATCGATTTACAGCCTCTGACATTCCTTGTCAGAACAAGAAATAAAATTTTTCCAGATTTTGAAAAACTTCAAATCCGAGCCTCTAGATGTTATTGATCTAACATCTAGCAACCCAGATCACTTAACTAGACTCCATACAACATACTTTAACACTTAAACACCAAATCCAACATAGCATACAAGATCAAAATTTTCAGTTTAGGTTTATACCTTTCTTGGATAATTTCCGGATTCTGGGCTAATGATCTGTTAAGGGAAGTGGTAGGGCTTGTCTAAGAGACTGATATACCTTAATATTTTTGTGGGTTTTTAGTGAGAGAGAGTTGGTGAGAGCTTTGGAAAGAAATAAGCAAAATGAGGACTTTCTTTCTCTCTAACTCTTATATACTAAGCTAGATGCATGAATTGGCTGCTGAAATGGTTGAGTTGATGTCATTTAATATCACATGGAATTGTTAGATTAGCTCAACAACTAAAGTGTTATCCAAAAATACAAGTTACCTATCAATTATGCAAGAGGGGCAATATAGTCATTTGTCTTTCCAATTTAATGGCACTTAGGTCTTTTGGCAAACCCTTAGGGTTTGACCCTTAGGGTTTAACCCTAGGGTTTAACCCTAGGGTTTAGCACATTAAATTTGGAGGATTTCTAGTTAGGGTTTGTACAAAATTTAGTTTCTAATCAAATAAAATTAGTTTCTAAAAATACAATTTATAAATCCCCAATTAAATTAGGTTTACTAATTACATCATCCATGAACATTAGGGTTTAAAATTCACTAATTAGCATTAAGCTTGCTTAATTAGCAAATAGGGTTTACAATTAGCAATTTTTAGGGTTTATAATTTAAAAAAAAACTAATAAGGATTTATACCTTTTTAATTTTTTAGGGTTTTAAAAATAATTAAGATTCTCCCTAATTAGGGTTAATATCTTTAATATCGGTCATTACACATATTATCATGTTTACATAACAGTCTTAAGCTTGCATTCGACTCTTGAATTAGGGTTTATCTGCATGAACTAGGGTTTTCAAATCTTTAGAAATTATGGTTTCTAAATATTAATTAGGGTTCACCTAATTAATCATAAAATTATATAATACACACATACATCATATAACACAGTCTCGAATTTCCCATTTGAATTTCACAATAGGGTGAAACAAATTAATGCTAGGGTTTGGTCATGATACCACATAATTGAATAACCATTATCAGTCTACACATATACAGTACATATCCATAGCACTGAAAGATCAAAATATAATTAATATTATAATAAATATCATTAATCACATAACATAACTACGAGACATATTTTAAAGTCTCATTTGACTTCAAACTAGGGTTTATCAGTAACATTAAAATTATTCCATCAAAACTGATCCTCACATTAACCTTACACACATAGCATACCTAATTATAACTCTGACAAATAATAATATAATAATATTATTCTCATTCCTTGATCAAAATCTAAAATTAGGGTTTTGGATTCCATATCTGATTTTAACGGTCATATATAACATTAATAATTAAGTTAAAAGTAAATAATTTAATTATTCTGCAATAAATTCATATAATAAAATAAAATAATTATTATAATAATTCTATAATCCTTTCATATATTATTTAAATAATATAATAATCATATTTTTTCATGAAAAATAAATATTAAAAACATTTTTACTATTAAAAATTAATTATTATAAGAATATAATTTATAATGATCAATAATTCTAAAATAAAATTATTTGCAAACATTCATATAATAAATATATTTTTATTTATTACAATAATTACCTAAGCTTTATCTTGTACAAATCCTCATCCTTAAAAAAAAATTATACGTAAAATTTCTGATTTAATTATAAAAAAAATATCGGGTTATTACAGAAAGTTACCTCCAAAGTTGAAGGATCTAAGGAGTCTTACTATAACTTACACGATCGGTAATATGGCTTTCAAAAAGTGTTTGTGCGACTTGGGGGCAAGTGTAAACCTTATGCCATTATCCGTTTACACAGAATTGGGTTTACCAGCTCCAAAACCTACGAACATATCGTTGCAATTAGCGAATAAATTGGTAACATATCCGAGAGGCATAGTGGAGGATATTTTGGTTAAGGTGGACAAATTCATATTTCCAGCTGATTTCATAATTTTGGATTTTGAGGAAGATACGAACATCCCAATCATCTTAGGAGGACCATTTTTGGCTACGGGCAGGACTCTTACCGATGTCCCAAAAGGTGAACTAACCATGAGGGTCCAAGATCAGGAAGTCGCATTCAATGTGTTCAAAGCCATAAAGTTCCCTACAGATGCAGAGGAGTGTTTCCAGGTGGATGTCATCGATCGGATAGTCAATGATGATATGGTAAAAAGTTTGGTTAATGATCTATTGGAAACTACATTACTGGGGGATGAGGATTTGGATGATCTAGAGTTCGTGGATTATTTACACATGCTTGATGCTTTGCCGAGAGTTAGTAGATTTAAAGTTCTATTTGAGCCATTACACACGGAGGAAAAAGCTTCAGCTCAGATGAAACCTTCACTTGAGGAACCACCCACTCTTAAGCTCAAACCACTTCCTAAACACCTCATGTATGCTTATTTGGGTGATTTAAATACTTTACCTGTTATTATTGCATCTGCACTTAACGAATTACAGGAAAGTAAATTGCTAAGGATTTTGAGAGAGTACAAGTTTGCAATAGGCTGGACCATTGCTGTGACGCCCCCAAATTCGGGTTCTCAAACCTCGGGTTTGGTGCTCACAATCTATCATCATCATACGCATTCTATAAACTATTGCGGAATAATAAACATACATTGTTCATTATAATAAAGTCTTCCAACATTAACCCAAGGTTTATTAACCTTAACTTATACATATTTTAATTAAGTTACCATTAGTAACACAAAAGGTTTACATTACCAATGTACATAATATAATATAATACATAAACATTCTTATTATCTATTCCTGCACTTTTCCTTTGCCTTTGTCCTTCTTGGACGTTTCTGGCATAGCTGAAATAAATGTCATGATATAGCAAGAGTAAGCAACAAATTTGCTTAGCAAGTTTAAATACAAGGAAGATATATCATGATTAACAAGGAATTTATCGTTCAATGTTCAACAATAGAAATCAATTACGAAAGAACATGAATTAAATTTTGATAACTGAATATTCGAATAATTGAATAACAGATGCTGAGTGGTCATAATGACCATGAACATATACTAAGGTTGTCAGTATTTAAACTGGTCCTTTTAATAAGTTTTGATAATCAAGGGGATCAGCCTTTCATACCCGGTGTATTATGCATAAACACTTAATGTATGAGCAATGATTATTTTTCAATCATGCTTTAATCAAATTGTTCTTTTTCTCAGTCTTGAATCATTACCAAATCAATTGATAAAGAACAGCTTTTAACAACATATTTGATTTAACAAATTTAAACATACTTGATCTAGCTGATACAATAAGCATATATCCATATCTTAAAAAGTTCATGATTAAAAGAACTTTAACTAATTCATAGTTCAATAATAATAGAACAAGAATTTATTTTGCACCTATTGCGAGTATCAATAATCAATATGGATGTGAATAATAAACAATAATTAGTCACTAACATGCTTTGAAAAGAATAACTCAAGTTTGAGTTAGAGAATTTTCCTCAATTGCGGTTTACTGCTAAGCAATTTACTTTAACTTCTTTAGAGAAAAGACCTATAATTGATCTTTCGATTAGTCATAACATAACTCACTTATAATCTTATCATCTTATATTAAAATGTTTAACATTTTAACATATAGTAAGTATTAAACGTTACGCTAAGTCTTAATGTTATTGTTATACTTTGATAGTCTTTTAATCATATCATAACTTATACTTATAAGTTATCCCTTTTATATGTCATCTTAATAAGATAGATAACATGTCAGTAAACTGAAATATCATTTCAGTAAAACCAAAATATATTTCAGTATCCTGAAATCATCATTTCAGCAGACCAAAATCAGCTACAGTAAACTGAAATTATTTCAGTAACCCTGCATCCATTTCAGTACCCTGAATTCTCAATTCCATCTATTACAAACATAATATAGCTCATTCCCTACCAAATTCAATGACTACGATTAAAATAAAGTAATTTCTCTTATTTTAATCTCCCGTTTAATATTATTAATTAAATAATAATATTTCAAACTAATGTTATTAGCTTTTAATAACATTTAAGTCTAATATTACCCATAATATTTTAATCTAATATCATTAGTCATATAAAGATATTTTAAATCATTTATTGAATTAATAAACAATTTATTTAATTACTTTTTATTTAACTAATTAACTCATTTAAATCTTATTAAAACACTATACACAAAATCACTCCTCACCATTGACCGAAATCCACATCAAAAATTTGCCTCAACCATACTTAAGGATCTCAAGTCATGAAACCATATTTTTCACATTTTTGACATCATATAATTAATTAAATTCATTTAAGCATATAACATCAATAATATGAAAAATAGCAAAACAACTCAAAAACCATTTCTTTTTTGGATAGTAGCTACATATAATCCTCTCATGAAAATAAATTTTTCTGGAAATTTTTAAAATTCATTTACTATATTTAAATAATCCATACTGTCCAAATATTGTCCGATTTTTCATAAATCGAAATTAACTCCAAAAATTCTGAAATTTTCAGGGTAAACTCCTATTATATTCATGTACTTCCAGTAAATATTTCATAATTTTTGGACCAATACATAGAGAGTTATTCGATAAAAGTTTTAAAAGTAGTCCCCGACCGTAAAATGCATAACTCTCAAACCGTATGGCCAAAAATTCTCAAATTTTTACAGGAGCTTCCTAACCTCTGATATTACCTCCCCAAATTTTTCTTGAATTTTTAAAGCACATGAAGGGGACGAAACTGCCCTCATGGCAGACTGGCCAGAAAACTTTTTAAAGCTTTTTTTTTTCCCACTACATGGACTATTTTGAACAAATCTAATACCACAACTGTTAAACACGTGATTTTCATGTTCTACCACTTGGGTTAACTAGTTAACACATATATCTAGCACCACTCTTCAACGGATCATGAAAAGAAGGTATAGATTTATCATACCATTTATTCAAAGGAAGCAAAAGCTAGGGTTTTCTAGATTTCTAGAAACCTAGTTTCATTTCTCTCCTTTTGTAAAACACAAAAATAAAAGGGTTCTAACTTCCAAATCACAAAACCCTTTCCTCCAATTAAATCCATAAAAAGAAAAAGAAAAGGAAAGAAAAGAAAAGAAAGTCTAGAATTTTTTTTTTTGTACCTTGATTTCTTAGCTTCCTTCCTTCTATACCCGAAGTAGGTTATAAATCTTGGGTATATGAGCTTAGTCCCTCTCCCTTTCCTCTTCTTCTTCCCACGAGTTCTCCTCCATCTCTTTCTAATATTTTCTTTTTCTCTCTATATTTTTTTCTTTAGTAGCTAAAATGACAGAAAAAAATGGAAGTTCTAGATTTTTGCTAGCATAATCCAAATTATTAGAGTACACTTCATCATCTCTTACCTACTCCCTCATCATGGAAAGGCTAGCTTGCAAGAAACAACTAATGTGTTGTCCAAATAAAAAGTGGCCAACTAAAAAGTTGTTTACCTAATAAAGTTAAACCCATCATTACATTCCACTCCCTTTTCCCACTTTCCAAATTCAGCCACATACTCTCCTCCTTCACCAATATTGTTGTTATTAGTTAGCTTAACTAATGACTAAAATAACCTTTCCAAGTGGGCTTAACAATTGGGATTGTAATTAAATGATTAATGGGCTTGCACTTTATTATTATGCTTACTAAAAATTTTGAACTTGGGCTTCTCCATTAATTCAATTGGGCCATTACTATCATTATTTTATACATGACCTCTTGGGCTAATTTAATAGCCTAATTGCCCTTCAATTAATTTTATTTACAAGTCTCACTCAAAAAAATAAAATAAAAATAATATGTATATATATATATATATATATATATATATATATATATATATATATAATTGGGCTTGTTTAATAACCTATTTTTCTTTCATTAAAAACTCTTGAGCTTATGCTCATTATTATTAATATTCCAATATTATTATTCATTAATAATATTAATTCACTCACATAACCCAATTAGACTTGTCTTATTCAAGTTTATTGAGGATTTAATTAGGGTTTAACACCTTACATCTATTCTCTAGATTAATAATATACTTAGGTTAGTTCACTAACTTATTTAACTTCTTAGTGAGACTTCCTTTAAATATTATAGCATTTTATTCACATAAACACTTAATCATCCATAATATATTACAGATTATTTAATATATTTATTTACAATGAACCACATAAATTCTTGGTTATTACATTCTCCCCTCCTTATAGGAATTCCGTCCCCGAAATTTCATTAAGGTTACTCAAAAAGATTCGGATAATTCTTCCTCATATTTTTTTCAAGCTCCCATGTAGCTTCTTCAGCACTATGGTTTCTCCATAGCACTTTGACAGATTGTATAACCTTATTTCTCAGTTTCTGCTCTTTCCTATCCAAAATTTCTATAGGAACCTCCTCGTACGATAAGTCCTTATCGACTTGAATCGGCTCATAAGATATCACATGCTTGTAATTTGGCTTATACGGACGTAACACTGATACATGAAACACATTATGAACATGTTCCAGTGCAGGAGGTAGAGCTACCTCGTACGCTACTTTCCCTATCTTCTTCAGTATTTCAAACGGTCCAATAAACCTTAGACTCAGTTTACCTTTCTTCCCAAATCTTATTTTCCCCTTCCAAGGAGATACCTTCAGAAATGCGTAACTTCCTACTTCGAAATCTCTTTTCTTGCGATGAATATCTGCGTACTTCTTTTGTCAATCCTGAGCTGCTACCAGTCGCGCTCTTATCACTTTGATGATCTCCACAGTCTGCTGCACCAATTTTGGCCCCAACAATCTTCTTTCACCTACCTCGTCCCAACATAAGGGCGTTCTGCATTTTCTACCATACAGGGCTTCATATGGCGACATTCCAATACTTGCATGATAACTATTATTATATGTGAACTCTACTAGTGGAAGATGATCTTCCCAGCTTCCCTTAAAATCTATCACACAAGCTCTGAGCATGTCTTCTAAGGTTTGAATCGTTCTCTCGCTTTGCCCATCGGTCTGTGGATGATACACAGTACTCAACCTTAATTGTGTCCCCATTCTTTCTTGAAGACTCCTCCAAAAGTTTGACATGAAGCGCGGATCTCTATCAGACACGATTGATACTGGCACTCCATGTCTCTAAATTATCTACTTGATATACAACTTGGCTAACTGATCCAAAGTATACCTGATCTTGATCGGCAAAAAGTGTGCTAACTTTGTAAGACGGTCAACAATCACCCATACAGCATCATAACCCTTCTGTGTCGCTAGAAGTCCTACCACAAAATCCATCGTGACGTGCTCCCATTTCCATTCCAAAATTTCCAACGGCTGTAATAGTCCACTTGGTCGTTGATGCTCTGCTTTGACTCTTTGATAAGTTAAACAGCGGCTGACGCATTCAGCAACCTCTCTCTTCATGTTTGGCCACTAATAATGTTGACGCAAATCTTGATACATCTTCGTACTTCCTGGGTGTATTGAGTATCTCGTATTGTGCACTTCTTGAAGAATCTCTTCTCTTAACTCTGGTACTGCAGGTACCCAAATTCTTCCTTCAAATCTCAGCAATCCAGTGTCATCGATCTTATACTTCAGCTCTTCGCCTTCAGCCAACCGCTTCAGTATGTTAACACATTCTTCATCATTCCCTTGTAATTCTTTCACCTTGTCTAATAAAGTCGGTCTTGCTTCCATTTCTATTACTTTATCCGAATCCTTCGGATTTTTCACCTCTAACTCTATTTTCTCCATTTCTCTTACTAATTCTTCCTGGTCTGTCAATACAAACAACTTTTCTCTGCTTTTCCTGCTTAAAGCGTCTGCTACTGCATTAGCCTTTCCCGGATGATATAAAATATCACAATCATAGTCCTTGATCAATTCTAACCATCTCCTCTGCCTCATGTTTAACTCCTTTTGTGTAAAAATATACTTCAGACTTTTGTGGTCTGTGTATATCTCACACTTTTCCCCGTAGAGGTAATGTCTCCAAATCTTAAGGGCAAATACTACCGCTGCCAATTCAAGGTCATGGGTAGGGTATCCCTTCTCATAGTCCTTTAACTGTCGTGACGCGTACGCAATGACTTTACCATTTTGCATTAACACGTAACCCAGTCCCTTGTGTGACTCATCACTATACACTGTAAAACCCCCTGTACCGTCTGGTAAAGATAACACAGGTGCTTCACTTAATCTTTTCTTCAATTCCTAAAAACTCTGTTCACACTTCTCTGTCCATACATACTTAACAGTCTTCCTCGTCAAATTAGTTAATGGTGTCGCTATCTTTGAGAAATCCTGAATAAACCTTCTATAATATCCTGCCAATCCCAAGAAACTTCTAATCTCTGTCGGTGTCTTTGGTTGCCTCCAATTTTTCACCGCTTCTACTTTCGCGGATCAACAGAAATTCCTTCGTTGTCGATGACATGTCCCAGAAATTGAACTCTCTTTAACCGGAACTCACACTTTGAAAATTTAGCATATAACTTCTCTTCTCTTAAGGTTTCCAATACAATTCGCAGATGTTCGGCATGCTCCTCTTCGGTCTTTGAATACACCAAAATGTCATCAATGAATACAACTACAAATTTATCTAAATACAGTTTAAATACTCTATTCATCAAGTCCATAAAAGCAGTTGGTGCGTTAGTCAGTCCAAACGACATCACTAGGAACTCATAATGACCGTTACGAGTTCTAAATGCTGTCTTTGGTACATCCTCTGTTCTCACCTTCAACTGATGATAACCAGTTCTCAGGTCAATCTTCGAAAAACATATCACTCCCTTAAATTGATCAAACAAATCGTCTATTCTTGGTAACGGATATTTGTTCTTGATTGTCACCTTATTCAACTCCCTATAATCCATACACAACCTCATCAAACCATCATTCTTCTTTACAAACAACACCGGTGCTCCCCACGGAGATATACTAGGTTGGATGTACTTCTTATCCAACAACTCTTGTAGCTGGATCATTAACTCTTTCATTTCTATCGGAGCCATTCGATACGGCGCTTTCGATATCGGCGCTGTCCCTAGTACTAGATCAATCACAAACTCTATTTCTCTGTCTGGAGGAAGTCCCGAAAGTTCTTCTGGAAAGACATCCCCAAACTCATTAACTATAGGTATCTGCTCCATGTCCGAATTCACCACTCGTGTATCCACTACATGAGCCAAATAAACATTCACACCCTTTTCGTAACATTCTCATGGCCTGCATCATCGTCAGACAACTCGTTTGCCTTGGCGACTTGCTACCATAAAATACAACCTTAGACTTATCTGGTGTTTTAAGTCATATGCTCTTTTTCTGGCAATCTATAACTGCCTCATGGTAAAATAACCAATCCATACCTAAGATAACATCAAATTCCCCTAAGCATATCGAAATCAAATTCACGCTTAACTTATGTCTTCTTATTTCCACATCACAGTTGTTATGGATAAACTCTATAGGAATTACTTCTTTGTTTGCAACTTCTATATTCATTGGGTTCTTTAACTTTTCACATGGTAAGTTTAATCTTCTAGCAAATTCATCAGACACAAATGAACAGGTAGCTCCCGAATCAAATAATACGTAAGCATTTATATTATTGATCGGAATAATACTTGACACCACCTCCTTTGATGCAACTGCGTCTGGCACAGTCATGTTAAACGTTCGGGCTGTCGACTTGCCCTGCTGTGTTGGCCCTCCAATAGTTAACTTTGTAGAACTGCTCTTGTTTCCACTTCCTCCATCTGTATTCTTCTTCAATGGACAATCCTTAAATCGATGCCCTGTTCCTCAACAAGAAAAACAACCACCTTTCTTCAGCTTAGGACAATTTGGTGAAATATGTCCTTCTTGGTCACAATTATAACAGACATTTTTCCCTTTCATACACTCTCCAGAGTGATTCTTTCCACACTTTGAACACGCTGACTTCTTCTGCTGAGTATTCCCTTGTTGCGTTCCTGACTCATTGCCACTGCTGTTCCACTTGCGTTTCTTGTTGTTATTGCAACCACTGCTCGCACCCTGTTGTCCACCATCAATCTTCTTCTTATTCTTCTCTCGGTTGAATCTAGAAACTGCCTCACTACTACCTTCTGTAATAATGGCTTTTTCTAACAGTGTTGAGAATGTAGCAATTTACAACACTGCAACCTTGCTATGAATCCACGACCTCAGCCCATTTTCAAACCTACGCGCCTTTCGTAGTTCTGTATCCACCTGATGAGGTGCGAATCTGGCTAGCTCATTGAATTTTGCTACATATTCGGCAACTGACATGTTTTCTTGCTTTAATTCCAGAAACTGCACTTCCATTCTGGCTTGCATGGCCTCCGAGAAATAACTTTCTAAGAATAATTCCTTAAACCTGGTCCACGTCACTACCTCTGTTTCGGCTCTAGCTTGGTTCGTCTCCAACCAATAATTAGCCTCACCTTTCATCAAGTAGGTACCAAAAGCCATCTTTTGCTCTTCGGCTACCCTAGCAATGATAAAGGCCTTTTCCATCTCTTTCACCCATGTTTGAGCCGCTATGGGGGTCCGTAGTTCCGCTAAATTCTGGTGGTCCTACACCTTTAAAATCTTTAAAGTTTGCCAATCTATTATTCTCTTGCCCCCTGGCTGCAGGTGTACAAGTTCGCATAGCTTGAGCTATCATATCAGCGAAGTTCTGCATTGGGTCATCTTGATTCCTTTCATTGTTCACAGAACGTTCCTCCCTCTGGTTACGATTTTGACGTCTTGGCGGCATTATCTGGTTAAACAAAATCTTTTATTATACTTCGAGTATCATTATATGTTATAAGTATTTACAATACAACATGTAATTTAAACTCTACTAATAACATTATCTTCATGTTCAACTTACCAAACTATCCATTTCCGTTTACTGAAATATTCTTTTCAGCTTGCTGAAATGACCTTTTCAGTTTAATACAACTTTTAATTATCATAGAGATAACTTACTACTTTCATTCTCAAGATTTATTTACGTAATCAAACATTTAGTCATAATACCGCATTTATATTCATATACCAAATTTTAGCGTCACACACTTACATACTTGGCATATTTTAATAAACGTTAACTATCCCATTCTTAACATCCAGAGATGTGATCTATCAAAAGACATACTCCCCTACACACCTAGTATGGGGATACATCATATTTACATACTACCTCGCACAGTCTGAGGGTTACATCAAGCATAAAATCCAATTAAACAAAAGGGGTTCTACTGCATCTATATACAATAGAAAGCTATTAAACTATCCCTATACGTCTGGAGAGGGTGTGCCTACATGCTCCTGTTCTGGTGGAAAGAGTCCATTCATAAGTCGACGTCTAACAGATCGACTCGACTCGCCAACCTCAAAGGATCTCCTCACTCCTACTTGGGGACCAGTATATGCTGCATCTAAAGCCCGTCCCAAGGACTCCATCCTAACCCGTCCAGCCTCTGCCTCAACCTCTAACTGATCCACTCTTCTTGCTGCTCGTACCCAGGCATCCTCAACTCGGATCCTATCAACGATCTCTAAGTCAAACCTCAGGTGCGCCTGATGCTCAATACTCAATATAACAAACTTATTCTGCTCTTATTCCAGTATCTCCCTTAGCTCAACATTCTTGGCAACCATATGCACAGCCAAGGTCATCTGCTCCTGCAACTGTATCTTCATCTCAGCAAGCTCGTTCTGAGCTTGATATGCCAGCTCCTTGTATTGAGTTTCAGTAAACTGATGAGTGGCATTTTCCTACTCTAACTCTGTTACTCTATTCTCCAGCGCCATGTTCTCATCGAACAAAACCTCCATCACATCCTCGTCACGCTCGTCACTAACAGCATAACCCTCTACTGGATCTATTGGCTCTTGCTTAACTGCATGGCTACCTTGTCCTTCCACAGGCATCCTATAACCAAACAAACACAACATCAGTATCACAATAAAATATATTCATTGATAAAATGAAACAATATTTTATTATGTACAATCTATAGTAGATGAATCTACATAATCCACCTCTTAGCATATTTTATACGAGTTTTCTTCTAAGGTTATAACCTAGGTTTCGCATCCTAAAGTTTATAACCTACGGCTTTGATACCAACCTATGACGCCCCCAAATTCAAGTTCTCAAACCTCGAGTTTGGTGCTCACAATCCATCATCATCATAAGCAATCAATAAACTATTACGGAATAATAAACATACATTGTTCATTATAATAAAGTCTTCCAACATTAACCCAAGGTCTATTAACCTTAACTTATACATAACTTAAATAAGTTACCATTAGTAACACAAAAGGTTTATATTACCAATGTACATAATATAATATAATACATAAACATTCTTATTATCTATTCCTGCACTTTCCTTTGCCTTTGTCCTTCTTGGACGTCTCTGGCATATCTGAAATAAATGTCATGATATAGCAAGAGTAAGCAACAAATTTGCTTAGCAAGTTTAAATAAAAGGAAGATATATCATGATTAACAAGGAATTTATCGTTCAATGTTCAACAATAGAAATCAATTACGAAAGAACATGAATTAAGTTTTGATAACTGAATATTCGAATAATTGAATAACAGATGCTGAGTGGTCATAATGACCATGAACATATACTAAGGTTGTCAGTATTTAAACTGGTCCTTTTAATAAGTTTTGATAATCAAGGGGATCAACCTTTCATACCCGGTGTATTATGCATAAACACTTAATGTATGAGCAATGATTATTTTTCAATCATGCTTTAATTAAACTGTTCTTTTTCTCAGTCTTGAATCATTACCAAATCAATTGATAAAGAACAGCTTTTAACAACATATTTGATTTAACAAATTTAAACATACTTGATCTAGCTGATACAATAAGCATAGATCCATATCTTAAAAAGTTCATGATTAAAAGAACTTTAACTAATTCATAGTTCAATAATAATAGAACAAGAATTTATTTTGCACCTATTGCGAGTATCAATAATCAATATGGATGTGAATAATAAACAATAATTAGTCACTAACATGCTTTGAAAAGAATAACTCAAGTTTGAGTTAGAGAATTTTCCTCAATTGCGGTTTACTGCTAAGCAATTTACTTTAACTTCTTTAGAGAAAAGACCTATAATTGATCTTTCGATTAGTCATAACATAACTCACTTATAATCTTATCATCTTATATTAAAATGCTTAACATTTTAACATATAGTAAGTATTAGACGTTACGCTAAATCTTAATGTTATTGTTATACTTTGATAGTCTTTTAATCATATCATAACTTATACTTATAAGTTATCCCTTTTATATGTCATCTTAATAAGATAGATAACATGTCAGTAAACTGAAATATCATTTCAGTAAAACCAAAATATATTTCAGTATCCTGAAATAATCATTTCAGCAGACCAAAATCAGCTACAGTAAACTGAAATTATTTCAGTAACCCTGCATCCATTTCAGTACCCTGACTTCTCAATTCCATCTATTACAAACATAATACAGCTCATTCCCTACCAAATTCAATGACTACGATTAAAATAAAGTAATTTCTCTTATTTTAATATCTCGTTTAATATTATTAATTAAATAATAATATTTCAAACTAATGTTATTAACTTTTAATAACATTTAAGTCTAATATTACCCATAATATTTTAATCTAATATCATTAGTCATATAAAGATATTTTAAATTATTTATTGAATTAATAAACAATTTATTTAATTACTTTTTCTTTCACTAATTAACTCATTTAAATCTTTTTAAAACACCATACACAAAATCACTCCTCACCATTGACCGAAATCCACATCACAAATTTGCCTCAACCATACTTAAGGATCTCAAGTCATGAAATCATATTTTTCACATTTTTGACATCATATAATTAATTAAATTCATTTAAGCATATAACATCAATAATATGAAAAATAGCAAAACAACTCAAAAGCCATTTCTTTTTTGGATAGTAGCTACATATAATCCTCTCATGAAAATAAATTTTTCTGGAAATTTTTAAAATTCATTTACTATATTTAAATAATCCATACTGTCCAAATATTGTTCGATTTTTCATAAATCGAAATTAACTCTAAAAATTCTGAAATTTTCAGGGCAAGCTCCACTTATATACATGTACTTCCAGTAAATATTTCATAATTTTTGGACCACTACACAGAGAGTTATTCGATAAAAGCTTTAAAAGTAGTCCCCGACCGTAAAATGCATAACTCTCAAACCGTATGGCCAAAAATTCTCAAATTTTTACAGGAGCTACCTAACCTTTGATATTACGTCCCCAAATTTTCCTTGAATTTTTAAAGCACATGAAGGGGACGAAACTGCCCTCGTGGTTAACTGGCCAGAAAACTTTTTAAAGCTTTTTTCCCACTACATGGACTGTTTTGAACAAATCTCATACCACAACTGTTAAACACGTGATTTTCATGTTCTACCACTTGGGTTAACTAGTTAACACATATATCTAGCACCACTCTTCAACAGATCATGAAAAGAAGGTATAAATTTATCATACCATTTATTCAAAGGAAGCGAAAGCTAGGGTTTTCTAGATTTCTAGAAACTTAGTTTCATTTCTCTCCATTTGAACCACTTTTAAATACTTGAATAAGTTAGATTCATACATGAATCTACATAAAGCACAAAAATAAAAGGGTTCTAACTTCCAAATCACAAAACCCTTTCCTCCAAGCAAATCCATAAAAAGAAAAAGAAAAGGAAAGAAAAGAAAAGAAAGTCTAGAATTTTTTTTTTGTACCTTGATTTCTTAGCTTCCTTCCTTCTATACCCGAAGTAGGTTATAAATCTTGGGTATATGAGCTTAGTCCCTCTCCCTTTCCTCTTCTTCTTCCCACGAGTTCTCCTCCCTCTCTTTCTAATATTTTCTTTTTCTCTCTCTATATTTTTTTTCTTTAGTAGCTAAAATGAGAGAAAAAAAATGGAAGTTCTAGATTTTTGCTAGCATAATCCAAATGATTAGAGTACACCTCATCATCTCTTACCTACTCCCTCATCATGGAAAGGCTAGCTTGCAAGAAACAACTAATGTGTTGTCCAAATAAAAAGTGGCCAACTAAAAAGTTGTTTACCTAATAAAGTTAAACCCATCATTACATTCCACTCCCTTTTTCCACTTTCCAAATTCGGCCACATACTCTCCTCCTTCACCAATATTGTTGTTATTAGTTAGCTTAAGTAATGACTAAAATAACCTTTTCAAGTGGGCTTAACAATTGGGATTGTAATTAAATGATTAATGGGCTTGCACTTTATTATCATGCTTACTAAAAATTTTGAACTTGGGCTTCCCTATTAATTCAATTGGGCCATTACTATCATTATCTTATACATGACCTCTTGGGCTAATTTAATTACCTAGTTGACCTTCAATTACTTTTATCTACAAGTCCCACTCAAAAAAATAAAATAAAATAAATAATATATATATATATATATATATATATATATATATATATATATATATATATATAATTGGGCTTGTTTAATAACCTATTTTTCTTTCATTAAAAACTCTTGAGCTTATGCTCATTATTATTAATATTTCCATATTATTATTCATTAATAATATTAATTCACTCACATAACCCAATTAGACTTGTCTTATTCAAGTTTATTGAGGATTTAATTAGGGTTTAACACCTTACATCTATTCTCTAGATTAATAATATACTTAGGTTAGTTCACTAACTTATTTAACTTCTTGGTGAGACTTCCTTTAAATATTATAGCATTTTATTCACATAAACACTTAATCATCCATAATATATTACAGATTATGTAATATATTTATTTACAATGAACCACATAAATTCTTGGTTATTACAATTGCCGATATAAAGGGGATCAACCCCTCCTTTTGCATGCACAAGATTATCATGGAAGAGGATGCGAAGCCAGTAGTGGAGCAGCAGAGAAGATTAAATCCAATCATGAAAGAAGTGGTGAAGAAAGAAATACTAAAGTGGTTGGATGCGGGAATTATTTACTCAATTTCAGACAGTGCTTGGGCCAGTCCAGTACAGTGTGTGCTAAAAAAGGGTGGAATGATAGTGGTTAGGATTGAAGATAATGAGTTGATTCTAACGAGGACAGTGACCGGATGGAGGGTGTGCATGGGGATGAGTGGGTTTTATACCTACGATTCGGCCTCTAATTCGAGCTTAAACTGTGTTAAGTTTGTATAATTATGTTCTTTTTTACTTGTTTAGTGTTATTTTGTGTTTAGGTGTGGTGGCATAGCGTTTGGACTTAAAAGGTGGGTTCGTGGCGGAATTTGGCAAGGAAATGAGCAATATTTGGACTGCAGCAGAAGGGACCCCCGCCAGGGCGGACATTCTACATGCAAAAGACCCCCGTCGGGGCGGGGGTACCTAACCAAATACAGTAACACCTCCCGCCGGGGCGGGTATCTACAGCTTATGACCCCCCGCCGAGGCGGAGGTATGGGAAAAGCAAGTCTCCTATCTGAACAGTATTGCTACAGATGCGTGAAGAATAGAGGTTGACATGTCTTGGAACTGTATTGGGCGTTGAAGTATGGTCAGAATATGTGTCCTAAGATGGATATTAACAAGAAACAACAATGAAGATGAGAGGAGGGAATTAATCAGAGAATTAATTAACATTTTTGGAAGCTAATTTTGAGAGATAGCATTGGAGGAAGGATTGAAGTTCTGAGTCACGAGAATTGCAAATTGGAGCTAAGGAGAAGGGTGATGCTGGATTCATTCTTTGTCTTTAATTGAATACTTGTAATTGGGATGATGAATGGTTTAATGATTTCAGTTTTTATATAATTTGTTATGAACTAATTTACTTATTAGGCTTATGATGGATCTTATGGTGGAACGATGATTATGTAACCTTTAATTTCAGTTTAATAATCTATCTTTCTGTTTATCTATAGTGATTTGTGCTTTAATTTAGGAATTGCTTGATCACCAATTTTGTGTGAAATTGTATGGACTTGAGAGATGATATATGAATCTGGACTTAATCACTTTAGCATGTGTTCTTGAATTCTGTGAGTGAATGAAATCTTGATGTTTGTTAGGGTAGAGATATACTTAACATCGCATGTAATCGGATAGAGAACTTGAACTTAAACTTTCTTTGATTATAATTCATATAGAGATATAGTGAATTAGTTGATTAAGGTGTTTAGCTTAATTCTATCTAATTTATGGATTTAAGTTAATATGGCATTAATGCATCGAGAGGTGGCTAGTTCTACTTAAGTGTTCTTGATTAATAAACTGGGATAGTGAATTGAACTGAAATAGGGTGTAGTAATCAGAGTGATACTTAAAGTGAAGTCGTAAGCCTAGTTCTCCATTATTTGCTTTAAATTACGATTTTTGAGTTTGTTGATTGCTTAGTATTTTTATGGTTTTAGTTGTTAATAATTATAATAATTGAATTAGATAGTTTAATAAAATTGAGATTAATATAAAACTGGTAATTGTTAGGATTAATTTCATACTAGTCTCTGTGGGAACGATACTTGACTTATCATTATCATACTTATTGACCACGTACACTTGCGTGTGAGTGTATATAGAATTTACCTAATAAGTTTTTGGTGCCGTTGTCGGGGACCTAGTATAGATTTTAATATTTTTTAATATCAGTTTAATTAGTCCAGTTTTACTTAAATATTTTTCTTTTGTTTATTTCAGGTTCTTGAAGTCAGTTTATGCAAACTCGGTCTAAAAACCCAGACTTGCTTCCTTTTGAGGACGATATCGAGAAACGGTTTCAAAGGCTAAGTAAGTGGATAAAGGACACAAGGGAACGCTTTGAGAATTCTGAGACAGAAGAAATAATGGCTGCAGAAGACCAGAAAGCGCTGAGGGATTTTGCTACTCCTAAGGTGACTGAACTTCAGTCGAGTATCACCAGGCCAACGATAGCTCTAAATACATTTGAGATTAAGCCTCAGACTATTCAGATGATTCAGGATTTAGTTCAGTTTGGGGGACTAGCAAATGATGATTCGAATGAACACTTGGTCAGCTTTTTGGAGATATATGACACCTTCAGATACAATGGGGTGTCGGATGAAGCATTTAGACTTTGCTTGTTCCCATTCACTTTGCGGGACAAGGCGAAGAGTTGGTTACATTATTTACCGTCGGGATCAATAACTACTTGGGAAGACCTTGCTCAAAAGTTTCTGGCTAAATTCTTTCCACCAGCCAAAACTGCAAAGATGAGAAACGAGATCACCATGTTTAAGTAGCAGCATGGGGAGTCTTTATATGAGGCATGGGAACAGTATAAGGAATTGCTAAGAAAATGCCCTCATCATGGACTACCAAAATGGTTGCAGATGAATACGTTTTACAACGGGTTGAATGGGAATCTCAGAACTAGTATAGATGCAACGTCGGGTGGAGTGTTTATGGCCAAGAGTTATGACGAGGTATATGAGTTAGTTGAAACTATGGCAGCTAATAACTACCAGTGGCCTACATAAAGGATGACACAACCTAAGGTAGCTGGAGTTTTAAAGGTGGATGGAGTAACAACGTTGGTAGCACAGATTGCTGCCTTATCAAAGAAAATGGATACTATGATGGGTGCACAACCACAGTAGGTGAATATATTTACGAGTTATGTGCAGGAGAACATCCTATGGAGCAGTGTGCCATCAACCCATCATCGGTTCAGTTTATGGGCAGCTACAATAGGATTCCATAAAATACGTATTAAAATGCCTACAACCCGGGGAATAGGAACCATCCTATTTTTTCATAGAGCGACAATCAAAATCGGCAGGCTCCACGACCTTCTTATCCCCCGGGGTTCCAAAATTAGCATCAACAAGTAGCTCCACATCAAGAAAAGAATACAGATTTAAAAGAGCTTTTGATGAAATACATCTCAGGAAATGAGGCGACAATGAAAACACAAGCAGTGGCCATCAAAAATTTAGAAAATCATACGGGACAGCTTGCCTTATCATTGAATAATAGGCCGCATGGGACTCTACCAAGTGACACATAAAAGAATTCGAAGGGGAATCATGAGTAGTGTTAAGCAATCACGTTGAGGAGTGGAAAACATCTTGATGGGAAAATTTTAGAAAACTCAGCACAACAGTTTGTCAAGGAGAATAAAAACAAAGTGGTTGCAAAGAAATAGGGTGAGGAAAAGTAAGATGACAAGACCAAGTCAGATGTTGAACCTATTATGTATCCTCCACCACCATTTCAGCAGAGGGTCTAAAAATAGAAATTAGATAAGCAATTCGCCAGAATTTTGGAAGTTTTCAAGAAACATCAAATAAATATTTCTTTCACCGAAGCCCTAGAGCAGATGCCTAGTTATTCCAAATCCATGAAGGGTATTCTGTCTAGGAAGAAAAAGTTAGAAGATTATGAAACTATGGCTTTGACGGAGGAATGTAGCGCAGTTTTACAGCGAAAGTTACCTCCAAAGTTGAAGGATTCGGGGAGTTTTACTATACCTTAAACGATCAGTAATATGGCCTTCAAGAAGTGTTTGTGTGACTTGGGGGCAAGTGTAAACCTAGTGCCATTATTCGTTTACACTGAATTGGGTATACCAGCTCCAAAACCTATAAACATATCGCTGCAGTTAGTGGATAGATCTGTAACATATCCGAGAGGCATTGTGGAGGATATTTTGGTTAAGGTGGACAAATTCATATTTCCAGCTGACTTTATAATTTTGGATTTTGAGGAATACAAGAACATCCCAATCATTTTAGGGAGTCCATTTTTGGTTATGGGCAGGACTCTCATCGATGTGCAAAAAGCTGAATTAACCGTGAGGGTCCAAGATCAGGAAGTTACGTTCAACGTATTCAAAGCCATGAAGTTCCCTAAGGATGAAGAGGAGTGTTTCCAGGTGGATGTCAACAATCGTATAGTTAATAATGATATGGTACAAGGTTTGGTCAGGGATGGAAACTACACTGCTGGGGGATGAGGATTTGGATGATCCAGAGTTCGTGGATTATTTACACATGCTGGATCCTTTGCCGAGGGTTAATAGATTTAAAGTTCCATTTGAGCCATTACACACGGAGGAAAAAGCTTTAGCTCGGATGAAATCTTCACTTGAGGAGCCACCTACTCTTGAGCTCAAACCACTTCCTAAACACCTCAGGTAAGCTTATTTAGGTAATTCAAATACTTTACCTGTTATTATTGTATCTGCACTTAACGAATTGCAGGAATGTAAATTGCTGAGGATTTTGAAAGAATACCAGTCTGCAATAGGCTGGACCATTGCCGATATAAAGGGGACCAGCCCCTCATTTTGCATGCATAAGATTTTCATGGAAGAGGATGTGAAGCCAATAGTTGAGCAGCAGAGACGGTTAAATCCAATCATTGAAGAAGTAGTAAAGAAAGAAATATTGAAGTGGTTGGATGTAGGAATTATTTACACTATTTCAGATAGTTCATGGGTCAGTCCAGTACAGTGTGTGCCAAAAAAGGGTGGAATGACAGTGGTTAAAAATGAAGATAATGAGCTGATTCTGACAAGGAAAGTGGCCGGATGGAGGGTGTGCATGGATTACAGGAAGTTAAATATGGCAACCCGAAAGGATCATTTTCCTGTACCCTTCATTGATCTAATGTTGGACCGACTAGCTGGACATGAGTACTATTGTTTACTGGATAGATACTCGGGGTACAACCAAATTGTCATAGCTCCCGAGGATCAAGAGAAAACCACCTTTACATGCCCATATGGCACCTTTGCATTTAGAAGATGTCCTTTTGGCTATGTAATGCACCAGCTACATTCCAACGATGCATGATGGCTATCTTCTCGGATATGGTGGAAAAAGCGATAGAAGTTTTCATGGATGATTTTTCAGTCTATGGAAACACTTTTGATAGGTGTCTAGAGAACTTGGTCATGGTTTTGAAGCGGTGTGTGGAAACTAATTTGGTACTCAACTGGGAGAAGTGCCACTTTGAGGTTAAATAAGCGATAATTCTGGGGCACAAGGTTTCTGCTAAAGGTTTAGAGGTTGATAAGGCAAAGCTGGACACGATCGAGAATCTTCCACTACCGAATTCAATAAAGGGAATCCGCAGTTTTCTTGGACATGCCAGGTTCTACAGAAGGTTTATAAAGGACTTCTCTAAGATTACAAAGCCATTGTGTTGTCTTTTAGAGAAGGATGCGATGTTTAGATTTGATGAGGAGTATAAAACAACATTTAAGCAGTTGAAGAAAAAGTTGACTACAGCGTCAGTAATCATCGCACCGGATTGGACTATGCCCTTTGAACTGATGTGCGATGTGAGTGACTATGCGGTAGGAGCTGTTTTGGGTCAACGTCGAGATAAAATATTCCACGCCATATACTATGCAAGTAAAACTCTTACAGATGCACAATTAAACTACACAACTACCGAGAAGGAGTTACTTGCAGTGGTATATGCCTTTGACAAATTTCGTGCATATTTGATTAGGACAAAGGTGGTGGTTTACACATATCACTCAGCAATTCGCTACTGATTTCGAAGAAGGATGCTAAGCCTAGACTTATCAGATGGATCCTTCTCCTTCAGGAATTTGACTTAGGAATAAAGGATAAGAAGGGGATAGAAAATCAAGTAGCAGACCATCTATCGAGGCTGGAAAATCTGGACAAAGATCAAGCGGATAAGTGTGTGATCAATGAATCATTCCTGGATGAACAACTATTTGGAGTTAATTCAGAGTTTCCGTGGTATGTAGATTTTGCTAACTATTTGGTGAGCAATATCCTTCCCCCTGATTTGACACTACAGTAAAAAAAGAAATTCCTATATGACGTCAAGTGGTACATGTGGGATGAGCCATAAATATTCAGACAGTGCGCCGATAAGATGATTCAAAGGTGTGTGTCATATAGTGAAGTGAAGAATATCCTACACGAGTGTCATTCATCTGTATATGGGGGACATTATGGTAGTGAGCGGACAGCGACCAAGATTCTTTAAGTAGGATTCTATTGGCCTACGGTGTTCAAGGATGCCCACTAGTTTGTGAAAATTTTGCGACAGGTGTCAAAGGGTGGGTAACATATCAAAGAGAAATGAGACGCCACTACAGACTATCATGGAAGTGGAAATTTTTGACGTATGGGAATAGATTTTATGGGACCGTTTCCTTCATCTTTCAACAACATGTACATCTTGCTAACTGTAGATTATGTGTCAAAATGTGTTGAAGCCGTAGCACTCCCTACTAACGATGCCAAAGTGGTTCTCAAGTTCCTACATAGGAATATCTTTACAAGATTTGGCACGCCAAGAGCAATTATTAGTGATGAAGGTAGTCACTTCTGCAACAGATCGTTTACAGCTCTTTTGGCAAAATATGGGGTTAATCATAAGGTGGCTACAACTTATCACCCCCAAATGAGTGGTCAAGCTGAGGTTTCGAATAGAGAGGTGAAATTTTTTTTAGAGAAAGTTATGAATTCGAGCAGAAAAGATTGGTCTCTAAAATTGGACGACACACTATGGGCTTATAGGACAGCATACAAAACATCGATTGGGATGTTTCCATACCAGTTAGTTTACGAGAAAGCGTGTCACCTCCTTTTGGAATTATAACATAAAGCTTATTGGGCCTTTCAGAAACTTAATTTTGATCAAGCAGCTGTAGGCGAGAAAAGATTGCTCCAAATGAACGAACTAGATGAGTTTTAACTGCAAGCATACGAGATTTTGAAGCTGTACAATGAAAAGGTTAAGAAGTGGCACAACCAAAAGATCATGAATAAAAAGTTTGAACCGGGACAAGAAGTATTACTGTTCAATGCACGACTGCGGTTGTTCCCAGGAAAGCTTAAATAAAGATGGTCGAGGCCATTCACAATCAAAAGGGTTTTTCCACATGGCGTCGTTGAGTTATACAGTAGGAATCCATTGGAGACGTTAAAAGTCAACGATCATCGGCTAAAGCATTATTGGGGTGGCGACTTCAACTATAATGTCATCGCAATCACTCTTGCCGACGCGCCATGAGTAGGGAGTAGTCAAGCTGAAAGACTTAAAATTAAGCGCTAATTGGGAGGTAACCCAATTTTACTTTTACTGTCATTATTTTTAAGCATGCTAAGTAATTCGTAGTGCAGAGTATAAGTTTAGTGTGAGTTTAGTTTAAAGTATAAGTTTAGCGATTTATTAGGTAGTTAGTCGAGTTATGCTCTTTAGTAAATTCAACCTTCAATGTTCAATATTCATGTTGTTATCTTAAATTTATAATTATTTTGGAGTTTCAGGTACTTGGGAAGTGCATGGATACTTGTTGGACGCAAAGAATTAGAAAAAGCAAGTTCAGCTGCAGTGTACACCCCCCCCGCCGGGGCAGACATTCTATGAAGAAACCCCCCGCTAGGGCGGGGGTCTTGACTCAAAAATAGTGTACCCCCCGCTAGGGCGGACAAATTGCATAGAAACCCCCCCCCGCCGGGGCGGGGGTCTTGGTCTAAAAGCAGAACACCCCCCCCCCCCGCCGGGGAGGGCATCTACAGTTTATAACCCCCGCCGGGCCGGGGGTACTGGAATTCAGACAAACTTCAAGTCGGTAGTTACACCAGTTGAACCCATCTTCTCCACCTCCACTTCCATCAAACACAACTGATAAACACTTTCTCCAACCCCAAACCCACGATTACATTAACTCTCACCCATTATATCACTTAATCCCCACTTATGTAAGACCCCAACTTTTTATAAATAAAATCGAATTTCTTCTAATTATTATTGTGAATAATAAGGTGTTAATTTGATATAATACTTTGGTTATAGGTGAAATGTGCAAATTTTGCAAAATAAGCAAGTGGTTATAAAAGGGAATATTCATTTGGTCGTGGAATATATTTTCTGTCGGGGAATATTCGTACGATGGCGCAGTCATTTGTGGGTCCCATAACGAAAAATGGTCGGATGAAGAAAACGACAAGTTTGAGTTTTTATAAATAACGACGTAGTTGTTACCGTTGATACTGTTGGAATACCCTGCGGTTAAAGTACAATAATACACGTGATTGCACAGTAGCACACGATATTGCATAATATTGTTGAATTATTGATTCTTACGTAAGAAGGCACTACTCAATAATTGTTACAGTAATTAGTGTTCAATATTTTATTTTATTGATTCCATAATTGTTGCGTTGATATTTTATATTATTGTTGTTTCAATAATTGTCACTGCACAGTATTTCCCATTATCAGATCAATAATTCATATTATTTGAATAATATTATTAGATAGCATTATTGGTAATGTCTAAGGAAGTTTTGTCTAAGGAGAGGTTTGGTCACCTAATTGCACGCCAATAAGGAAAAATCCTTATCGAAAAATCCCTCTTTTCTGGGAACGACCTGGTTGTCATAATTGTGATTCTGTAATATTATTTGTGAATAATTAATTATTGATTTACATGATAAGAAAATATTTATTCTATCTAGATGGATAGGGAAATATTTATTTTATGTAGATATAAATGAAAGAATTAATGCGGAAGTGTTTTATCAGAATTTTATCAGAATAGATGTGTTGAAAATCGTCCGTATGTGGATTTCAGTCATTTTTCGTTTGAAGTTTAGAAAAACTTAAATCTACAAAGTTGTAGAGAATTTGATTTCCTATGGAATGAACATAAAATTCGTATTTTTTTGATAAAAGGGCTATTTATTATGAATTATTGAAGTTTTAGAAATATATATTTTTATTAAAATTATGGGTGGGACCCACTTTTGTCCTTTGTTGATAAAACGTGCTAAATAAATGATTCAAATGTGGTGGGCTGATAATTTCGTTCAAAGTGGCGTGCATAGAAAAATTATATTAATTTAGTCTGTTTTGGCGTTCTAGCATTTTTCTATAAATAGGGTGTCTAGTTATAATTGAAAATCACACCAGACACATAAATTTTCTCTCTCTATATTATTGAGCGTATTTTGTGAGTATTTAGATACTTTGAGAGTTGCTATTCAATACAAGTTTCCTTCAGCCTTATACCTGATATTTCAGCCGGAAGTACTGTTCTTTTGAGGTAAGGGATGTTATTTTCTTCGTTAATTATATTACTTTCTTCAATATCATTATGCCAAAATATTGATATGAATTTTATTGTAGAATTTCTATCTTTTTGTGTCAGGATTACTATTCACATATACGACACTATTCACGAATATGACACTATTCACAGAAAAATAAAATTTTATTCTTCTTTGTCCAATATGTCTATTATGGTTACTATCTTTGAATATATCCATATTTTGATCTTCATTCTTGAGTTTTACTCCACTATGGTTTATTATGGAGTATTTTTGAACTTGGATTATCTAAAGTACGAATCCCTAATCTTTGTCCTTTTATCTTACTGGATTCGTTTCTTTAAAATATTTTTCATCATTCTCTGTCCTAAATGATGACATAACTTTATATTTTTGGCTTGTAGTGCACAGATGAATGATTACCTGATGAATATCTTTGGCCTGTAGTGCAAAGACGAACAGGTGTTGAGATGAACATGACCAACTGGTGATACAAATGAATATTTTTGGGTCGTAGTGCAAAGATGAATATTTGATACAAGATGTATATTGATTGATGTTACAGAGATAAAATATTAATGATGGACTTTTAAATTCATAGATGATAGTAGATTTCATTCTATACTTAACTCTTCTAATGAATTGTTATTTCCGCTGCGAATATTGATCTAAAACTGGTTGTCCGTTATATTTTATGTAAGACCCCAACTTATTAATGAATAAAATCAAATTTTCTCTAAATATTATTGTGAGTAATAATGTGTTAATTTGATATAATGCTTTTGGTTATGGGTGAAATGTGCAAATTTGGCAAAATAAGCAAGTGATTATAAAATATTCATTTTGTCGGGAACTATTTGTTTGGTCGTGGAATATTCTTGCTGTCGGGGAATATTCGTACGACGGCGCAGCCATTTGTGGACCCCATAACGGAAAACGGTCTGATGAAGAAAATGACAAAAATTGAGTTTATATAAATAACGGTGTAGTTGTTACCGTTAACACTGTTGGAATACCCGGTGGTTAAAATATAGTAATACGCGTGGTTGCACAGTAGCACACAGTTTCGCACAGTATTTTTGAATTATTGATCCTTACGTAAGAAGGCACTACTCAATAATTGTTACAGTAGTTACTGTTTAATATTTTATTTTATTGATTCAATAATTACTGCTTGGATATTTTATATTATTGTTATTTTAATAATTGTTACTGCAATGTATTTCACATTATCAGATCAATAATTCATATTATTTGAATAATATTATTAGATAACATTATTGGCAATGTCTATAAAGTTCTGTCAAGGAGAAGTTTGATCACCTAATTGCGCGCCAGTAAGGAGAAGTCCTTATCGGAAAACCCCCTCTTTCCTGGGAACGGCCTGGTTGTCATAAATGTGATTCTGTAATATTATTTGTGAATAATTAATTATTGATTCATATGATAAGAAAATATTTATTTTATATGGATATAAATGTTGGATATATTTATTGTGGTTAGAAATGAAGGAATTAATGTTGAGGTGTTTTATCAAGTATTTTGTCGGATTGGAGGTATTAAAAGATCCAATCGGTGTTTTTAAAGCTCTATTGTGTGAGTTATAATTTTAATTCGACCGTTGGATCTTTGTAATTTTTGGATATGTTATTCATATATAAGTTGAGTATATGTCCACAAATTTTGAACCGTTAAAAATAAACGTATGATTTGTTATGAATTTTAAGAGATGACTGGTTCAGAAATTGTTGAAGTTACAGAATTTATCATTTTGGTGAAAAATTCTAGAATTGGTGGGCCCTACTTTTGGTTGGTGAGAAATGTGCTGGAATTTTTATTCAAATGTGGTGGGTGAGAATAATAGCAGGTAAAGCTATCAGGTTGCAGGTCAAGTCTGCTTCGGCGTGCTAACATTTTCTTATAAATAGAGGGCTAAGTTAGAATTGAAAATCACAACAGAATTCATAAGTTTTCTCTCTTTCTCTCTCTATATTCTCGAGCGTATTTTGTGAGTATTTTGATACTTTGAGAGTTGCTATTCAACACAAGTTTCATTTAGCCTCATATACGATATTCTAATTAGAAGTACTGTTCATTTGAGATAAAGGATGTTATTTTCTTCGTAAATGATATTATTTCTTTCAATATCATTATGCTAAAATATTGGTTTGAACTTTTTATCAAATTTGGAACTTTTTGTGTCGGGATTACTATTCACGTATACGACACGATTCACGTATACGACACTATTCACGAATACAACACTATTCACCGAAAAATGAAATTTGCTTCTTTTTATCCAAGATGTCTATTATGGTTACTATCTTTGATTGTATCTATGTTTTGATCATTATTTTTGACTTCTGCTTCAAAATTTGTTATTACGGAGTATTATTGAACTTGGATAAATTGTAATATAAATCCCTAATAATTGTTCTTTTATCTTACTGGATTCATTTTTCTTTAAGATATTTTTCATCATCCTCAGTCCTAAATGACGATATTACTGAATATCTTTGGCCTGTAGTGCAGAGATGAATGATTACCTAATGAATATCTTTGGCCCGTAGTGCAAAGATGAACAGGTGTTGAGATGAACATGACCAACTAGTGATACAAATGAATATCTTTGGCCTGTAGTGCAAAGATGAATATTTGATTAAAGATTGTTATTGATTGTTGTTACAGGGATAAAATATTGATGATGGACTTTTAAATCTTAGAAGATAGTAGAACTCATTCTCTACTTGACTCTTCTAATGGATTGATGTTTCCGTTGCAGTTGTTGATCTAAAACTTGTTGTCTATTATATTCTATCAGATTTTTCCGGGTTGTAGACTAATGATAATCTGTTGTATTTTATCTTAGTCATAACATTCTTTACTGGGCTAGTTGAGCTCACCCTTTCTTTTTTGTTCCATTTTTCTAAGGAGGCGAGAATATAGCGGGAACTTGTCGGGGTGTGGAGTGATGTTCCAGTCAGTTGTGTTAGCAGTCCTCACTATTTTATAAAATAGTGTAATAATAATTGTAATGAGGACTCCTTTTGAGTTTGTATACTGTCTATTAGATAGTATTTGTATTTAAACTCACAGTATTGAGTTGTTGTATTTTACACAACAATTGTATTAATAAAGTTGTAGTTGTTTCTGTACCAAGTATTTGGTGACTCATAATGGGTGATGTATACGTATTTTGGGGGCATCACATTTTATCTGATTTGTTGAAGGCTAATGATAATTTGTTGTTCATTATCTTAGTCATAATATTCTTTACTGGGCTAGTTGAGCTCACCCTTTTCCATTTTGTTCCATTTTTCTTCTCAGGAGGTGAGAATATAGCAGGAACTAGCCGGGGTATGGAGTAATGGTTCTAGAAAGTTGTTTTAGCAGTCCTCACTATTTTTGTAAAATAGTGTATCAATAATTATAATGAGGACTCCTTTTGAGTTTTAATACTGTCTATTAGATAATATTTGTATTTAGACTCACAATATATGTGTTGTCATATTTTGCACAGCAATTGCATTAATAAAGTTGTATTTTTTTTTGTACCATATATTTGGCGACTCAGAATGGGTGATGTATACCTATTTTGGGGGCATCATAGTTGGTATCAGAGCTTAGGGATATGGTCTTTGGTAGAGATCAGAGAATAAAACTAGGATGGGAGAGAAGGGTAAATCCTTCGCTAGTGTGTCCTACCTAAGCTTATTTGTTGGTCGGTCATAATATAGGGGTATTATGTGGTATGTCAATTTCTTTAATTAACCCTTGTTTTATGGAAGTATTTGAGAATGGTAACTAAGAATGTTAATAATGGAGTGAATGAGACCGTAGAGACACCTTTAATCACCAACCAGGGGAACGTGCAACATAAAGGCAATATTCCTCCTGTAAATAACACTACCGAACAAACGATGAATGATGGAATATTTAGAAGCATTCTGCAGTTCATGCAAAATTAAACAAGGGAGACTCGTGTACAAAATACGGGTGGAAATGATAGCAACGCGCGGCTTGTCACAGCTAAGCAGTTCAAAGAGTTGGGACCACCAGAATTTGCGTGGGAAAGTCGAATCTGATCAAGGCGAAAACATGGGTTAAACAAATTACCAAGATATTTGATGTCTTGGGATGCACGGAGGAACAAAAGGTTCTATTTGCCACCTTTATGTTTCGTGGTGAGGTAGACTACTGGTGAAAGTCTGTGAAGCGTACCCAGCCTGCCGCACTCAACATGTCTTGGAAAACGTTTCAAAAACTGTTCAATGACAAGTACTTTCCTGAAAGTATTCGTCATATGAAGGAGGTAGAGTTTATTAGACTGGAACAAAATAACATGACGGTGTCCCAGTACGATGTGAAGTTCGCGGAGTTATCCAGGTTTGCAACTCATTTGGTAGAGAATGAGGAACGTATGACACGGATGTTTTTGAGAGGTCTGAAGCCTGAGATTCGGAAATATCTTATTTCTCAAAAATTTTCTTTATATTTAGATTTTTTCAACAGGGCTCAATTATTAGAGCGAGATAATGAGTATGTTCAACCGAGGGACCACAACCAGGGTCATACCGGTGGCAGTAGTCATCGGAGCAATGACAACCAGCGGGGAGGAAAACATTCGGACAAAAGCGGTAACCACTCGGGTGGTAATCGTGGCCATGATAATAGAAGAAGTGAGTCGGGAGGAGATTTCAAAAAGAGAAGGTACAACAATGATAACGTGAAGACGTTAACACCAACATCAACTGTTTCTATGGGAGGAGAACGATCACCGGTCGTTTGTTATAAATGTGGGAAAGAGGGGCACATCAACCCAAACTGCCCACAATAATCCAAGGTGTGTTATAACTGTGGAAAGGAAGGTCATATAGCTAGAGATTGTCTTGTAGCGAAACCAAGTCCAACGGGGATGGTGACTCCAAAGGCTGTCCCGGACAAATCAAAGTCAGTGGTTCTTGGAAGTTTATACCTTTTTAGATACCGGTTCTACCCATTGTTTTATCTCTCCTACTTGTGCTCAATGTTTGAACTTGACTCCAGAGAAATTAGACTTTGACTTATCTGTTGAGACTCCGTTAGGAGAAACTTTTATTACATCTACTATTTATAAATCTTTCTTGATCCAAGTTGGTACCATCACATTACCTGTCGAACTTATTTCTTTGAAAATACTTGTATTTGATGTGATTTTAGGAATTGATTGGTTAACTATTCATCATGCCAAAATTGATTATTTTTATAAGGTTGTTAGTTTTCATATTCCTAACCAACCTATTATGCAAATTCAAGCAACCAAACCACTAAAGTCAATCACTGTCATATCAAGCCATAAAGTTATTCGTCTATTGAAAAACGGATGTCAAGCTTTCTTAACCAATGTCACCAACTTGAACAAAAACACGTCAGATTTGAATAATATTTCTGTTGTTAGTGAATTTCCTAACTTATTTCCTGAATAACTTCCCGGTCTACCCCCAAAACGTGAAGTTGAATTCTTTATTGACCTTGAACCCAGTACAAAACTCATTTCTAAAATCCTATATCGAATGACACCTATTAAAATTTAGGAGTTAAAGGTCCAACTACAGGAGTTGTTAGACATCATTTTCATTCGTCCTAGTACATCTCCTTGGGGTGTTCCTATTTTATTCGTTAAAGAAGAAAGACGGGAGTATGCGACTTTGTATTGACTACAGGGAATTGAACCATGTCACCATCAAGAATAGGTATCTGTTACCTCGCATTGATGACCTTTTCGACCAGTTACAAGGAGCACAATTCTTTTCAAAGATTGATCTTCATTCTGGATATCATCAGCTGAAGATTAAAACTGAGGATTTTCTGAAGACTGCCTTCAGAACTCGGTACGGGCATTATGAATTCTTAGTCATGTCTTTTGGATTGACTAATGCTCCTGCTGCTTTCATGGATATAATAAACCATGTGTTCAAGGAATATTTGGATCAGTTCGTTGTTGTCTTTATTGATGACATCCTCATCTATTCCAAAAGTCGTGAAGATCACGAGCACCATTTGAAGCTAGTACTTCAAATGCTTCGTGATAACAAGCTATATGCCAAGCTAAAGAAATGCGAGTTCTGGCTTGAGGAAGTAACATTCCTTGGGGACATGGTGTCAAAATATGGAGTATATGTTGACCCGACGAAGATTGAAGCAATACAAAGTTGGGAGCAACCGAAGTAGGTGACCGAAGTACGTAACTTTCTAGGCTTAGCTGGTTATTATCGGAGATTCGTGAAAGGATTTTCTAGAATCGCTACTCCGTTAACTCAGCTGACTCGAAAAGATACAAAATTCGTATGGAGCGAGGAATGCTAGAAGAGTTTCGAAGAGCTCAAGAGGAGACTCATTTCAGCACATGTTCTGACAATACCATCTGGTTCGGATGGATTTGTTATCTACAGCGATGCTTTAGGCAAAGGGTTAGGGTGTGTTCTCATGCAACATGGGAAAGTCATAGCCTATACCTCGCGACAACTTAAAGAATATGAGAGGAATTATCCTACTCATGATCTGGAGTTGGCAACGATCATTTTCACATTGAAGATCTGGAGACACTACCTGTATGGGGAGAAAGTAGAGATTTATACAGATCATAAAAGCCTCAAATATTTCTTCACCCAAAAGGAACTTAACATGCGGTAATGACATTGGCTCGAGCTGTTGAAAGATTACATTCATACCATCCAATACTATCCTGGAAAAGCGAACGTAATAGCTGACACATTGAGTAAAAGATCATATGCGGGTACGAGTGCGATATTGTCAACGCAAAGGCCCATTTTATACGACTTGCAAAGGATGGAGATAGAGTTAAAGACTCCAGGGACCCACGTGATGATATCAAATATACGAGTAGAACTGAATTTAATCGATAAAGTTAAAGCTGCTCAAACTACGGACCTGGAGCTGATGCATATGAAGAAGAAAGTGTTGTTCCAGAAGTAAGAACCGATGAAGAAGGAATACTTCGAGCCAACTCCAGACTTTGTGTTCCTAACGATTCTGACTTGAAGCATAGAATCATGATGGAGGCACACAACACATCGTTTGCAATCCATCCCGGGAGTACCAAAATGTATCATGATCTTCGACATACATTTTGGTGGAGCAATATGAAGAGAGAGATCGCAGAGTTTATCTCGAGGTGTTTAACTTGTTAATGTGTAAAGGCGGAGCATCAAGTGTCATAGGGTCCATTGCAACCACTTGAGATTCTGAAATGGAAGTGGGAACACATTACTATGGATTTCGTTACGGGTCTTCCCGAGGTTTCTCAAGGCATAGATGCGATTTGAGTTATTATTGATAGATTCACCAAGTCTGCTCATTTCTTGCCTATACGGGAGACTTATTCCCTTGAACGTCTTGCTCGTACGTACGTGAATATGATTATGAGATTGCATGGCATGCCAGTATCCATAGTTTCAGATCGTGACCTAAGATTCACTTCACGATTTTGGGTTAGCTTGCAGAAAGCTATGGGCACAGATTTACGATTCAGTTCGACATACCATCCTCAAATGGATGAGTAATCAGAAAGGATTATTCAAACTCTTAAAGATCTATTAAGACTCTATATCCTAGATTTTAAGGGGAGTTCGGATAAGTACTTGCCATTGATGGAATTCTCCTACAATAACAGTTATCAAGCAAGTATAGGCATGACTCCATTCGAGGCGTTGTATAGAAGAAAATGTCGTTCTCCAGTATGTTGGGACGAGGTGGGTGAAGTAATATTGTTGGGACCAGAATTGGTACGCATAACTACAGAAAAGATCCAAACGATTCGACAACGTATACAAACGGCACAGGATCGACAAAAGAGTTATGCGGATCTTCATCAAAAAGACGTGAAATTTAATATTGGGGATCATGTATTGTTACGTATTGCTCCATGGAAAGGAGTTACAAGATTTGGGAAGAGAGAAAAGCTCAATGCAAGATTTGTTAGTCCATTTGAGATTCTTGACCAACTAGAAAATGTGACCTATAGACTCACATTACCTCCAAACATGTCTCGTGTTCATAATATTTTTCACATATCTATGCTTCGTAAATATGTGAAAGACCCGAACCACATTATTGAGTTGGAACCAGATGAGATAGCCAAAGATTTAACGTACGAGGAGGTACCTGTTAAGATCTTGGATAGGAAAGAACATGTCCTACGCACCAAGGTTATACCACAAGTTAAGGTTTTGTGGAGGAACCATGTTATTGAGGAAATGACTTGGGAATTGGAATCGAAAATAAAAATGAGGTACCCTCACCTTTTCGAAACAACAGGTACGTATGTCAATTTCGAGGACGAAATTTTATAAGGAGGGGAGGTTGTAAGATCCCAACTTTTCATAAATAAAATCGAATTTCCTCTAATTATTATTGTGAATAATAATGTGTTAATTTGATATAATACTTTGGTTATGGGTAAAATGTGCAAATTTTGCAAAATAAGCAAGTGGTTATAAAATATTCATTGTTGTCAGGGAATATTCATTTGGTCGTGGAATATTCTTGCTATTGGGGAATATTCGTATGATGGCGCAACCATTTGTGGGCCCCATAACGAAAAACAGTCGAATGAAGAAAATGACAAGTTTGAGTTTTTATAAATAACGATGTAGTTGTTACCGTTAACACTGTTGGAATACCCGTTGGTTAAAGTACAGTAATACGCATGGTTGCACAGTAGCACACGGTATTGCATAATATTATTGAATTATTGATCCTCACGTAAGAAGGCACAACTCAATAATTGTTATAGTAATTACTGTTCAATATTTTATTTTATTGATTCAATAATTATTGCCTTGATATTTTATATTATTGTTGTTTCAATAATTGTCACTACATAGTATTTTTCATTATCAGATCAATAATTAATATTATTTGAATAATATTATTAGATAACATTATTGGCAATGTCTAATAAAGTTCTATCTAAGGAGAGGTTTGGTCACCTAAGTGTATGCCAATAAGGAGAAATCCTTATCAGAAAGCCCTCTCTTTCTTGGGAACGACCTGGTTGTCATAATTGTGATTCTGTAATATTATTTGTGAATAATTAATTATTAATTTATATGATAAGAAAATATTTATTCTATGTGGATGGATAGGGAAATATTTATTTTGTGTAGATATAAATGAAGGAATTAATGTTGAGGTGTTTTATCAGTATTTTATCGGAATAGAGGTGTTAAAAATCGTCCGTATGTGGATTTCGGTTATTTTTCGTTTGGAATTTGGAAAAACTTAAATCTACAAAGTTGTAGAGAATTTAATTTTCTATAGAATGGACATAAAATTTATATTTTTCTGATAAAGGGCTATTTATTATGAATTATTGAAGTTTTGAAAATAAATATTTTTATTAAAATTATGGATGGGACCCAGTTTTGTCCTTTACTGATAAAATGTGCTGAATTAATGATTCAAATGTGGTGGGCTAATAATTTTGTTCAAAGTGGCGTGCTTAGAAAAATTATATTAATATTTTATTAATTTAGTCTGCTTTGACGTTCTAACATTTTCTTATAAATAGGGTGCTTAGTTAGAATTGAAAATCATACTAGAAACATAAGTTTTATCTCTCTATATTATTGAGCGTATTTTGTGAATATTTAGATACTTTGAGAGTTGCTATTCAGTACGAGTTTTCTTCAGCCTTATACTTGATATTTCAACCAGAAGTACTGTTTTTTTGAGGTAAGGGATGTTATTTTCTTCGTAAATTATATTACTTTCTTCAATATCATTATGCCGAAATATTGATGTGAATTTTATTGTGGATTTTATACCTTTTTGTGTCGAGGTTACTATTCACGTATACGACACTATTCACGTATACGGATTCACGAATACGAAATTTTTCACAGAAAAATGAATTTTTCTCTTCTTTGTCCAAGATGTCTATTATGGTTACTATCTTTGATTGCATCCATGTTTTAATCTTCATTCTTGAATTTTACTCCACTATGATTTATTATGGAGCGTTTTTGAACTTGGATTATCTAAAGTACGAATCCCTAATCTTAGTCTTTTTATCTTACTGGATTGGTTTCTTTAAAATATTTTTCATCATCCTCAGTCCTAAATAATTATATAACTTTATATCTTTGGCCTGCAGTGCAAAGATGAATAATTACCTGATGAATATATTTGGCCCGTAGTGCAAAGATGAACATGTGTTGAGATGAACATGACCAATTGGTGATACAAATGAATATCTATGGGCCATAGTGTAAAGATAAATATTTGATGCAAGATGTATATTGATTGATGTTACAGGGATAAATTATTGATGATGGACTTTTAAATTTATAGATGATAGTATATTTCATTCTCTACTTAACTCTTCTAATAAATTGTTATTTTCACTGTGAATATTGATGTAAAACTGGTTGTCCAGTATATTTTATCTGATTTGTTGAAGGCTAACGATAATTTATTGTTCATTATCTTTGTCATAATATTCTTTACTGGACTAGTTGAGCTCACCCTTTCCCTTTTTGTTCTATTTTTCTTCTCAGGAGGTGAGAATATAGCAGGAACTAGCCAGGGTATGGAGTGATGGTTCTACAAAGTTATTTGAGCAGTCCTCACTATTTTTGTAAAATAGTGTATCAATAATTATAATGAGGACTCCTTTTGAGTTTGAATACTGTCTATTAGACAATATTTGTATTTAAACTCATAGTATATGTGTTGTCGTATTTTGCACGATAATTGTATTAATGAAGTTGTATTTGTTTCTATACCATGTATTTAGCGACTCATAATGGGTGATGTATACCTAGTTTGGGGCCGTCACAACTTATCCATTACTTTAACCAACAAATCTCTACACCATCTCTTCCCCTATAAATTTAACACCTAATTATGCCACAACTTCATCTCCATTCATACAAATTCAGTTATTCACGAATTAAGGTTCTTCAAGTGAGAGACTGGGCAGCAACAACTAAGGGGAGAAGCAACCAATTATCAATACATTGAGGGTAAGCATTTGTTTCGTGCAAGTTCTCATCATACATCACCACATCAGAATTTCAATTACCATTGTGTGGGGGAAAAGTGGGTCGTGCACACCAAATGTTCGACAATTTGTTCAAGTGAAATTTGGGGGGATTGTGGCTTGAATTCATCCATTCCAGTACCATGGCACCAAAACCAGCAGTGAATCGACAACGAGGCAAGAGTTTTGGGTCCATACCACCAACTCGAGCCTTTGACATGAGGAAGTTCGGGAGTGCCAACGCCGCCGACCGGTCTGACTATCTCGTGACTAAGGCACTAACCCTAGAGCGCAACTTGGCACCCGACAACGTGGATGGCGAAATGAAAAGACAAATATATGAAAAAGGATGGGATAGGTTCACGGACGAGCCGGAGCCAGTGATTGTTAATGTGGTAAAAGAACTCTATGCCAGTGCGGAGAATAAGGCCACTTTAATAGCATTTGTGAGGGGCAAGCAAGTACCATTCAATGCTGACGCTATTAACGAGTGCCAATATGCCTATTTACGTGACTATGTTCCCGACTATGAAGCCATTTTAACTGAAATAACAAAGTCGGGCACCACATGGGTAAAGGGATGTAAAGGGGGCACCATCTTCCACAGCAAGGACCTAAGCTGCTATGGTAAAATATGGTACACGTTCATGTGCGTCAAGCTATTCCCGTCCACACACACGACAAAAGTGATAAAGGAGAAGATACTTTTGTTGTATGCAATCGTGCAGGTCTTTCTCATCGACGTAGGTGCCATCATCAGTTTCTCTATACGAAGATGCCTACGAGGGCCATTTTTTGGAGGCTTACCACACCCATCTCTCATATGTGGGCTATGCAGGCAGGCTGGAGTTTGGTGGTCCACTGATGAGACTACACAGATGCCACTACAGACTTTGGACACAAGGATGCTCACACAGTATTCAGTGTGGCCCGGGGGCGAGTCGCACCTAAGAGGAGTCGGGTTTATATTTCCACCAATCTCTGAGGATGAGGCTGATGCTGAGGACACCTCCGATGACGACGAGTACCAGGCATACTAGAGGATGGGAGAGCAGGACACTAAGGAGATGCCACAATTCGGCGGAGATATGTTTAGCCCTCAATTTTAGAGCCTACAGAGACAAGTGGATGGGTACAACAAAGATGCCAATAGACAAATGAGGAGACTCGCAGCCAGGCAGGACCATATGTTCGAGGCCATGAACATGTCCTTCGCCTCCTTAAACGCGACGCTTTAAAGTTTTAATCCAACTGCTCAGTTTCCATACCAGCAGTCTGCCCCAATGCCAAGGTTTCCACCGTCCAATTATGACAATGAAAAACAACAACCACCACCACCTCAAGCTTAGATGGTTACAGGAAAGTCCTCGTATAACTAGTGTTTAATCTTTCCAACGAGGACATTGTAATTATTTAGTTTGGGGGAGTTAGTTTAATATTGTTATGTTTACATGTTTAATTTAGTAGTTAGTTTTGCATATGTTAGTTTCATGTTTAGTTTTAGGTTCATTATATGTTTACATTCATGTAGTTTAATAATTGCATAGTAGAATAGTTTGGTAATAGTTTTTATTTAGTTTTTAATTCTGTTATGTTTATTTCACATATATAAAAAAAATTGTTAAGTACTGCATTGTTTTACATGAGTCCAGCGGTTTGATATAGTTCAGTTTATTATGGCCAATGATGAGATTGTGATTGAGTAGACAAGTATAGTACCGACTACTAAAACTTTGAAGTGATTTTATGTTATGAATTGGATCTTTGCATGTTTGAAACTGGTATAATAAGGTTAGCACAATAATAACATCTATGAGGATTGATTTATTTCAAATTGATTCATAAGAGACCTCTAAAGGATAATGCTATTTAAATGAAAGAATGATAAGGATAGGTAGTGAAGACAAAAATTAGGCACGAACCTAAATTTGGGAGACAATTTGGGGTATATGAGCTTCATATATATATATATATATATATATATATATATATATATATATATATATATATATATATGTGTGTGTGTGTGTGTGTGTGTGTGTGTGTGTGTGTGTGTGTGTGTGTGTGTCTGTGTGTCTGTGTGTGTAGAAACACCGTAGCATGCTTGTCTAGTTTTGTGGCCTTTGTTACTTAAGTAAGTAAGCCCGATGGGATTGTCTTTACACCTCGCGCCATAAGGTCTTAATGGTCTGGGAGTCGTTGGTCAAAAGCTCGTTAAGGTAGTATTGAAAAGCCTAAGGGAATAAGACATTGCACAGTCTTGTGTATAAAAAAAAGAGAAAAAAAATGAATAAAACAGAAAATAAGAGCAAAAAGCCCCCGTAAAGAAAAATAAAATAAAAGCATAAGTACCCTATTTGGACCCTTGATATTGGTAATTGTTGGATTTTAGTTGGATCTTGACTATTTTTGAAATTTTTCAGTTTACACTGTATGATGCCTTCAAAGAGATTTGTTATGTATTAAATTTGAATTTGCATCAGTTAGCTTGGGTGTTGAGCGCACATGCACTATATCAGTGATTAAAGTTTAAGATTTGATGATTGATATGAATTTACTGATTGGTTTTGGTATGAAGTAATGTCATGTTTGCTTAATTTCTCTATGGCCGGTTGAACTGACTTGTTTCTATCACTACTGCTGGATTCGTAGGCATATAGACTAGTTGTATGAAAATCCATTGCATTACATTACATAGCACTTTTGCGTTGTTTTGTGCTGGAGGAGTAGCACGAATTTAAGTTTGGGAGAGTTTGATGAGTGTGTTTTATACCTACGATTCGGCCTCTAATTTGAGCTTAAACGATGTTAATTTTTAATAATTATGTTCGTTTTTACTTGTTTAGTGTTGTTTTGTGTTTAGGTGTGGTGGCATAGCATTTGGACTTAAAAGGTGGGTTCGTGACGAAATTTGGCAAGGAAATGAGCAATATTTGGATTGCAGCAGAAGGGACCCCCGCCGGGGCGAACATTCTTTATAAAAAAACCCCCGCTGTGGTAGGGGTACCTAATCGAACACAGTAGCACCCCCCACCGGGGCGGGCATCTATAGCTTATAACCCTATGCCGGGGCGGGGGTACGGGATAAGCAAGTCTCCTATTTGAACTGTATTGCTGCAGTTGCGTGATGAATAGAGGTTGTCATGGCTTGTAACTGTATTGGGCGTCGAAGTATGGTCAGAATACGTGTCCTAAGCTGGATATTAATAAGAAACAACAAGGGAGATGAGAGGAGAGAATTAATCGGAGAATCAAATAAAATTTTTGGAAGCTAATTTTGAGAGATAGCATTAGAGGAAGGATTGAAGGTCTGAGTCACGGGAATTGCAAAATAGAACAAAGGAGAAGGGTGGTTCTGGATTCATTCTTTGTCTTTAATTCAATACTTGTAAATGGGATGATGAATGCTTTAATGATTTTAGTTTTTATTTCATTTGTTATGAACTAATTTACTTATTAGGCTTAAGACGGATCTTATGGTGGAACGATGATTATGTAACCTTTAATTTCAGTTTAATAATCTATCATTCAGTTTATCTATAGTGATTTGTGTTTTAATTTATGAATTGCTTGATCACTAATTTTGTGTGGAATTGTATGGACTCGAGAGATGATATATGAATCTAGACTTATTCACTTTAGCTTGTGTTCTTAAATTCTATGAGTGAATAGAATCTTGATCTATGTTATGGTAGAGATATGCTTAACATCATATGTAATTGGATAGAGAACTTGAACTTAAACTTTCTTTGATTATAATTCACATAGAGATATAGTGAATTAGTTGATTAAGGTGTTTAGCTTAATTCTATCAAATTTGTGGATTTAAGTTAATATGGTATTAGTGAATCGAGATGTGTCTAGTTCTACTTGAGTGTTCTTGATTAATAAACTTGGATAGTGAATTGAACTGGAATATGGTGTAGTAATTAGAGTGATACTTAAAGTGAAGTCGTAAGCCTAATTCTCCATTATTTGCTTGAAATTATAGTTTTTGAGTCTGTTGATTGCTTAGTATTTTTATGTCTTTAGTTATTAACAATTATAATCATTGAATTAGATAGTTTAATAAAATTGAGATTAATATAAAGCTAGTAATTGTTAGGATTAATTTCATACTAGTCTATGTGGGAACGATACTTGATTTATCAGTATATTACTTGTTGACACGTACACTTGCGTGTTAACGTATATAGAATTTACCCGACGCATAGATTACAGAAAGCTAAATAAGGCATCCCTGAAGGATTACTTTCCTCTACCCTTCATTGATCAGATACTGGACCGACTAGTTGGACATGAGTACTATTGCTTACTGGATGGATACTCGGGGTATAACCAAATCGTCATAGCTCCTGAGGATCAAGAGAAGACCACCTTTACATGCCCATATGTCACCTTAGCATTCAGAAGGATGTCCTATGGTTTATGTAACACATCAGCTACATTCTAAAGATGCATGATGGCTATCTTCTCAGACATGGTGGAAAAAGAGGTAGAAGTTTTCATGGATTATTTTAGTCTATGGAAACACTTTTGATAAGTGTTTAGAGAATTTGGTCATGGTCTTAAAGCAGCGTGTGGAAACTAATTTGGTACTTCACTGGGAGAAGTGCCACTTTATGGTTGAAGAAGGGATAATTCTAGGGCACAAGGTTTTTGCTAAAGGTTTAGAGGTTGATAAGGCAAAGCTGGACACGATTGAGAATCTTCCACCGCCGAATTCAGTAAAGGGAATCCGCAGTTTTCTTGAACATACCGGGTTCTACAGAAGGATGCTAAGCCTAGACTTATCAGATGGATCCTTCTCCTTCAGGTATTCGACTTAGAAATAAAGGATAAGAAGGGGACAAAAAATCAAGTAGTAGACCATCTATCAAGGCTGAAAAATCCGGATAAAGATGAATCGGATAAGTGTGTGATCAATGAATCATTCCCGGATGAACAACTATTTAGAGTTAATTCAGAGTTTTCGTGGTATGCGAATTTTGCTAACTATTTGGTGATCAACATCCTTCCCCCTGATCTGACACGATAGCAGAAAAAGAAATTCCTACATGACGTCAAGTGGCACATGTGGGATGAGCCATATTTATTCAGACAGTGCACTGATAAGATGATTCGAAGATGTGTGCCACACAGTGAAGTGAAGAATATCCTACACGAGTGTCATTCATCTGTATATGGTAGACATTATGGTAGTGAGCGGACAATAACCAAGATTCTTCAAGTATGATTCTATTGGCCTACAGTGTTCAAGGATGCCCACCAGTTTGTGAAAACTTGCGATAGATGTCAAAGGTTGGGTAACATATCAAATCGGATTGAGATGCCACTACAAACTATCATGGAAGTGGAAATTTTTGATGTATGGGGAATAAATTTTATTGGGACATTTCCTCCATCTTTCAACAACCTGTACATCTTGCTAGCTATAGATTATGTGTCAAAATGGGTTAAAGCCGTAGCACTCACCACTAACGATGCCAAAGTGGTTCTCAAGTTCTTACATAGGAATATCTTTACAAGATTTGGCATGCCAAGAGCTATTATCAGTGATGAGGGTAGTCACTTCTGCAAAAGATCGGTGAAAGCTCTTTTAACAAAATATGGGGTCAACCATAGGGTTGCTACATCATATCACGTCCCCAAACGAGTGGTTAAGCTGAGGTATCAAACAGAGAGGTGAAGAAGATTTTAGACAAAGTAGTGAACCCAAACAGAAAAGATTGGTCTCTAAAATTGGATGAAGCACTATGGGCTTATAGGACAGCATACAAAACACTAAGTGGGATGCCTCCGTACCAATTGGTCTAGGGGAAAGCATGTCACCTCCTAGTGGAATTACAACATAAAGGTTATTGGGCCATTCAGAAACTTAACTTTGATCAAGTAGTTGCAGGAGAAAAAAGATTGCTCCAATTGAACGAACTAGATGAGTTTCGACTGCAAGCATACAAGAATTTGAAGCTGTACAAGGAAAAGTTTAAGAAGTGGCACGACCAAAAGATCATGAATAGAAAGTTTGAACCTAGACAAGTAGTGTTATTGTTCAATTCACGACTGCGTTTGTTTCGAGGAAAGCTAAAATCTAGATGGTCGGGCCATTCACAATCAAGAGGGTTTTCCCACATGGCACCGTTGAGTTATACAGTAGGAATCCATTGGAAACGTTTAAATTCAATAGTCATTGGCTGAAGCATTATTGGGGTGGCGACATCGACAATGATGTCATCGCAATCACACTTGCCGACGTGCCATGAACATGGAGTAGTCAGGCAGAAAGACTTAAAATCAAGCGCTAATTGGGAGGCAACCCAATTTTTTGTTTATTCTCAGTATTTTTAATTATGCTAATTAATTCATAGTTTAGAGTCTAAGTTAGTTTAAAGTATAAGTTTAGCAATTTATTAGGTAGTTAGTCGAGTCATGCTCTTTAGTAAATTCAACCTTCAATGTTCAATGTTCATGTTGTTATCTTAAACTTATAATTTTATGGTGTTTTAGGTACTTGGGAAGTGCATGGATATGTGTTGGATGCAAAGAATTAGAAAAATCAAGTTCAGCTGCAGTGTACCCCCCGTCGGGGCGAACATTTTATGAAGAAACCCCCCGCCGGGGCGGTGGTCTTGCCTTAGAAGCAGTGTACCCCCCCTCCTCGCCGGGGCAGACAAAATGAATAGGAAACCCCCGCCGGGGCGAGAGTCTTGGTCCAGAAAAAAAATACACCCCTGCCGGGGCGAGCTTCTATAGCTTATCACCCTCGCCTGGGCGGGGGTATCTGAGTTGAACAATTCGGCAGTTACACACATTTAGCCCATCTTCTCCACTTACTTCTCTCAACACCGGCTCTTATACCCCCATTACCCAAGATTAAGCCACACGAATTCCCACTAACCCACAACAATACTTACACTACTTCCTCCCTATAAATCCAAGCCCTAACCACATCAACTTCCTCCCATTTCATACAATTTCAACCATACTAGAGCTTGGATTCTTCTACTTTGGGTTTCACAAGGAGGAGAAGTACTACAATTGGTCTCATCCACTACATCAATACCACCATTGAAGCAATGCACTCACCATAATAAATAAGGGTAAATTTTTGTGCTAATCATTATTCTAAGTTATTCAACATAGTTGGGTTACAGTGGTCAAATTTGAGAGTCTAGTGGGTCATGCACACCAAGTGTTCGATGATTTGTTCAAGTAAATTTTGGGGGCAGCCTGAGTTCATCCATTCTAGTACCATGGCACCAAAACTAGTAGCAAAATGACAACGAGGCGAGAGCTCCGGATCTACAGCACTGACTTGGGCCTTCAACAGAAAAAGTTCATGAGTGCCAACGTCGCTGATCGCTATGACTATCTAGTGACCAAGTCACTAACCCTAGAGCGCGGCTTGGCACCTGACAACGTAGATGGCAAAATGAAACGACAAATACATAAAAAAGAGTGGGATAGGTTCACTGACGAGTTGGAGCCATCGATCGTCAATGTAGTGAAGGAATTCTATGCCAATGTAGATGATATGGCCCCTTTCATAGCATTCGTGAGGGGCAAGCAAGTACCTTTTAGTGCAGACGCCCTTAACAAGTACTACAATCTGCGAGTTCCTGTGGAATGCCAGTACGCCTATTTGCGTGACCACGATCCCGACTGTGAGGCCATTTTGACTGAAATAACAAAGCTGGGCACCACATGGGTCAAGGGCCGAAAAGGGGGCACCATCTTCCATAGCAAGGACCTAAGCTATTTTGGTAAAATATGGTACGCGTTCATGTGCGTCAAGCTATTCTCGTCCACATATACGACAGAGGTGACAAAGGATAAGATACTTCTTTTGTATGTAATCGTGCAAGACTTTCTCATCGACATGGGTGCCATCATCAGTTTCTCTATATGAAGATGCCTACGAGGTCCATTTCCCGGTGGCCGACCACATCCATCCCTTATATGTGGGCTGTGCAGGCAGGCTAGAGTTAGGTGGTCCAGTGTTAAGACTACGTAGATGCCGCTACAGACTTTGGACACAAGGATGATCGCATAATATTCAGTATGGCCCGGGAGCGAGTCACACCGAAGAGGAGTTGGGTTCATATTTCCACTAGCCTCGAAGGATAAGGCTGATGCTGAGGACACCTCTGAAGACGGCGAGTACCAGGTGGATAAGACTACGGGAGAGCAGGCGACTGAGGAGATGCAGCAGACTGACGGACATATATTTAGCTCCCAGTTTTGTAGTCTCCAGAGCCAAACTGATGGACACAACAAAGACGCCAACAGACAGATGAGGAGACTCGCGGCCAGGCAGGACCATATGTTCACATAGGACATATCTCTTCTTTTACTAGAAGTGGTTGATTCTTTATTGATCATTCATTATCTCCATTTATAACTTATTACACCCAAGCATATCCTTTGATATACCCTCACGGTCTTAAGGAATAAGTCAAAGTATAAATCATTATATACAAGATACCATGATGATCTCAAGTCTAAGGATCACTTGTACTACTATCACTCAAGGAATTTCTATTGACAGGTAAGTAAAACTCCATTAGGTATTCCTTAGCGAGTCACGTTCAATGAACTTATTCTCCAATAAGTGCCTACATACTTGCTTTAGTGTCTCCGTAAAAATGATCATGAGATCAATCATTCTCATCCAATAAGCAAGCAACGTATGTACCAAACTATCAGGATTCACTTATCCCCTTTTTAGTAATCCATTGATGGGAAACATTTTAGTTTTTAATATATCTAAGAATTTAAATCTCATCATGATTCTAAAAGCATTGCTTATAACTATGAGTTTATCACATATTATTAAAACACCATCATGTAGATAGACAAATGCCTTTAATAAATAACACTTCTATTAATAAATGCATAAGATTATTTATAAATTATATGCTTTATCATCATACATGTGACACCCCCAAATCCAGGTTCTCTAACCTCAGATTCGGTACTCACGATCTATCATCATCATAAGTATTCTATAACTATTACGAAATAATAAACATACATTGTTCATTATAATAAAGTCTTATAACACGGTCCCAAGGTCTCCATAACCTTAACTTTAAATACACCATTTATCATACAAATAGTTTACTTAAGAAATTCCATCAGATAATAACTAAATTGACATTCAGTCTAAATTACTCCTGGATCTTGCCCTTGCCCTTGTCCTTCGTGTTGGATCCTTCGGGCTTAACTGAAATAGATGTCATGATATAGCAAGAGTAAGCAACTAATTTGCTTCACAAGTTTATATAGACAAGGGAGATATATCATGACTTAGAAAGAAATATTGCGTTCAATGTTCAACAATAATATAAGATTGTGAAGGAACATGAATTAATAATCAACAATTGAATATTTGATAATTGAATAACATGAACTGAGTGGTTTTGAATAACCATGAACATTTGCTAAGGTGCTTAGTGATTAAACTAGACCTCTTAATAAGTTTTGGTATTCAAGGGGATCAGCCTTTCATACCTCGTGATTTATGCATAAACACTTAATAATCCGGCATTGATATCATGCCTTAATCAAATTCTTCCTTTTCTCAGTCAAGAGTTCTTACTATATCAATTTAATAAGAACAGTTATTTAAAACACATTTGATTTAATAAATTTAGACATGCTTGATCTAGCTGATACAATTAGCATAGATCTATTTCATAAAAAGTTCATAAATGAAGAACTTTAATTTAATTCACAGTTCAATAGCAGTAGAACAGAATTCAATTGCACAAAGTGCGAATTTCAATAATCAATATAGACGTGAATAATCATCAATAATTATTCACTAACATGCTTTGAAAATAATAACTCGAGCTTGAGTTAGGAAACTTGCCTCGATCGTAGGTTACGACTACGAAATTAAATTTCTATCCACTATGCAGCTAAATTATCTTCCTTTGAGAGACCTATAAATTAATATTTCAATTAGTCAAAATATAACATTAGATTATGTAATCACATAGATATTATACAATATATTTAGTTCTTATAAACATTATCATGTCTAGATAGTGTTACTATTAATTAACGACTACCTTTAATTCACATAATATTATTAACTTAGATAATATTTAATTCACCTTCTAGTATTATTGGTTTACTAATAATACTTTCATTCACTTACTAATATTATTATTATCTTGGTAATATTTCAATACCTTACTAATATTTTTAATCCTCTTAATAATATTTTAATCATGCATTAATATTATTACCATAATAATATCTTACTTATGCTTTAACATCATTAATAAATTAATAATACTTTCAATCATTTACTAATATTTTATTCACTTACTAATATTATTAATCATTTAATAATATTTTATTCATTTACAAATGTTATTATATTTAATAACATTTTATTTAATCTCAAATATTATTATTTAATAATATTTTAATCATTTAATAATAATACTTTAATATAATATTATTAATCTTTTATTAATATTTTAATCTAGGATTAATATCTTAATCTAATATTATTAATTATTTAATAATATTTTAATAAAATTTTAATCTTAATATTTTTATTTACTTAACAACATCATATTATAATATTATTAATATTATAATAATATTCCAATGATTTACTAAATTAATAAATAATTTATTCTAATTGTTCATCATTTATTAACCCCTTATTTAATATCGATAAAAGGTCATAAGTAATATTTATTATTATAAATTACCAACATGCCCTAAGATAGTCATGATATAATATATTATGAGCATTTAACCATAAAGATCACATTTTTCTCATTAAAGACATCATTTAACTATTTATTTCTTTTTATTTATAATTTAACCATTTTTAGGAAAAATAGCAAACTGATTCCAAAAATTCTCAACTTCCGGATTTTGACAGAATATAAACACACAATGAGCTCCTAATTTTTCTGGAATTTTAGAAAATGATTTACTATTTTTAAAGTGTCTAAAACACTCGAATCTTGCCCCATTTTTCATAAATTTAGTTTTGCTCAGAAAACTCTGAAATTTTTAGGGTATGCTCTCGTAACATATATGAAGCTACTGTAAAAATTTCGGAATTTTCCAGTGTATACACAATGAGACATTAGAAGGTTAATATTTCGGAGTCCTTTACGGAAATAGTCATTACGCACAATATATAACTCGAAACGTGTCCGTTCTTTTTCCTGCATGTACATAACTTCTCAAAGTACCTTTGTGATTTTTCTCAGATTTTTAAAAGACAAGCAACTGACCGAAACAGCCTCATGAAAAATAGATCAGTAGCAAATTTAGGGTTTTCAAAGCCTCAACATGCAAAGCGGACTGTTTTGGGAAAAATAGTCTCAAAAGTTTCAAAATTTCCTAGATTTGTGTTCTACCACTTGGGTTTACTACATAACTCATGTATCTAGTACCCCCCTTCGACGGATCATAATTCCAAGTTGTAAAACTTGAGTTACTCAAGATTTAGTGGAAGAAAAACAAGATTTTTCACTCTTGGAGAACATATGCTCATTTTCTTCCTCTAAGTCTTTGATCTAACACTCAAGTTACTTAGTTCCATACATGATGATATGTAGAACTAGTGTATCTTGAGTATTTGTACATAAACCCATCAAAACTCAAGCTAGCAAAACAAAGTAAAAGAAGAAGATGAAGGTAAGTTATACCTTGACTTAGTTGCTACCTTTCTTGATTTTCCAAAGTAAGTAATATACTTAGGAGACATGAACAACTAACACTCTTATCTCTTCTCTCTATAACCAAAACCCTCTCTCTCTTTTCTCTCTATGAATTTGGCTAGATTGGGAGCAAAAGATAGAAGAAGAAGATGGAGAGAAAATGAGATGTTGGAAGAATGAAATGTGATTACAAAATGAAATGGGCAATTCACTAATAATCCTCCCATAACTATTTTGTTTTCCATTGGATAAAAACTTTGTATTATTATTTCCATTAGGCTAGACATGATTAAATGTGCATAATGGAGTGGCAATCAATGGGAGCTTGACAACATTGTCCTTGTGTTTAATAATTTCTACTAATGGACAAGTTAGCTTAATTATTCCACTTAGGATCCTCTAGCCCATAATATCCTCCATTTAGCTTTTATTTTAAATGCCCAATTTTGATTAATCAAATGTCTAGAATACCCCTAATCAAGTGGGCTAAGTATTGGATTGTGTTTTATTTCTTTTGGGCTTCTTCTTTAATTGTTTTGGGCTATATACTAAACATAGTCTAGCAATTTTAATAATGTTACCCAATTTGATTATTTAGGGCTTCCATTTCCAATCATATGAAGTTTAATTACTTATACATGTGACTATATCTCATAACCTAATTAGATTTACAAGAATTAGGTTTAAAATTATTAGTCACTTGAAATACTATGTTTACCCACTTAAGTTAGTATACATATTAAATACTAACTTTTCCGTATTACCATAATCCTTAGGTTATTTAATAGTCTTACCTAATGTATAATTAGGTTACAAAGCTTTCATTTTTAATGAAATCTATAAATGTATGTATCCATAAGTATAGTATATATGTTAATTGCCACATGCACCACTTCACATATGTGGTCACATATTAAATCCTTATATAACACAAAGTTTAAAAAAAATCGATAATGTACATACATATATGGTGACTTAAAATTCACGGTTATTACATCCTCCCCCCCTTATAAGAATTTCGTCCCCGGAATTTCATATAAGGTTACTTAAAAAGGTGTGGATAATTTTCTCTTATCTTTTCTTCGAGTTCCCACATGGCTTCTTCAGCATTGTGGTTCCTCCAAAGAACTTTTACAGAATGTATAACCTTATTTCGCAATTTTTGTTCCTTTCTATCTAAAATTTTGACCGGAATTTCCTCGTACGACAAATCCCTTTCGACCTGAATTGGCTCGTACGATATCACGTGCTTGTAATCAGGCTTATATGGTCGTAGCACTGACACATAAAACACATTATGAATATGTTCCAGTTCAGGAGGTAGAGCTACCTCGTACGCCACTTCGCCTATCTTCTTCAAGATCTCGAAAGGTCCAATAAATCTCGGACTTTATTTACCTTTCTTTCCAAACCTTATCTTCCCTTTCCAGGGAGATACTTTCAAAAATGCATAGCTTCCCACCTCAAAATCTCTCTTCTGGTGATGTAAGTCTGCATACTTCTTCTGGCGATCTTGAGCTGCTACCAGTCGGGCTCTAATCACCTTGATGGTCTCTACGGTCTGCTGCACCAGTTCTGGTCCCAACAGTCGACGTTCACCTACTTCATCCCAACATAAAGGCGTTCTACATTTCCTTCCATACAGTGCTTCGTACGGCGGCATCCCGATGCTGGCGTGATAGCTATTGTTGTATGCGAACTCTACTAATGGAAGATGATCCTCCCAGCTACCCTTGAAGTCCATCACACAAGCTCTGAGCATCTCTTCAAGTGTTTGAATCGTTCTCTCTCTTTGCCCATCGGTCTGCGGATGATACGCGGTGCTCATCCGTAGCTGCGTCCCCATTCTTTCTTGAAGACTCTTCTAGAAGTTTGACGTGAAACGCGGATCCTTATCCGACACAATAGATACTGGTACGCCATGTCTCGAGATAATTTCCTTGATATATACTTTGGCTAGCTGGTCCAGACTATACCTGATCTTGATCGGCAAAAAGTGAGCAGACTTCGTAAGACGATCTACGATCACCCATATGGCGTCGTGTCCCTTTTGCGTTACTGGAAATCCCACCACAAAATCCATCATGATGTGCTCCCACTTCCACTCTGGAATCTCTAAAGGCTGTAGTAATCCACTCGGTCGTTGATGCTCTGCCTTGACTCTCTGACAAGTTAGACATCTGCTGATGCATTCTGCAACCTCTCTCTTCATGTTTGGCCACCAAAAGTGTTGACGTAAGTCTTGATACATCTTTGTGCTTCCTGGTTGTATCGAGTACCTCGTACTATGCGCTTCTTGCTGAATCTCTTCTCTTAGTTCTGGTACTAACGGTACCCAAATTCGTCCTTCAAATCTCAGCAGTCCGGTGCCATCAATCTTATATTTCAATTCATCCCCTTCAGCTAACCACTTCTTGATGTTGTCGTAATCCTCGTCCTTCTCTTGAGCCCCTTTAATCTTATCTAGTAAAGTTGGGCTCGTTGCCACTGTAAATAATTTCTCGTTGGTCTCTATCGGATACTTAACCTCTAAGTTAAGTCATTCGAAATCTTTCACCAATTCCTCTTGAATGGTCAACTTCAGTAATTTCTCTCTGTCTTTTCTGCTCAGGGCATCTGCCACTACATTTGCTTTGTTTGGATGGTACAGAATCTCACAATCATAATCCTTGATCAATTCTAGCCATCGGCGCTGCCTCATATTTAGCTCTTTCTGTGTGAAGATATACTTCAGACTCTTGTGATCCGTATATATCTCACACTTCTCACCATACAAATAGTGCCTCAAAATCTTCAAGGCAAAAACTACTGCTGCTAATTCTAGGTCATGAGTCGGATAACCCTTCTCATAGTCCTTCAGCTGACGTGAAGCGTACGCAATGACCTTGCCATGCTGCATCAGTACACAGCCAAGACCCTTGTGTGACGCATCACTATACACTACAAATCCTCCCGTATTGTCCAGTAAAGCCAACACAGGTGCTTGACTGAGCCTCTTCTTCAATTCCATGAAACTCTGTTCACATTTTTCCGTCCAAACGAACTTCACTGTCTTTCTAGTAAGGTTGGTCAACGGCGATGCTATCTTTGAAAAATCTTGGATGAATCTTCGATAGTATCCTGCTAATCCCAAGAAACTCCTAATTTCTGTCGGTGTCTTTGGTTGTTTCTAGTAGATAACCGCTTCTACTTTTGCTGGATCTACCGAAACACCATCCTTGTCGATAACGTGACCCAAAAATTGCACTCTTCGCAACCAAAATTCACACTTGGAGAACTTTGCATACAACTTCTCCCTCCTTAACGTCTCCAACACTTTCCTTAGATGTTCAACGTGATCTTCCTCTGTCTTTGAATATACCAGGATGTCATCTATGAACACGACTACAAACTTATCTAAATACTGTTTAAACACTCTGTTCATCAAGTCCATGAATGCTGCTGGCGCATTCGTCAACCCAAAAGACATTACCAGAAACTCAAAGTGTCCATACCGAGTTCTGAATACTGTCTTTGGAACATCTTCCTGTCTCACCTTAAGTTGGTGATAACCGGTCCTCAAGTCGATTTTTGAAAAGTATTTCGCCCCCTTCAACTGATCAAACAAATCGTCGATCCTGGGCAACGGGTACTTGTTCTTAATGGTGACCTTGTTCAACTCCCGGTAGTCGATACAAAGCCTTAATGACCCATCCTTCTTCTTTACGAATAAGACTGGTGCTCCCCATGATGATACGCTTGGTCGAATGTATCCCTTATCTAACAACTCTTGTAGTTGATCCATTAATTCCTTCATTTCTACCGGAGCCATACGATATGGCGCTTTGGATACCGGTGATGTCCCTGGTGCCAAATCGATAACAAACTCTATCTCTCTATCTGGTGGCAATCCCAGAATCTCATCAGGGAAAACGTCAACGAATTCTCTTACAATAGGTATCTGACCCAGTTCACCCTCGACTCGGTGGGTATCCACAATGTGAGCCAAATAACCTATACAACCCTTCCTAAGTAACTTACTTGCTTGCATCATCGTCAGACAACAAGATTGTCTCAGCGATTTACTGCCATGAAATACCACCTTTGACTTATTCGGAGTCTTTAGGTGCACGCACTTTTTCTTACAGTCAATGACCGCTCCATGACTTGATAACCAATTCATCCCGAGGATTACATCAAACTCTCCAAGATGAATCGGTATCAAATCCACGTTAAGCTTAAACCCTCTTACATTAGCACAACAGTTCCTATAGATGCAGTCTATAGGGATAATTTCTTTGTTTGCTACTTCTACATTCATTGGGCGTTCTAATAGTTTATGAGGTAAACTTAATCTTTGAGCAAATTCATCAGATACGAAAGAACATGAAGCTCCCGAATCGAATAACACGTAGGCATTTATATCATTGATCAGAATTATACCTGACACCACCTCCTTGGATGCCACGGCATCTTGCACTGTCATATTGAATGTTCGTGCTGTAGGCTTGTTTGGCTGGGCTGGTCTTCCACTGGTTGTCTTAGTGTTATTGCCCATGTTGCCATTTCCGCCATCCGTGCTTTTCTTCTTCGGGCAATCCTTGATTCGATGTCCCACGTCACCACAGTTAAAGCAACCTCCCTTCTTCACCTTAGGACAATTGGGTGAGGTATGCCCTTCTTGCCCACATGTATAACATACCGTTTTTCCTTTCAAGCACTCCCCCGAGTGACCCTTTCCACAGTTCCCACACACCGACTTCTTTTGTTGCACATTGCATCTCCAGATTACTACCCCCACTGCTCCATTTTCGCTTCTTGTTGTTGCTACCACCACTGCTAACATTCTGATTTCCACCTTCTGCTTTCTTCTTGTTCTTCTCCCGATTGTATTTTGAGACAGCTTCGCTTCCTCCTTCCGCTATAAGAGCTTTTTCCAACGGAGTTGAGAATGATGTGATTTGTAAAACCGCTACCTTACTATAAATCCACGGCTTTAGTCCATTTTCAAACCTTCTCGCTTTTCTCACCTATATGTCCACCTAATGTGGAGCGAATCTGGCCAATTCATTGAACTTCGCAGCATACTCTGATACTGACATATTCTCCTGTTTCAGTTCCAAAAACTTGATCTCCATTCTTGCTTGAATACTCTCAGGGAAGTAGTTCTCAAAGAACAACTTCTTGAATGCTTCCCAAGTCACGATTCCAATTCCGGCTTTATTCTGGTTGGCCTCCCACCAATAGTTAGCCTCATCCTTCATTAAGTAGGTAGCAAAAATTATCTTCTGCTCTTCTGCTACTCTAGCAATAACGAAGGCCTTCTCGATCTCCTTTACCCACGTCTAGGCCTCTATCGGGTTTGTTGTTCCTCTAAACTCTGGCGGTCCTACTGCCTTGAAGTCCTTAAAGGTGACTAGTTGGTTGCCCACCTGATTTCCTGCAGGTTGAGCTTGATTCCTCATGGCTTCAGCCATAATGTTGATAAAATATTGCATTGGATTTTGTTGAGCTCCCGCTGCATTATTAACTGACTCTTCAATCTCTTGGTTCCTCAGTCCACGTCTGGGCGGCATTATCTAGTGAAACAAAATTCTAACACGTTACTCGAGTTTATTATCATATGAATACTTAACATGTAACACTCTATTTTATTTAAACAATCAGATGATCAATATGTGAGAGTTTTAAATTACCAAGATGTGGAAGTTTTTCTCCCTGATTAGTGGGTTAAGTTTGTTTTTAAAGAACATTTTCCAAATCAGTCTACTAGATTCGCATAACATTAAATAGACAATTTACTATTTAAAATTTTCCAACACATCATACTAATACTGCATTTATATTCATACACCAATCTTCAGTGACTTACATAATTAATATAGGTATATTTTATAAATGCTACTATCCCATTTTAAACACAAAAGATGGGATTAACTCATAATGATACCTCCCTACAACACAATAGGCATAGTACCTAACTACTTACTACCTCACACCTGCTGAGGTTTACATCATCATAAAACCTTACTACACAAAAAGAAAGGTACTAATACATCTATCTACAACTGGGTCATCACATCATCACCACTGGTGGCCCTGCCGGGTCACCTGCACAGGCTCCTAGGGAAGCAACTGCTCCAGAACTCTACGTCGAACGGATCGACTAGACTCTCCTATCTCTGAGTGGACCCTCCTAGCCCCACTGCGCTGGCCCTCATACACTGCGTCTAATGCCAGTCCTAAAGTCTCTACCCTGACCTTCATGGCATCCAGTACAATCTCTAATAGGTCCACTTGCTTGGCCGACTTATGAAATGCCTCCTCCACCCTTATCTTATCGGCAATCTCTACGTCAAGCTCACTCTGCATCGCCAGATGCTCTACGCTCAGTGCTGCGAACTTTTCCTTCTCATGCTCTAGCTGGACTCGCATCTCTGCTAGCTCCATCAGTGCCTGATGAGCATCATCCTTATACTGCTGCTCCATGTGCTGATGGTTCATATTCTCCGCCTCCAGCTGCAAAATCCTTTGCTCTTGAGCATGGTTTTTCTCTAACAGGTTATTGATCATCACATCTTTCGAGGTGTCTGACACCTCCTCTGGAACGACCTCCTCTTGCTCTACAGAATGGCTCCCCTGACTATCACCTGGCATCCTATAAAACAAGGATACAACATCAGTACTACAATAAAATATATTCATTGATGAAATGAAACAATATTTTATTAAGTACAACACATACTCGATGAATTTCCATAATCCATCTCCTAACGTACTTTATAAGAGTTTTCTACTAAGGTTATAACCTAGGTTTCGGATTCCTAATGTTTATAACCTACAGCTTTGATACCAACATGTGACACCCCCAAATCCAGGTTCTCTAACCTCAGATTCGGTGCTCACGATCTATCATCATCATAAGTATTCTATAACTATTACAAAATAATAAACATACATTGTTCGTTATAATAAAGTCTCAAAACACGGTCCCAAGGTCTCCATAACCTTAACTTTAAATACACCATTTATCATACAAATAGTTTGCTTAAGAAATTCCATCAGATAATAACTAAATTGACATTCAGTCTAAATTACTCCTGGATCTTGCCCTTGCCCTTGTCCTTCGTGTTGGATCCTTCGGGCTTAACTGAAATAGATGTCATGATATAGCAAGAGTAAGCAACTAATTTGCTTCACAAGTTTATATAGACAAGGGAAATATATCATGACTTAGAAAGAAATATTGCGTTCAATGTTCAACAATAATATAAGATTGTGAAGGAACATGAATTAATAATCAACAATTGAATATTTGATAATTGAATAACATGAACTGAGTGGTTTTGAATAACCATGAACATTTGCTAAGGTGCTTAGTGATTAAACTAGACCTCTTAATAAGTTTTGGTATTCAAGGGGATCAGCCTTTCATACCTCGTTATTTATGCATAAACACTTAATAATCCGGCATTGATATCATGCCTTAATCAAATTCGTCCTTTTCTCAGTCAAGAGTTCTTACTATATCAATTTAATAAGAACAGTTATTTAAAACACATTTGATTTAATAAATTTAGACATGCTTGATCTAGCTGATACAATTAGCATAGATCTATTTCATAAAAAGTTCATAAATGAAGAACTTTAATTTAATTCACAGTTCAATAGCAGTAGAACGGAATTTAATTGCACAAAGTGCGAATTTTAATAATCAATATAGACGTGAATAATCATCAATAATTATTCACTAACATGCTTTGAAAATAATAACTCGAGCTTGAGTTAGGAAACTTACCTCGATCGTAGGTTATGGCTACGAAATTAAATTTCTATCCACTATGCAGTTAAATTATCTTCCTTTGAGAGACCTATAAATTAATCTTTCAATTAGTCAAAGCATAACATTAGATTATGTAATCACATAGATATTATACATTACATTTAGTTCTTATAAACATTATCATGTCTAGATAGTATTACTATTAATTAACGACTACATTTAATTCACATAATATTATTAACTTAGATAATATTTAATTCACCTTCTAGTATTATTGGTTTACTAATAATACTTTCATTCACTTACTAATATTATTATTATCTTAGTAATATTTCAATACCTTACTAATATTATTAATCCTCTTAATAATATTTTAATCATGCATTAATATTATTACCATAATAATATCATACTTATGCTTTAACATCATTAATAAATTAATAATACTTTCAATCATTTACTAATATTTTATTCACTTACTAATATTATTAATCATTTAATAATATTTTTATTCCTTTACTAATGTTATTATATTTAATAACATTTTATTTAATCTCAAATATTATTATTTAATAATATTTTAATCATTTAATAATAATACTTTAATCTAATATTATTAATCTAGGATTAATATCTTAATCTAATATTATTAATTATTTAATAATATTTTAATGAAATTTTAATCTTAATATTTTTATTTACTTAACAACATCATATTATAATATTATTAATATTATAATAATATTCCAATGATTTACTAAATTAATAAATAATTTATTCTAATTGTTCATCATTTATTAACCCCTTATTTAATATCCATAAAAGGTCATAAGTAATATTTATTATTATAAATTACCAACATGCCCTAAGATAGTCATGATATAGTATATTATGAGCATTCAAGCATAAAAATCACATTTTTCTCATTAAAGACATCATTTAACTATTTATTTCTTTTTATTCATAATTTAACCATTTTTAGGAAAAATAGCAAACTGATTCCAAAAATTCTCAACTTCCGAATTTTGACAGAATATAAACACACAATGATCTCCTAATTTTTCTGGAATTTTAGAAAATGATTTACTATTTTTAAAGTGTCTAAAACACTCGAATCTTGCCCCATTTTTCATAAATTGAGTTTTGCTCAGAAAACTCTAAAATTTTCAGGGTATTCTCTCGTAACATATATGAAGCTACTGTAAAAATTTCGGAATTTTCCAGTGTATACGCAGTGAGACATTAGAAGGTTAATATTTCGGAGTCCTTTACGGAAATAGTCATTACGCAAAATATATAACTCGAAACGTGTCCGTTCTTTTTCCTGCATGTACATAGCTTCTCAAAGTACCTCTGTTATTTTTCCTAGATTTTTAAAAGACAAGCAACTGACCAAAACAGCCTCATGAAAAATGGATCAGTAGCTAATTTAGGGTTTTCAAAGCCTCAACATGCAAAGCAGACTGTTTTGGGAAAAATAGTCTCAAAAGTTTCAAAATTTCCTAGATTTGTGTTCTACCACTTGGGTTTACTACATAACTCATGTATCTAGTACCCCCCTTCGACGGATCATAATTCCAAGTTGTAAAACTTGAGTTACTCAAGATTTAGTGGAAGAAAAACAAGAGTTTTCACCCTTGGAGAACATATGCTCATTTTCTTCCTCTAAGTCTTTGATCTAACACTAAAGTTACTTAGTTCCATACATGATGATATGTAGAACTAGTGTATCTCGAGTATTTATACATAACCCCATCAAAACTCAAGCTAGCAAAACAAAGTAAAAGAAGAAGATGAAGGTAAGTTATACCTTGACTTAGTTGCTACTTTTCTTGATTTTCCAAAGTAAGTAATATACTTAGGAGGCATGAACAACTAGCACTCTTATCTCTTCTCTCTATAACCAAAACCCTCTCTCTCTTTTCTCTCTATAAAGTTGGCTAGCTTGGGAGCAAAAGTTAGAAGAAGAAGATGGAGATAAAATGAGATGTTGGAAGAATGGAATGTGATTACAAAATGAAATGGGCAATTCACTAATAATCCTCCCATAACTATTTTGTTGTCCATTGGGTAAAAAATTTGTATTATTATTTCCATTAGGCTAGACATGATTAAATGTGTATAATGGAGTGGCAACCAATGGGAGCTTGACAACATTTTCCTTGTGTTTAATAATTTCTACTAATGGACAAGTTAGCTTAATTATTCCACTTAGGATCCTCTAGCCCATAATATCCTCCATTTAGCTTTTATTTTAAATGCCCAATTTTGATTAATCAAATGTCTAGAATACCCCTAAACAAGTGGGCTAAGTATTGGATTGTGTTTTATTTCTTTTGGGCTTCTCCTTTAATTGTTTTGGGCTATATACTAAACATAGTCTAGCAATTTTAATAATGTTACCCAATTTGATTATTTAGGGCTTCCATTTCCAATCATATGAAGTTTAATTACTTATACATGTGACTTTATCTCATAACCTAATTAGATTTATAAGAATTAGGTTTAAAATTATTAGTCACTTGATATACTATGTTTACCCACTTAAGTTAGTATACATATTAAATACTAACTTTTCCGTATTACCATAACCTTTAGGTTATTTAATAGTCTTACCTAATGTATAATTAGGTTACAAAGCCTTCATTTTTAATAAAATCTATAAATGTATGTATCCATAAGTATAGTATATATGTTAATTGCCACATGCACCACTTCACATATGTGGTCACATATTAAATCCTTATATAACACAAAGTTTAAAAAAAAATCGATAATGTACATACATATATGGTGACTTAAAATTCATGGTTATTATAATACATGATTGGCTTATATGCTTACTACTTTCACAATAAGCGTGGTTAGAGCGTCTTGACCTCTCAACTCGGGGTTTTTGTTATGTCGATTGTGAAAGAATTTTATGCTAATGTATCAGAGGCAAATGACAAAGTTTTTATTGTTCGAGGAAAGTTTGTACCTTTTGATAGTTTATTAAACAATGCTTACAACCTGACACCAATTGAAAATGATGAATTCAAACACTACACAAGGAAGAACTTAATTAGGATGAGGTGATCCAATGTTTATGCAAGCCTGGAGCACAATAAACCATAAGAGGCGACAAAGCAGTTTCTTTTCCTAGAGGAGAACTAAGCAAATATGGTAAGGATTGGTTCTATTTTTTATAAGAAAAATTAATGCCTTCTTCACATATTTTAGATGTTTTCAAGTCCAAGGCAGTTCATTTATTTGTTATTGTTATGGGAAATAATATAAATGTGGGAAGTCATCTACATATCAATCCTCACAACACTGAGAGGAAGTTTCACTGGCAAACTTTCACACCCATCACTCATTTATGAATTGTGTAGGAATGCTGGAGTTATATGGGGCCCAAATGAATTTTTGAGCAGCCAAAGTCAGTGTTAGACAGTAACACCATTGACCAATTTAAGGAATAGATTTGAGGCTTCCTTGACATAAGGGGTGCTGGCTATAGGACAGAGGAAGATGTTGTTGATACTGCTGTTACAGCTGCTGAGGCTGAGGCTGCTATTGCTGCAAGACGTGTTGGAGGTGCATGACCATCTCATTCAGCTAGACGAGAAGGTCGAGGATCAGGTTCAGCTTCTCCGGCTAGTGATACATTGGATTTTTTGCTTACGAAGGTCAAGGCTTTACGTGGAGTTACATATAACCTGGGACGAGGCCAGGAGCAGTTATTAAGGTTGTCTCGCCAGCAAACACGTCGAGTGGACTAGATAGCGAGATGAGTTGTCACATTTGTGGATTACCTAAACGAGGTCAACACCATTTTTGCCAATCACTTCAACGTGACCGATTTAGATCCTATTCATTTCCCGCCACCACCGGTGTTCCTCAATATGGCTTTCGAGACGGAGGAGGAGACGGAGAGTGACGACTTCACGGATGCAGATGACTGAATTTTTCTAGGGAATTATATAAGTATTACATTGAGTGCAATGTAATATTTTAGTTTAGGGGCATTGATCAAGACTGTTGGTTTTTAAGACTTATTTTTATGGTTAGTTTGGGTTTGGATTTGGTTTAAGAGTTATTTTTATTTATTTGGTGTGACAACCCGAATTTTTATAAGTTATTAAAATAAGAATTTAATAATTAAAATTCTTATTATGAGATATATATATATATATATATATATATATATATATATATATATATATATATATATATATATATATTTTAAATTATGTGTTTTGGTGTGAGGAAATTAAATTTACATGAGATTTAATAGTTGATTAAACTATTAAAGAAAGTGAAGAAAATTAGTTATGAAAAATGAATATGGTGGCAAGAGAAATTAACTAAATAATATTAGTTAATTAAGATGGAAATTATATTATGGAATAATATAATTTAATTGGTATGCCTTGTTGGTAATGAAATTATTATGAATTTAATTTTGTAAATAAAGCGAGTAATTCACTTAATTTAAATAATGAATTAATGTAAATATAATTATTTTAATAAAGTGGGAATGTAATATATTACATGTAAGAGTAATGCGTTTATGTAATGGCTTAATATATAATATTTAGCCAATTGAATGTAAATTAACTATGAGAATGAGAAGGACCAATATAATTATAAATAAATATTGGTGTTAGGATTAATGAATTAAATAAATATTTAAGTTGTGATTAAAAGTATGGATTAAATAAATTGTCTCGGGATAATTTATAGAAGGAAAGAAATTGATTAATTATACATAATAATTGTATAATTTATTAAAATAATTAATGAATTAAATACTTATCATTTTAATGAAATGTTTATTATTTTACATAGATGTATTTATGAATATAATTTCATAATGTATAAGTATAATAATTATTTTACATTGTATGATGCCTTCAAAGAGATTTGTTATGTATTAAATTTGAATTTGCATCAGTTAGCTTGGGTGTTGAGCGCACATGCACTATATCAGTGATTACAGTTTAAGATTTGATGATTGATAGGAATTTACTGATTGGTTTTGGTATGAAGTAATGTCATGTTTGCTTGATTTCTCTATGGCCGGTTGAACAGACTTGTTTCTATCACTACTGCTGGATTCGTAGGCATATAGACTAGTTGTATGAAAATCCATTGCATTGCATTACATAGCACTTTTGCGTTGTTTTGTGCTTGAGGAGTAGCACGAATTTAAGTTTGGGGGAGTTTGATGAGTGTGTTTTATACCTACGATTTGGCCTCTAATTTGAGCTTAAACGATGTTAAGTTTTAATAATTATGTTCGTTTTTACTTGTTTAGTGTTGTTTTGTGTTTAGGTGTGGTGGCATAGCATTTGGACTTAAAAGGTGGGTTCGTGACGAAATTTGGCAAGGAAATGAGCAATATTTGGATTGCAGCAGAAGGGACCCCCGCCGGGGCGAACATTCTACATAAAAAAAACCCCGCTGTGGTAGGGGTACCTAATCGAACACAGTAGCACCCCCCACCGGAGCGGGCATCTATAGCTTATAACCCTATGCCGGGGCGGGGGTGCGGGATAAGCAAGTCTCCTATTTGAACTGTATTGCTGCAGATGCGTGATGAATAGAGGTTGGCATGGCTTATAACTGTATTGGGCGTCGAAGTATGGTCAGAATACGTGTCCTAAGCTGGATATTAATAAGAAACAACAAGGGAGATGAGAGGAGAGAATTAATCGGAGAATCAATTAAAATTTTTGGAAGCTAATTTTGAGAGATAACATTGGAGGAAGGATTGAAGGTCTGAGTCACGAGAATTGCAAATTAGAACAAAGGAGAAGGGTGGTTCTGAATTCATTATTTGTCTTTAATTCAATACTTGTAAATGGGATGATGAATGCTTTAATGATTTCAGTTTTTATTTCATTTGTTATGAACTAATTTACTTATTAGGCTTATGACGGATCTTATGGTGGAACGATGATTATGTAACCTTTAATTTCAGTTTAATAATCTATCATTCAGTTTATCTATAGTGATTTGTGCTTTAATTTATGAATTGCTTGATCACTAATTTTGAGTGGAATTGTATGAACTCGAGAGATAATATATGAATCTAGACTTATTCACTTTAGCATGTGTTCTTAAATTCTGTGAGTGAATAGAATCTTAATCTATGTTAGGGTAGAGATATGCTTAACATCATATGTAATCGGATAGAGAACTTGAACTTAAACTTTCTTTGATTATAATTCACATAGAGATATAGTGAATTAGTTGATTAAGGTGTTTAGCTTAATTCTATCTAATTTGTGGATTTAAGTTAATATGGTATTAGTGAATCGAGAGGTGGCTAGTTCTACTTGAGTGTTCTTGATTAATAAACTGGGATAGTGAATTGAACTGGAATATGGTGTAGTAATTAGAGTGATACTTAAAGTGAAGTCGTAAGCCTAATTCTCCATTATTTGCTTGAAATTATAGTTTTTGAGTTTGTTGATTGCTTAGTATTTTTATGTTTTTAGTTATTAACAATTATAATCATTGAATTAGATAGTTTAATAAAATTGAGATTAATATAAAGCTGGTAATTGTTAGGATTAATTTCATACTAGTCTATGTGGGAACGATACTTGATTTATCATTATATTACTTGTTGACCACGTACACTTGCGTGTTAACGTATATAGAATTTACCCGACGCATAGATTACAGAAAGCATAATAAGGCATCCCGGATGGATCACTTTCCTCTACCCTTCATTGATCAGATACTGGAGCGACTAGTTGGACATGAGTACTATTGCTTACTGGATGGATACTCGGGGTATAACCAAATCGTCATAGCTCCTGAGGATCAAGAGAAGACCACCTTTACATGCCCTTATGTCACCTTAGCATTTAGAAGGATGTCCTTTGGTTTATGTAACACATCAGCTACATTCGAAAGATGCATGATGACTATCTTCTCAGACACGGTGGAAAAAGAGGTAGAAGTTTTCATGGATTATTTTAGTCTATGGAAACACTTTTGATAACTGTTTAGAGAATTTGGTCATGGTCGTAAAGCAGTGTGTGGAAACTAATTTGGTACTTCACTGGGAGAAGTGTCACTTTATGGTTGAAGAAGGGATAATTCTGGGGCACAAGGTTTAGAGGTTGATAAGGCAAAGCTGGACACCATTGAGAATCTTCCACCACCGAATTTAGTAAAGGGAATCCACAGTTTTCTTGAACATACCGGGTTCTATAGAAGGATGCTAAGCCTAGACTTATCAGATAGATCCTTCTCATTCAGGTATTCGACTTAGAAATAAAGGATAAGAAGGGGACAAAAAATCAAGTAGCAGACCATCTATCGAGGCTGAAAAATCCGGATAAAGATGAAGCGGATAAGTGTGTGATCAATGAATCATTCCCGGATGAACAACTATTTAGAGTTAATTCAGAGTTTTCGTGGTATGCGAATTTTGCTAACTATTTGGTGATCAACATCCTTCCCCCTGATCTGACGCGATAGCAGAAAAAGAAATTCCTACATGACATCAAGTGGTACATGTGGGATGAGCCATATTTATTCAGACAGTGCGCTGACAAGATGATTCGAAGATGTGTGTCATACAGTGAAGTGAAGAATATCCTACACGAGTGTCATTCATCTGTATATGGTGGACATTATGGTAGTGAGCGAACAATGACCAAGATTCTTTGAGCATGATTCTATTGGCCTACAGTGTTCAAGGATGCCCACCAGTTTGTGAAAACTTGCGATAGATGTCAAAGGGTGGGTAACATATCAAAGAGGATTGAGATGCCACTACAAACTATCATGGAAGTGGAAATTTTTGATGTATGTGGAATAGATTTTATGGGGACATTTCCTCCATCTTTCAACAACCTGTACATCTTGCTAGCTATAGATTATGTGTCAAAATGGGTTAAAGCCGTAGCACTCACCACTAACAATGCCAAAGTGGTTCTCAAGTTCTTACATAGGAATATCTTTACAAGATTTGGCATGCCAAGAGCTATTATCAGTGATGAGGGTAGTCACTTTTGCAAAAGATCGGTGACAGCTCTTTTAACAAAATATGGGGTCAACCATAGGGTTGCTACATCATATCACGTCCCCAAACGAGTGGTTAAGCTGAGGTTTGAAACAGAGAGGTGAAGAAGATTTTAGACAAAGTAGTGAACCCAAACAGAAAAGATTGGTCTCTAAAATTGGATGACTCACTATGGGCTTATAGGACAGCATACAAAACACTAATTGGGATGCCTCCGTACCAATTGGTCTACGGGAAAGCATGTCACCTCCTAGTGAAATTACAACATAAAGGTTATTGGGCCATTCAGAAACTTAACTTTGATCAAGCAGCTGCAGGAGAAAAAAGATTACTCCAATTGAACGAACTAGATGAGTTTCGACTGCAAGCATACGAGAATTTGAAGCTGTACAAGGAAAAGTTTAAGAAGTGGCACGACCAAAAGATCATGAATAGAAAGTTTGAACCTGGACAAGTAGTGTTATTTTTTAATTCACGACTGCGTTTGTTCCTAGGAAAGCTAAAATCTAGATGGTCGGGCCATTCACAATAAAGAGGGTTTTACCACTTGGCGCCGTTGAGTTATACAGTAGGAATCCATTGGAAACGTTTAAAGTCAATAGTCATTGGCTGAAGCATTATTGTGGTGGCGACATCGACAATGATGCCATCGCAATCACACTTACCGACGTGCCATGAACATGGAGTAGTCAGGCAGAAAGACTTAAAATCAAGCGCTAATTGGGAGGCAACCCAATTTTTTGTTTATTCTCAGTATTTTTAATTATGCTAATTAATTCATAGTTTAGAGTCTAAGTTAGTTTGAAGTATAAGTTTAGCAATTTATTAGGTAGTTAGTCGTGTCATGCTCTTTAGTAAATTCAACCTTCAATGTTCAATGTTCATGTTGTTATCTTAAACTTATAATTTTATGGTGTTTTAGGTACTTGGGAAGTGCATGGATATGTGTTGGATGCAAAAAATTAGAAAAATCAAGTTCAGCTGCAGTGTACCCCCCGTCGGGGCGAACATTTTATGAAGAAACCCCCCGCCGGGGCGGTGGTCTTGCCTTAGAAGCAGTGTACCCCCCCTCCTCGCCGGGGCAGACAAAATGCATAGGAAACCCCCGCCGGGGCGAGAGTCTTGGTCCAGAAAAAAAATACACCCTCGCCGGGGCGGGCTTCTATAGCTTATCACCCTCGCCTGGGCGGGGGTACGGGAGTTGAACAATTCGGCAGTTACACACATTTAGCCCATCTTCTCCACTTACTTCTCTCAACACCGGCTCCTATACCCCCATTACCCAAGATTAAGCCACACGAATTCCCACTAACCCACAACAATACTTACACTACTTCCTCCCTATAAATCCAAGCCCTAACCACATCAACTTCCTTCCATTTCATACAATTTCAACTATACTAGAGCTTGGATTCTTCTACTTTGGGTTTCACAAGGAGGAGAAGTACTACAATTGGTCTCATCCACTACATCAATACCACCATTGAAGCAATGCACTCACCATAATAAATAAGGGTAAATTTTTGTGCTAATCATTATTCTAAGTTATTCAACATAGTTGGGTTACAGTGGTCAAATTTAAGAGTCTAGTGGGTCATGCACACCAAGTGTTCGATGATTTGTTCAAGTAAATTTTGGGGGCAGCCTGAGTTCATCCATTCTAGTACCATGGGACCAAAACTAGTAGCAAAATGACAACGAGGCGAGAGCTCCGGATCTACACCACTAACTCGGGCCTTCAACAGAAAAAAGTTCATGAGTGCCAACGTCGCTGATCGCTATGACTATCTAGTGACCAAGTCACTAACCCCAGAGCGCGGCTTGGCACCTGACAACGTAGATGGCAAAATGAAACGACAAATACATAAAAAAGAGTGGGATAGGTTCACTGACGAGTTGGAGCCATCGATCGTCAATGTAGTGAAGGAATTCTATGCCAATGTAGAGGATATGGCCCCTTTCATAGCATTCGTGAGGGTCAAGCAAGTACCTTTTAGTGCTGACGCCCTTAACGAGTACTACAATCTGCGAGTTCCTGTGGAATGCCAGTACGCCTATTTGCGTGACCACGATCCCGACTGTAAGGCCATTTTGACTGAAATAACAAAGCCGGGCACCACATGGGTCAAGGGCCGAAAAGGGGGCACCATCTTCCATAGCAAGGACCTAAGCCATTTTGGTAAAATATGGTACGCGTTCATGTGCGTCAAGCTATTCTCGTCCACATATATGACAGAAGTGACAAAGGATAAGATACTTCTTTTGTATGTAATCGTGCAAGACTTTCTCATCAACATGGGTGCTGTAACAACCCCAAAATAGGTCCATTCCATCCAACCTATTCTGAGTCGCCAAATACATGGTACAGAAAATAACTACAACTTTATTACAACAATTGTCGTGCAAAATACAACAACACATATGCTGTGAGTTTGGATACAAATATATACCAAATGTGACTCATGTTCCAATCGTGGACATCACCTCACAATGACACCTTACATAAAGGTATAGTCAAAAACTGTTTTAGAAATTAGAATCTTTGGGAAGTGCTCAAGGAAACCTTCGTACATGGGAAGCCATGCGTCTAGGTTATGATAGATATCATATGGCCACAGAATTATTCTTGGTTGACCCAATAGACCCCAAAGAAAAACAAGAAGATTACTATCATATTCTTCCCAATGGTGAGTCTTCTCTTGACTTATCATTATCTCCACTGTCTCTAATTGAGAATTATACTTCAAACAAACACCAAGATTATATAGGTAATGCTCGTATATATACTCAACAAGTGGATGAGCACAACCCTGTCTTATGATGACACGAGGTTGTATGTCGTTAGACATCTTGTATGATAGTGGCAAACCACCCTTCCAACGTTGGGTACACCTTACCCTATTGGATTCACCAAATATAACTACTAAATGAACTTTTCTATACTGCTTCGGGAGAACATCCACAGCTAGAGACCACCATTCTATTTCCCCGTTACCCTCGCTCGACCCAGCTACACTCTTATTACCTGAAAGGAATTGTGAAGCAAAAGGGTGAGCACAACTAGCTCAGTAAAGAATATCATGACTAAAGATAATTAAATTATCAATAGCCTTCATCAATAATAAATCAGAGATTTAGAACATATGGTAAATGATAAAAATTTCAACCATAGCTGCAGCGGAACGAGCAATCCATTAGAAGAGTCAAATAGACTATAAAGTCTATTATCTTCTCCATGTTAAAAATCCATCAACAATGTTTTATCCCTGTAACATCAATCAACAGTTCCTTTCCACAATCATATGAATAACTCATAATCATAATTGTGATTCTAAATTTTTCTTCGCACCCAGGACGAAGAATATTTTCATCACATGTCTTTACCTGAAACATCAAAGATCATGGTTATACCAAATCACAGTTCCTGTTCATAATCATACTAATAAATCCATCTTTGCACTACGACCAAAGATATTCAACAACAGTTCATCTTTGCACTACAGGCCAAAGATATTCATCAACAGACCATCTTTGCACTACAGGCCAAAGATATTCAACAACAGTTCATCTTTGCACTACAGGCCAAAGATATTCATCAATAATTCATCTTTGCACTACGGCCAAAGATATTCATCAACAGTTCATATTTGCACTACAGGTCAAATATATTCATCAACATTTCATATTTGCACTACAGGCCAAATATATTAATATCTCAAAGAAATATATAATCATTTCAGAATTTATATAAACAATAATTATAACCATGTTAATCAATTCACCTTTGCACTTAAGCTAAAGATATTCACTTATAAATTCAATGGTCATGATCATACCAGTCAACAATTCAACTTTGCACTACTGGCCAAAGAGAACCCATAGTCATGATCATACCAATAATTTACCCATCTTTACACTCAAGCGAAAGAGAATTTCAACATCAAGGTTATAAAAATATTATATATGATAATAATATGATCAACATATAGTTTTAATCTCAAGAGTAATATTCGTAACTCATGAATAGTAAATCGTGAATAGTAACTCATGAATAGTAACCCCGACACAAAAGATAGAAATTCCACAATAAAATCCATACCCATATTTCGGTATAATGATATTGAAAGAATAATATTTCTTAAGCTTATAAACAATTTATTTTAAATTGTTTACACTTTACTAAATAATGCATTTAATCATTCTAAAATACCAAACTCATAAGATTTTATCACCAATAATCAAAACCCTCATCAAAAATCTGCATATACCTCATATAGGATTCTCAAGCCATAAAATCCTATTTTTCAATTTTCTTACTTCGCATAACATATTTAATTCATTTACTCATAACTAGTCCATTTTCATGAAAAATACCAAATCAGTTCCAAAAATATTTCTTTTCTGGGATTTAGCATAATATAGTCCCATAGTGAACATATATTTTTCTCAGAATTTTTAAAAGTCATTTACTATTTTTCATATGGCCAAAATAGCCGAATATTTAGACATTTATCAAAAATTGTACTTTTGTCTAAAAATTCTGAAATTTACAGAGTATACTTCTATCATATACATGTACTCCCAATAAAAATTTCATCAATTTTGGAGTTAACCACAAGGAATTATAAGCGGTTACTTTTAAAATAGTCTTTTCTCATAAAATTCATAACTCTCAATCTATACATCCAAAAATCACCATTTTTGGACACAATCAATAAAACTCATCAAAATATTATTTCAAATTTTTCCAGAATTTTTGAAGTTCAGAAAAATTACGAAACTGAAAATCATAACAACCCTTAAAATCCCTTACTATCCCTTACTATCCCTTACAATCCCTTACCTCAAAAGAGCAGTACTTCTGACTGGATATCGGATATGATGCTGAAGAAAACTTGCACTGATGAATAGCAACTCACCAAGTATCTAAAAACTCACAAAATATGGTTCATAATATAGAGAGAGAAAGAGAGAAAGCTTATGTTTCTGGTGTGATTTTCAATTCTAACTTAGCCCTCTATTTATAGGAAAATTTTGGTAGGTTTGACCTGTAACCTGATGGCTTTACCTGCTACTATTCCCACCCACCACATTTGAAATATAATTCAGCACATTTCTTCACCAACCACAAGTGGGGCCCACCAATTCTAGAATTTTCCATCAAAATGATAAACTCCGAAAATTCAACAATTTCTGAACCAGTCATCTTGTAAAATTCGTAATAAATTATACGTTCATTTTTAACGGTTCAAAATTTGTGGACATATACTCAACTTATATATGTATAACATATCCAAAAATTACCACGATCCAACGGTCGGATTAAAAATTATAACCCCCGTAAAATATCTCAAAAATCCTAATTTTTAATACCTCCATTCTGACAAAAATACTGATAAAAATCTCAACATTAACTCCTTTATTTTTAACCATAAAAATATATCCCTCGTTTATATCCACATAAAATAAATATTTTCTTATCATATGAATCAATAATTAATTATTCACAAATAATATTACAGAATCACATTTATGACAACCAGGCCATTCCCAGGAAAGAGGGGGCTTTCCAATAAGGATTTCTCCTTACTGGCGCGCAATTAGATGACCAAACCTCTCCTTAGACAGAACTTTCTAGACATTGCCAATAATGCTATCTAATAATACTATTCAAATAATATGAATTATTGATCTGATAATAGGAAATACTGTGCAGCAACAACAATTATATAAAATTTCAACGTAGCAATTATTGAATCAATAAAATAAAATATTGAACAGTAATTACTGTAACAATTATTGAGTAGTGCCTTCTTACGTAAGAATCAATAATTTCAAAAATACTGTGCAATACCGTGTGCTACTGTGCAATAACGCGTATTACTGTATTTTAATCACCGGGTATTCCAATAGTGTTAACGGTAACAACTATACCGTTATTTGTAAAAACTCAAATTTGTCATTTTCTTCACCCGACAGTTATTCTGTTATGGGGCCCACAAATGGCTGCGCCGTCGTACGAATATTCCCCGACAGAAAGAATATTCCACGACCAAACGAATATTCCCCGACAACAATGATTATTTTATAACCACTTGTGTATTTTGAAAAATTTTCACATTTCATCCATAACTTTAACTTTTTATCAATTTAACCATTTACTGAATTGTAATTATAAGAAAAATTGAATACTTTTATTTCATAAAATTCGGGGTCTTACAATCTCCCCTCCTTATGAAATTTCGTCCTCGAAATTTACGTACCTGGTATTTCAAAGAATTGAGAATACATTCCTTTCATTTCAGATTCCATCTTCCTTGTCATCATAATTTCTCCATTGCTCATCTCCTGTATTTCATATATCATTCTAGAATACAGCTTCAAAACAAGGGTTAATTTAACAAATTAACATATCACATAATATCCCGATATTATGACTGACCAACAAATAAGCTTAGGTAGGACACACTAGCGAAGGATTTACTCATCTCTCCCCTCCTAGTTATATTCCCCGATCTCCGCCAGAGATCATATCCCTAAGCTCTGATACCAAATGTAACAACCCCAAAATAGGTCCATTCCATCCAACCTATTCTGAGTCGCCAAATACATGGTACAGAAAATAACTACAACTTTATTACAACAATTGTCGTGCAAAATACAACAACACATATGCTGTGAGTTTGGATACAAATATATACCAAATGTGACTCATGTTCCAATCGTGGACATCACCTCACAATGACACCTTACATAAAGGTATAGTCAAAAACTGTTTTAGAAATTAGAATCTTTGGGAAGTGCTCAAGGAAACCTTCGTACATGGGAGGCCATGCGTCTAGGTTATGATAGATATCATATGGCCACAGAATTATTCTTGGTTGACCCAATAGACTCCAAAGAAAAACAAGAAGATTACTATCATATTCTTCCCAATGGTGAGTCTTCTCTTGACTTATCATTATCTCCACTGTCTCTAATTGAGAATTATACTTCAAACAAACACCAAGATTATATAGGTAATGCTCGTATATATACTCAACAAGTGGATGAGCACAACCCTGTCTTATGATGACACGAGGTTGTATGTCGTTAGACATCTTGTATGATAGTGGCAAACCACCCTTCCAACGTTGGGTACACCTTACCCTATTGGATTCACCAAATATAACTACTAAATGAACTTTTCTATACTGCTTCGGGAGAACATCCACAGCTAGAGACCACCATTCTATTTCCCCGTTACCCTCGCTCGACCCAGCTACAGATTACCTGAAAGGAATTGTGAAGCAAAAGGGTGAGCACAACTAGCTCAGTAAAGAATATCATGACTAAAGATAATTAAATTATCAATAGCCTTCATCAATAATAAATCAGAGATTTAGAACATATGGTAAATGATAAAAATTTCAACCATAGCTGCAGCGGAACGAGCAATCCATTAGAAGAGTCAAATAGACTATAAAGTCTATTATCTTCTCCATGTTAAAAATCTATCAACAATGTTTTATCCCTGTAACATCAATCAACAGTTCCTTTCCACAATCATATGAATAACTCATAATCATAATTGTGATTCTAAATTTTTCTTCGCACCCAGGACGAAGAATATTTTCATCACATGTCTTTACCTGAAACATCAAAGATCATGGTTATACCAAATCACAGTTCCTGTTCATAATCATACTAATAAATCCATCTTTGCACTACGACCAAAGATATTCAACAACAGTTCATCTTTGCACTACAGGCCAAAGATATTCATCAACAGACCATCTTTGCACTACAGGCCAAAGATATTCAACAACAGTTCATCTTTGCACTACAGGCCAAAGATATTCATCAATAATTCATCTTTGCACTATGGCCAAAGATATTCATCAACAGTTCATATTTGCACTACAGGTCAAATATATTCATCAACATTTCATATTTGCACTACAGGCCAAATATATTAATATCTCAAAGAAATATATAATCATTTCAGAATTTATATAAACAATAATTATAACCATGTTAATCAATTCACCTTTGCACTTAAGCTAAAGATATTCACTTATAAATTCAATGGTCATGATCATACCAGTCAACAATTCAACTTTGCACTACTGGCCAAAGAGAACCCATAGTCATGATCATACCAATAATTTACCCATCTTTACACTCAAGCGAAAGAGAATTTCAACATCAAGGTTATAAAAATATTATATATGATAATAATATGATCAACATATAGTTTTAATCTCAAGAGTAATATTCGTAACTCATGAATAGTAAATCGTGAATAGTAACTCATGAATAGTAACCCCGACACAAAAGATAGAAATTCCACAATAAAATCCATACCCATATTTCGGTATAATGATATTGAAAGAATAATATTTCTTAAGCTTATAAACAATTTATTTTAAATTGTTTACACTTTACTAAATAATGCATTTAATCATTCTAAAATACCAAACTCATAAGATTTTATCACCAATAATCAAAACCCTCATCAAAAATCTGCATATACCTCATATAGGATTCTCAAGCCATAAAATCCTATTTTTCAATTTTCTTACTTCGCATAACATATTTAATTCATTTACTCATAACTAGTCCATTTTCATGAAAAATACCAAATCAGTTCCAAAAATATTTCTTTTCTGGGATTTAGCATAATATAGTCCCATAGTGAACATATATTTTTCTCAGAATTTTTAAAAGTCATTTACTATTTTTCATATGGCCAAAATAGCCGAATATTTAGACATTTATCAAAAATTGTACTTTTGTCTAAAAATTCTGAAATTTACAGAGTATACTTCTATCATATACATGTACTCCCAATAAAAATTTTATCAATTTTGGAGTTAACCACAAGGAATTATAAGCGGTTACTTTTAAAATAGTCTTTTCTCATAAAATTCATAACTCTCAATCTATACATCCAAAAACCACCATTTTTGGACACAATCAATAAAACTCATCAAAATATTATTTCAAATTTTTCCAGAATTTTTGAAGTTCAGAAAAATTACGAAACTGAAAATCATAACAACCCTTAAAATCCCTTACTATCCCTTACTATCCCTTACAATCCCTTACCTCAAAAGAGCAGTACTTCTGACTGGATATCGGATATGATGCTGAAGAAAACTTGCACTGATGAATAGCAACTCACCAAGTATCTAAAAACTCACAAAATATGGTTCATAATATAGAGAGAGAAAGAGAGAAAGCTTATGTTTCTGGTGTGATTTTCAATTCTAACTTAGCCCTCTATTTATAGGAAAATTTTGGTAGGTTTGACCTGTAACCTGATGGCTTTACCTGTTACTATTCCCACCCACCACATTTGAAATATAATTCAGCACATTTCTTCACCAACCATAAGTGGGGCCCACCAATTCTAGAATTTTCCATCAAAATGATAAACTCCGAAAATTCAACAATTTCTGAACCAGTCATCTTGTAAAATTCGTAATAAATTATACGTTCATTTTTAACGGTTCAAAATTTGTGGACATATACTCAACTTATATATGTATAACATATCCAAAAATTACCACGATCCAACGGTCGGATTAAAAATTATAACCCCCGTAAAATATCTCAAAAATCCTAATTTTTAATACCTCCATTCTGACAAAAATACTGATAAAAATCTCAACATTAACTCCTTTATTTTTAACCATAAAAATATATCCCTCGTTTATATCCACATAAAATAAATATTTTCTTATCATATGAATCAATAATTAATTATTCACAAATAATATTACAGAATCACATTTATGACAACCAGGCCATTCCCAGGAAAGAGGGGGCTTTCCAATAAGGATTTCTCCTTACTGGCGCGCAATTAGATGACCAAACCTCTCCTTAGACAGAACTTTCTAGACATTGCCAATAATGCTATCTAATAATACTATTCAAATAATATGAATTATTGATCTGATAATAGGAAATACTGTGCAGCAACAACAATTATATAAAATTTCAACGTAGCAATTATTGAATCAATAAAATAAAATATTGAACAGTAATTACTGTAACAATTATTGAGTAGTGCCTTCTTACGTAAGAATCAATAATTTCAAAAATACTGTGCAATACCGTGTGCTACTGTGCAATAACGCGTATTACTGTATTTTAATCACCGGGTATTCTAATAGTGTTAACGGTAACAACTATACCGTTATTTGTAAAAACTCAAATTTGTCATTTTCTTCACCCGACAATTATTCTGTTATGGGGCCCACAAATGGCTGCGCCGTCGTACGAATATTCCCCGACAGAAAGAATATTCCACGACCAAACGAATATTCCCCGACAACAATGATTATTTTATAACCACTTGTGTATTTTGAAAAATTTTCACATTTCATCCATAACTTTAACTTTTTATCAATTTAACCATTTACTGAATTGTAATTATAAGAAAAATTGAATACTTTTATTTCATAAAATTCGGGGTCTTACAGGTGCCATCATCAGTTTCTCTATATGAAGATGCCTACGAGGTCCATTTCTCGGTGGCTGGCCACATCCATCCCTCATATGTGGGCTGTGCAGGCAGGCTAGAGTTAGGTGGTTCGGTGATAAGACTACGCAGATGTCGCTACAGACTTTGGACACAAGGATGATCGCATAATATTCAGTATGGCCCGGGGGCGAGTCACACCCAAGAGGAGTTGGGTTCATATTTCCACTAGCCTTGAAGGATAAGGCTGATGCTGAGGACACCTCTGACGACGACCAGTACCAGGTGGATGAGACTACGGGAGAGCAGGCGACTGAGGAGATGCAGCAGACTGACAGACATATGTTTAGCTCCCAGTTTTGCAGTCTCCAGAGCCAAACTGATGGACACAATAAAGACGCCAATAGACAGATGAGGAGACTCGCGGCCAGGCATGACCATATGTTCACATAGGATATATCTCTTCTTTTACTAGAAGTGGTTGATTCTTTATTGATCATTCACTATCTCCATATATAACTTATTACACCCAAGCATACCCTTTGATATACCCTCATGGTCTTAAGGAATAAGTCAAAGTATAAATCATTATATACAAGATACCATGATGATCTCAAGTCTAAGGATCACTTGTACTACTATCACTCAAGGAATTTCTATTGACAGGTAAGTAAAACTCCATTAGGTATTCCTTAGCGAGTCACGTTCAATGAACTTATTCTCCAATAAGTGCCTACATACTTGCTTTAGTGTCTCCGTAAAAATGATCATGAGATCAATCATTCTCATCTAATAAGCAAGCAACGTATGTACCAAACTATCAGGATTCACTTATCCCCTTTTTAGTAATCCATTAATGGGAAACATTTTAGTTTTTAATATATCTAAGAATTTAAATCTCATCATGATTCTAAAATCATTGCTTATAACTATGAGTTTATCACATATTATTAAAACAACATCATGTAGATAAACAAATGCCTTTAATAAATAACACTTTTATTAATAAATGCATAAGATTGTTTACAAATTATATGCTTTATCATTATACATGATTGGCTTATATGCATACTACTTTTCACAATGAGCGTGGTTGGAGTGTCTTGACCTCTCAACTCGGGGTTTTTGTTATGTCGATTGTGAAAGAATTTTATGCTAATGTATCAGAGGCAAATGACAAAGTTTTTATTGTTCGAGGAAAGTTTGTACCTTTTGACAGTGTATTAAACAATGCTTACAACCTGACACCAATTGAAAATAATGAATTCAAACACTACACAAGGAAGAACTTAATTAGGATGAGGTGATCCAATGTTTATGCAAGCCTGGAGCACAATAAACCATAAGAGGCGACAAAGCAGTTTCTTTTCCTAGAGGAGAACTAAGCAAATATGGTAAGGATTGGTTCTATTTTTTATAAGCAAAATTAATGCCTTCTTCACATATTTTAGATGTTTTCAAGTCCAAGACAGTTCATTTATTTGTTATTGTTATGGGAGATAATATAAATGCGGGAAGTCATCTACATATCAATCCTCACAGCACTGAGAGGAAGTTTCACTGGCAAACTTTCACACCCATCACTCATTTATGAATTGTGTAGGAATGCTGGAGTTATATGGGGCCCAAATGAGTTTTTGAGCAGCCAAAGTCAGTGTTAGACAGTAACACCATTGACCAATTTAATGAATAGATTTGAGGCTTCCTTGACATAAGGGGTGCTGGCTATAGGACAGAGGAAGATGTTGTTGATACTGCTGTTACAGGTACTGAGGCTGAGGCTGCTATTGCTGCAAGACGTGTTGGAGGTGCATGACAATCTCATTCAGCTAGACGAGAAGGTCAACGATCAGGTTCAGCTTCTCCGGCTAGTGATACATTGGATTTTTTGCTTACGAAGGTCAAAGCTTTACGTGGAGTTACATATAACCTGGGACGAGGCCAGGAGCAGTTATTAAGGTTGTCTCGCCAGCAAACACGTCGAGTGGACTAGATAGCGAGATGAGTTGACACATTTGTGGATTACCTAAACGAGGTCAACACCATTTTTGCCAATCACTTCAACGTGACTGATTTAGATCTTATTCATTTCCCGCCACCACCGGTGTTCCTCAATATGGCTTTCGAGACGGAGGAGGAGACGGAGAGTGACGACCTCACGGATGCAGATGACTGAATTTTTCTAGGGAATTATATAAGTATTACATTGAGTGCAATGTAATATTTTAGTTTAGGGGCATTGATCAAGACTGTTGGTTTTTAAGACTTACTTTTATGGTTGGTTTGGGTTTGGATTTGGTTTAAGAGTTATTTTTATTTATTTGGTATGACAACCCGAATTTTTATAAGTTATTAAAATAAGAATTTAATAATTAAAATTCTTATTATGAGATATATATATTTTAAATTATGTGTTTTGGTGTGAGGAAATTAAATTTACATGAGATTTAATAGTTGATTAAACTATTAAAGAAAGTGAAGAAAATTAGTTATGAAAAATGAATATGGTGGCAAGAGAAATTAACTAAATAATATTAGTTAATTAAGATGGAAATTATATTGTGGAATAATATAATTTAATTGGTATGCCTTGTTGGTAATGAAATTATTATGAATTTAATTTCGTAAATAAAGCGAGTAATTCACTTAATTTAAATAATGAATTAATGTAAATATAATTGTTTTATTAAAGTGGGAATGTAATATATTACATGTAAGAGTAATGCGTTTATGTAATGGCTTAATATATAATATTTAGCCAATTTAATGTAAATTAACTATGAGAATGAGAAGGACCAATATAATTATAAATAAATATTGGTGTTAGGATTAATGAATTAAATAAATATTTAAGTTGTGATTAAAAGTATGGATTAAATAAATTGTCTCGGGACAATTTATAGAAGGAAAGAAATTGATTAATCATACATAATAATTGTATAATTTATTAAAATAATTAATGAATTAAATACTTATCATTTTAATGAAATGTTTATTATTTTACATAGAGGTGTTTATGAATATAATTTCATAATGTATAAGTATAATAATTATACATATTATAATTGTATAATTATTTTGTTTAGCTAGCCAAGTAATTTAGTAGTATGGTTAAAGTGTGACACTTAGAGAAAAGAAGATATATTATATAATAAGGAGATTATAAAAAAAATAAATTAGAAGAAGATAATTGGGTTCTAGCTAAACATGGCCTTGAGACCCTTGGTTTTTGCAACTGCTGAGACTTTGGGTTTTTGTAACGTGCTGGAAAATAAAACGTACACTTAAGTTTCACAAGGCTAAGTTAGAGAGAAATTGAGGGAGAGAACTGTGATGCCCCCAAAATTAGGTATATATCACCCATCTTGGGTCGTCAGATACATGGTACAGAAAATAAATATAACTTACTAATACAACTGTCGTACAATACGACAAAACATAATTGTGAGTTTGAATACAATTATTATCTACTAGAGACTATACAAACTCAAAAGGAGTCCTTATTACAATTATTGTCACACTATTTAACAGAATAGTGAGGACTACTAATACTATCATCTGGTCCCTCACTCCGTTTCCCGACTCGTCCCAGCTATATTCTCATTTTCTGAAGAGAACAGTGAAAGAAAGGGTGAGCTCAACTAGCCCAGTAAGAAATATTATGACTAAGATAATGCAGAATAAATTATCATTAGCCTTCAACAGTGTTAAACTGATAAAATATAACGAACATCAAGTTTAACTGCAGCGAAACAAGCAATCCATTAAAACAGTCAAGTAGAGAATAAAATCTACTATCTTCTATGATTTAAAAGGTTTTTCAACACTGTTATCGCTGGGACTCAGCTTAACAAAATAATCCACATCATCGAATCACCCTTGCACTACGGCCAATGATATTCTTTAGTATCACGACCACAATTATCCATGCACTACGGCCCAAGAATGTTTGTGTATTCATTAATGGTCATGATCATGCCAACAACTGTCCATCAATGCACTACGGGCCAATGAGGACTTTTATCACATCATTTGTAACATTACGGTCATGATTATACCGAATAATCCCTGGTCATAATCATACCAAGTCCATCTATGCACTACAGGCCACAGATGGCTTTCAACATTTTATAAACATGACAATGATGACAATGATATAAGAATTCAATAAAACAAGTTTAAGAATTAATTTATCCAAGAATTAACAACGTCCAAGTTATCAACATGATACTGCTTTGTAGAGTAAAATTCAAGAATGCTTAGAATAATATTTTGATAAAAAGATATTGGATGAAATGCAATTATCAAGGATATTCCACTAATTTCATGGAGTATAGAAGTTAAAACTTAACCAACTGAGTATAATAAAGAATGTGATAACAAAAGAAATCACCCGGTATGCGATAGACCGCACAGACAGGTTATTCTAATAGAATAATAAATAATGGAACCAGGTCCGGCGTAAACGCACAGACAGGATATTCTGGCAGAATAATAAATAATGGAACCAGGTCCGGTGTAAAACACACAGACAGGATGTTCCGACAGAATAATAACAAGACGGAACCAGGTCCGGTGTAAAACACACAGACAGGATGTTCCAACAGAATAATAATAAAAACGGAATCAGGTCCGGTGTAAAACACACAGACAGTATGTTCTAACAGAATAATAGAAGAATGTCACCAAGTATAGGGTAGACCGCGTATACAGGTTATTCCAACAGAATAATAAGAAATATAATAACAAAAGTTCTCTTCATGAATAAGAAAGAATAACACCCCTTACCGTTTTAAAGAAGAATTGAAATAAGGAAGCAGTTAAGTAGTAGAATACTTTTCTTCTCTCTCTCTATAGTTTCTCTCTCTAGAGTTCAGTGAATTCGTAAGAAATAATTAAGGAATGAGCTGCTATTTATAGAAAAATGGAATGCATAGTAACTAATCCATGAACGGTCCAGATTGATTACTTTAATCTGACGGCCATATTTAAAGAAATTTTTTTTAAATAAAATATAATATATTCTATTTATAGAATAACTTTAATAAAGTATTTTGTTTTATATAAAAAGATGTTTCTGTTTTATTACGTTAATAATACGAATAAAACAAAACTTCATTATCGCTAAATAATTCATATTATTAACTGACAATAATTGAATCAAACTGAGTGACTTCTCACATAAGCATTAATAATCAATACCGTGTGCTACTATGAAACCACACATATTACTGTACTTTTACTACCGAGTAGTTCAACAGTATCAATGGTAAAACTTCCGCCGTTATTTTTAATAAAATATTTTTGTCGTTTTCTCAATCCGACAATAATTCTGTTGTGGGGTCCACCAATGATTGTGCCGTTGTACGAATATTCCCTGTTAAAACGAATATTCCCTGACCAATCGAATATTATATAACAACTTACCTACTTTGCAAAATTTATAAATATTACCCACAACTATAACATTATATCAGATTAACTCCATAATATTCAAAAATGATATTTATAGAAAATTCATCTTTATTTATAAAAGTTGGGGTCTTACAAGAACTCTCTCAGAAAGTTGAGAGTAAAGAGGAATTCTGTGATTCAAGGAAGAGGTAGAAGATTAACCAAGTTTTCTACATCATCTAGATATTTTAAAGAAGATTAACCAAGCTTTTGGGTATATATATTCTGTTATATATCATCTATAAGAAATTTTTAGGTAATTGAATTCATGAAGTTATGCTAAAGATGAAGAACTTGTGTTCTTAATGAAATATGTATGTTATGGCTTAGTTGGAGTCAAAGTTTATATATAAAATATTGATGAAAACCTTCAATTGATGATGTATTATGATAGTACTAAAAAAAATGAATACAAACCAAGTTGAACGAGTCAAAACGGATGTAAAACGAATTCGTAGTGAATGAATTCGGTAAATATGTTTAAAACATTAAAATATAGTATGAACACTGAATTGGAACCCTTAAATTGATTTGTTAAAGTTTTTGAAATGTTAAACTTATTCTGAAGATGAGTAGTTCAGTGTTTTCACGAGTTCATAGAGTCAAAAACCAACTAATTTTGACTTAAAATGAAGAAGTTATAAAGATATGAAGTATATACATTGATAAAACTGTAATCTGGGCGAAGCCAAGCGCGGGCATGCTGCCCAGGAGAGTGGGCGCATAGCTGGGTGCTGCAAGATGGCATGGGCATGCTGGAGTTATGAAGGAAATGGCCGCAGCCGCGCCCATAGTGTGTCAGGTGTGACTATTTTGACCTATTTTAGTAAAATAGGCATAACGTTTTCATACGAACTCCGATTGAGGCGATTCAAGATGATCCGGAACGAGAAAGAATAGACCTACAATATTTATTCCTTAAGTTATTCAATTTGAGGTAGTTAGAAGGGGTCAAAATAGCCACTTTGAGAATATTATGTTTTCGAAGGCAATCGGAGGGCGTCGGGCATGCACGTATGCAAGTGTAGTGCTTATGACGATAAAAGATGTTATTTTAAGTTATAAAACATGAATGTTAGTAAATATAATAATTCTTAACATTAATAAATAATGTATTAGATAAGTTGTATAAGCATACTAGGCATACACAAGAGAGACAAATCGGGCGTGTGACGAATAAACGTCGAAACGCCGTGACAAGTGTTAATGAACGTAAAAAGTGTTTTAAATCAAATAAAATGAATATGATAATATATGGAATGGGGTTAATATAAAACTAATAATGATTCCTAGCAAGACTTAAATACTTGAATGAACTTCGAGTATGAAATACAGTGAGCTATAAGTCAAAAGTTAACACAATCAAATTGAACATTGTGTATTGATAATAGGAAGGGTTATGAGATATATAGTAAAGTTTACATTACAACTACTATGCATTTCTATGTGACTAATAGTTGATGTTCATGATTATATAAATTGTGTAGGGCACGTGAAGTGCAGATAGCTGTAGGCTGTTAAACTATTATTTGTAAACAATGATCAAGGCAAGTCTTTCAGTTCCTATTTACTATGTGAACTTGATGATGAACTATTTTAAATCTTTATTACAAATGGCATAATATGTTATATATATGTTAAAAGTTTGAAACGTTAAAGTCAATTTATGACTACGTTGATTGAGTAATGAATGTTGATTGAGTAAGAAACTCAATTTTTATACTTGTTATATAAACTGTAGCATGTATGTTATGTTAGTCCAATGTTTATGAGATGTATGATAAGCATATTATTATGTGCTATGTGATGAATGAAAACTGTTAGATTTGTTGGGTTGTCGAACTCAACCTTGCAAATAACCATTTTTGCAGGTTAAGGATTGAAGGTAACACTATGTGCTACTTGAATGACGTGGATCAGAAATAATAGACAAAGATTAATATTTTAGCTAAAGATTGTTATTTCTATAAACCATGATTAAGGTTCATGAAGATGTACTTAATGTTTTATAATGTATATTAGATGTTGAATTATAAAGTTTAAGTTTTGTCCGTTCTATAAAGGGTATTGAACCTGGATGTAAGTTTTATTTATTAACTCTGATAAAATGAGTAATAAACTAAGAATGGTTCAAAGGTAGGTAAAGATAAAGATTTTGAGAAATGTAATTGATAAATCACAATAATTATGTAATAATAAACAATTAAGTTTGAGTTATCTGATATGCAAAGTTTATCAGATTGAAATGTAAGATTTTATATAATAATTTTGATGAAGCAAATCATAAAATAAAATTGATTCAGAGATGTGTAAATGATAAAGGTTTTGATTTAGGAAATTAAAGTAAGAAGACATAAAAGTTTTAATTATTCTGCATTTTATTACGTTTAACATCTAATAATGATGTAAAATCAGAAGTTAGACGTATTATTAACGACCGAAGTCGATAGTTGAATTGTATGAATTTTGGGGTCATTACATTTGATGCATGGATGATATTAATTTTTATTGCATATGTTAATTGTTGAAATTCATGGTTAAGTTGAACTTTTATTGTGCATATGTTAGTTATTAATTTTTATTGCATATTTTTATTTACTTGTTAGTTAGAAGTTTTGTTAGTATTTGCATGATTAGGTAGGTTATATATTGATTTTGCATTTTCAAAATAATGATAATAATAATAAAGTATGTAGTGAATTTTAGAATAGCCGATCATAAGAAATGGTTATATTTAGTTAGGAATTAGCAAACTTTTTGACTGTGTATAGTTTTGATTTTGAGTTAGAAATCAATGTTGTGCAATTATGATTCCTATTAATTAAGAGCACTTATATCCCACTGCGAATACTTGTATTTTAGGCGATTATACATTAAAACCTTAGTATTAGAGGGTGTCAAAACTATAGGATTATCTTTCAGTCTTAATTAAAGTAGGGGTAGTAATTTGTTCAAGTTTGGGGTAATTACGATTTTAAGAAGCAGAATTAAATTATTATTCTTCCTAGAATTATAGTATATGGTGAGTGAAATTGAGCTTAAAGAAAACTCATTAAAAAGAAAAAAAATAGGGATGAGATGGAGCATAAAACTTACTCGCCCATTTACATAAAGCAGGTGATAAATTGTGATCAATGTATTCAAGAAATATTAACTTGACTAAGTTTAGTTTCGTGGCCTCGAGTTAATAGATCCTTAGGGGTGTTTTTACACCTAGTGCCCTAAAACTAATAGTATGGGAGTCATTGGTTGAACACTCGTTACATGGGTAACTTTGAAAAGCCTAAAGGAAGTGGACAATGCAAAAGTCAATAGTAATATAGCTAGGAAGAATAACTATGTGTAAGATAAAATTGTGTTTCCTTTTTAATTGAATGATGTCTACCCTGACTGAAATTATTACTATAATATGTTCTTAGGGGATGATAATTTTGAGCTACTAAGTGTTCATTGTATAATCGTGCCTAAAGGCATGATTAGTTAAAGTGGAGGACGTACTCATACACTATGGGATCATAATTCATGTAGATCAATGGCTAAGTTGATTGATGAGCTTTTACATACCTTAATGGTTGCTAAATATTGTTTTTATATGATCTTAGAGGTTGTAAATAGATTCATGCTTATTTTAGTACTAGGTTGCATTCTTAGGTATTTTTAGACTTGAATTTAATTTGTTTTGCTTGAAGGCAAACAAAGATTTAAGTTTGTGGGTATTTGATGAGTAGATTTTATATCTATTAATTTGATAGTCTTGACTTAATTATTTTTCTTATTGTTAAGTGTTTTAGAATTATTTTATTGCATTTTTGTAGTTTTGTGTTAGTAATTGATTCTAGCCTGTGTTAGTGTAAATGATGCAAATGATTGTAAGTTTGGCCTTAATATAAGCTACGGGTGATAAATATCGTTTAGTGAGAGTTTGGCGAAAGGAAAATAAAGGAACTGGACTTCAAGAGGATCATATAAGCAAGAAAGAAGGATGGACAGGGAAAGTGGAAGCGTGACGCCCATTGGTGTAGAGCCGCGGCGCGTGGCTACATAGGAGATGAGCCATGGCGCTTAGCATCTTGGGTCGCGACACTTGAGCTATTTTTAGTAGGTGCGTGAGCCATACATGTCCAATGGATTTTGAAGTTTAATTTGTTATTTTGAATCCTAGTGATAGCTGATGCTTAATAATTGAAGTTAGGAGGGTCTCAAACTCCTAAAGGCTGGCACTGTATTGGTTTACGCTTATTTTGCATGGGTTAGAGACTTTTTATCAGATATCATTAAAAGACTAATAATTAAGATTTAGGATATTATTCATTATTATTCAGTATATAGAGAAGAATAAGAGTTATCAAAGTTCTATTAAAGAAACAAGAGAGAGCTAGAAAAGAAGGTGAAATTCATCAGGGTTTTATTTTTCCTTCTTCTACTCTTATATCTTGTATTTAGAATGGCTTTTGATAAATCATTTATGTTTTTAGCTTTCATTATGAACTAATTTATTAGTTAAGGTTTCAATGGAACCTGATGATGATTTGATTTAATATTATTTCTTATTTTTCATTAAGTTGATTATGGAATGGATTATTTATTATATATTGTGTTTATTGTTAAAATTGCCTGATCAACAATTATTAGATGGATTTAGATAAAATTTGACAATGGATTCTAAATTAAGATCTGGATGTAGTAACTTGTGATTAGTAATTCTTCTTAGGAGTGAATACTATTTCGTAGACGAGATACCACGAGCAACGAGTGGAAAATGAATCTTAATGTGTTTTTTTATTATTATTTCTCATAGGAATATAGGGAAATTAATAATAATTTGGGAAATGATTATATTAACTATTAGTGATTTTTCATTGGCAATTCTTGATAGTTAACTTAATGAAATAAAAATAATGTTAATTTACTGATTCATCGGGGGAAATTTATTCCTTAACGTTTTCATCCATTGAATTAATATTTTATTAATTAGCTTGATTATTCTATTCTTTTGTCCAAATAGAATTAAATTACTGCATAGTTAGTAATTAGTGATTAAGTTATACATCACTCTTCATGGGAACGATACTCTATTTGCCACTATATTGCATAAGTGATCAAGTATACTTGTATGCAATTGCTAGTAGTGTTTTAAGCAAATATCCATCTCAAAGGTTTTAATCAGCTCAACATCTTTTGGGTCTTGATCGTGGAGTCAGCATTATGAGTTTGCTCTTTTTGGAGTTTGGCTCGAAGAATTTTTGGTTCCTCTCAATGACGTTCGATTTTAGCCTTCAGCTCTTTCTTTTGAGAGGTTGCTTCATCGAGCATGTGAAGTACTCGCCTGAACGTAGTAAGACCCTGAAACAGAAAGCATGTTAATTAGGTTTCCAAACTAATAAGTGTAGAATGTAAGAGAAAATATGTATACAACACTTACCTGACCCTCATGGACTGCGCTTCTGACGAGAAGTTGTTAGGGAATTAGTCCTTCAAATTTTTATCATCGGCGGGAAGGATTAAGTAGTTTAAGAGTAAGATATGATAATAATTCCAAACGTCCTCGGGCTAGAGGGTAGCAAGTGGAAGGGTTATCTGCTTCGGGTCGGTGGTCAATGAGGAATCTAGCAGTAAGGGTGAAGGAGGTTAGTCTTAGGAGGAATCGACATGTATTAGGGATTTCGTATATATGCAAGGTTTCTTGGATAATGGAGATTTGAGGATTGGTCCTTTGAGTTTCTTTCATTTATCATGGAAGGAATCATTTTTATGTGGCTTCGGGTTATAGGAGATGAGATTGGTTTGGGAATAATACCTTATGGAAGATTAATAGATGGGGTCTACGGCTTGGAAGAGATTTTTGACGAAGCCATGACTAGTTTTCATTTTTTCTTTTTTGTCAATGCCCTTTTCTCCTCATCGTTGAGTTCTAAGGTGCTCTTTGGTGCGGGCAAGGGGTCGGGCATAGCAATGGCTGATAGAGGTATTGTTATGATTGGTTTTCTTAGTTGTTGGATGTCTTCGGGGAGGGGTTCTTAGGGGTGGTCGATTCGGGGAAGCCTTCAGTTGGTGTGGCATCTGTAACGATCGAGCAATCATGCTTAGCCTTGTAATAAGGTTATATTGAATATTATTGAATAAAATGAGATTTTATGTGACACCCCCAAATTCAGGTACTTGAAACCCGAACTCGGTGCTTCACGATACCATTTCTATAAGCGAAATAATACAATAATAATAACAATAATATTGATACCAAACTTAATTTACATATGCACCAAAGTCTACTCCCAGGTACGTGACCTTTAAACATTCATTACATCATAGATAATAAATATCATTGTCTTAATAAACTTTAACTATTACACATAATATTATAACATTCATTCGAACATCTTTCCTTTCCCCTTGTTCTTGCCTGATCCTTCGGGTTGATCATATTTAGCTGAAAACATTTAAATTTAAAGCAAGAATGAGCATTTGATTGCCCAAAAAGTAATAACAACAATAGATATTAGCTGAAAGGATTAAATATTTTCTTTGAATGACACTTCTATAACAAATCAATAGTTGTGAAGTAAGCTGAACCAATAATAACAACATATCAATTCTATATCAAAATTTTAAAACTACGTACTGACTATAACTGGAAATTAGTCGACAGACTATGAATATTGTTTTCTATTTTCGAAAAGGTTAAATAGAACTTCATCTGTAAACCGTCATAACTTACAGGCACGGGGGGTGATCAGCCCGTTATGCCCTGTATTGATCAATACTACATGCAAGAACGATATTATCATTCATCTTATCCACCTTAGGTGCATAAAAGTTTTTCCATGTTCGGTATGTTCATACTTAGTCAGGAATCCGAACCAAAACAATCTGGTTAGATACAATAATATTCTATCTTGTTCAATAATATTTTTAAGTTTGTGTCTAGCCAAATCAAATAGCTTAGACGACTTTTAAGTCAACGTATACATACTGGAAATCAATAAGTATGTATCAACATGTGATTAAATACAATGATTATTTAAGTGGGGACACTTGTATAACCATATTTAGAACTAATGAATAGAATAAATATTTTGATTATGCACTAATACTTTGTTGATAAACAATGATCGGATAATTTAAGAACTTATATGAATATAAAGATTGGATACATAATCAATAACAATAAAGTTAATAATCTGGCACAATAATATGATTCTGAAACTTTCTTACTCATGTCCATTATATAAAGTAAATGCAAAGTTAGGATACTTGCCAAAGCTGTTGCTTACAATAATATAATTTAGATTAATCTTTTATATCGAAACCTATCATTAATAAGATCATTCGTTCGATTAGAATAATGTATCATAACACATAGTACTGCTATTTATAGTCAGCACATAACCTAATCACATTGTCACATATTTTAACAGTCATTGGTTCACAAACAAACACTTATCGAGTCCAATTATATAAGTCTATATTAATTTCTAAAATATTTTTGCGTACCGACTGCTTTATCGGGTAATTATCGAGTCTAAAACTCTATTTTGTAGTTCAATATTTGATTAGATAATTTAAATATCAGTCATATTATCTTTCGTAGCCTTATAATAATTTTTAAATAGTTATTATAATTTATCATGATTTTTCAAACAACAGAATCATTATTAAATGATTTAAATATTAAATAATTCTATTATCATTAATGTTTAATTAATATTAAACTATTAATGAAACAATTGCCAAAACATTAAAGTTATTTATAATAACTTAAAATATTTTTAAAGTATTAATATTATCCTTAAATAATTTTTAAAACATTTAAAATTATTTTTAAATAATTACCATTAATATTTAAATATTAATGTACTATTTATCAAAATATTAAAAGTCATTAATTATAACTTATATTTTTTTTAATTCATTTATATCCTTTTTAAATGATTTTTAAATCAATAAAATTATTTTTAAACTAATTTATTTAATATAATTATTAAATAATTCTAATATCATTAATGTTAAAATATTAATATTTTTCGTGATAAAATATCAAAAGTTATATTTTATAATTTAAAATATTTTATAACCTTTAAATCATTTTTATATGATTTTTAAATCATTAATTCTATTTTTCATAATTTATTTAATACCTTTATCAAATAAATTAATTATAATTAATATTTTTTTATTAATGAAATTTATCACAAAATATTAAAAGTCATTAAAAATAACTTAAAATATTTTCTTATATCATAATATATTTTTTAAATAATCTTTTATGTATTAAAATTATTTTAAAATAATTTATTTAATATTATAATTAAATAAATTAAATACCATTAATATTCCAAAAAAAATAAATATTTATGAAATATATTTAAAATTATTAAAAACTAATTTTTAGACCTTAAAATAATTTTTAATAATTTATTATGAATTTTTAATAATTAAAAACCATTTAATACTCATTATTTAATAAAAGTAATAATTTATTAATTAATCTGTTGCTAATGGGCCCTATAGCGATGAAACTGTCGCTATAGGTGTTCTTGAGGAAATCCAGGTATTCATACTCAGTGATCGAGGGTACTAGTTTGACCAAGATTAAATCTTTGCTCGAAGTGTTTCTAGGCAAGTTATTGGGTTGATATTGTAGTGTTATTGTAACACTTCATAATACAACAACGATCATGACCATACAACATAAAACGACCGAGATCTGGGCTTGTAAAGTGGCTGTCAGAGCTGTTCTTCATTCCTTGGTTACCCAGAAATGAAGAACAGTTCGAGTGGCCACTTTTGGGCTTCAACAACTTGCAATCCATGCGTTGCTTTTGTGATCTTAGGATTCCAGGTTGTAGACAACATAACAAGGTACAGATATATTACAAACATTCACCATAACAACAACAAAGAAAGCAGATCTTGTTCGGTCAAACACTGTCAGACGATGAATGCTTGATTTTCTAGAAATTCCAGAAATCAGTTTTCGTGATTTTTTATACAACTTTGACCAGTCACTACATTAAATCGACAAGTTATTTAGATGATCTAGAAGCTTTAAACTGTAGTCCATATACCCTATTATGATTGTATTACAACAACAACAACAAAACAACAAACAGAATCATGACCAAGGCTCACAAATATCTTGCCAGGCCCTTTCTGGGCAGTTTTTGGGTTACCCATAAATGCCCAGTCATGGTTGGTCAACGTGGTTTGACCACGAATATCTTACAATACATGATAGATTCGACCCTGATTTAAGTTCTAGATCATAAACCACACAACATAATATAAGTATCAACCTTCAAAACACAAACACCATAAACATGCTGAGATTTACAGGGTCTGACATTTGTTGTCAGATCACTTTTTAAACTTTTTCCAGATTTGGAAAATCATCAATTTTGAGCACTTAGATATTATGGATCTACAAGATACCAACCCAGATCATTGATTAACACTTTATACTACATGATTAAACATAAAAACATAAGATCTAACATAGCTTTAGAGATCAAATTTCTTGGTTAGGGTTTATACCTTTATGCACAAATTCTTGAATCTATACCTCTGATTTGTTATGAGTGTTAGTAGGGCTTGATTAGGGGACTGATATGCTATACAATTTCGTGGGTTTGCAGAGAGAGAACTTAATTTAGGTGTTTGGAGAGAAATGAGGCAAAATAATGGCTTTTCTCTCTCTTTAATTCCTTATATCACTTGATGCAATGTATCTGGCTTACAAGAATAGCTAAAAGCTGGAATTATTTAGGTCCTAGGTAGACTAGGGTGGCTTGTCAAGATTTGGAAAGATTTTCTAGCAATAATTTACCAAATGGGACAAAAAGGGTATAATGGTCATTTACGTTTTAATTTTAATGGTATTCTTGTCCAAGGTACTTAAATCTAGGGTTTAATCACTAGATTTTAAACCTTAAAGTTTCCCAATTAATTTCTAGTGTTTGAAAAATCAAATTTAAAGTTTAATAAAATTTTAATTAAAATACACTAATTAAAATTAGGGGTTTTAAATAGAATTTAGGGTTTTAAATAATTAAGGTTCCTTAATATCATTAGGGTTCCCAAATTAACAATTCAATTTACTAAAATAATAATTAGGGTTTCTAATTTTAGCAATTAGGGTTCCTAATTAGCAAACTAATTTTAATTAAGGTTTTCAAATGTTAATTAGGGTTTTCCTAATTAACAAAAATTCTATAATATGCAACATAATTCATATAACACAATTTCTGACCCATCTTAAATTCCAGTTTTGAGTTTTCAATTATGGTTTATGACAGTAATACTAGGGTTTGTCGTGATACACCATAATTGACTAACCAATATCAGTCTACACATATACTGTATATATTTATAACAGTAAAAATAATATTATATTTAATATAATATTATTATTCTCATTAATTGCTTAAAATCCAAAATTAGGGTTTGGATTCCATATCTGACTAATCTTTCATATATAATATTATTAATTAAGTTAAAAATAATTAACTTAAATAATCTTAACAAAAATTCATATAATAAAATAATATAATTATTATAATAAGTCTATAATCATTTCATATATTATTTAAATAATATATAATCATATTTTCATGGAAAATAAATAATAGAAACATTTCTACTACAACAATTAATTACTAAAAGAATGTAATTTATAATGATTACAAATTCTTAAAAATTTATTTATAATTTTTCAAGTAATAAATATATTTTCATTTATTACAAATATACATACACATTGCCTGACACATATTTCCCTTATTAAAATAATAATATAAAAAAATTATATGCAAAATTCCTTATTTTTTTTATACAGAAAATATCGGGTTATTACATTTTATGAATATGATTCTACGTTATTGTTTGCCAAAAATCGTACTAGCAAAATACACGCAAGTATACATGATCGACTAGTAATATAGTGGCAAGAAGAGTATCGTCCCACGAGGAATCATTCTTAACGTTTTCCAAGTACCAATTTTACATTAACTCAATCTTATTTAAACATATAAATTGGTTAACAATTAAACTAAATACTAAAAATAAATAACTATATAATAAACTATAATTACATACATAAATAAATCTAAGAATTTAACTTCACTCAAAGCTTCATGCAAATCTCATAACTTTCCATTTGATTATATGGTCACGATCAATTGTTAACCAGGAATTCTTAATTTCATTTATAAGTATCTTCCGATAGCAAATAAAAATACCCATTCTAACTAACTTGCTAAATTCCTATCTAATTTAAATTAGAATAAGTTCATTAAGAACAAATTTCCAAAATGGGTTACACATGGCATACAAATATATTCATATTCTATTCACAAATTAGCATTGAAGAATAACTAATCACATGTCATTATATTTATATCTAAATCTATAATCCATCTGCCAATTTCATATAGGTTTACCCACGTAATTATGGATCCAAAAATTACACATGAACACATATAAAAATATAATGAACTAATTCGTATGGTGCTAATCATATAAGAAAAAATTTCAATTAAGAATACACATGGGATTCCATTAAAATCTTAAATTACAAATAACATGTTCATAGCAGATTAAATCATAATCTAAAAAATATTCAACATCAATGAAAGATAAAAGATAAATAAAAGTTTAGAGAAGAAAAATAGCTTCCGCATGTCTTCTGACTATAGGCTTCATCAATCTCTAATCTCCATCGTTGATGAGATATTGCTTGCTCTTGAACTTGGAATTTAATGGTAGAGGATTAGCCTCACATGGCTTTGAATGGCCTTTTCCCCCCCAACACCTTTTATACTCCTGACATAAGACTATATATAGGAGTTATTCCACCTAACCCAAATACAATTACTTTTATAACCCTAGGTGGGAATATTTTTATATTTGAAATCTTCAACTTTGTAGTCTTTGTAACTCTTTAGGCTTCAATTAGTAAGTGTTCTTAATAATCAGGAACGTAAATAATCCATTTAGCCCTTGAATTCTGTCGAGAGAGTGGAACTCACATGCCTGCCAATGAGCACCTGAGCACCGCAACTCAAGACTTGAGTGTCGCGGCTCTTAATGGAGCACTGCGACTCTAATGAAAGAACGTCGTGGTTCTTGATTTTTTGTCCGTTTTCTCTTCTTGCTTCCTTGTTCACCTAATTTCTTCAAATATTCACGATTTTGCCACTTAACTCCTTTTGTCCTACAAAAGAAAATAAAAAAAATAAAAAAAATAAACACTCTATACAATTACATAAAATACTTAAAAACTCACAAATTATTAAGCCTAAAAGTACCCAAATAATAGGTATAAAACATACTCATTAAATACCCCCAAACTTATATATTTGTTTATCCTCAAGCAAAACTCAAACAAAACTAAAAAGAATAAAACTAACAACTACATGCACAACAAGCAATGAACCAATTTGACATTAAACATGGCACTAAAGATTTCTTAAATGATAACTCCTTGAAAATTTCAAAAATATGCAAAGTCTAAGATTTCAACATCCTATTAGTCATTTTTCATTCAAGACCGTTTATGCGTGTGTGATTCCAAATGTATCAAACTAATCAAAACTCAAATAAGTTCATAAATTTCAATGCTCATAAAAGATATCTGCATATGAAGAATTATAAAACATCTCTCTTTATACTAACCTTCATACATTTTATTACTATTTATTTTCTTTTTATTTTATTATATATTATTAGTGTGTTTTACGCTCCATCTCATATGTATTTTAATCTTGGCATGTGCAATGTTTATTTTACTTAGGCTTTCCAAAAGTTACCCATGTAGCAAACTTTCCACCAATGAATCTCAAACAAAATGGCTTTAGGTCACTAAGTATAGAGACACTCCTAAGGGCATACTTGTTCGAGTAACTAAGGCCACAAAAACAAACTAGCCAAACTTGCTTATATATATTGCTTTTACACATATTTTTCTCTTCTTTTCTTTTCTTGATGGACATGGAAGCATTTAATATTAACAAACTCTTTATAGTAACATGATCAAGTAAGCAATAGAGGTTTTCTTATATTGTTCATTAGAATCTAACATACAAACTTCCTTAAAGTTAAAACTAGTTCAACCAAATGGATATATGCATAATAGAATTAAAGGGTCTCAAACAAAATAAAAACTAACAAAAAACCAAAATTTAGACGAAGCAATATCTATCCCTTTTCTAAGAATTATTGAGTAAAAATCATAGTTTTATCATTGACCAAAAATCTTAAAGTTTAATTACTACATTGCCCAAGAAACACTATCTAACAACAATACAACACCATTTCTGTAGGAAACATGATTGCATTTAGCATGTGCAACATGCCTTTAAACTCCAAGGTTACTCCAAGTGGATGAGTTGTATCTCGTGAGGGTTTGCAGTGAATATACCCACAAAATTCAAAATTTTACTAATATAGACCTACACATCAAAACAAAATATAGGAAGACCCCCAAAATTGAAACTAAAATTATTCTTAAAGTTGCAATAAAATGAAATTAACGCAAGAACTTCCCTCAAAAAAGGTCAGTTGTCGCTCTTCGCAACCGTCTTCTATTATCTTCTAAGATGCATGATCTAAAAAATATAAAAACTAAAATAAATTAATTACAAAAAAACGTATTTTAAAACTATCTTACAAACCATAAACTAAGATTATTCTTGTGCTTTGATTATCAGTCTATAATAGAGTAGGAGAATCAGAATCATACCCTTGAAGATTCGAGCTTCCTCAGTGTCGACGTGGGGATTTTTAGTTGTCCCTTTTCCGTTCTTGCCTTTTGGTGTTCTCATATTAGGTGAGATTTGTTTTTAAAAATAAGTTATGAAAAGGTTTGACATGTATATGTCGACGATTGGGACTTGTAAGAATCGCCATTTGGTATTTTTAAATGGTTGCACCAACTCAACCGAGAAAAGGTTTGCACATTGACCTAGTGATGTGACACTATTTGACTAGTCTGTAAAACTGAGATTCGTTAGGGTCCGGAGGCTTGATTATGCGGAGGGAAGGTGTTAGGCACCCCCCCGACATCTGTGTTTCCACGGTGACCTCCACTTTTGAATTTAAACATTTATCTGAATGTGTGTGTGTGTGGATCAATGTGCAATTATCTAGAAGTAGTGATATGCCTCGTTTTCACCTATATACAAAGGGTTTGAATTTTTGTATAAAAGTTTAATTTTAACAAGATATAGCAATGGCGCTTTGTAAAAGAGGTTTTTCAAACTCTTATGCTCAATAGTAATTGAGGCCTTTGATACTTCTATTTTATAATGCGTTCGGCTTAATTGCTTTTATTTTCGAGATGCAAAGCATCTTCGAGAAAATAAGATAAAAAGGCAGTGCCGAACTCCTTGTGTGCATGAGAGCCTTCTAAAGAAATTCAAACAGCGTGAATAATTTACAAGCCATGTACAGCTGAAAATGTCCATCACGGGAACCAAATATAGATTCAGTAGACTGAATATGTGATCATATGATTCCTAGGCTCAAATGATGTAGAAGTTTGTATGAAAGCTGTAAATAGTTATATATATATATATATATATATATATATATATATATATATATATATATATATATATATATATATATATATATATATAAACGATCAACCTCCTCGAAGTAAACTCTAGGCGGGATGAAATGTAAATGAAAGCAATAAATGGCCACGAAGTGAACTCCAGGCCAGACAGGAATGTATATATATATATATATATATATATATATATATATATATATATATATATATATATATATATAAGTATCTATATATATAAATAAAAGCAATAAACGCTCAGAATATTATATTCAGGCTCAATCGAGATAACTCGATAATATATATATATATATATATATATATATATATATATATATATATATATAAAAGCAATAAAAACCACGGACCGACGGCCCGGGCATACATACACACACACGACTCTCAACGTGAATAATAGTGTGTGTAAGAAGTGGAGGAAAAGCTTTAAGTAATGTAAGAAGGCTTACATTATACTGCCAAAGAAGACTTTAATAACTTTAAATGGATGAACACTCGGTTTCCACTGGTAAAAAGTAACCAAATATAAGCTCACAAGTGTTTAAAATGAGAAAACACTCAATTTATAGTGTGTATAGAGCAAATTGGACAGGGCTTTTTCGCCTTTTCCTCTTTTAAAATGACCATCCCAAGCCCTCTATTTATAGAGTGGGAGCCGCAGATGTACCTGCGGCAGCTGCATATGTATATGCGGCTGCTCGGGGTGCCCTGGGCTCCACTGGCCTCGCCGTCTCGAAGTACGTGTACTCGTGCAACGTGTTATCCGCTCAAACCTTCAAAACTTCAATACGGGCATCTGATCGAGGTGTATAAGACCTTTTCCGGCATGCTATTATCGAGAACTACATAATGACATGGGATAGGAGGTTGTATGAAGTCGGGAAGATGGGTCAATGCCCAGGTCTTCAAATTCCATCCGGTGTGCTGTCTTGTGTAGTAGTCACTCAGGATTAGGGTTATGGTTCTTATAGGACACTTCTATGTAGCATGTAGGTTGAAATGTTGAGATGGCGTGAATATGGGATCGAGGTGGCAAAATGACAATATTTCCCCTCAATGGGGTTATCTCCGATTCTGGGCTAATTTAGCAGTCGTTGCTCAGGGTTATCTCTAAGATTGGGCTGCTACAAGTGCTGAATATCCTCAGGATTGTCTCTGAGGTATGCCTGTCCTCCCAGGGTTATCTCCGAGTTTGGGAACTAAGTGCCTTGTGGCTATCACCGAGGTTGAAGCTGATCACAAGGGTTTGAAACAAGCATTTCTGGGATTATCTCCGGAACTGCAACTGCATGCCTCGGGGTTGTCTCTAAGGTTTGAACTGTATCTCCTGGGGTTATCTCCGGGATGGAACTGAGTATCTCGGAGTTATCTCCGAGATGGAACTGAGGATTATGGGGTTATCTCCGAAATTGGAACTACATTCCTCGAGATTATCTCTGAGGTTGAAACTGAAACTCCCGGGGTTATCTCCGGGGTTGGAACTGATTATCTCAGGGTTATCTCCAAGATGGTAAAGACTGAGTATCCCAGGGTTGTCTCCGGGACTGTGCTGCTTTGACTTCCAGGGTTATCTCTGGAAGATGACTTTGCCCTCCTGCAAAGTTAGTAACAGGAATGCAAATTTTTTTGAGTGTCTACATATGCCTTTCTTTATCATATTCATGTATATAATGACATGGAAAGGATAAATAACACTAGACACTTGAAACATGATAAGATATTCATAATGCAATGTACTGCAGCATAATGCAAATGTATGTGGTTTATCGGACTGTTTTCCAATGGGATGTGATGACTGTTTTCTCCCATGACTTCTGATGGGGAATTGAAGTTACCACTGATGTATCTGATGAATTACTTGGATGTATGCTCCAAAGTTCTCAAGAAATACCAGGATGTTAACATTGGGGTTATCACCAAAGTTCTTAATTCTTGATACAAATTTCCACCATAGATGTTCCTCTCATGTGCAAGAGACTCTGGGGAAATGAGCATTTGTCTGATGAAAATTATGTATAACAAATTCCATCATCAGTCCTTCCCGATGAGGATGGCCTTCCCTGGTTTGTATCGCCAAGACCTTCATGTGATATGGTAGAGTTACTGCCAATAGTCTGTGTTGTCAGGGTTGCCTGACTCTTGCTAACGTGTGTATCCCCGGATACCACTATCGGACCATCTCTGACGCTTCATTGGGTTTAATTGCCAACGGCTGGTGATGTCAAGGCTGCTTGACCTTCGTTGAAGTGAAATCATCGAATGACTTTTGACGCTTCGTTGGATTTACTTGTCAGCGGCTGAAGACTGTCAAGGTTGCTTGACCTTCATTGAAATGTACTTCAACGGCTACTAATATATGAAATTCCTGCTGGGGAGAGGTTTTTAAGTTACGACTCCGTATTGACGGAATCGGACCCTTATGAGGTATTATCGATTGTAGTTTGCAACAATTATGATCATCGGTATAGTGAACCCTGTGTTTGGGCGAATACCAATGAGTGACAGAAAGACCCGCAGTTTGGTCTGTAAGAACCAGAATTTCCAACTTTTTCGCTTAATTGCGTCGCATATTTTTTCTTGATTTGACTATTTCAACTTGTGAGACCTCCTTTGCAACTCGAATTGGACCAAGTCGAAGGGGTGGGACCCACTTAGGGTAGCCGCAGGTACACCTGCGGCCAACCGTGGGTGGCCTTAAGTGGCATGTTGCTTTCACAAGTCATTTTTATATCGTGCCACACAGAGAATTCGAGAGCTCTTCTTCAGATCTGCTGAGTTCGGACAGCTTTCTACAAATTTTGTCACCGTATAAGTGTTTCACATTATCCTGGTAATGTATGCATGTCTTCTTTTCCAGTTTTCGTCTGTTAGAAAATGAGTTATCATATGAAATGCGTCTAAAAACATAGTAGTGAATATGTATGCCTATATGATTTGATAAAAAATATTCAACATAGTAAATGTTAGTATTAAACTATGCTGCACATAACGATGTGAAAATTATCTGACTTTTGGAACAGTCAAATTTGTACCTTTTTCTGCTATTTCTTATCCTATTTGAGGACAAATGAGCAAAGGTAGTAAAGCAAAGTAATCCGGGTAATTAATCTACCATTATGGATTATGACTTTGACATGCTCATGCATATAAGATGTTTATGACTGTGGGTAGGTGTGCTACTGAATGGCCACTTATTCATGCCTATGCGTATATGGATAGTCCTTTTTACAAAGGAGACCCTGGCAAAAATTTTCCATGAGCCAAAGCATTGGGCAGACATGCATTTTTAACTCTACCGTAGGCGTATGTTAAAGTAATGCATGCATGCATGTAGTCATAAAAATGCATTTGAAAAACTCTAGGTTAGAATTTACCACACCCTTTCTGAGGTGATTTAGAGATTTGTTTCCAGATATTATGGATCTGTATCAGCCGAGTAGTTCCCACAGGACCACTTCAGGTGTGCGAAGGATGGCTTCTGAAGTACCTTGACCCCGTTCAGTCAGACATCCTCGTCGCTTGATGGAGATGGTGATTTATCATGTCCGAGTTGATGTACTGGACGTTGAGGACGAGGAGGAGGATGTAACGGTTGTGGCTCCAGCTCCTCCTACTCATGCTCCCCGTAGGGATCTTCCAGGCATTAATGTGATGATTCCAAATCTTTTGGATGATTTGAGTCGTCACCCCTCAGTTTACTTGCAGGTAAACGAGGTAAAAGCTTGGTTTGATCTTCCTTTTTCATATTGATGAGGAGTAAGGATTTTGACATTGATCTGTATTTGTGGTGTAGGTTCCCGACTTTACGCAGCCTCGGGGGAACTGGTTCAACATACACTCCCTATATTAGGCTCTGCATCAAGATTACCGAGGGATTGTGCATGGTTGGGGCTTTCGGGCGTTTTTTTCCATTCTCCCCTGCCGTTGTCCATGGGGTTACCTCAGGGCATTGTCTAAGCGTTGGTTTCACCAGACTCAGTCTCTCTATTTGTTGGATTGTGAGGTGATGATGACGCCGATGGATTGGCGATTTATCACCGGTATGGAGTTTAGAGGGGCGCTTGTGCCATGTGTGACGAACATTATCCCTACTACTGTTAGATCCTTGCTAGGAGTTCCGACTGAGGCGCTCAAGGGCAGGACCGTCCGTACAGGTCTTTTGAGCGTAGATACTATGAGTGGGCTGTTGAGTGAGCCCATGCTTGCTGATGTGAGAGTCAGGGATAGCATTCTTCGACGATTGTTCCTGGTTATTATCATGGGTTATTTCATACCAGACAACTCTTCTACGGTGTCATTCGCTTTGATCAGCGCCACTCTGGAGGTGGACCGTATTGGAGAGTATGATTGGGGCTCCTTCACCTTTGCCTATTTCCTCAGGGGAATGCGCATGCGTTCGTAGGGCTTGACAGAGGCTTGACTAGGATTTTACCCATTTCTACTGGTGAGAATTTCTCTTTGGATTTCCCATATGCAGGTTAAGAGTGTTGACTGACCGCAAATGTTTGCCTTTGTGTTAGCAATTTTGGGCCTATGAGAGGCTTCCATGTTTGCTTCCTATTAGTGTGTTAGGTTTAGATACATATCCACGAGGACGACGATGGCATCACTCCATTTTGGCAGAGGTTCCTGTAGCTGAGGGTTTCACCCATTGTCGCTTACAGTTGGAGTTGTTGACAGCTGATGCCATCACTTGGGTTCCCAACTCTGGGGAACATTTGACTATCGACTTTAAGGAGGGATACCCGACTGGTGGAGGATGGAGGTTGGGAGCACTATTTAGGATATCATACTATTAGGACCACCATAGGAGAGATTCGTGTATCGATTTGCCTTCTGCTAGGCATTATTGGCCTGTGCCGTAGTCACCTGTCAATGATATTCCGTTTATGGGTGTTGATGGCTTTACTTTGTCAGAGGGCTCGTTTACTCATGACGCATTATATCGCTGGTGGTCCCCTCATACCATCGGATCCCAGACCCATGCCACTCAGTTCATAGGGGATATGGTTCCTGGATCCGTGATGATGACGGATTGGATGGCCTGTGTTCGAGATCCAACTTATTTGATACATATTGATAGTTTGATCCGGTAGTTGGATCGGGCATATTTTTTCATCTGGCATTTGGGCAAAGATCCTTCAGAGGCGTATACTTTTGATTCTTCCAGCTCGGGACTGGCCCTTTAGATGACCCATATGGCTTTGCTGGTGCAGATCCTCCCTTGTATAGGTCTGACATCCCTCTTGGTGGGGATCCAGTGACTCAGGAGGAGTTACATCAGGTGGACAGGATTGATGATGTAGATATAGACACCATTATCTTCTTCTGATGTGTATTCTCGCTATATCTTTTGATAGGCCTCTGTTAGATACTGGGTGGCTTTGCCCCATTCTCGTTATAGCTTTTGATAGGCCTTTGTTAGTCGTAGGGTGTCTGTGCCCCATTTCCCTGTATTTTTAGTTGTACAAAGATGATGTATTTAGATGATGATGTACTTAGGAATGTATGTACGATTTTCTATTCCCTACATCATATTGCCATCTATTATTTGTCATGCATGTATTATGTCATGCATATGTATGCCCAGAGATGTTTAGCATTGACCCCTGGATGGTCTTATGATACGGCCCACACAGATGTCTTCATCGACAGTCAGCCGTATTGATCACACCCCACCAGTATTGGTGGCCTCACGCTTGAGATCTTGGTATAATAGTGTATCCCCTTCAAACAGGGTGATTGTAGATTAGCTATTATAACATTCCATGACCCTCCTGACGTTCCAGGTTCTATTGGGCTTTGTAGATGGCATGCTAGAGCATTGGGTACTAAAAAGGCAGGTTTTTCGGTTTGGGACCCATGAGTTGACTCTTACTTTGGAGGAGTACGAGCGGTTGACGGCTTTGCCATTAAACAGGCCTTGCGCTCGAATGGCTATCGAAGATATACGCCGACAGTTCATAACCCTCACTGGGTTGCGGCGTATAGTAGCACAAGATGAGATTACATCCAGCCATGTATTATCCTAACATTTTTTGATAGACAGATTTGTCTCAGTGGACAGTTATGCACAATACTCTGGGGATTTCACCACATCAGAGGATCAGTGGCTTGTTGCCAAAATAGATGTACTAATGAAGTACGTAGTGGCTTATCTGTTCATGCCCATGTACATGGATGAGCTAGACATCGGTGTTACCATTGTGATGAGAGCTCTCAGGGAGGGTCATACCATTATACCGATGATTGTGGTAGAGACACTGAGCTCAACCACGTATTGCCAAACCTATCCTACATGGGTATCTATAGGCAGCTCGGTCTTATTGTGTGTGTGGTTCATGTCACACTTGAGACTGATTGGCATGTTCTGACGGCATGTGTATTGTTTTTCCCATGAGATAGCCATGTCTTACTCCTTTCAGCCAGCGGATTGTGTAGATGTTGCATCCTGGTCGGTGTTCTTGGCAGGGATCAGGGATCTATTTGACATTCTGCCGTGTACATGGCTCAGTTCACCCTACAGCTTCATTACTCATGCACTGGGCATGGATTATCTCCCTCTGACTGGTTTGAGGGGCATGACCACATATCACCCACTTGTTGTGATGTCACAGTTTGACCAGTTTCTTGATTTGCATCCTTTTGAGGGGGCGTTAGGTTAGCATTTGTCATCTCGCCATTTATCAACAGAGGATAGCTCCAGGGTGTATGCCTGTTGGGATCAGTGTGAGAGTGCTGAGTTTTTTATTAGCCATCCGGGTTGTTCGACAGAGTATTCTGTATGGATGGAGACAGAGACTATATCGACTGCGGCTGTATCCACAGTGTTGGGGATTAATTCAGATGGTGGAGAGCCCATGGAGGACATTGATTCTCACACCGAGGAGGATCTATTCGCTAGGTTGCCAGCAGCTCTGGTAGATTCTCCCAGTATGACTGCCACTGTGATCCAGCATTCAATAGAGTATTTCGAGCAGAGTCTTCATCTGATGACCTTTGGGAGAGATCAGGCTAGGGCCTTGATGTTGACAGCTCTTGATGGGAGAGACGTTGCTCTGTTAGAGAGAGATGAGGCATTGGCCCACAGAGATGCCGCTGTTGCTGAGCGGGAGGAGGCCATATCATATAGAGATGCAATTATTATTAAGCGGGATAGCGTTATATCTGTCTGAGATATTGCTACCACAGATAGTACTGTAGTGAGGTCCCTTAATGCTGGCATCATTGTAGAGATGAACACGTATATTGATGAGCATAGTGCCACCATGCAGTTGGCTATAGATCAGTTGACTCGTGTAGAGACCCTTGGGCAGGAGACCACATCATTACCTCCTTCTTCTGAGAGGGATGCAATTTTAGGCTTGATAGCCCACATACACACTGACTTGTAGATGGGCTTGTATTTTCCTGCATAGACTAGCTTAGCTATTTTGTCATGTGCAGTACACATTGTATATATTAAACAACATTACATATAGCAGGGAAGCATATTTTGATCACTTCCCTTTTAGTTATGCCTTGTTACTTGCTTGATATTTGCCTGTTTCTCCAGGGCTTGTGATCTTGATGTATTTTGAACTCCTCCTTGATGGACGGATATTGAGATGTCTCAGGATCTTTCAGAAAAGATCGTTGATCTGTGTGTATTCCCCTACCATCTTTGGTGTCTTGGGACTGGTGTATGGAGATGTGGAGAGGAGTGTGGCTTTCCTCTTTGAGGTTGACCACACCACAGATGGTCGCCGGTACTCCTTTGTATGGGGGAGCCCAGTTAGTTCCATCTCTTATGGATTGGTGATTCTCTTTTAGGACTTAACCACAGCTTAGATGGTCGCTGATTCTCCCGTTTGCATGAGGAGGTCAGGTAGTTCCATCCCTTTGGTCTGAACCCAATGAAGCGTGATCGATTGAAGGATGATCCCAGTATCGTTGACAAGTTTTTTTGTTTTGGTAGGGAATAAGACCGAACGCTGATTGGCTACCTACGTACTCCTATTAAAGCGGAGATCATATATGCGTAGTTCGAAACTGGTGTGAAGGTTCAAAGCTGTATGTGGCAAAGGGGTGTAGAGATGTTTTTGTTTTTGTTTTTGTTTTTGTAGGGAGAATGGTGTAGAAATGTTTTTTTGTTGTTTTTATTTTATTGTGAACGGACCATTTAAAATGGCCGCCTACGTACTCCCGTGTATTGGGGAGATCAGGTAGGCGCAGTTCACCCCATGTACAGGGCGCTTTGCAGCCAAAAAGTTTAATCCCATGTACATGATAAGCTGAAGGTGTGAAAAGTTTAATCCCTAGTGGGATAAACTTAAGGTGTGAAGGGTTGAATCCCTGGTGGGATAACCTGAAGGTGTAAAAGATTTTGAAAACCTGCGAGGAGTAAAGGATCTGATGATCCAAAAACCAGGCTGCTGGTTGTAAAGTATGATTGTCCCTGATGGGGTAAATGGGTGTAAGGAGAGTTGTATCTAGTGAGGTTTTGAAAACCTTAATTGACTGGGGATCTGATGATCCATAACCAGAATGTTTGCTTGATAGTAACTTCAGACATAGTACCGTTTCACGGTGTGCGAGTTAATGAGTTACATAAATTCATCGCCATCCATCTCCTATAATTTGAGATCGCCTCCTGCCAATACCTCCTTGACAACAAATGAGCCTTCCTAGTTTGGGGCAAATTTTCCTTTGGACTGATCATGGTTGTCAATGATCTTCTTCAAAACCAAGTCATGTTGTTTAAATTGTCGTAGTCTGACTTTCTTTTTGTAGGATCTGGCAATCCTTTGTTGATATAATTGACCGTGGAAGATAGCAGCAGTTCGCCTTTCGTCTATTAGAGACAATTGATGATACCTATCTTGTAGCCATTGGTCTTTATCCAGCTGAGCGTCTATCAATACTCTGACTGATTCCATTTCCACCTCTATGGGGAGCACTGCTTCCATCCCATGGGTTAATGGGTAGGGGTTGCCCTAGTGGAAGAACGCATTGATATTTTGTAGGCTAACAGAGTTAGAGGCAAGAAGTCAGGCCATCCTTTGTGATTAGCGAACATTTTTTGCATGATCTTTTTAATGTGTTTGTTAGCCGCTTCAACAACACCATTCATCTTTGGATGATGGATGACGGAGTTGAGATCTTTGATGTGAAATTTACTGCATAACTCCTCCATCATTTTGTTGTTGAAGTTCTTAGCATTGTCTGAGACAATTACCTTTGGTTGTCCATATCGATAAATGACATTGTTTCTGATAAAAGCAATGATAACTTCTTTTGTAACCCTAGGGAAGGAGGCTACTTCTACCCATTTGGTTAAGTAGTTGATCATGGTGAAGTAAAACCGATGCCCATTACTGGCTTTGGGCTCGATGGGCCCGCCCATTCCTTACATTGAGAAGGGCCAGGGTGAACTCATATTGTAGAGCTCCCTTAGAGGGGCGTGGATAGCATTCCCGTGAATTTAGCATTGGTAACATCTCTTGACGTGATCATCACAGTCAGCTTTGAGAGAGAGCCAGTAATGCCCTGTTCTTAGGATCTTCTTTACAAGTAGGGGGCACTCATGTGTGGGCCACATACTCCACCATGGATTTCATCCATGAGCCCATGAGCTTGGTCTTTATCCAGACATCTGAGGAGACCTAGTCATGCATCTCTTTTGTAGAGTGCGTCTCCGCTTAAGTAGAATTTCATAGCCAGTTGATGGATCCGCCTTCTTTCAATCAGGCTCGCCTTAGCAGGTGTAGATCCATCTTGTAAGCACTCCTTGTTATGCTAATACCAAGGGTGTTGGATGGGTGGTAGCTCATCCGATACTTCTCCACTTTAATTCCCATAGGTTGGAGCCTTTTGTTGGGTAAATATGATTGTTGGCATGTTTTCCTCGTCAAGTATGTTGATCAAAGAGGCCAAGGTTGCTAACACATCCACAAAGTCATTCCTCTTCCGAGGAATATGGAGGAAGGATATTTCTTCAAACTCTGCAGCTATCTGTAGAACCTGCCAATGGTAAGGCAGCAAATATAGCTCTTTGGCGTGATAGATTCCTGTAGTTTGTCTGATTACCAATTAGGAATCCCCAAAGACAATTAACCGTCTGATGCCCATTGATCGGGCAAGTTTTAGCCCCATGATATAACCTTCATACTCAGCTGTGTTGTTAGTGTTGACAAACTGCAATTTGACGGTGACGGGATGCTGCTCCCTGTAACGAATACTAGAACTGCTCTAGCCCCAGAACCTTCCATGTTTATAGCTCTATCAAAATACATCATCCATGTTTGGTGTGCATCGTACTGATGATGTTGTTGAACTGTCATTACCCCTTCATCAGGGAAGTATGTTTCCAAGGGTTTGAAATCCCCTAAAGGAGCGGCGGCCAATTGATTCACAATTCTTTGACCTTTGATAGAATTTTGCGTCACATAGACTATGTCAAATTATTGTAGGATCAACTGCCATCTTGACAGTCAGCAATTCAGCATGGGTTTACTGAACACATACTTGAGAGGATCCACACAGGATATTAGATAAGTAGTGTGACCATGGAGGTAATGTTGTAACCTCATGAAAGCCCATGCTAAAGCACAACAAGTTTTCTCAATCAGAGTTTACTTGTGTTCACTGCTGCTGAATCTTTTCCTGAGGTAATAGATAGCTCGCTCTTGGCTTGTCTCGTCTTTCTGTCATAGCATACAGCCAATGGCATTGTCATTGATGGACAGGTACATAAACAGGGGAACATCATCCCTTGGAGGTACCATAACAGGAGCATTGACTAGCTACTCTTTGATTGTAAGGAAGGCTTTCTGACACTCATCATTCCATTTCATGGAGGAGTTCTTCCTTAACAACTTGAAGATAGGCTCACAGGTTGCTGTGAGTTGGGGGATGAATCTGCTGATGAATTTGATTCTTCCCAAAAATCCCCGTATTTCCTTCTCTGTCTGAGGAATGGGCATTTCCATGATGGCCTGGATTTTGGTGAGATCTAGCTCAATCCCCTTGTGGTTGACTAGGAAACCTAGCAACTTGCCTGATTTAACGCCGAAGGAGCATTTGACTAGATTCAACTTCAAGTTATACTTACGTAACCTGTTGATCTGAGATGGTCTAAGTGGTATTCCTCCCTTTGGGATTTGATAATAATGTCATCCACATAGATCTCAATCTATTTGTGCATTAAATCATGGAAAAGAGCCATCATGGTTCGCTGGTAGGTAGCTTTAGCATTGATGAGGCCGAATGAGAACCGTCTGTAGCAAAAGGTTCCCCAAGGAGTGATGAAGACAGTTTTCTCATGATCCTCTTCAGCAACCATGATTTGATGGTACCCCGCAAAGGAGTAAATGTCATATTCAGTTATATTATCAATGAGTATGTGAATGAATTGCACGGGAAAGCTAACTCTGAGGCAAGCTTTATTCAGATCCCTATAGTCCACGCAAACTAGCACCTTCCCTCCCGATTTAGGCACAAGGACTATGTTGGATAGCTATTCAGGGTATGTTGACACCATGATGATGCCTGCTTGAAATTGTTTCACAATTTCTTCTTTAACTTTTAAACTCCGCTCAGGTTTTAATCGCCTGAGCTTCTACCTAACTGGCTTGAATCCCTCTTTGATGGGAAGGCGATGAATGACAATATCAGTGGATAAACATACCGTATCTTGATGAGACCATGCAAACACATCCTAGAATTGGGTTAATAGAGTAGCCATATCATTCCTTTGGTTTGGAGTGAGGTCCGTACCAATTTGGATTTGTTTGGGGTTTACTGAGGTTTCGAGGTTAAAAGAGGTGGTTTGATCAAGATTTGGCTTGGGTTTGTCTTCGACTCTATCTTTGATCTCCTGAGGTATCTCATAGTCCTCTTGTATTTCCATCAAGTCTGAGTTTAACTTTACATCAAAGTTACAGTCCTTGTGGAGAAAAGGCACCTCATCGGCAAGTATAGGCACATCTAACTTTAGAGTCCAAAAATAAAAGGCTTTCACTTAATATATGAAATTATTCAATCATACAAAGTGTTAGCATGTAATGACAAAACAACTGCTAATATTGTATAGAAAAAGTAAGCAGTTATTGTTATCTACAGGGCAGAGGGAGTTTCTACCCTTTTTACCCTCACAGGAAAATGCAAGGAGTGCTGCTCCAATTGCCAAGGGTGAAGTCCTAATGAATGGATGTGATGAAGGGGCTGTTTTCATCCTCCTTCTCCCGAATGATGACTATGATATCTGGACAATCATCGTCTAGGGTGACCCTATTTGTACTGTCCGTGTGGACTATGATGCGTATGTTTGATAAGCGCCTTGCAATGTCCTGCTTATGCCTCCAGTCCTTTTCCTCCGCCTCCAGATCCAGTATCAAACTTCTTTTCCTTTGATCGGTATTAGCTTAGGAAATAGCATGGTCATCCCATGGGCAAGAACCTTTACTGAAGTTTGTATAGATTCAGCTCTTGTAAGTTGTGGCAATAGCCGTATGGCTGAAGATGAAGGAACCTTTTATGTTTGTGAGGATTCCTGTGAATGGAGCTAGAAGAATAGCCTAGTCCGGCTGTCCATGTTTGACTGGGAACTTGAATTGGGTGCTTAATGCCCTGTTGGTCTTTGCCCAACCTTTGTCCAGGTTGATAACCCAAAGAAATCATTTCTTGACTTTCCGACATTAACTCGACAGAAATTCTGTGTATAAGAGGTGGCGCCCCAATAGGGTGGTAGTGAGTGTTGCTCACCTCTAGGGCATGGAAGCTGAGAGGCTCAACTTCTGAATTGAAACTGATGAGTGGGATGTCAACCTGTTCAGGATATTCTGGCTCAGCATTAACAGTGATTAAGCTGTTGTTTATAATATATTTAAGCTATTGATGAAGGGTGGATGGGACGGCTCCGGCCATATGAATCCATGGTCTTCCCAAGAGCAGGTTGTATCCTGTAGCTATTTTGAGCACATGAAAGGATACATAGAATGTATGTGGACCAATCTCCACAGGTAGTTCAATCTCCCCGACAGCATTTCGTCAGGATCCATTAAATGCTTTGATAATTGTATGACTGCTTTAGGTCCTGTTGAGATTGATATTCATCTTCTCCAAGGTGGCATAAGGGCAGATATTCAAGGAGGACCCTCCATCTATCAATACTCATGCGACCACGTATCCGGAGGACATAACCACTATGTGCAACAGCTTGGAATGACTCATCCCTTTGGAGGTATGTCATCATCAGTGAATGATATCACACTGCTGTTAAAAATGTGATCAACCAAGTGATGGAACTTTTTGGCATCCACTGATTTTGGCAAGTGAGCTTCTTCTAAAACTCTTAGTAAAACCTTCCGGTGATCCTCTAAGTAGAATACCAAGTCCAGTATGGAAACATGTTGTGGAGCTTCTTTCAAGCTTAAAACCACCTTGGCTTTATTATGTCCCATAGGACGGAGGAATTTTTAAATCTTCTCCATGGGAACTTTCCCCTTTGATTTGATGGCGAGTTTCATCACCCGTTGGGGAAGATACACTAGATTCTCTTTCGACACTGTAGAACTTATGTGGGATGTGGATCCTTCAACCTCTATATAATTCCATGGAACTTTCTATAGGCTGACAACAAGATATTGTGGTTTGAATGACAAGATGACTGGCTCCGGTGCAGCCACTTTCAAAGGATTTTCAATACCCTTGAGCTGAACAGGTTAAATTGTATGTGAGGGGGTAGCTGAATCTGTCCCAGAAGATATAACTTCTACGACTTCCTTCCACTTTGTAGGAAATGTGTCTCCACTCTCCAGTAATACAACGTCATTGTCTGTCATTTGCAGGACACCGCTGTTAATTAGATTCTAAATAAGGTGACGGAGTGCTCAGCATTCTTCAATGTTGTGGCCGCGAGAATGGGAGTGGTATTGGCATACTCTATTGAAATCAAACCGTCTTGAACGCGGGCTAATTGGAGGTAGCAGAGCTGTGATTCTTCCTTCATTGATCAGCATCTACAATATCTCTTCCATCTGTTGGCCTAACTAGGTAAACTCCCTTTTATTGGCTAAGTCCCAACGGGTTTTGGAGTTTCCTCTTTTTGCAATTTTATCCTCTAGTGTTTCCTTTTCTAGAGTACGTGGTGGAGTATTTATAACAAGAGGAAGGAGGCTAGCATGCTCCTGACTGAATAATTGACGTGTGACTTGGTGTTGATGGATCAGCAGTTCTGCCAATTGATTAACTTGCTCGCGCAGAGCCTTCATTTTTTGTTCCATCATAAACTGAAACTGTGCATAATCCCACTTGTCAGCACTATCCTTACTGGTTTGGGAAGACCCACCAATGGAGTGGGAAGTCTGTCCATTATTCCAATTAATCATGTTAACCTCCTCTTCTTTGTGTTGAGGAAGATGGTTGTCTTGCACATGGGGTTGGTCGGGTTTAGCCACCACGATCTCACCATTGTCAATTAAATCCTGGATCTTGTACTTCAAGGCCCAGCAATCCTGAGTATCATAGCCTGGAGCTCCAGCATGATAAGCACATTTTCGGCTAGCATTGAAACACTTCCCACTCCGGTTAGCCGGTGGAAGAAGATGGGTAATTTTCTTCTGAGTTGTCAGAAGATTGAGAATATTCTCGAGCGAGTCCCCTAAGGGTGTGAACACTCGAGTGCGTCTGACTTCTCCACCTTTTGGCAATGGAGGGTTTGAAGACTGAACTGGAAAAGGGGAGTAGTTTCTCCTCTGAATAGGCAGGCTTTAACTACCTTTTTCCTCTTGTAGTATCAAGAAAACATCATCCTCTTTCTTCTTATGGACCCTCTGAGGGTTGTTTCCATAACTTCTAGACTGGATGTGCTCAGCTATAGCTTTGAGAGTGGCAATGTCTTGAATTTTTCCTGACTTCAATCCCATCTCGGCCATTTCTCCATGTTTGATCATTTTAGAGAATGGTTTGCCAATGCCAGCTAAAACTCTCTCATAGAAAGGAGCTTCTTGAATATCTATGAAAGTCATTAGCATTTTATACTCAGTCATAGAGGGAATAACTTGAGCAGCCAGATGCCTCCATCTTTGGGCATACTCTCTAAAGGACTCAATAGCTTGTTTCTTGACATTGGTAATTTGGTACCGGTCAGAAGCCATTTGAGTTTTGAAACTGTACTGACTGAGGAAAGCATGAGCTAGTGTGACGTCCCCAAATCCGGGTCCCTTCAAACCTCAGCTCCAGTTCACCACGATACTACTATCGTCAAACTATTTATATCATTTATTCACAACTTAATGAATATAACTTTGCTTATTACAATTTAGAATATAAATTCTTTCCATTTCCAAGATCTGTATAATGACCCCAAACTTTTATAAGTTTCTAATCTTGGTTATTTACCATTCCTGTCTTACATCATATTCGATGTTATATAAATATGCGGAATAATTTAAACTTTTTCAATCTCATTTGAAAATAAATCTTTTATTGATATCTTAACTTGAATCAATTATGAATCCTTGAATCAAATTATGTTATGATTCATTCTATTCGAATTAATATACAAATCTTTACATCTCGATTCGAATTCCTCTATGTATCACATAATATAACTTAACATGTATTACTCATCGTAAACTAATATCATGTACATCTCCTAGAACCTAAACGTGGTTCAAGAACTTATATTTAAATAAATAAATTAATCTCCTTCGATGCTATTGAACTTTATCAATCAAGTAGCACGTAACTTTACCATGAGTCATTAACTTACAAAAGTGGTTATTTGCAAAGGTGAGCTCGATAGCCCAGGAATTCTAACAGTTTTCATGCAGCACATAGCATATAATAACATAATCAGTTCATGCATTCATAATCATTAATATTTACTGCGTATGTTATTTCTCATATAACAGGCATATAAGTTTACTTCACAAGCATATCATCAAAGATCAACTTTCACATTTCATACATATCTCATATGCATTTCATATATATACATCAACATTCTCATAGCATAATATAGCTCAACTAACAGTTATATAATTCATATATCAAATAGGAACTGAAAAACTTACCTGATTCGTAGTTTATCAACTACGAATTAACTGCTTAAAACTTATCTACACTTCGTGTATTCTTACACAGTTATATAATCATGGATTCACATCCATTAGTCACATATCTCATACATTATTAATATAATAATAATGTTACATTGTTTCCTAACTAGGCTTGTAAACGCTACATTTCACTTTCTCATCATACTCTTAGAATAGCTAGGTATGTATACGTATACCTTAACCACCCGTATTTTACATCAACATTCATGTATATCTACCACACACTTAACTCGCTATGTGTTCGACACATTTAAAACTCATTTAGGTAAGTTCAAACGTACACACACACACGTCTAACTTAGTTGTAACTTTATACAACAACACATATCCTATATTTTCATAGCACAAATCATATGGTAATACATCTCAAATCCAAACAACGTATCATTGCTTTATATCTTGAAGACATTCCTTTGGACTTTAACATTTAAAAGTCCTAACTAACATTCATCTTTATCACATAGCATGCTTCTTACACATCTTATAGCATATTGGTCATATATTGCTTTTTAAAGAAATCATATAAGCATGCCTCGAACTTCAGATCAAAAATAGAAACTATTCATGACTGCGGGATGGCGCAGCTGCTGTAATAACCCAATATTTTCAATATAATTAAATAAGAAATTTTGCATATAACTTTATATATATATATATATATATATATATATATATATATATATATATATATATATATATAAAGGTGGAAATATGTACAAAGTAAAGTATATGTGCTTCTGATATAAATAAAATTTATTTATTGCATTAATAATTGTAAATAATTTCTTTTTAAGAATTATTGATCATTATAGATTATATTCTTATAATAAATTAATTTTGGAAATAAAAATATTTAATATTTATTTTCCATGAAAATATGATTATTGTATTATATGATTATTAGGATTATTATAATTGATGTAATACCTGAGAATTTCCATGTCTTATGAATATATTAATGGAATAAATATTTATTTGAATATAAATGATTTTGTGTTATGTGACGAGTTAACTCAATTATATTAAAGTGATTAATGTGGAGTTGTAACAAACTTGTTGAAAGCCTTGTGTGGTGCGGTGGTGGGAAATATTAATAATAATATTAATCGACAAAGAAATTATTAAGTGAGCAATTAATTAATATTAATTGTTAATTGTTATTATAGAATATTGATTAATTGTTTAATGATATGTGATTAGTATTGTTAGCAATATGTCTATAAATATAATAAAAATTAAATAGATAATTAATTGTTATAAAGATCCATAATTACATTAATCAATGAGGAACGAATTAATTAATATTGGTGTTAATTAATCAAGAAAGTGAATAATTTATTCGACATAAAACAAATAAGTTATTAAGATTATATTGACTGTTATGTGCAATTGTTCAATAATTAAAAAAAATATAAAATATATGGAATGTAACTATACTATATAGTGTAATATGGCATTTATGTGACTATGCTATATATAACAGCCTTATATATTAAGTCTTATTAAACTACATTGTATGAAGCAATGTGATTGAGCATATTGGAACTATATGTTATAAATACATTATGAAATGTCTATGTGGCAATATGCATGTGGGTAGACATTAAAATAAAATGTACATGGATTATATGATTAATATATACTACCTTGAAATATTAATTATGTAAATCATATTGTGACATTAAGTTATAGCTAATGTATGGTTGATATGTGTTTACAATATAACATAAGAATAAGAGTTGTGTATAAGTGTATAGTCTAGTGTTGCAAGAATGCTGAGTAGTTGAAATTGTCCCAAAATTAGTGTCCCATTTGCCCTCATTTCTCAGTCACGTGAATCATATAAAGGCTAAGGCCTATGTTCTTATTTTCTTCCAAGCTTTCTAGCTGATGATTATGGGGGGGGGGGAGTGGTGGTTATGATGAATTCTAACTATCATCTAACAACTCTCTCTTAACCTTCATACAATCCTTCAATTCACGGGTTTAATTTAGTGGGAGATGGCAATATATGTGTATTGGTTTTTCTTATATATGGATTCTCTTTCTCCAATTGCCATTGCTGAGAATTGTTAAGTGTGGAATTGAGAGCATGCAAGTATTCTAAGAATTGGGAGTTCATTTAGCAGCAAGATCATTTCATATTACAGAGGTATAAGGGCTCTTAATGTTCTTCACTGTTGGTTTATGTCAAAAATTTCCGTTCTTGAATACCAATTTCTTGATTATGTAGAGTTAGATGATAATGGGGTTGGGTAATGGTTGTATAGATGTTATATAACCATATAAGCATGCTTAAACTGATATATGAATGTTTAGAATCAAATTTGTGAATAATTTCTGTGGTTGGGCTAAATTTCTGTCGAAGCAAACTGTTCCTGGCTCGAACAAGACATGGCGCAGCTATGCTGTAATAACACTGAGGCGCAGCGCAGCTGCGCCGGTCTCTGTTTTCTATTAAAAATTATACCAAGTGTGATCAATTACTATGACTTAAACTAGCATGCAAGCATGTGTAATGTGTATATACAAGTATATTGACTTAATATGAGCATATTTAATAGATTAGCATACATGATTAACGAAAGTGTGTAGTTGAAATGAATTTAGAAACTTTAGAAATGAACTTGATGAGTATGAATGCTATGTTATATACTGATTTTGCAAGCATGTAAGTATGATTTAGAAATGCATGAATAACCCGTTAACTTGTGTTTATATGATTCATAAGGAAGCATGAACGTGTTCAATTTATTAGTAAGGTTACTAATGAAAATACGAACTTTGAATATGAATGTTAACATGCTACTTAGGAAGTTAGAATCTGACTTTTATAATCATGATTGATGGTTCATTTAGACTTGCTAAAGTATCATACATATATATCTACTGATTTAAGCGTTGTGAAATCAAGTTAAAACTAAATAAAGCAAGTTTTCAAAGTAATAACTAGAATAGTTACACATATGTGCTACGAATACTCACAAGCATGCTTAATATGAGTTATATGGCTACCTTGTATGTTTAGAAGGCAAGCATGTTAGACTTTGTGGTTTCATGACCTTGAATGGCCTTAACTTGTTGAAATATTTAACTTAGAACCATGATATGAACGAAGGAACCTAGATTGACTTGAGAAGCATAAACAGACCTTTAACATGACAAAATATATTATGTATGAATGATGTGCTCATGCCAAACAGAAACCACAAGGCAACAGCTGAGTCTTGGCTTGGCTAGAGGGTTGCACAGCTGTGCCGGCCCTAGGCTTAGCCATGGCGCAGCTGCGCCGGTCTGAAATCAGAACTTAGATGATTTGAAATCTGATCTTTGGACAATTAACTTGTATGATGCTTTATATAGTTTATAACCTACTGATGTATGTATATATGTGAGGATTAAGTAATAAGTTAGTATTTGATTTATATAATGAAAGTCCAGGGGTAAAAAGACCTTGAATTTGAGCATTCTTAATTTGCTTATGAAGTAACTAGATACTTGATTTCATGATAAACCTATGATCTAATTTTGTACCATATGTGCATATATTTGAATCATGTCAAACTTGAATAAAGAATGTGTTAGCTAATGAGCATCTTGTGCTTATAATACATTACAAATATGATTCGAAAGTGTTGATTTATTAACGTGGATAAACTATGCTTAAGGCAAGTATCTTAACTCTTTATATCTATTTATGCAATAAACTTGTGTAAGTAAGTTATTGAATTATATTCCGGTTATACAAGATTTTAAACTTTATTGTTATTAATCGTAGTATTCATGCAAGTTCCCTAAACTTAAATTTATATTGAGCAAGTATCCGAACTAATCTTTTCATTGTGCAAGTATCCTACGTTTGCATTTACTTATGCAATGGACATGTGTAAGCCAGTTTCAGAATTATATCGTTATTGTGCCAGTTTATTAACTCTAATATTATTGTTCATGTATCTATACTTTGTAGTTATACCCGTTCTTGAATTCTATTCGATCATTGTTTATCAATACAGTATTATTGTATAATCTAGATATATATTCTTTTCGTTAATTTCTAAGATTGGTTGTACACGTGTCCTCATTTAGATAATTATTGTACATGTTGATACATACTTGTTGATTTCCAGTATGTATACTTTAATTAAAAGCCGTCTAAGCTATTTGACTCGGCTAGACACAAATTTAAAAATATCGTGAAATATGACAGAAACTTATTGATATCCAACCAAATTATTTTGGTTCGGATTCCCGACTAAGTATGAACATCCCGGACATGGAAAAACTTTTTTGCACCTAAGGCGGATAAGATAAACCAGATTATCATTTTGGTATGTATTATTGATCAATACAGGGCATAACGGGCTGATCACCCCCGTGCCTGTAAGTTATGACGGTTTACAGATGAAGTTCTGTTAAACCTTTCCGAAAATTGAAAACAAAGTTCATAGTCTGTCAACTGCTCTCCATTTATAGTCAGTACGTAGTTTCAAAAATTTAAAATAGAATTGTTATGTTGTTTAGTATTGCTTTAGTTTACTTCACAACTACTGTTTCGTTATAGAAGTGTCATTTAAAGAAAACATTTAATCCTTTCAGCTAATGTTTATTGTTTGCTATTACTTGATGAGCACTCAAATGCTTATTCTTGCATAATTTAAATGTTTTCAGTTAAGTATGATATACCAGAAGGCTCTACCAAGAATAAAGGGAAAGGAAAGCTGACAAAATAAGAATGTGTTATCTTATGTAATAGCTAGACTTAAATAAGATGATAAAATTTATTATCTATCATATAATGAAATGTTTTAAAGGTCGTGTACCTCGGATTTAGACAACTCTGATATGTAAATTAAGTTTGATATTTATGACATTATTATTATTTTTTGCTCAAAGAAATGGTATCGTTAAGCACTGAATTCGGATTTAAAGCACCTGAATTTAGGGGTGTCACAGCTGCGCCCTGTCTAGGCTTAGGGACGACACAACTGTGCTATCCCCTGGCAAGACCAAGGTTTAGCTTTGCATTCCTAGTTTCAGTCCCACTCTAACATACCACTACACTTATACTTTAACATACGTGCACGTTAAAAGCTTTCACATAGCACATGACCATTCTTGAGTCCATTCTTTACAAGTTTTAGCTTACAACTTACATGGTATTAGAACATAACAAGATCAAGTGGCTACCATATCATATAACTTGGCTATATGTCCACATAGAGATATCACAATCTGTTAATACACATGCTTATAGTATTCCTATTGTTTGTTCACAACTATCATTGTTTAACACTTCGAATCATGCTTTAAACTCATGTTTGGTTTAGTTATCATAATGTTCAATACATATGGATCTTGTCTAGGGATGTTATAGCCATAACATGACATATTAACCCTTTAGAATCTAGATATCCATGTGATGCAACTAGATTTTTGAAAATATGTTCAAGTTTACTTTTGAAACCATTTTAGACTTGAACTATGCAATTTTAACGCATACAAGACAACTTTAAGGCTCCAATCATATGTACTCAAGCCATGTTAACATGCTCGCAAGATCATAATGTATATCATGTAATATTCATGCATGTTAGCTTTATCATATCAAGCTTTTTCTTGAAAACTTCTCTAACATATGGTCTAACAAGTTTGGTCATGAATATAGTACTAAAAATCATACATCATGCTTATTTAGGTTCTGAATCAGTCATGTATATGGGCTACTATGTTCAAAATCTGTAGAACATGAATTACTTCAAAGTTTGTCTTTAACACTTTAAGTTTTTAGTACAAATCTCTCATTAAATCATGTTGATCACCTCATACTACATAAGAAAACCTTATACCTCATGTCATACCTATTTCTCATGTATATACAAGTCATAATACTATATTAGCAACAACCTAGCATGACAGAATCCATCAACTGGTTATAAGGTACGGCGTAGCTACGCTGCACCCTAGTATAAACAGGGCGCAGCTGCGCCACGTCGAGTTCAGAAGCAGTAAGTATACTCTGTTTTGCAGAGTAACTACTAACTTGATTTCCAACGATTCAAATATGTTCCAAATCATTATTAAAGAGTTCATACATGTTAGTAAACTTCCTAAACGCATTATAACATGTTAATTCATATCAATTGACATATGAATTCAATAAATTTCAAGAATTAAACAAGACCCAATTCAAGAACATAGTTAGAATTTATACCTTCTTGAGCTTGAATTGGACTTCCTACACTCTGAGTATGCTTTTATAGTAGCTCAGCAACTTACACTCTACAATTAGACTATCAAATAACTTTTAGAATTCACAAAAATCTAAATTTGTAGCTTGTATTTATAGAGGAAACTTGGACTAGACATTGGCATTACACTAAAAGTTGGGTTCATGGTGTAATGGAATAATACATTGGTTAATCAAAAGTGGTTTAACAACCCACCACCAGCCATTGGCCTTTTAATCATCACCTATTCCATAGCCATTTGGAAGTTACGTGTTTTAGCTTCAAGTCACTATTCATGTACTTTGTGACACTCAATTTGGGACAAGAGAGAAAAATCTTAGCAATCTTGCAAAACAGAGGTTATACACTTATACACATTACCTATTCTTATGTTATATTGTATACACATATCATCCATACATGGGTTATAACATAATGTCACAATATGATTTACGTAATTAATATTTCAAGGTAGTAGATGTGATATGAAAATGTAATATACATATAATCCATGTACATTTTATCACACTTGTATACTTTATTAAAATACTAGTTTACAATATGCCTATGGTATATTATTTTACTATATATCCACATACATATTGTCACATACACATTTCATGATGTATTTCTATAGTTTCATTAAATCTTAATATATGGTTACTATATATAGTATAGTCACATAAATATCATACTACACTATATAATGCAGTTGTATTCCATATATATAATATATTTATTTATTGCACACTTGCACATAACAGTCAATATAATCTTATTATATTAATAACTTACTTATTTGTTTTATGTCAAATAGATATATTATTTATTGATTAATTAACAATAATATTAATTAATCCATTTCTCATTGATTAACGTAATTATTAATCTCTGTAACAAATAATATAAATTAATCGTTCACTTAATAATTCCTTCGTTGATTAATATCAACATAACGTACTTTTATCCATCCTATGGTTTATTAATGTCACACATATCACATTAGTGTTCCATTTCATTTGATAGAAGAAAACCAAGTTTCTCCAACTAACCACTGGCGCAGCTGCGCCGTACCCTGACAGTGCCAAACTGGTTTAGCTTCAAGCCAGTATCAACCTCCATCGCCATACTAGTTTTACACGACATGAATTAGCTTCCTCATGAGTGATATTACTAATCTAAGAGTGTATTCACTCCTTATATGGAATCACATAATCATATACAGATAATCTTCATAGTTCTCTTTTAACTTGCTTAGTGAATTTTCTTGGTTCACATTATGCCACACAAGGCACTTCACAAATGCTCATCACATTTCCAAACTTCTTAATTCATACTAATCCAATGTGAATCAATTTAATTACTCAACTTACAAAACATTAACATTTATATTCAATAAATATTTATTCCATTAATATATTCATTTAATAAGATGTGAAAATTCTCGGGTATTACATCCTCCTTAAATGTTAACTCGTCTAACATCAATCCCCTCTTTGATTCCACATCACCGGTTACTATTTTTCTTAACAATTTAAGGATCACACTTCGAGTTTTAAAACTCTATTTCCCTTATTAGTTTAACCAACTATACATCTCCTTTACGGTATCTTACCACCAATAACACAAAACTCGAATATAATGCACCCACTATAATCATATATTCACTATTTACTTAAGTGATTCTTAAACCCCTTCAAATTATATTATTCTATAATATAACTTCCACTTTAATATAAATTAACCAATATTTCTACTTGTTAGTTAATTCTCGCAATTAACTAATTTATGCTTTACTATCTCAATCTATCTATGGATAGCTTAAGCACTAACTAAAACTCATATTACATCATACTAGTTACTAGTATATATATACAAGTGTAAACCTAGTACACATCGAGTCTTTAATAGTATTCAATATAGTACACTGAGTGATTTCTCATAAACAACTAACAAATTAGTTTTCGTCTCGTTTACACTGTTTTCACAGTGAGTTAGATCAGTTACTAATTCGTATATACCTCCGCTCTCTGAAGGAATCGTTCAACCCAGCTCCTATACATCCACCATTAAAATTATGGTTACACTGTCTTAGACTTGATACTTACTCGTACATATACTCAAGAAATTGGTGATTATCAAAGATAATTAATGTCACCAACTTAATATTATAAAATAATTTCACATAAATTATTTAATGCCGGTAGATAAATCTTATCCATCTTCTTACTAATTCATCTCTACAATTTATAACAAATATATAATAATGATATATATTTATTAAACACAACATCACTTATTACATAGCTCATATTAACCTATGTAACACAATACCACATACCTCATAACACACACATATATATATATATATATATATATATATATATATATATATTCTTGTTCGAACCCATCTCATGCTTTAAGAATTTTATCTACTAAATTCTTATTTTAATATTTTTTAAAATTTGGGTTCTTACATCAAGCTCCTCCCAGCTATGAATTTTTGAGTTGTCCAATCTGGTATACCATGATCTAGCTTCACCAGTCAGACTCTTCTGAAATAGATGCATTCTGAACTTTTTCATCCTCAGCATAAGATTCGAGTTCTCCAATGAATACTTTCAAATGTGTGTATGGATCTCCCAATCCAGCATACTTTTCAAAATTGGGAGTCTTGAACTTCTATGGATATTGAACCCCAGGGAAGATACAAAGGTCTGAATATGAAACACTCTAATGTGCTCCAATCCCTTTGATAGACCGAATGGTCTCTTCCATTTGTAGGACTTTCTTCCTGATATTAGTGGTGTCTAGATCTTCTTTGAGATGGGTGGTTTCAGGGGTTTTGTTGGTTTTGTCCAACTGAGATTCGGGTACTGGAATTTCTTCTTTTGGTCCCTGAGTTCCTCCATGTGCAGAGGATTCTGTACGTATGGGTATTTGTGGACCCTGAGTTGATTTGTGTAGTTCTTTAAGCAGAACAACCAACTCTATAATCTGGTTACTTAATCCTTCGAACTCCTTGTGAGAGACAGGAGTGGGATTAGACTGGCCAGGTGTAGCCATGCTTGGCTGTAGGCTTGTTACCTTTTTGGATTTTGAACGGGTTACTGGACCAATTATATCCCTACAAAAAGACTTATGTAGTTTAGTTTTAGTGAATGTAAAAATATTACGTAATGTGTCCGTTTAGGAGTATCGTCCTACGAAATGGATGTTAGTTGACAAGATAGCATATCAATTTTTGATATAAAGGGAATGCATGTACACATTTTCCTTATATTTTCCATTACATTGAGATTGACATGGAAATGAATTTACAAGTAATTGAAATGGGAAAGTATAAAGAGACTTTCCTCCTTTTGGTTTATTAGAGGCTGACCTATCTTAGGTTACTCTCGTGGCTTTTTCGCATGAAGGTTCCCAGATCATCGCAATTTACTTGACGGGAAGTTAATCCAGTCTTTCAACTGGAGCGAATCTGGGTGGTGCCTTTCCTGAGCCTCATTGGAATTAGTCTTCTACGAGTTTAGTAATCAAACACCGATAGGATAACCTCCTAGTGGAGGAACCACACAACATACATTCATATACAACGTGTCTCATTATAGGGAAATGATGACATGTGCGAAGCACTAATATCACAAGCAGATATGGTACGAAGCACTAGGTGCAATAAGTAAATAAATTCGTACACATTCATTCAAGTGTAAATGCAACATCCACTCACAAGCAGATAATGGTTTTGAATAGTTTGTAATAGCGGCTTAAGTCCTCTTACTGGATGTCCCCAGCAGAGTCGCCACCTGTCGACGTCTTTATTTTTATTTGTCCCTTTTTTGTTCTTATCTTTTGGCGTTCCCATGTTAGGTGAGATTTGTTTGAAAAAAAAGTTATGAAAACGTCCGACATGTATATGTCGGTGATTGGGACTTGTAAGAGTCGCCCGTTGGTATTTTTAAATTATTTCACCAACTCAACCGAGAAAAGGTTTGCACATTAACCTAGTAATGTGACACTATTTGACTGGTCTGTGAAACTGAGATTCTTTAAGGTCCGGGGGCTTGATTATGCGGAGGGAAGAGGTTAGGCACCCCCTCGACATTTGTGTTACCACAGTGACCGCCACTTTTCAATTAAAACCTTTATCTGAATGTGTATGTGTGGATCAATGTTCAATTATCTGGAAGTAGTGCTATACCTCGTTTGCACTTATATACAGAGGGTTTGAATTTTTGTATAAAAGTTTAATTTTAACAAGATATAGCAATGGCGCTTTGTAAAAGAGGTTTTTTAAACCCTTATGCTCAATAGTAATTGAGGCATTTGATACTTCCATTTTATTATGTGTTCGCCTTGGTTGCTTTTTTTTTCGAGATGTGAAGCATCTTCGAGAAAATAAGATAAAAGGGCAGTGCCAAACTCCTTGTGGGCATAGCCTTCTAAGGAAATTCAAACACCGTGAATAATTTACAAGCCACGTATAGCTGAAAATGTCCATCATGGGAACCGAATCTAGATTCAGTAGACTGGATATGTGATCACATGATTCCTAGGCTCACATGATGTAGCAGTTTGTATTAAACTGTAAACAGTTATATATATATATATATATATATATATATATATATATATATATATATATATATATATATATATATATATATATAAACGATCAATCACCTCGAAGTAAACTCCAGGCGGGACAAAATTGTAAAATTCAGGCTCAATCAAACAGTGTTTGATGACATGATATATATATATATATATATATATATATATATATATATATATATATATATATATATATATACGGTCCGGATCTTAAGCTCACCCCTTATTCAACTCACCAGAACTCACCCCCTTTTAGCGACGGACCCGGCGACAGTTTGGTTATACAACCGTTGTCTATACTTTTAGTGACGCTATATGTTGTCCGTCGCTAAAAGTATAGACAATTGTTGTATGACCGAACCGTCGCCTGGTCCGTCGCTAAAAGGGGGGTGAGCTCGGGTGAGTTGAATAAGGGGTGAGCTTAAGATCCGGACTCTCTCTCTCTCTATATATATATATATATAAGTATTAACATATATATATAGATATATATATATATATATATATAAAAGAAATAAATACCACGGACTGACGGCCCGGGCATACACACACACGCGACTGTCAACGTGAATAATAGTGTGTGCAAGAAGTGGAGGAAAGGTTTTAAGTAATGTAAGAAGGCTTACAGTGGACTGCCCAAGAAGACTTCAATAACTTTAAATGGATGAACATTCGGTTCCCACGGGTAAAAAGTAGCCAAATATAAGCTCACAAGTGTTTGAAATGAGAAAGCACTCAATTTATAGTGTGTACAGAGCAAATTGGACAGCGCTTCCTCGCATTTTCCACTTTCAAAATGGCCACCCCAAGCCCTCTATTTATAGAGGGGGGAGTCGCAGGGGTACCTAAGGATGTCAAGGGTGCCCCGGGCTCCGTGGGCTCCGCCGTCTCGAAGTGCGAGCACTAGGACAACGTGTTGTCCGATCGAACCTTTAAAACTTCAATCCGGGCATCCGATCGTGGTTTATAAGACCTTTTACGACATGCTGTTGTCGAGAGCTACACAATGACATGGGATATGAGGTTGTACGAAGTCGGGAAGATGGGTCCATGCCCAGGTCATCACGTCTTCAAATTCCATCTGGTGTGCTATCTTGTTTAGTAGTCACTCGGGATTGGAGCTATGGTTCTTGTAGGACACTTCTGTGTAGCATGTAGGTTGAAATGTTGAGACGGCGTGAATGTGGAATCGAGGCGGGAAAATGATGATTTTGCCCCTTACCAGGGTTATCTCCGGTTCTGGGCTGATTTAGCAGTCATTGCTTAAGGTTATCTCTGAGATTAGGCTGCTGCAAGTGCTGAATATCCCAGGTTTTTGTCTGAGGTATGCCTGTCCTCACGGGGTTATCTCTGGGATTAGGAACTGAGTGCCTCAGGGCTATCACCGAGGTTGAAGCTGATCGCAAGGGTTTGAAACAAGCATTTTTGGGGTTATCTCCGGAATTACAACTGCATGCCTCGGGGTTGTCTCTGAGGTTTGAACTTTATCTCCCGGGGTTATCTCCCAGATGGAACTGAGTATCTCAGGGTTGTCTCCGAGATGGAATTGAGGATTCCGGGGTTGTATCCGGAATTGAAACTATATTCCTCGGGGTTGTCTCCGAGGTTGAAACTGAAACTCACGGTGTTGTCTTCGGGGTTGGAACTAACTATCTCGGGGTTGTCTCCGAGTTGGTAAAGACTGAGTATCCCGGGGTTGTCTTCGGGACTATGCTGCTTTGACTTCTAGAGTTATCTTTGGAAGACGACTTTGCCCTCCTGCAAGGTTAGTAGCACGAATGCAAAAAATTTTGAGTGTCTACACTCAAGTACGAGTTCAACTCCTAATCATTGTGCTCTCCTTGAATACACGGGTTTGGTTCCTTCCTTTGATCAACGTCAGCCACGCAAGCATTTGGCCTCTAAAGGTGATCCACCAAGGAAGAAGAAGAATCAAGAAGAAGAGTGTATTGGCTCAAACCCTAGTTTTCTATCTATATAGAAAAAGGGACGTCCTCTCCAACAATTGGAATCATGTATCTCCTACACATATATATCTAATATAAGACTCCTCTTATAAAGATATCAGTTAACCTATTTTAATATTATTAAAATAGAGTATTATTCAATTAATTAAACTCCTTTATTTAATTAGGCTCCCTAATCTTGTTAGGGATAATTAATTAAACTCTTTTAATTAATATGCCTCCAAATCTTATTAGGAATAAATGAGAGTCGTGACGCTCCCAAATCTGAGTTCTCAAACCCCAGGTTTGGTACTCACAATCCATCATCATAATAAGCATTCTATAAACTATTGCGGAATAATAAACGTACATTGTTCATTATAACAAAGTCTTTAAACATTATCACAAGGTCTATTAACCTTAACTTATACATACCTTAATTAGGTTACCTTAGTAACACAAAAGGTTTACATTTCCAATGTACATAATATAATATAATAGGTAAACATTCTCCTTATATATTCCTGCATTTTTCTTTTGCCTTTGTCCCTCTTGGACGTCTCTGGCATAGCTGAAATAAATGTCATGATATAGCAAGGGTAAGCAACAAATTTGCTTAGCAAGTTTAAGTACGAAGAAGCTATATCATGATTAGAAAGAAATTATTTATTCAATGTTCAACAATAGAAATTAATTGTGAAAGAATGTAAGACCCCAACTTTTATAAATAAAGATGAATTTTTTATAAATATTATTTTTGAATATTATGGAGTTAATTTGATATAATGTTATAGTTGTGGGTAATATTTATAAATTTTGCAAAGTACGCAAGTTGTTATATAATATTCGATTGGTCGGGGAATATTCGTTTTAACAGGGAATATTCGTACAACGACACAATCATTGGTGGACCCCACAACGGAATTATTGTCGGATTGAGAAAACGACAAAAATATTTTATTAAAAATAACGGCGGAAGTTTTACCATTGATACTGTTGAACTACTCGGTAGTAAAAGTACTGTAATACGTGTGGTTGCATAGTAGCACACAGTATTGATTATTAATGCTTATGTGAGAAGTCACTCAGTTTGGTTCAATTATTGTCAGTTAATAATATGAATTATTTAGCGATAATGACGTTTTGTTTTATTCGTATTATTAACGTAATAAAATAGAAACATCTTTTTATATAAAACAGAATACTTTATTAAAGTTATTCTATAAATAGAATATATTATATTTTATTTAAAAGATTTTTCTATAAATATGGACCGTCAGATTAAAGTAATCAATCTGGACCGTTCATGGATTAGTTACTATACATTCTATTTTTCTATAAATAGTAGCTCATTCTTTCATTATTTCTTACGAATTCACTGAACTCTAGAGAGAGAAACTATAGAGAGAGAGAAGAAGAGTATTCTGATATTTAACTACTTCCTTATTTCAGCTCTTCTTTAAAACGGTAAGGGGTGTTATTCTTTCTTATTCATGAAGAGAACTGTTGTTATTCCATTTCTTATTATTCTGTTGGAATAACCTGTATACGCGGTCTACCCTATACTTGGTGACATTCTTCTAATATTCTGTTGAAACATTCTGTTTGTGTGTTCTACACCGGACCTGGTTCCGTTTTTATTATTATTCTGTTGGAACATCCTGTCTGTGTGTTTTACACCGGACCTGATTACGTCTTGTTATTATTCTGTTGGAACATCCTGTCTGTGTGTTTTACACCGGACCTGGTTCCATTATTTATTATTATGTCGGAATATCCTGTCTGTGCGTTTACGCTGGACCTAGTTCCATTATTTATTATTCTGTTGGAATAACCTGTCTGTGCGGTCTATCGCATGTCGGGTGATTTCTTTTGTTATTCCATTCTTTATTATACTCAGTTGGTTAAGTTTTGACTTCTATACTCCATGAAATTAGTGGAATATCCTTGATAATTGCGGTTAATCTAGTATCTTTTCATGAAAATATTCTTCAAAAGTATTCTTAAATTTTACTCCACAAAGCAGTATCATGTTGACAATTTGGACGTTGTTAATTCTTGGATAAATTAATTCTTGAACTTGTTTTATTGAATTCTTATATCATTGTCATCATCCTCATGTTTAAAAAGTGTTGAAAGTCATACGTGGCCTGTAGTGCATAGATGGACTTGGTATGATTATGACCAGGGACTATTCGGTATAATCATGACCGTAATGTTACAAATGATGTGGAAAAAGTCCTCATTAGCCCGTAGTATATTGATGGATAGTTGTTGGCTTGATCATGACCATTAATGAATACACGAATATCCTTGGCCGTAGTGCAGGGGTGATTCGATGATGTGGATTATTTTATTAAGCTGAGTCCCAGCGATCACAATGTTGAAAAACCTTTTAAATCATGAAAGATAGTAGAGTTTATTTTCTACTTGACTCTTTTAATGGATTGCTTGTTCCGCTGCAGTTAAACTTGATGTCTATTATATTTTATCAGTTTAACATTGTTGAAGGCTAATGATAATTTATTCTGCATTATCTTAGTCATAATATTTCTTACTGGGCTAGTTGAGCTCACCCTTTCTTTCACTGTTCTCTTCAGGAAATGTGAACGTAGCTGGGGCAAGTCGGGGAACGGAGTGATGGTCCGAATAATAGTATTAGTTAGTAGTCCTCACTATTCTATGTAATAGTGTGTTAATAAATGTAATGAGGACTCCTTTTGAGTATGAATACTCTCTAGAAGATATTATTTGTATTCAAACTCACAGTTTATGTTTTGTCGTATTGTACACGACAGTTATATTAGTAAGTTATATTTGTATTATGTACTATGTATCTGACGACCCAAGATGGGTGATGTATACCTAATTTTGGGGGCGTCACAGTTGGTATCAGAGTTTAGGGATATGATCCCTGGCTAATATGTGAGAATAAAACTAGGAGGGGAGAGACGGGGAATTCCTTCGCTAGTATGACCTACCTAAGTTTATTTGCATGGTTTTTAATTGGTCGGTCATAATATAAGGATGATATATGACATATAAATTAACTTTTATTTTGTGGCAGTATCTGAAAAATGACATCTGAGAATGTTGAGAATAGCAATTGAGCACAGGCGACTGTTGATTCACCACATATTAATAATCAGGATAATGTGCATCAGGAAGGTGACAATCCTCATGCAAACAACAACACTGACCAGATGATGAATGATGGAATGTTCAGAAACTTTATGCAGTTTATGCAACAGCAGGCGAGAGCGGCTCCTGTCCAAAATATAGGTGGAAACACTGAAAACTCTCGGACGGTCACCGCTAAACAGTTCAAGGAGCTGGGACCACCAGAGTTTAAGGGAGAGCCAAAACCACTTATAGCGGAAACATGGATAAATCAGATTACCAAGATATTTGATGTCTTGGGATGCTCCGAGGAGCAAAAGGTTCCCTTTGCCACCTTTATGTTGCGAGGAGAGGCAAATTACTGGTGGGAATCGATTAAGCGTACTCAACCTGCCGCACTGAAGATGTCTTGGGAGAAGTTCCAAGAGCTGTTCAATGACAAATATTTTTTCGAAAGTGTTCGTCACATGAAGGAGGTGGAGTTCATCAAATTGGAGCAGAATAATATGACCGTGTTGCAGTATGAGGCTAAATTTGCTGAGTTGTCCCGATTTACGTCCCACTTGGTGGATAACGAAGAGTGAATGACGCGAATATTTTTGCGAGGTTTGAAACCTGAGATACGTCAACATCTTATTTCTCATAAATTGTGTTTGTATTCAGATGTTGTGAATAGGGCTCAGTTAGTGGAGCGCGATAACGAGTCAACGCAACTAAAAGAGAGCAGTCGGCAAAATGATAATACCAGTGAGAGCAGTCAACGAAGCGGTGACAACAAGCGTGGAGGAAATCAACATGCCAGAAATGGTAACCACTTCGGTGGTAATCAGGGCCAAACCAATAAGAATGGTCATTTCAAGAAGAGGAGATTCAACAATGATGGAAAGACGTCAGCACCAGCACCCGTTGTTAAGGAAGGAGAACGACCACCTATCATATGTTTCAAATGCGGAGGGGAGGGGCACATCAGCCCAAACTGCGCGATGCCGTCTAAAGCATGTTATAATTGTGGAAGAGAAGGTCATTTAGCTCGATTTTATCGTTTACCAAAAACAAGTTCAGCCAAGATGGAGACACCAAAGGTCGTCCCAGAAAAGTCAAAACCGGTAGTGCAAGGGAGAGCGTTTGTTGTGACCTCCCAGAAAGCAAGGAATCCGAATGAGGTCATCACGGGTAAGCTTATCATAAACTCTAACGAAGTCTATACTTTATTTGATACTGGTTCTACCCATTCTTTTATTTCTCCTACTTGCGCTCATCGATTAAATTTGACTCCGGAGAAATTAGACTTTGATTTATCTGTTGAAACTCCATTAGGAGAAACCTTCATTACATCCACGGTTTATAAGTCTTGTTCGGTTCACGTTGGTACCCACACATTACCTGTCGATCTGATTTCATTAAAAATACTTGCGTTTGACGTGATTCTAGGGATTGATTGGTTAACTACTCATCATGCAAAAAATTGATTATTTTTCGTAAGGTTGTTAGCTTTTATATTCCTAATCGACCTATTATGCGAATTCAAGCAACCAAACCATTAAAATCAATCGCTGTCATCTCAAGCTATAAAGCTATTCATTTATTAAAAAACGGATGTCAAACTTTCATGGCTCATGTCACGGATCTAAACAAAAATACGTCAGTTTTGAATGAAATTTCTATTGTTAATAAATTCCCTGACGTATTCCCTGAAGAACTTCCTGGCCTACCCCTAGAGCGTGAAATTAAATTTTGTATCGACCTTGAACCCAGTACAAAACCCATTTCCAAAGCCCCATATCGAATGGCTCCTATTGAACTTCAGGAGTTAAAGATCCAACTGCAGGAATTGTTAGACATTGGCTTTATTCGTCCTAGTACTTCTCCTTGGGGTGCTCATGTGCTATTCGTGAAGAAGAAAGATGGAAGTATGCAACTTTATATTGATTATCGGGAGTTGAATCATGTGACCATCAAAAACAGGTACCCATTGCCACGTATTGATGACCTGTTTGACCAGTTGCAAGGAGCACAATTATTTTCAAAGATCGATCTTCGTTCTGGATATCATCAGCTGAAGGTTAGAACTGAGGATATTCCAAAGACGGCTTTTAGAACACGGTACGGGCATTATAAATTTCTAGTCATGTCCTTTGGATTGACTAATGCTCCTGCTGCCTGCATGGATATGATGAACTGGATATTCATAGAATATTTGGATCACTTTGTGGTCGTCTTTATTGATGACATCCTTATTTATTCCAAAAGCCGTGAAGATCATGAGCAACACTTGAGGCTGGTACTCCAAAAGCTTCGTGAATACAAGCTTTATGCCAAGTTGAAGAAATGTGAGTTCTGGCTGGAGGAGGTAGCATTCCTTGGGCACGTAGTATCAAGTCGTGGAATATCGGTTGACCCGGCAAAGATTGAAGCTATTAAAAGCTGGGAGCAACCTAAATCAGTGACCGAAGTACGTAGCTTTCTTGGTTTAGCTGGTTATTATCAGAGATTCGTGGAAGGATTTTCTCAAATCGCTACTCTATTAACTCAGCTGACTCGGAAAGATACAAAGTTCGGTTGGAGCGAATAATGTGAGAAGAGTTTTCAAGAACTCAAAAGGAGACTCATTTCAGCACCTGTTCTAACAATACCATCTGGCTTGGAGGGATTTGTCATCTACGGTGATGCTTCGAGCAAAGGGTTGGGATGCGTTCTCATGCAACATGGAATAGTCATAGCCTATGCATCAAGACAACTCAAGGAATATGAGAGGAATTATCCTACTCATGATCTAGAGTTGGCAGCTGTTGTCTTTGCACTTAAAATTTGGAGGCATTACTTGTATGGGGAGAGGGTGGAGATCTTTACGGATCATAAAAGCCTTAAATATTTCTTCACTCAAAAGGAACTCAACATGCGACAACGACGTTGGCTTGAACTGTTGAAAGATTATGATCATACCATTCAATACCATCCTGGAAAAGCGAACGTGGTAGCTGACGCATTGAGTAGAAGATCATATGCAAGTACGAGTTCGATATTGTCAACACAAAGGCCCATTTTGTGTGACTTGCAAAGGATGGAGATAGAGTTAAAGACTCCAGGGACCCATGTGATGATGACGAATATACGAGTAGAATCAACTTTAATCGATAGAGTTAAAGTTGCTCAAGCTACAGACTTGGAGCTGATGCGTATGAGGAAGAAAGTGCAAGAAGGTGCTATGCCAGAAGCAAGAATCGATGAAGAAGGAATACTTCGAGTCAACTCCAGACTTTGTGTTCCTAACAACCCTGATTTAAAGTACGAAATCATGATGGAGGCGCACAACACACCGTTTGTAATCCATCCTGGAAGTACCAAAATGTATCATGATCTTCGTCATACATTTTGGTGGAGCAATATGAAGAGAGAGATAGCGTTGTTTATCTCAAGGTGTCTAACTTGTCAACGAGTCAAAGCGGAGCATCAAGTACCAAAAGGTCCATTGCAACCACTTGAAATTCCAGAATGAAAGTGGGAGCACATTACCATGAATTTCGTTACCAGTCTTCCTAAGGTTTCTCAAGGTATAGATGCGATTTAGGTCATTGTTGATAGATTGACCAAGTCTGCTCATTTCTTACAGATACGAGAAACTTATACACTTAAACGTCTTGCTTGTATGTACATAAACGAGATTGTAAGACTGCATAGTATGCCAGTATCCATAGTTTCTGACCGAGACCCAAGATTCACTTCACGATTTTGGGTTAGTTTACAAAAAGCTATGGGCACATATTTACGATTTAGTTCGGCATATCATCCTCAGACGGACGGACAATCAGAGAGGACTATTCAAACTCTAGAAGATTTATTAAGACTCTGTGTCTTTAACTTCAAGGGAAGTTGGGACAAGTTCTTACCATTGGTGGAGTTTTCCTACAACAACAGTTATCAAGCAAGTATTGGCATGGCTCCATTCGAAGCATTGTATGGAAGAAAATGTCGTTCTCCAGTATGCTGGGATGAGGTGGGTGAAGCAACGTTGTTGGGACTGGAGTTGGTACGTATGACTACAGAAAATATTCAAACGATCCGACAACGTATAAAAACCTCACAAGATCGACAAAAGAGTTATGCTGATCTTCATCGAAAGGACGTGGAATTTGATGTAGGAGATCATGTGTTCTTACGTGTTGCTCCATGGAAAGGAGTTACGAGATTTGGAAAGAGAGGAAAGCTCAATCCTCGATTCATCGGTCCATTTTTAATCTTCGATCGAGTAGGAACTGTGGCTTATAGACTCGCTTTACCGCCAAGTATGTCTCCTGTTCATAACATTTTTCACATATCTATGTTACACAAATATGTGGAAGACCCAAACCACATTATTGAGTTAGAACCGGATGAAATAGCGGAGGATTTGACGTATGAAGAAGTTCCTGTTCAAATCTTGGATAAGAAGGAACATATTCTACGCTCCAAGGTTATACCTCAAGTCAAAGTTTTGTGGAGAAACCACGATGTTGAGGAAATGACTTGGGAGTTAGAATCTGAAATGAAATCAAGGTATCCTTACCTCTTCGACATACCAGGTACGTACCCTAATTTCGAGGGCGAAATTTCATAAGAAGGGGAGGTTGTAAGACCCCAACTTTTATAAATAAAGATGAATTTTCTATAAATATCATTTTTGAATATTATGGAGTTAATTTGATATAATGTTATAGTTGTGGGTAATATTTATAAATTTTGCAAAGTACGCAAGTTGTTATATATTATTCGATTGGTCGGGAAATATTCGTTTTAACAGGGAATATTCGTACAACGGCACAATCATTGGTGGACCCCACAACGGAATTATTGTCAGATTGAGAAAACGACAAAAATAATTTATTAAAAATAACGGCGGAAGTTTTACCATTGATACTATTGAACTACTCGGCAGTAAAAGTACAGTAATACGTGTGGTTGCATAGTAGCACACGGTATTAATTATTAATGTTTATGTGAGAAGTCACTCAGTTTGATTCAATTATTGTCAGTTAATAATATGAATTATTTAGCGATAATGACGTTTTGTTTTATTTGTATTATTAACGTAATAAAACAGAAACATCTTTTTATATAAAACAGAATACTTTATTAAAGTTATTCTATAAATAGAATATATTATATTTTATTTAAAAGATTTTTCTTTAAATATGGACCGTCAGATTAAAGTAATCAATCCGGACCGTTCATGGATTAGTTACTATGCATTCTATTTTTTTATAAATAGCAGCTCATTCCTTCATTATTTCTTACGAATTCACTGAACTCTAGAGAGAGAAACTATAGTGAGAGAGACGAATAGTATTCTGCTACTTAACTACTTCCTTATTTCAGCTCTTCTTTAAAACGGTAAGGGGTGTTATTCTTTCTTATTCATGAAGAGAACTGTTGTTATTCCATTTCTTATTATTCTGTTGGAATAACCTGTATACGCGGTCTACCCTATACTTGGTGACATTCTTCTATTATTCTGTTGGAACATCCTGTCTGTGTGTTTTACACCGGACCTGGTTCCATTTTTATTATTATTCTGTTGGAACATCCTGTCTGTGTGTTTTACACCGGACCTGGTTCCGTCTTATTATTATTCTGTTGGAACATCCTGTCTGTGTATTTTACACCGGACCTGGTTCCATTATTTATTATTATGTCGGAATATCCTGTCTGTGCGTTTACGCCGGACCTGGTTCCATTATTTATTATTCTGTTGGAATAACATGTCTGTGCGGTCTATCGCATGCCGAGTGATTTCTTTTGTTATTCCATTCTTTATTATACTCAGTTGGTTAAGTTTTAACTTCTATACTCCATAAAATTAGTGGAATATCCTTGATAATTACGGTTCATCCAGTATCTTTTAATGAAAATATTCTTCTAAGTATTCTTGAATTTTACTCCACAAAGCAGTATCATGTTGACAATTTGGATGTTGTTAATTCTTGGATAAATTAATTCTTGAACTTGTTTTATTAAATTCTTATATCATTGTCATCATTCTCGTGTTTATAAAGTGTTGAAAGTCATATGTGGCCTGTAGTGCATAGATGGACTTGGTATGATTATGACCAGGGATTATTCGGTATAATCATGACCGTAATGTTACAAATGATGTGGTAAAAGTCCTCATTGGCCCGTAGTGCATTGATGGACAGTTGTTAGCATGATCATGACCATTAATGAATACACGAATATCCTTGGCCGTAGTGCAGGGGTGATTCGATGATGTGGATTATTTTATTAACCTGAGTCCCAGCGATCACAATGTTGAAAAACCTTTTAAATTATAAAAGATAGTAGAGTTTATTTTCTACTTGACTCTTTTAATGGATTGCTTGTTCCGCTACAGTTAAACTTGATGTCTATTATATTTTATTAGTTTAACATTGTTGAAGGCTAATGATAATTTATTCTGCATTATCTTAGTCATAATATTTCTTACTGGGCTAGTTGAGCTCACCCTTTCTTTCACTGTTCTCTTCAGGAAATGAGAACGTAGCTGGGGAAAGTCGGGGAACGGAGTGATGGTCCGAATGATAGTATTAGTTAGTAGTCCTCACTATTCTATGTAATAGTGTGTTAATAAATGTAATGAGGACTCCTTTTGAGTATGAATACTCTCTAGAAGATAATATTTGTATTCAAACTCACAGTTTATGTTTTGTCGTATTGTACACGACAGTTATATTAGTAAGTTATATTTGTATTATGTACTATGTATCTGACGACCCAAGATGGGTGATGTATACCTAATTTTGGGGGTGTCACAAAGAACACGAATTAAGTCTTGATAACTGAATACTCGAATAATTGAATAACAGATGCTGAGTGGTCATAGTGACCATGAACATATACTAAGGTTGTCAGTATTTAAACTAGTCCTTTTAATAAGTTTTGGTAATCAAGGGGATCAACCTTTCGTACCCGGTGTATTATGCATAAACACTTAATATACGAGCAATAAATGTTTTTCAATAATGCTTTAATCAAATTGTTCTTTTTCTCAGTCTTGAGTCGTTACCAAGTCAATTGGTGAAGAACAAATTTTAACAACATATTTGACTTAACAAATTTAAACATACTTGATCTAGCTGATACAATGAGCATAGATCTATGTCTTAAACAATTCATAAATAAATGAACTTTAACTAATTCAAAATTCAATAATAATAGAACAGTAATTTAATTGCACCGACTGCGAGTATCAATATTTAATATAGATGTGAATAATCAATAATAACTATTCACTAACATGTTTTGAAAGTAATAACTCAAGTTTGAGTTAGAGAACTTGCCTCGACTGCGATCTACTGGTACACAATTTAATTTAATCTCTTTATTGTAAAGACATATCATTGTTAAGATTGATCTTACAATCAGCATATAATACTTTATATCATAATACAGTTACTCTATCAGCAATTTAGTTAACACCTAACCACATAATCAATTCCCTAAAAACATCTTTATTATTATCATTATTTGATAATATTTTAATTGCTTTTTCATCTACCTCATGATTTAACACTTAATCTTTCCTTTTATTAGCTCTTCCTTATAATCTAGTAAGTTGAATACTAACATCATAGTCAAGATTATATAAACATGCAATCCAGCCACCTGGATTGGCTAATCCAGCAAACTGGATTCAACAAACTTTCAATCTAGCAAGCCTGGATTCTAAATCCTTCAATCCAGCAAGCCTGGATTTCAAATCCTTCAATCCAGCAAAGCTGGATTCTAAATCCTTCAATCCAACAAGCCTGAATTCAACTATTTTTCAATCCAGCCAGCTGGATTCCATATCTCCTTTACGAAAATACCAAATCAACTTATTATTTTTCTATCTTTTGGCCATACTTATATACATGTATTCCATACACCAAAAGTATTTTTCCGTAATTTTTCAATTTCTTTTAGTATTTTTCAAAAATCATTTTTAGTGTGTGGCTTAAGAAATTAGCCCCATCATGCTCAACTCCAAAAATTACCATCTCTTGGCATAATCTTATACATGTTAACGTGACCCTCCAGTTTAAATTTTGTGGCCATCGGAGTTATAAAACTCCGGTTATAGCAATTTTCGTCCAAATATTGAAATGGTCATAACTTGGTCATTTTAAGTCGGAATGAGCTCATTTTTGGATAGGAGCTACTTTATGTCATGTATTTTCATGTCCCAAATGGCCGGAATTTATTCTATAAATTAAGTGGCTAAAACAGCCCCTACAATTTCTTGGGCAGTTTGTTTTCAAGATTTTTGGCTTTTACCGACTTTGCTAAAATCAGTCCATACGGAAATCTACAACTCCTTTTTCGGTGATTCCACTTGGGTTTGAAAGATAACTCATCATATTATCATCCAAAAATTTTCCAAAATTTTTAAATGTAAGAAAAATGATGAAAATACCCATAGCATTGGCTGTCCAAAAATAGTTTGTTTTTCTTTCTAAAGACAAAACTGTTTTTGCTAAAACAGTTGCTACAACTTGTGTAGTTAACATTTTTGAGTGATACCACTTGGGTTTAGTAGTTAACTTATATATCTAGCACTCTTTTTTGACGGATCACAAAAAGAAGGTGTAGATCAAAAATGGTAGTCGATCAAAGGAAGAGAAAAATAACTAGAATTTTCTAACAAAACAAAACTAGTTTCTTTTCTATCCTTTTGATTTACTTTCAAACACTCAAATATGTTAGAACCATATATGAAATCATATAAAACATGTAGATAGAGAGTTTTAGACCTCAATATCATAAACCTTAACTAACCAAAATCAAACAAAATAAAAAAAAATAAGCTAGTTTAGTTTTCACCTTGATCTTTGAGCACGCTTTCTTTCTCTTCCAAAGTAGAAGGTAAACTTTGGGTGCATCAATGATGTATCTCCTTCCTCTCTCTCTCTCCTCCTCTCAACCGAATTTCTCTCCCTCTCTCTCTCTCTTATGTTTTTACTTTGTTAGCTTAAGAGAAAGTAAGATAAAGTAAAATAAAAGATGAAAGAGAATGAGATTAAGTGGTGGAAAAAAAATCTATAGATACATTAGTATATCTATACATTATTTACTAGTCTATCTCTTCCCTTCGCTCTCCATATAACTTGTAATCTTGGCAAAATAGGGTGGTTAAATCATGGAGTGACACATAAGGGAGTTGGTGACCAAATGAAGAAAAGAAAACATAAGTCACATACCCCTTTTCTCTATACATAACCGGATTCTTCCCCCCCCCCCCCCAACCCATATAATCCTCATTTTTACTTTATTTTCAAATGCAATATTTGCTAAATTAAATGACCATAATGCCCCTCTTTAATTGGGCTAGGATTGGGTCAATCCTTTAATTCTTTTGGGCTTGAAATTAACTACTTTGGCTTACTAATTAAAATGAACTTGGGCCTCCACAATGAAGTAATTGTGCTACTAGCATACTTTCCCATTAAATTTAATATTGGGCTAGCTTAACAATCAAATTATCTACAAGTCCAATGCTTAAATAAATTATTGGACTTGTTTAAATTACTTGACATCCTTACTAATATTAACCGTATTATCACATGAACTACTACTCATTATTATTGATATTTACACATTCTCATCAATCAATAATGTTAATTAACTTACATAACCCAATTAGACTTGTCTTATTCAAGTTTATTGAGTATTTAATTAGGGTTTAACACCTTAAATCTATTTTCTAGATTATTAAAATACTTAGGTTAGTTCACTAACTTATTTATCTTATTAATGACACCTCCTTTAAATATTATAGCATATTATTCACATAATCACTTAATCATCCATAATCTATTACAGATTATTTAATATATTTATTTATAATATACCACATAAATTCTTGGTTATTACAAGAGTACCAATATTAAATTAATTTCCAAACTCCTTTAAAAATTAAAATAATAATAATTCTAATAATATTAATAAGACTCCTCTTATTAATTTATATTTAATATTTCTAAAATATTAAATAATAAATATTAAGCTATTTAATTTATTCTATCATCATAGATTAAATTAAATATACTTAACATATTATTATGATTATGCCATTAACTTCTTAAATAATTATTCTTTCTTTTTATGGTGTGACCATTTAGGTTCTCCATATTAAACCGGTTGTGAATAAACCAATTAGAACAATTTTAATCTTATTTAAATAAATAAATTGAACTATTAATTTATTTAAATAAATAATATTTATTCTACAATATGGATAAGTCTCCCTAGCGATCAAAGACTTTCCTGATAATATATATTTCAACATTAATCATAAAAGAACCTTTTAGTAAATAGTTATTGTATAATTAAACCCTTCCACCATACAATGTCCCAATTAAATATAAGACATATAATTACTGTCAAGTCTTATATTATTTAATTATATGTATTTCGATTCTAAAATGTACAACTCCTAATGAATGTAAATTAGAAACTACTTTGTAATTTCATTCTAACTTGACCAAGAATTCCTAGGTTGTCATTTATCGAATCACATATGACATATCTCTTCTTTTACTAGAAGTGGTAGATTCTTTATTCATCATTCATTATCTCTATATTTAAATTATTACACCCTAGCATACCCTTTGATAAATCTTAAGTGTCTTAAGGAATAAGTCATTGTGTAAACCATTATATATAAGATACTATAAAGATCTAAAGTCTAAAGATTACTTGTAGTACTATCACTACAGGAATTTCTATTGACAGGCAAGTAAAACTCTATTAGGAATTACTTAGCGAGTTACATTCAGTGAATTTATGTAAGACCCCAACTTTTATGAATAAAGATTAATTTTCTTCTTAAAATATATTTTTGAATATTATGGTATGGATTTGATATAATGTTATTATTGATGTCGGGATTTTTATTTTGTCCCTTTCTGTTATTGTCTTTTGGTGTTCTTATGTTAGGTGAGATTTGTTTGAAAAAATAAGTTATGAAAAGGTCTGACATGTATATGTCGACGATTGGACTGTAAGAGTTACCAGTAGGTTTTTTAAATGGTTGTACCAACACAATCGAGAAAAGGTTTGCACATTGACCTAGTGATGTGACACTGCTTAACGGGTCTATGAAATCGAGATTCGTTAGGGTCCGGGGACTTGGTTATGCAGAGGGAAGGTGTTAGGCACCCCTGACATCCGTGTTACCTCGATGATCGACACTTTTCAATTAAACTGTTACATGAATGTGTGTGTGTGTGTGTGGATCCATGTGCAATTATTTGGAAGTAGTGATATGCCTAGTTCGCACCTATATACAAAGGGTTTGAATTTCTGTTGTAGACACTCAAAATTTCGTTTTCCTGTTACTAACTATGCAGGAGGAAAAAATGCCTTTTTCACACTCTAGAGATAACCCTGGAGGACCACAACATCAATTCCAACCCCGGAGATAGCCGCGGGAGATCTAGTTTGCAACCCCGGAGATAACCCCGGGAAAGTCAATTTTAACATTGGAGATAACCCCGGGGGATCATGTTCAAAGCCTAGAGATAACCCCAGGAGGTCAAGCCAACCTCAGAGATAACCCTAAGGACAGTCAGAGTCAACATCAAGCTAACCTCAGAGATAACCTTGAGAAAAGACTGCTACAACTATGCGAAAATCAGAGATAACTCCGGAAGGGCCAAAATGGTCATTTTACCAACTTAACTTCAACTCAAATTAAATACACTCATTTTAACTCAAATTACTTCAAAATAACTACCACAAGAACCATATCTTAACTTCCGAAAGCAAACTACGCAAAACAGCTCAACGGAATGCCTGACGAAAACCCGAAAATGCCATTTCAGTTATGGACCCATCCTTTCGAAATCAAAAAAGGGTAAATCATATTTCATTATGTAGCTCTCGGAAAGAGCTTTTCGGAATGGTATGGCATGCTTCCATCGGACTCCCAGATTGAAAGTTATGAAGGTTCAAGCAAATAACGCATTGTCTGAACACACGTACGTCGAGACAGTGGGACCCACATTACCCGGGGAACTCCGGGTTGCCGCAGGTACATCTTCTACTGCCGTAGGTACACCTGCGGCTCCCCCCTCTATAAATAGAGGGCTTAGGGTGGCCATATTTGCAAGAGAAAAGGAGAGGAAGCCCTGTCCAATTTGCTCTGTACACACTATAAACTGAGTGCTTTCTTATTTTAAACACTTGTGAGCTTATATATTATTAAATTTTTACCGGAGGGAGCCGAGTGTTCATCCATTTAAAGTCATTGAAATCTTCTTTGGCAGTCCACTGTAAGCCTTCTTACACACTTTAAAGCCTTTTTCTTCATCTTTGCACACACCGTTCTTCACGTTGAGAGTCGTGTTATCTGTGTATGCCCGGACTTCGATCCATAGCTTTTATTTTCCTTTGTATATATATATATATATATATATATATATATATATATATATATATATATATATATAAACTGTTGTCGAACTTTGTTCGATGTGCCTAGATTTACATTCGGAGCGTTTACTGCCTTTATATATATAAATACTCGGTCCGAATCTTAAGCTCACCCCTTATCTAGCTCACCTTACTCACCCCCTTTAGCGATGGACCGGGCGACGATTCGGTTCGTCGCTATATGTTCGGTTCGTCGTTATATGTTGTCCGTCGCTATATATTATCCGTCGCTAAAATTTAAGACAATGGTTCTATATATAGCGACGGACCGAATCGTCGCCTGGTCCGTCGCTAAAGGGGGGTGAGCAAGGTGAGTTAGATAAGTGGTGAGGTTTAGATCCGGACCGTATAAATACTTATATATATGTTGTTCCTATCAAACTCTATTTAATTGAGCATGGATTTCACATCAGGTGCATTTACTGCTTATATATATATATATATATATATATATATATATATATATATATATATATATATATATATATATATATATATATATCAACAAATCGTCGAAATGATAAACCGAGCCGGGATCGATATATATCTTGTGCGTTTATCACTTATATATATATACGAAATGATAAACCGAGCCGGGATCGATATATATCTTGTGTGTTTATCACTTATATATATATATATATATATATATATATATATATATATATATATATATATATATATATATATATATATATATATATATATTTACATTTCTGTCTGGCCTGGAGTTTACTTCATGGCCTTTTATTGCTTTATTTACATTTCGTCCCGCCTGGAGTTTACTTCGTGGCGGTTGATCACTTTTACACTTTTATTTACATTTCGTCCCGCCTGGAGTTTACTTAGTGGCGGTTGATTGTTTTTACTACTTTATTTATATTTCTGATCCCCCATGGAGGTGCTTCGTGGTGGTTGATCATGTTTCTATATATATATATATTTACCGCTTTTATATATTTATATTTTTTATCCCCCATGGAGGTGCTTCTTGGTGGTTGATCATGTTTCTATATATATATTTACCGCTTTTATATATTTATATTTTCGATCCCCCATAGAGGTGCTTCGTGGTGGTTGATCAAGTCTGTATATATATATTTACAGTTTTTATATATATAACTGCTTACTGCTATCATATAAATTGTGGCATCATGTGAGCCTATGAATCATGTGATCATAGATTCAGTTTACTGAATCTAGATTCAGTTCTCGTGATGGACATTTTCAGCTGTAAGCAGCATGTAAATTATTCATGGTGTTTGAATTTCCTTAGATGGCTCTCATGCCCACAAGGAGTTCGACACTGCTTTGTGCATTATTTTCTCGAAGATGCTTCGCATCTCGAAAATAAAAGCAATCAAGCCGAACACGTAATAAAATGGAAGTATCAAAGGCCTCAATTACTATTGAGCACAAGGGTTTGAAAAACCTCTTTTTACAAAACATCACTATTATATCTTGTTTAAAACTGAATTTTTATACAAATTCAAACCATTTGTATATAGGTGCGAACGAGGCATAGCACTACTTCCAAATAACTGCACACACACACACACATTCATATAACAGTTGACCCACACACACACACATTCATATAACAGTTTCTTGAAAAGTGGCAGTCACCGTGGCAACACGAATGTCGGGGGGTGCCTAACATTTTCCCTCCCATAAGCAAGTCCCCGAACCCTAATGAATCTCGATTTCGCAGACCTGTTTAGCAGTGCCACATCAATGGGTAAACGTGTAAACCTTTTCTCGGCTGCGTTGGTACAACCATTTAAAAAACCAAATATCGGACATATAAATGTCGGACCTTTTCACAACTTGTTTTTTTCAAACAAATCTCACCTAACAAGAGAACACCAAAGAACAAGAACAGAAAATGGACAAATAAAATCCCGACGTCGACAAGTGGCGACTCCACTGGGGATCATCCAGTAAGAGGGCATAAGCCGCTACTACAAACTTTTCAAAACCATTATCTGCTTGTGTATAGATATTGCATTTACATTTGAATCAATGTGTACTAATGCATTTACTTGCTGCACTTAGTGCTTCGCACCATATCTGCCTGTGATATTAGTGCTTCGCACATGTCATCATTTCCATACGGTGAGATGCGATGTATATGAATATATGGTGTATGGCCCCTCCACTAGGAGGCTATCATGTCGATGTTTGATTATTGGACTCGTAGGAAGACTAATTCCAACGAGGCTCAGGAAATGCACCACCCAAATTCACTCCATTTGAAAGACCGGATTAACTTCCCGTCAAGTAAATTGTGATGATTTGGGAACCTTTATGCCGAAAAACCGCGAGAGTAACCTAAGATAGGTTTGCCTCTGATAAACCAAACGTGAAGGAAAGTCTCTTCATACTTTCCCATTTCAATTACTTGTAAATTTAATTACTTGTAATTTCATTTTCTTGTCAACCTCAATGTAATGGAAAATATGAAGGAATATGTGTACACACATTCCCTTTTTTATCAAAACCTATCATGTTATCTTGTCAATTGACATCCGTTTCGTAGGATAATACTCCTAGACGGACACATTATGTGGCATGTAACATTCCTACATTCCATTAAGACAAAACTATATAAGTCTTTTTATAGGGAAGTAATTGGTCCAATAACCCGTTCAAAATCCAAAAAGGCAGTAAGCCTACAGCCAAGCATGGCTACACCTGGCCAGTCTAATTCTACTCATGTCTCTCGCGAGGAGTTTAAAGGATTAAGTAACCAGATTATAGAGTTGGTTGTTCTGCTTAGAGAACTTCACAAGTCCATTCAGGGTCCACAAATACCCATACATACAGAATCCTTTGCATATGGAGGAACCCAAGGACCGAAAAAAAGGAATTCCTGTACCTGAATCTCAGTTGGACAAAACCAACAAAATCACCCCTCTTAAAGAAGAGCATACACCGGTTCTTTCATCTTCAGCCATAAGGCGATTTCATCGACCTACAGGGGCTGAATCTATACAGACTTCAGTAAAGGTTCCTGCACATATGATGACTATGTTATTTCTTAAGCCGATACCGGTCAATGGAAAAGAAGTCTTGATACCGGATCCGGAGGCAGAGGAAAAGGACCGGAGGAGCAAGCAGTACATTGCGAGGCGCTTATCAAACATACACATGATAGTCCACACGGACAGTACAAATAGGGTCACCCCAGATGATGATTGTCCAGATATCATGGTCATCATTCGGGAGTAAGAGGACGACAACAACCCCTTCATCACAGCCGTCCACCAGGAATTCACCCTTGGCAATTGGAGCAACTTTCCTTGCATTTGCCGATGAGAGTAAAAAGGGCAGAAACTACTCTGCCATGTAGATAGCAATAAATGCTTACTTTTTCTATACAATATTAGTACTTACTTTTGTCATTACATGCTAACACGTTGTGTGATTGAAAAATTTCATATATTAAGTGAAAGCATTTTGTTTCAGGACTCTAAAGTTAGATATGCCTAGACTTGCGGATGAAGTGCCTATTCTCCACAAAGACTGTAACTTTGATGTAAAGTTGGACTCAAACTTGATGGAAATATAAGAGGACTATAAGATACCTCAGGAGATCAAAGAATGGGTCGAAGACAAACCCAAGCCAAATCTTAATCAAACCACCTATTTTAAACCTCAGAACCATAGAAAACCCCAAACAAATCCAGATTGGTACGGACCTCACTCCAAACCAAAGGAATGACATTGTTACTCTATTGACCCTATTCCAGGATGTGTTTGCATGGTCTCACGAAGACATGGTTTGTGACGCCCCCAAAATAGGTATACAACACCCATTCTGAGTCGCCAAATACATGGTACAGAAAACAAACTACAACTTCAATAATACAATTGTCGTGCAAAATACGACAACACATACTGTGAGTTTAAATACAAATATTGTCTTCTAGACAATATCCACACTCAAATAAGTCCTCGTTACAATTATTCAAACACTATTTTACAGAAATAGTGAGGACCGCTAAAATATCTTTCTAGAACCATCACTCCGTACCCCGACTAGTTCCTGCTATGTTCTCACCTCCTGAGAAGAAAAATGGAACAAAAAGGAAAAGGGTGAGCTCAACTAGCCCAGTAAAGAATATTATGTCTAAGATAATATACAAACAAATTATCGTTAGTCTTCAACAGGGAAAAATCTGATAGAATATAATCGACAACAAGTTTTAGATCAACAACTGCAGCGGAAACAGCAAACCATTAGAAGAGTCAAGTAGAGAAAGAATTCTACTATCTTCTAAGATTTAAAAGTCCATCATCAATATTTTATCCCTGTAACATCAATTAATAATCATCTTTATCCAAATATTCATCTTTGCACTACAGGCCAAAGATATTCATTTGTATCACCTGTCGGTCATGTTCATCTCAACACCTGTTCATCTTTGCACTACAGGCCAAAGATATTCATCAAGTAATCATACATCTTTGCACTACAGGCCAAAGATATTCAGTAATATCATCATTTAGGACTGAGGATGATGAAAAATATCTTAAAGAGAACGAATCCAGTGAGACAGAAGGACAAATAGTAGGGATTCGTATAACAGTTTATCCAAGATCAATAATACTTCATAATAATCAATTGTGAAGCAGAATTCAAAAATAAAGATCAAAACATGGATACAATCAAAGATAGTAACCATAATAGACATCTTGGACAAAAAGGGAAAATTTTATTTTTCGGTGAATAGTGCCGTATTCGTGAATAGTGCCGTATACGTGAATAGTGCCGTATACGTGAATAGTAACCCCGACACAAAAAGTTCCAAATTTGATAAAAACTCATATCAATATTTCAGCATAATGATATTGAAGAAAATAATATCATTTAAGAAGAAAATAATATCCCTTACCTCAAAATATCAGTACTTCTGGTCGGAATACCGGTATAAGGCTGAAAGAAACTTGCTCTGATGAATAGAAACTCTCAAAGTATCTAAATACTCACAAAATACACTCAATAATCTAGAGAGAGAAAGAGAGAAAACTTGTTTCTGGTGTGATTTTCAATTCTAACTTAGCCCTCTATTTATAGGAAAATTTTGGTAGGTTTGACCTGCAACCTGATGGCTTTACCTGCTACTATTCCCACCCACCACATTTGAAATATAATTCAGCACATTTCTTCACCAACCACAAGTGGGGCCCACCAATTCTAGAATTTTTCATCAAAATGATAAACTCCGAAAATTCAACAATTTCTGAACCAGTCATCTTGTAAAATTCATAATAAATCATACGTTCATTTTTAACGGTTCAAAATTTGTGGACATATACTCAACTTATATATGTATAACATATCCAAAAATTACCACGATCCAACGGTCGGATTAAAAATTATAACCCCCGCAAAATATCTCAAAAATCCTGATTTTTAATACCTCCATTCCGACAAAAATACTGATAAAAACCTCAACATTAACTCCTTCATTTTTAACCACAAAAATATATCCCTCATTTATATCCACATAAAATAAATATTTTCTTATCATATGAATCAATAATTAATTATTCACAAATAATATTACAGAATCACATTTATGACAACCAGGCCGTTCCCAGGAAAGAGGGGGCTTTCCAATAAGGATTTCTCCTTACTGGCGCGCAATTAGATGACCAAACCTCTCCTTAGACAGAACTTTCTAGACATTGCCAATAATGTTATCTAATAATATTATTCAAATAATATGAATTATTGATCTGATAATGGAAAATACTGTGCAGCAACAATTATTGAAACAACAATAATATAAAATATCAACGCAGCAATTATTGAATCAATAAAATAAAATATTGAATAATAACTACTGTAACAATTATTGAGTAGTGCCTTCTTACGTAAGAATCAATAATTGGTGCAATACCGTGTGCTACTGTATTTTAACCACCGGGTATTCCAACAGTATTAACGGTAACAACTACGCCGTTATTTATAAACAACTTATACTTGTCGTTTTCTTCATCCAATCGCTTTCCGTTATGGGGCCCACACAAGGCTGCGCCGTCGTACGAATATTCCCCGACAGCAAGAATATTCCACGACCAAACGAATATTCCCCGACAAAATGAATATTTTATAACCACTTGCTTATTTTGCAAAATTTGCACATTTCACCCATAACCAAAGTATTATATCAAATTAACCCCTTATTATTCACAATAATATTTAGAGAAAATTTGATTTTATTCATTAATAAGTTGGGGTCTTACAACCTCCCCTCCTTATGAAATTTCGTCCTCGAAATTGACGTACGTACCTGATGTTTCAAAAAGGTGAAGATACCTCGCTTTCATTTCTGATTCCAACTCCCAGGTCATTTCTTCAATAGCATGGTTTCTCCACAAAACCTTAACTTGTGGTATAACCTTCGTGCGTAGGACATGCTCTTTCCTATCCAAGATCTTAACAGGTACCTCCTCGTACGTTAAATCTTCAGCTATCTCGTCTGGTTCTAACTCAATAATGTGGTTCGGGTCTTTAACATATTTACGAAGCATAGATATGTGAAAAACATTATGAACACGAGACATGCTTGGAGGTAATGCGAGTCTATATGCCACATTTCCTATTCGCTCAAGAATCTCAAATGGACCAACAAATCTTGGATTGAGCTTTCCTCTCTTCCCAAATCTTGTAACTCCCTTCCATGGTGCAACACGTAACAATACATGATCCCCAATATTAAATTCCACGTCCTTCCGATGAAGATCCGCATAACTCTTTTGTCGATCCTGTGCCGTTTGTATACGTTGTCGAATCGTTTGGATCTTCTCTGTAGTAATGCGTACCAATTCTGGTCCCAACAATGTTGCTTCACCCACCTCGTCCCAGCATACTGGAGAACGACATTTTCTTCCATACAACGCCTCAAATGGAGCCATACCTATGCTCGCCTGATAACTGTTGTTGTAGGAGAATTCCACCAATGGTAGGTACTTATCCCAACTCCCTTTGAGATCTAAGACACAAAGTCTTAATAGATCTTCAAGAGTTTGAATAGTCCTCTCTGATTGTCCGTCCGTTTGAGGATGGTATGCTGAACTGAATCGTAAATCCGTGCCCATAGCTTTCTGCAAGCTAACCCAAAATCGTGAAGTGAATCTTGGGTCACGATCCGAAACTATGGATACTGGCATGCCATGCAATCTCACAATCTCGTTCACGTACATACTAGCAAGACGTTCAAGGGAATAAGTCTCACGTATCGGCAAGAAATGAGCGGACTTGGTTAATCTATCAACAATAACCCAAATCGCATCTATGCCTTGAGAAACCTTGGGAAGACCCGTAACAAAATCCATAGTAATGTGTTCCCACTTCCATTTGGGATCTCAAGTGGTTGCAATGGACCCTTTGGCACTTGATGCTCCGCCTTTACACGTTGACAAGTTAAACACCTCGAGATAAACTCCGCGATCTCTCTTTTCATATTGCTCCACCAAAATGTATGTCGAAGATCGTGATACATTTTGGTACTCCCAGGATGGATTGCAAACGGTGTGTTGTGTGCCTCCATCATTATTCTATGCTTCAAGTCAAAATCGTTAGGAACACAAAGTCTGGAGTTGACTCGAAGTATTCCTTCTTCATCGATTCTTGCTTCTGGAATAGCACCTTCTTGCACTTTCTTCTTCATACGCATCAGCTCCATGTCCGTAGCTTGAGCAGCTTTAACTTTATCGATTAAAGTCGGTTCTACTCGTATATTTGATATCATCATGTGGGTACTTGGAGCCTTCATCTCTATCTCCATCCTTTGCAAGTCATACAAAATGGGCCTTTGTGTTAAAAACATTGCACTCGTACCCGCATATGATCTTCTACTCAATGCGTCAGCTACTACGTTTGCTTTTCCAGGATGATATTGGATGGTATGATCGTAATCTTTCAACAGCTCGAGCCAACGTCGCTGCCGCATGTTGAGTTCCTTTTGGGTGAAGAAATATTTGAGGCTTTTATGATCTGTATAGATCTCCACTTTCTCCCCATACAGGTAGTGTCTCCAGATCTTCAACGCAAAAACGACTGCTGCCAACTCCAAATCATGAGTAGGATAATTCCTCTCATATTCTTTGAGTTGTCGTGAGGCATAGGCTATGACTTTCCCATGTTGCATGAGAACACATCCTAACCCTTTGCCTGAAGCATCGCTGTAGATAACAAATCCATCCGAACCAGATGGTATTGTCAAAACAGGTGCCGAAATGAGTCTCCTCTTGAGTTCTTGGAAACTCTTCTCGCATTCCTCACTCCATACGAATTTTGTATCTTTCCGAGTCAGCTGAGTTAACGGAGTAGCGATTCGAGAAAATCCTTCCACAAATCTCCGATAATAACCAGCTAAGCCCAGAAAGCTACGTACTTCGGTTACCGACTTCGGTTGCTCCCAACTTTGTATGGCTTCAATCTTCGCCGGGTCGACAGATACTCCATGTTTTGACACCACGTGCCCAAGGAATGCTACTTCCTCAAGCCAGAACTCGCATTTCTTCAGTTTGGCATATAGCTTGTTTTCACGAAGCCTTTGCAGTACCAGCTTCAAATGGCGCTCATGATCTTCACGGCTTTTGGAATAGATGAGGATGTCATCAATAAAGACAACAACGAACTGATCCAAATATTCTTTGAATACACGGTTCATCATATCCATGAAGGCAGCAGGAGCATTAGTCAATCCAAAAGACATTACTAAGAATTCATAATGCCCGTACCGAGTTCTGAAGGCAGTCTTTGGAATATCCTCAGTTTTAATCTTCAGCTGATGATATCCAGAACGAAGATCGATCTTTGAAAAGAATTGTGCTCCTTGCAACTGGTCAAACAGGTCATCAATACGAGGTAGCGGATACCTATTCTTGATAGTGACATGATTCAATTCTCGATAGTCGATACAAAGTCGCATACTCCCGTCTTTCTTCTTTACGAATAACACAGGAGCACCCCAAGGAGATGTACTAGGACGAATAAAACCGATGTCCAACAACTCCTGTAGTTGGACTTTTAACTCCTGAAGTTCAATAGGAGCCATTCGATATGGGGTTTTAGAAATGGGCTTTGTACCGGGTTCAAGGTCAATAAAGAATTCAACTTCACGTTCTGGGGGTAGACCAGGAAGTTCTTCAGGAAATACATCGGGAAATTCTCTAACAATAGAAATATTATTCAAATCTGACTTGTCTTTGTTCAAATCCATAACATGGGCTAAGAAAGCTTGACATCCGTTTTTCAATAAACGAATAGCTTTGTGGCTTGATATGACAGTGACTGATTTTAGTGGTTTAGTAGTTTGAATTCGTATGACAGGTTGGTTAGGAATATGAAAACTAACAACCTTACGAAAACAATCAATTTTAGCATGATGAGTGGTTAACCAATCAATTCCTAAAATCACATCAAAAGCAAGTATCTTTAAAGAGATAAGATCAACAGGTAATGTGATAGTGCCAACTTGGATCATGCAAGATTTATAAACTGTAGATGTAACGAAGGTTTCACCCAACGGAGTTTCAACAGATAAGTTAAAGTCCAATTTCTCCGGAGTCAAGTTTAAACGTTGAGCACAAGCAGGAGAGATAAAAGAATGGGTAGAACCGGTATCTAGTAAAGTATAAACTTCGCAAGAATTCAAGATTAGCTTACCCGTGATCACCTCGTTCGGGTTTCTCGCGTTTTGGCCAGTAACGACAAACGCCCTTCCAGGAACCGCTGATTTCGACTTATCCGGGATAACTTTTGGAGTCACCATCCCCGCTGAACTTGGTTTTGCTACAGAACACTCTCGAGCTATATGACCTTCCTTTCCACAGTTATAACATACCTTGGATTGTTGTGGGCAGTTTGGTCTGATATGTCCCTCTTTCCCACATTTGTAACATACGACCGGTGGTCGTTCTCCTCCCCTAGAAACAGTTGATGTTTGTGCTGACGTCTTCACGTTATCATTGTTGTACCTTCTCTTCTTGAAATCTCCTCCCGACTCGCTCCTTCTATTATCACGACCACGATTACCACCAGAGTGGTTACCGCTTTTGTCCGAATGTTTTCCTCCCTGCTGGTTTTCATTGCTTCGATGACTGCCGCCACCGGTATGACCCTGGTTGTGGTCCCTCGGTTGCACATACTCATTATCTCGCTCTAATAATTGAGCCCTGTTTACAACATCTGAATATAAAGAAAATTTATGAGAGATAAGATATTGCCGAATCTCAGGTTTTAGACCTCTCAGAAACATCCTTGTCATTCGTTCCTCATTTTCGACCAAATGAGGTGCAAACCTGGATAACTCTGCAAACTTCGCCTCGTACTGGGACACCGTCATGTTGTTTTGTTCCAGTCTAATAAACTCAACCTCCTTCATATGACGAATACTTTCAGGAAAGTACTTGTCATTGAACAGTTTTTGAAATGTTTCCCAGGACATGTTGAGTGCGTCAGGCTGGGTACGCTTCACAGACTCCCACCAGTAGTCTGCCTCACCGCGGAACATAAATGTGGCGAATGGAACCTTCTGTTCCTCCGTGCATCCCAAGACATCAAATATCTTGGTAATTTGCTTGACCCACGTTTCCGCCATGATCGGATCCGGCTTTCCCTTAAATTCTGGTGGTCCCAATTCTTTGAACTGCTTAGCTGTGACAAACCGCGCGTTGTTATCATTTCCACCCGTATTCTGCACACGAGTCTCCCTCGTCTGATTTTGCATGAACTGCAAAAAGCTCCTAAACATTCCATCATTCATCGTTTGCTCGGTAACGTTGTTTACAGGAGGAATATTGCCTTCCTGTTGCACGTTCCCCTGGGTAGTGATCGAAGGTGTCTCCACGGTCTGATTTACTCCATTATTAACGTTCTCAGCTGCCATTCTTAAATACTGCCATAAAACAAGGGTTAATAGTCATGTCATATATTATCCCTATACTCTGACCGACTAAATAAACACCAAATAAACTTAGTCAGGTCATACTAGCGAAGGAATTCCCCGTCTCTCCCCTCCTAGTTCTTGTCTCACATCTCAGCCAGGGATCATATCCCTAAGCTCTGATACCAACTGTGACGCCCCCAAAATAGGTATACAACACCTATTCTGAGTCGCCAAATACATGGTACAGAAAACAAACTACAACTTCAATAATACAATTGTCGTGCAAAATACGACAACACATACTGTGAGTTTAAATACAAATATTGTCTTCTAGACAATATCCACACTCAAATAAGTCCTCGTTACAATTATTCAAACACTATTTTACAGAAATAGTGAGGACTGCTAAAATATCTTTCTAGAACCATCACTCCGTACCCCGACTAGTTCCTGCTATGTTCTCACCTCCTGAGAAGAAAAATGGAACAAAAAGGAAAAGGGTGAGCTCAACTAGCCCAGTAAAGAATATTATGTCTAAGATAATATACAAACAAATTATCGTTAGTCTTCAACAGGGAAAAATCTGATAGAATATAATCGACAACAAGTTTTAGATCAACAACTGCAGCGGAAACAGCAAACCATTAGAAGAGTCAAGTAGAGAAAGAATTCTACTATCTTCTAAGATTTAAAAGTCCATCATCAATATTTTATCCCTGTAACATCAATTAATAATCATCTTTATCCAAATATTCATCTTTGCACTACAGGCCAAAGATATTCATTTGTATCACCTGTCGGTCATGTTCACCTCAACACCTGCTCATCTTTGCACTACAGGCCAAAGATATTCATCAAGTAATCATACATCTTTGCACTACAGGCCAAAGATATTCAGTAATATCATCATTTAGGACTGAGGATGATGAAAAATATCTTAAAGAGAACGAATCCAGTGAGACAGAAGGACAAATAGTAGGGATTCGTATAACAGTTTATCCAAGATCAATAATACTTCATAATAATAAATTGTGAAGCAGAATTCAAAAATAAAGATCAAAACATGGATACAATCAAAGATAGTAACCATAATAGACATCTTGGACAAAAAGGGAAAATTTTATTTTTCGGTGAATAGTGCCGTATTCGTGAATAGTGCCGTATACGTGAATAGTGCCGTATACGTGAATAGTAACCCCGACACAAAAAGTTCCAAATTTGATAAAAACTCATATCAATATTTCAGCATAATGATATTGAAGAAAATAATATCATTTAAGAAGAAAATAATATCCCTTACCTCAAAATATCAGTACTTCTGGTCGGAATACCGGTATAAGGCTGAAAGAAACTTGCTCTGATGAATAAAAACTCTCAAAGTATCTAAATACTCACAAAATACACTCAATAATCTAGAGAGAGAAAGAGAGAAAACTTGTTTCTGGTGTGATTTTCAATTCTAACTTAGCCCTCTATTTATAGGAAAATTTTGGTAGGTTTGACCTGCAACCTGATGGCTTTACCTGCTACTATTCCCACCCACCACATTTGAAATATAATTCAGCACATTTCTTCACCAACCACAAGTGGGGCCCACCAATTCTAGAATTTTCCATCAAAATGATAAACTCCGAAAATTCAACAATTTCTGAACCAGTCATCTTGTAAAATTCATAATAAATCATACGTTCATTTTTAACGGTTCAAAATTTGTGGGCATATACTCAACTTATATATGTATAACATATCCAAAAATTACCACGATCCAACGGTCGGATTAAAAATTATAACCCCCGCAAAATATCTCAAAAACCCCGATTTTTAATACCTCCATTCTGACAAAAATACGGATAAAAATCTCAACATTAACTCCTTCATTTTTAACCACAAAAATATATTCCTCATTTATATCCACATAAAATAAATATTTTCTTATCATATGAATCAATAATTAATTATTCACAAATAATATTACAGAATCACATTTATGACAACCAGGCCGTTCTCAGGAAAGAGGGGGCTTTCCAATAAGGATTTTTCCTTACTGGCGCGCAATTAGATGACCAAACCTCTCCTTAGACAGAACTTTCTAGACATTGCCAATAATGTTATCTAATAATATTATTCAAATAATATGAATTATTGATCTGATAATGGAAAATACTGTGCAGCAACAATTATTGAAACAACAATAATATAAAATATCAACACAGCAATTATTGAATCAATAAAATAAAATATTGAATAATAACTACTGTAACAATTATTGAGTAGTGCCTTCTTACGTAAGAATCAATAATTGGTGCAATACCGTGTGCTACTGTATTTTAACCACCGGGTATTCCAACAGTATTAACGGTAACAACTACGCCGTTATTTATAAACAACTTATACATGTCGTTTTCTTCATCCAATCGCTTTCCGTTATGGGGCCCACACAAGGCTGCGCCGTCGTACGAATATTCCCCGACAGCAAGAATATTCCACGACCAAACGAATATTCCCCGACAAAATAAATATTTTATAACCACTTGCTTATTTTGTAAAATTTGCACATTTCACCCATAACCAAAGTATTATATTAAATTAACCCCTTATTATTCACAATAATATTTAAAGAAAATTTGATTTTATTCATTAATAAGTTGGGGTCTTACATGGTTGGTTTATCCACTGACATTATCATTCATCGTCTTCCCATCAAAGGGGGATTCAAGCCAGTCAGGTAGAAGCACAGGCGATTAAAACCTGAGTGGAGGTTAAAAGTTAAAGAAGAAATTGTGAAACAATTTCAAGTCGGCATCATCATGGTGTCAACATACCCTAAATGGCTATCCAACATAGTCCCTGTGTCGAAACCCGGAGGAGAGGTGCGAGTTTGCGTGGATTACAGTGATCTGAACAAAGCTTGTCTCAAGGATAGCTTTCTCGTCCCACTCATCCACATACTCAGTGACAATACAACTTAGTATGTCATGTACTCCTTTGCGGATTGCTTTGCGGGGTACCATCAAATCATGGTTGTTGAAAAGGATAATGAGAAAACTGTATTCATCACTCCTTGAGAAACCTTTTGCTACAAACAATTGTCATTCGGCCTCACCAATGGCAGAGATACCTATTAGTGAGTCATATGGCTCTTTTCCACGATCTAATAATAATAATAATAATAATAATAATAATAATAATAATAATAATAATAATAACAAAAAGAGAAAAAAAAGAAAGAAAAAAGGCTCTCCAACAGGTTGCGTAAGTACAACATGAAGTTGAATCTAGCCAAGTACGCCTTTGGCATTAAATTAGGCAAGTTGCTAGGTTTCCTAGTCAGCCATAAGGGGATTGAGCTAGATCCCACCAAAATCTAGGCCATCACGGAAATACCCATTAATCAGATAGAGAATGACATACGAGAATTTTTTGGAAGAATCAACTTCATCAGCAGATTCATCTCCCAACTCATAGCAACCTGTGAGCCTATCTTCAAGTTGTTAAGGAAGAACTCCTTCACGAAATGGAATGATGAATGCCAGAAGGCCTTCCTTATAATCAAAGAGCAGCTAGTCAAAGCTCCTGTTTTGGTACCACCCAGGGATGATGTGTTAGGTTTGTAATATTCATGAACGCAATCAAATTGCACAAAATAAGCGAAAACGTGAAAAAACAGAGTTTTAAAATTTTACAAACCATATACTTGGATCATCCTTTATGCACAATTATTAATTAAACGAAAAGATAAAGAATAAGAATTATACACTTGAAGATTCAAGCTTCCTCAGGTACAAGTTCACCTTCAAATCTTTTTCGTGTTCAACTTAAATCCATCGGGTTTGGTTCCTTCATTTGATCAACGTTAGCCACCCAAGTGTTTGACCTCTAGAGGTGATCCACCAAGGAAGAAGAAAGAGTCAAGAAGATGGGTGTTTGGTAAAATCCTAGTTTTTCTATCTCTCATAGAAAAAGGTGTACTCTCTAACAATTGGAATCACGTATGTTGTTAAAAAATCAACAACAACTCTACACCCATAATAAGAGTCCTCTTATTTATAGATGTAAGCAACCCTCCTTAACAGTTAAGGAATTAGATTTTATTTTAATTAATTAAACTTCTTTAATTAATTAGGCTCCCAATTTTATTAGGAATAATTAATTTAACTCTTTTAATTAATTAGTCACCTAATCTTATTAGGATATATGAGAGTACTTTTATTAATTAATTCTCAAACTCCTTTAGGAATTAAATAATAATAATAGTAATAATAATAATAATACTCCTCTTATTAATTTATATTTAATATTTCAAAAATATTAAATAATAAATATTAAGCTATTTAATTTATTCTTTTACCATAGATTAAATTAAATATACTTAATTTATTATTATGATTATGCCATTAACTTCTTAAATAATTATTATTCCTTTTATGGTGTGACCCTTTAGGTTCTCCATATTAAACCGGTTGTGAATAAATCAATTAGAACAATTCTAATCTTATTTAAATAAATAAATTAAACTATTAATTTATTTAAATAAATAATATTTATTCTACAATAGGGATAAACCTCCCTAGCGATCAACGACTTTCCAGATAATATAGATTTCAACATTAATCATAAAAGAACCTTTGACTAAATAGTTACTGTATAATTCAATCCTTCCACCATACAATGTCCCAATTAAATATAAGACATGGAATTACTGTCAAGTCTTATTTTATTTAATTATATGTTTTTCGATTCTTAAATGCACAACTCCAAATAATAAAAATTAGAAACTCCTTTCTAATTTTATTCTGCCTTGGCCAAGGACTACTGGGTTATCATTTATCGAATCACATAGGATATTTCTCTTCTTTTACTAGAAGCGGTAGATTCTTTATTGATCATACATTATCTCCATGTACAACTTATTATACCAAAGCATACCCTTTGATATACCCTAAGGGTCTTAAGGAATAAGTCAAAATATAACTCATCATGCACAAGATACTATGATGATCTTAAGTCCAAGGATCACTTGTACTACTATCACTACAGGAATTCCTATTGACAGGAAAGTAAAACTCCATTAGGTATTCCTTAGCGAGTCACGTTCAATGAACTTATTCTCTAATAAGTACCTATATACTTGCTTTAGTGTCTCCACACAAATGATCATGAGATCAATCATCCTCATCCAATGAGCAAGCAACGTATGTACCAATCTATCCAGATTCACTAATCTCCAATTTAGTAATCTAACGATTGGGAACTATTTTTAGTTTTAAGCTTTCTAAGAATTTAGATCTCATTAGAATGAGCATCATCATTATTCTAAAAGCATTGCTTAAACATATGGGTTTATCACATATTATAAAATAGCATCATGTAAATAATTAAAAGCCTTTAATTAATTAATACTTTTTATTAATAAATGAATAAGATTGTTACAAAGTATATGCTTTATCATCAAACATGATTGGCTTATATGCATACTACTTTCAATCTCCCAATTGCACTAAAGTCAATCGTCATGGTATCTCATACCCTTCTTCTCTAAGTGACGATTATCCTGCTGTTGGATAAGCTTTAGTTAATGGATATTTAATGTTGTTCTTGAAAGTTCACTATCTCTATAGTGATTTCCCATCTTTCAATGATTCCATAATCAAATGAAAGTGCCACAACACATGTTTAGATCCAAGATCAGACTTAGGAACTATTCCAAGTTCTGTAATAAACTTTTCATCCAAACAATCAACTTGTAGCTTCATTTATAGCTATATACTTTGTCTTTATCACTAAACCAGCAACTCTTTGGTGTTTGGAACCTTTCCAATTCACTGCACCACTATTCAAGGCAACGCTTTACCTTAAAGTGGATTTTCTGTTGTCTTAGTCTGTCTAAAAAACTTGAGTCTGTTAAGCCCTCTACTTTTAATTTAGACCCACCATGAATATGATCACATCCTTAGTGTCGGTTAAGTATTTTAAGATGTTTTCTACTGACTCATAGTGAACTTCTTCAGAATATGATTGATCAACATCAGGTCTCGTACATTTCATTGCATACATGATAGTTACTCATGCGATCTCTCTTTTATGAGTCTATAGGGACTATTAAAAGAGATACAGTCCAGGGCTCATCAACATGAGACATCCTATGGAGTTTGCCATGCTAAACGACTTTAGAATCAAATGAATATACGTTCCTTGGGTTAAGTCGAGCATCCTATTAAATCTATCTAGATAGATTTGTATCCCCAATTAAGATACTCTTCCCAAATCATTTCTGGAGGAATGTTTAGACAACTTTATCTTTACTGATTGTAGCATTAGTATGTCATTCCTTATCCATAACATATCAACATATAATATTAGGAATGTCACGGTGCTCCCACTGACCCTTTTGTACACACTAGGTTTATTCTTATTTGTGATAAAATCAAACTCTTTTGATTTGTTTCATCAAAACGAATGTTCCATATTTATGAAGCTTGCTTCAATCCATTTCTCTTAATGTCTACAACTCTTACCTCATCATATGTAACTGGTTCATCATCTTCTATGATGTGTACCTCATCATCATCATCTATGATTACTCCATACCTCCCAGGTATCTTCGGTACTATTCCAGATTTACGATTCAGTTATGGTATAATAGGTCTATCTACAGGTTCCTATTATTTGACTTACCGTGTTTTGTGGTTCTTGAACTCTTCAAGATCTATTATCCTCCCACTAGCCCCTTCAATGATAAACATCTTTATCTTAGAAGGCAGCATGTTTCGCAACAAACACCTTTTGCTAAGTAGGATTATAGAACATATACCCTAAACTTATTTTAGGATGTCCCACAAATCTGTACTTGTCAAATCTTGTCCCAAGCTTATCATTTAAAACCTTTTTCACATAAGTTGGACAACCCTTTATCTTAACATACTTAAGATTAGGAATCCTCCCTGTCCATAACTTTTATGGAGTCTTGGGGCTGGATTTTGAGGTTACCTTTTTTTCGTAGATATGCAGCCATTTCTAGGACATTACCCCAGAAGGATATTGGAATGTCGATAAAATCATTATGGACCGTACCATGTCCAACAAGGTACGATTTTTTCTTTTAGATACATCAATCAATTATTGCGTATCAGGAGGCGTCTATTATGAGAAAACCATTTGAGATGATCTAAAAATTTATTGCACAAGTATTTATTCCTTGATCTAATCAAAGAATCTTAATACTTTATTATTTTTGTTTCACTTCTGAATTCTTTGAACCTTTCAAATAATTCACACTTGTATTTCAACAAATACACACATTCAACTCTTTGAATGATCATCCCCTTTTCTTATACTAATTTGTTCAATATGCAAAATTATTTTCACATAACTCAAGTATACTAAAACCATTAAGTAATATTCCAGTTCTATACAAAATATTATTATTATAAATATAAGAACAATTGTTCTTAAATATAATACCAAAAATTTTATTGTCTAACAACAAAATAGAAATAATGTTTCTAACAAGTACTGAAATACAATAACAACTTATTAACTTAATAGATTTTCCCGTAGGCAATGCTAAACTATAAGTTTCTATGGCTAATGCAACAACATTTGCTTCATTTTCCACACATGGTATTACTTATCTTTGTTTAACTTTCTACTTCTGCTTGGTCCCTTCATAAATCTATATTTATGATAACCAAAGTCGGTATCCAATACCTAAGTAGAACCTTGACTTAAAGAAAAATTTATTTTAAATCATGAACACATTTTTATTTGTAACCGAAACTTCACTAAGCTTCTTTGGTTAGCTTCTGCAAGATGCTTCTCGCAGTTTCTTTCCAGTGTCCAGGCTTATTGCAGTGGAAGCAAACTCCTTTGCTATCCGTATCAGTTTTGTTCTTATTATCCTTTGTTTTTGCGTTTCTATATACCTTCTTTGAATCGTTCTTCTTTTCAAAAGATTCTTTGGCCCCTACTAGTAAGACATGTTCTTTCTTGGTTGGAAAGTGACTCTCAACGTTTTTCAACATGTTAAGCAAATCAACGAGGTTGATATCTAGCTTATTCATATAAAAAATTCATAACAATTGTGAGAGGAGTCCGGGAGTGAGTGCATGATCAAATCTTGGTTCAATTCTCCATCCATGACAAAAACTCGTTGTCCTAAATGATCAATCAAATTGATTATGTTAAGGACTTTTATCTGTATTGTAGTGTCATCGGTCATTCTAGATCGGAAGAGCTCCTTAGATATATGACATCTATCAGTCCTACTTTCCTCACCATCAACTTCTTGATGTGCAGGAATATAATAGGAGCAGCCATAGTTTCATGCTGACGCTGAAGCACGTTACTCATGGATGCGAGAATGATGCATTGAGCCAACTGTGCATCTTCTTGCCACTTTCTAAAAGTAGTAATATATCTTCCTTAGAGGCATTATCTGCAACCATTGCAGGGATAGACGTATTAAGGACATAAGATAGCTTTTAAGCCATGAGAACTATTATCAAATTCCTTAACCAATCCGTTTAATTCGGTTCGATTAATTTAGCAACTAATATGCTACGCAGTGATAGTAATTTAGACATTGTAAAATTCTGTAAATGAATTTGTAACAACATTTTAGCATACATTCTTTTATTAATTACCAAAATAAATTAGGACTTGTTTTAAATTGGTATCTCCCGCTCTTTTCTTCAAACTATATTACCCTCACTTATATAGTTCGGCAAAATCTAATTAAAGATTTGCTAGTGAGAATAAGGATCTCATTTCAAATGTATATAGCCTTGTGGTGACATAACAAACTATATATAAATAAATAGGTAAACAACTCTTGTCAATTACATCAACTATGCAACTCCTTGTATTTTGCCTCTTAAATTATTTTGATCAAGTGGTGGCACATCCGAATCAAAATTATCTAAGTTAAGTCTAACCTAACACTCCATATATTCAAAAAAGAAAAATATTATCCTTGTAGTGACACAACAAAATAACATTGTTCAATTTTTTTTATAAGCATCAAATGTGATAAAATTAACATCTCAAAGAATTAATATAAGCCTTGTGGTTACACAACAAACTTATAATAATTAATTGATACTCTATTATTTTTATCATGCTAGAAGGCGATGTTCGATATTCCAAATATCTTTGAACTTAATATAAAAAAAATTGAGGGGTTTGTTATTAATTTGTCTCATCTTGTTTAGCGCGCATGCACACACACATACACACACACACACACACACACACACACACATATATATATATATATATATATATATATATATATATATATATATATATATATATATATATATATATATATAATACGCGTCATATTAATTAACATGTGAAGCATGTTTGCATAATATATAATATATATAGTATAAGCATGCACATATAGAATACTATATTCTACTTGGATTGATTATGAACTTTTATTCTAGTTTGGTTCACTAGAGCCACCAAGTGAACCAAAAGGTCAAACCTAGGGGTGCAAGAATTAATATTTAAATATAACTATTACATTTAAGCCCGAGCTCCATTACAAATAGCTCTTCAAGCGCTCCTTGCTGCTTGATCTCTAATTCTTCAAAATTAATTCTAACAATTCCTATTACAAAACTATTTAAATTAAATAGAAATCTTTATCAGCAGTCAAGAGGAAGTACATAGGAGGGAGATAGAATTTTTATTAAGAAAAATTAGATAAGACGAGGTACGTAGATCCTATTTAATAAAACTCATACATTCATGCATCCAACTAAAATAAAATACAATCATATTGGTCAATAGTCCATAATCAATCACATTTATTATCATACACATCACTATATGCATCAATAAATAACATTCATCTCATGAATAATAAACATTTAATATATATATTGATATCATTTAATGAGCAAATTTAGTTAGTATAAATCCTAATTTTGAATCAAAATAAACTTCTTTATTTTAATCCAAATTTAAATTAAAATAAACCTCTTTTATTTTAATTTATCCAATTTTGAATCAAAATAAACTATTTATTTTAATCAAAATCTTTAATCAAAATAACTCATTTATTTTAATTAATTATGGAATCCAATTCCAAGTAAAAAAAAAAACTCCTTTCTAAAGGAAACACGGATCCTCTTTCCTATTCACAAATAAACTCTTTTATTTTGAATAATATGAAATCTTATTCCATATCTAAATAAACTCATTTATTTAAGGAAATACAGATTCTCTTTCCTATTCACAAATAAACTCTTTTATTTTGAACAATATGAAATTTTATTTCATATCTAAATAAACTCCTTTATTTAAGGAAACATGAAATCCAATTTCAACTCTAATTAGTTATCATGAAATCCAATTCCAACTCTAATTAGTTAGCATGAAATTTAATTTTAAAATTAAAATAAACTTTATATTTTAATATTAAAATAAACCTTTTATTTTAAGATTAAAATATATTTTTTTATTTTAATTATTAAATAATTAAGATATATATATATATATATATATATATATATATATATATATATATATATATCATACTGCAGGAAAGCAAATAAATCATGTTAACGTGAATCATGATACTGGGAGTGGGCCACGTGATATCACCTTTTATATATATTAGTAATTTCACCAAAGCCGTGAATCTCCGCAACCTTGAAAAAAAATGGATACAGCGAAAAAAGAAAAAAAAGAATTCATAATTTTTTTTAATAAATTTTATACAATAAATTATGCCCAATTAAATTATTCTAAATACATATCAATATACATATTAAATCATGACAATTAATAATTCGCATAAATGTTTGGCTCTGATACCACTGTTAGGTTTGTATTATTCATGAACACAATCAAATTGCATAAAATAAGCGAAAACGTGGAAAAACAGAGTTTTAAAATTTTACAAACCATATACCCGGATCATCCTTTATGCACAATTATTAATTAAACGAAAAGATAAAGAATAAGAATCTACCCTTGAAGATTCGAACTTCCTCAGGTACAAGGTCACCTCCAAATCTTTTTCGCGTTCAACTTAAATCCACCGGGTTTGGTTCCTTCCTTTGATCAATGTTAGTCACCCAAGTGTTTGGCCTCTAGAGGTGATCCACCAAGGAAAAAGAAAGATTCAAGAAGATGAGTGTTTGGTAAAACCCTAGTTTTTCTATCTCTCATAAAAAAGGCGTATTCTCCAACAATTAGAATCACGTATGTTGTGAAAAAAATCAACAACAACTCTACACCCATAATAAGACTCCTCTTATTTATAGATGTAGGCAACCCTCCTTAATAGTTAAGGAATTTGATTTTATTTTAATTAATTAAACTTCTTTAATTAATTAATTAGGCTCTAAATCTTATTAAGAATAATTAATTAAACTCTTTTAATTAATTAGTCACCTAATCTTATTAGGATATATGAGAGTACTTTTATTAATTAATTCTCAAACTCCTTTAGGAATTAAATAAAAATAATAGTAATAATAATAATAAGACTCCTCTTATTAATTTATATTTAATATTTTCAAAATATTAAATAATAAATATTAAGCTATTTAATTTATTCTATCACCATAGACTAAATTAAATATACTTAATTTATTATTACGATTATGCCATTAACTTCTTAAATAATTATTCTTTTTTTATGGTGTGACCCTTTAGGTTCTCTATATTAAACAGGTTGTGAATAAATCAATTAGAACAATTATAATCTTATTTAAATAAATAAATTAAACTAATAATTTATTTAAATAAATAATATTTATTCTACAATAGGGATAAGTCTCCCTAGCGATCAACGACTTTCCAGATAATATAGATTTCAACATCAATCGTAAAAGAACATTTGACTAAATAGTTACTGTACAATTCAATCATTCCACCATACAATGTCCCAAATAAATATATGACATGAAATTACTGTCAAGTCTTATTTTATTTAATTATATATTTTTCGATTCTTAAATGCACAACTCCAAATAATGCAAATTAGAAACTCCTTTCTAATTTCATTCTGCCTTGGCCAAGGACTACTGGATTGTCATTTATCGAATCACATAAGACATTTCTCTTCTTTTACTAGAAGCGGTAGATTCTTTATTGAACATACATTATCTCCACGTACAACTTATTATACCCAAGCATACAATTTGATATGCCCTAAGGGTCTTAAGGAATAAGTCAAAGTATAACTCATCACGCACAAGATACTATGATGATCTCAAGTCCAAGGATCACTTGTACTACTATCACTATAGGAATTCCTATTGACAGACAAGTAAAACTCCATTAGGTATTCCTTAGCGAGCCACGTTCAGTGAACTTATTTTCTAATAAGCACCTACATACTTGCTTTAGTGTCTCCACACAAATGATCATGAGATCAATCATCCTCATCCAATGAGCAAGCAACGTATGTACCAATCTATCCGGATTCACTAATCCCCAATTTAGTAATCCAACGACCGGGAACTATTTTTAGTTTTAAGCTTTCTAAGAATTTAGATCTCATTAGAATGATCATCATCATTATTCTAAAAGCATTGCTTAAAACTATGAGTTTATCACATATTATAAAACAGCATCATGTAGATAATGCCCTGTCCTTAGGATTTTCTTTACAAGTAGGGGGCCGTTCATGTGTGGGCCACATACTCCACCATGAATCTCGTCCATGAGCCTCTGAGCTTGGTCCTTGTCCAGACATCTGAGGAGACCTAATCCCGCATCTCTTTTGTAGAGTGCATCTCCGCTCAAGTAGAATTTTATAGCCAGTCGATGGATCCGCCTTCTTTCAGTCGGGCTTTCCTCAGTAGGTGTAGATCCATCTTGTAAGTACTCCTTGATATGCTGATACCAAGGGTTTTGGATGGGAGGTAGCTCATCCGATACTTCTCCAATGTAATTCTCATAGGCTGGAGCCTTTTGTTGGGTAAATGTGATAGTTGGCATGTTTTCCTTGTTAAGTATGTTGATCAGGGAGGCAAAGGTTGCTAGTGCATCCATAAAATCATTCCTATTTCGAGAAATATGGAGGAAGTATATTTCTTCAAACTCCGAAGCCATCTGTAGAACCTGCCAATGGTAAGGCAGCAAGTGTAAACCTTTGGTGTGATAGATTCATGTGGTTTGTCTGATTACAAATTCGGAATCTCCAAAGACAGTTAATCATCTAATGCCCATTGATTGGGCAAGTTTTAGCCCCATGATACAGCCTTCATACTCAGCTGTATTGTTGGTGTTGGCAAACTATAATTTAACGGCGACAGGATGCTGCTCCCCCATAACGGATACTAGAACTGCTCCAGCTCCAGAACCTTCTATATTTATAGCTCCATCAAAATACATCCTCCATACTTGGCGTGCATCGTACAGATGGTGTTGTTGAACTATCATTACCCCTTCATTGGGAAAGTATGTTTCCAAGGGCTTGAAATCCCCTGAAGGTGCGGAGGCCAGTTGATCCTCAATTCCTTAACCTTTAATGGACTTCTGTGTCACGTAGACGATGTCAAATTATTGTAGGATCAATTGCCATTTAAGCAGTTGGCAGTTTAGCATGGGTTTATTGAACACGTACTTAAGAGGATCCACGCGTAATATGAGATGGGTTGTGTGACCATGGAGGTAATGTTGTAACCTCGTGGAAGCCCATGCTAAAGCACAGCAAGTCTTCTCAATCAGAGTGTACTTGTGTTCATTGCTGCTGAATCTTTTGTTGACGTAATAGATAGCTCGCTCTTGGCCTCTATCATCTTTCTATCCCATCATGCATCCTAAGGCATTGTCACTTATGGACAGGTACATGAACAGGGGAACATCATCCCTGGGTGGTACCAAAATATGAGCTTTGATTAGCTATTCTTTGATTATAAGGAAGGCCTTCTGGCACTCATCATTCCACTTCATGGAGGAGTTCTTCCTTAATAACTTGAAAATAGGCTCACGGGTTGTTGTGAGTTAGGAAATGAACCTGCTGATGAAGTTTATTCTTCCCAAAAATCCTCGTATTTCCTTCTCTGTTTGAGGAATGGGCATTTCCGTGATGGCCTAGATTTTTGGGGGATCCAGCTCAATCCCCTTGTGGTTGACTAGGAATCCTAGCAACTTACCCAATTTGACGCCAAAGGCGCACCTAGCTGGATTTAACTTCAAGCTGTACTTATACAACCTGTTGAAAAGCTTTCTGAGATGGTCTAGGTGGTCTTCCTCCCTTCGGGACTTGACAATGATGTCATCCATGTAGATCTATATCTCCTTATACATTAAATCATGGAGAAGAGCCATCATGGCTCGCTGGTAGGTAGCTCCGGCATTGATGAGGCCAAATGACAACCGTCTATAGCAAAAGGTTTCCCAATGCATGATGAATGCAGTTTTCTCACAATCCTCTTCAGCAACCATAATCTGATGATACCCTGCGAAGCAATCAGCAAATGAGTACATGTCGTATTGAGCAGTATTATCAATGAGAATGTGGATAAATGGCACAGGAAAGCTATCTTTAAGGCAAGCTTTATTCAAATCCCGGTAGTCCACGTAAACTCGCACCTTCCCTCCTGGTTTAGCCACGGGGACTATGTTTGATAGCCATTCAGGGTATGTAGATACCATGATGATGCCTGAGCTTTAACCTTTAAACTCCACTCATGTTTTAATCGCCTGAGCTTCTGCCTGACTGGCTTGAATCCCTCTTTGATGGGGAGGCGATGGATGACAATGTCAGTAGACAAAACCTATCATATCTTCATGAGACTATGTAAACACATCATGGAATTGGGTTAATAGCGTAACCATGTAATTCCTTTAGTTTGGAGTGAGGTCTGTACTAATCTGGATTAGTTTAGGGCTTTCTAAGGTTCTAAGATTGAATAAAGTGGTTTGATCAAGGTTGGGTTTAGGTTTCTCTTTGACCCATTCTTTGATCTCCTGAGGTATCTCAATGTCATCTTGTATTTCCATCAAGTCTGAGTCCAACTTTCCATCAAAGTTACAATCCTTGTGGAGAAAAGGCATCTTATCAGCAAGTATAGGCACATATAAATTCAAAGTCCTGAAACAAAATATGCTTTCAATTAATATATGAAACTGTTAAATCATACAAAGTGTTAGCATGTACTGATAAAGCAACTGCTAATACTGTACATAAAAGTAAGTAGTTATTATTATCTACAGGGTAGAAGAAGTTTCTGCCTGTTTTACCCTTGTCGCCCAATGAATGGAGTGCTGCTCCAATTGTCAAGGGTGAAGTCCTGATGGAGGGACTGTGTGAGACCCAAAATTTTATGAAATAAAAGTATTCAGTTTTTTTATAATTATTCTATTTAGTAAATGGTTAAATTGATAAAAGGTTAAAGTTAAGACTGATATGTGAATTTTTTTTTAAAGTAAGCAAGTTATCATAAAATAATCGGTAGTAAAAGTACAGTAATATGCATGGTTGCATAGTAGCACACGGTATTGATTATTGATGCTTACGTGATAAGCCACTCAGTTATACTCAATTATTTCTACAGTAATTGCTGCATCATATCTCTCATATTATTGATTCAATTATTGCCACAGTATCATCTGCATAATATGTTATATTGTTAAATCAATAATTGAGACGACAAAGTTATTTATATTATTATTTGTAATATTGACAATGTCTAGAAGTTCTGTCAAGGAGAGGTTAGATAATCTAATTGCGCGCCAATAGGGAAAAATCCTTATCGGAAAGCCCCCTCTTTTCTAGGAACTACCGGGTTGTTAAATATTGTGAGTTATAATATTAATGATGAATAAGTTCGTGTTGATTAAAGATGAAATTGATAGTTCCATTGTGTTGGAATTATTAGTGTTAGTGGAAATCGACATTTATTTCGATAATAATTGATGTCTGGAGGTTATACTGTCCAATCGGGTAATTAACCGGATAAATGAGTAATTAATTGCTATTAATTCACATGCTTATAACTATGTGTTCACATGTGTGTACTATTGATTCACATTCTTGTACTATTAGGGGTGGTGGTGCAAGATTGATAATACTTGCATGACTAAATTAAAAATAGAGGTATAGTTGAAGGTATTATACTATAATTAATTTTTTCACATGTTTAGAACTATTGTGTCACATGATTTAATATTGGTTCACATGATTTACTATTAGGGGAGGTGGTGCAAGTTTGATAATATTTACAGGACTAAATTAAAAATAAAGAAAAAGAGGAAGGTATTATACTGTAATATTTTGAGCCACAAAATGTGCAATTATTGAAACTATATTTTCCTATATATTGAAGTTCATTCTTCCTTCATTTCTCACCAATTCACTAAAGCTATAGAGCAATTATTATAGAGAGAAATAAGAAGAGAAGTCTGCTACCTCACTATTCTAGTATCCAGTTTTCTTCTAAAGTAAGGGGTATTATTTCTTTCGTATTCATGAAGAGAGCTTATGTTATTCCATTCTTTATTATTATATTGGAATAACTTGTCTATGCGAAGTACCGCATACATGGTGAAATTCTTCTGTTATTCTATTCTTTATTATTCTGTTGGAATATCCTGTATGTGCGGATTACGCATGACCTGATTCCATTCTTTATTATTCTGTTGGAATATATTATCTGTGCGTATTACGCATGACCTAGTTCCATTATGTATTATTCTGTTGGGAATAACATGTCTGTGCGGTCTATCGTATGCCTGGTGAATTCTTTTGTTATTCCATTCTTTATTATTATGTTGGGAATAAGCTGTCTGTGCGGTCTATCGCATGCCTGGTGAATTCTTTTGTTATTCCATTCTTTATTATTCTGTTAGAATAGCCTGTCTACGCGGACTACCGCATGTATGGTGAATGGCCTTTCGTATTCATTCTTTATTAAATTGTGGAAATGATCTGTCTACGTGGATTACCGCATGACGGATGAAAATCCATTTGCAATTTCGTATATTCTATTATACTCGTATGAGATATCATTTCTTTTGTACTCGTCATGAAATATCATTTTATTTGGTATATTATTTATGAGTTACTATTTATGGATTACTATTCACCCAACTACTATTCACTCTATTATTATTCACTCGGGTATTCGGGGTACTTTTCGTGTCAGAGTACTATTCACGAGTTACTATTCACCCAAATTACTATTCACCCGAATATTATTCACTCGGATATTTGGGGTACTTTTTATGTCGGGGTACTATTCACGAGGTACTATTCCCGAAGTACTATTCACGGGATACTATTTACCCAAAAAATATATTTCTTTTCTGTCCAAATTATTTTTGGTACATGAATATTATTCTTGAATTTTACTCTACAAAGCAGTATCATGTTGACAATTTGGACGTTATTGATTTCTGCATAAATTAAATTATAAATCTTTAAAATTTATCCTTGAACTTATTTTATTGAATTATTATGTCATTGTCATCATCCTCATGCTTATATTGTTATGAAAGTCATCTTTGGCTTACGTGCAGAGATGGACTTGGTATGATTATGACCAAGGATTATTCGGTATAATCATGACTGTAATGTGACGAATGATGTGGTGAAAGTCCTCATTGGCATGTAGTTCATTGATGGACAGTTGTTGGTATGATTATGACCAGGGATTATTTGGTATAATCATAATCATTGATGAATACATGAATATCCTTGGTCGTGACGCAAGGATTATTCGATTTTATTTATTAAGCTGAGTCTCAGCGATAAAGTTGATGAAAAACTTTATGAATCATAGAAGATAGTAGATTTTATGCTCTATTTGACTCTTCTAATGGATTGCTTATTCCGCTGCAGTTGTTGATCTAAAACTTGTTGTCTATTGTATTCTATCAGATGTTATACTGTTGAAGGCTAAGAATAATTTATTCTGCATTATCTTTGCCATAATATTTTTTACTGGGCTAGTTGAGCTCACCATTTCTTTCATTGTTCTCTTCAAGAAATGAGAATATAGCTGGGATGAGTCAGGAAACGGATTGACGGTTCAGATGGTTGTTTTAGTAGTCCTCACTATTCTATAAAATAGTGTGACAATAAATGTAATGAGGACTCCATTGAGTGTGGATATTGTCTAGATGACAATATTCTTATTAAAACTCCTAGATTATGTTTTGTTGTATTTTACACGACTGTTGTATATTTAAGTTGTATTTGAATTTTATACCATGTATTTGGCGACTCAAGATGGGTGATGTATACCTGTTTTGGGGGCGTCACAGGCTGTCATCATCCTCCTTTTCCCGAATGATGACCATTACATCTGGACAATCATCGTCTAGGATGTATCTATTTGTCTGATCATCATGGACAATAATGTGTATGTTTGACATTATCCTGATGATGTCCTGTTTACGTCTCCGTTCCTTTTCTTCCTCTTCGGGATTTGGAACTAGGACTTCTTTCCCCTTTACCGGTATCGGTTTAGGAAATAATATTACCATTACATGGACATGCACCTTTACCGGAGAGCGTACAAGCTCAGGAACTGTAGGTGGAGACAATCGCCGTGTGGCTGAAGCTGAAGGAATATGCTTATGCTTATGAGGATTCCTGCGACTGGAACTAGCAGTATAGCCTAGTCAGGCTGTCCCTGTTTGACTGGGAACCTGAATAGGGCTCTTGATGCCTTGATGATCTTTGCCCAACCCTTGTCCAGGTTGATAACCTAATGTCATCATTTCTTGAGTGGCCAACATTATTTCGACAGAAATCTAGGGTATGAGAGGTGGCGCCCCAACAGGATGGTAGTGAGTGTTGCTCACCTCAAGGGCATGAAAACTGACCGACTCAACTTCTGAATTGAAGCTGATGAGTGGTATGTCACCTTGTTCAGGACATTCCAGCTTAGCATCGACAGTGACTAGGCTATTATTTATGATATATTTAAGTTACTGGTGAAGAGTGGAGGGGACGACTCCGACCATATGAATCCACCGTCTTCCCAAAAGCATGTTGTATCCTGTATCTATTTTGAGTACATGAAAAGATATGCAAAACGTATGTGAACCAATCTTCACTGGCAGTTCAATCTCTCCAACAGCGTTTCGTCGAGATCCGTCGAAAGCTTTAATGATTGTTTGGCTTCTTCGAATTCTGTTGAGATTAATATTCATCTTCACCAAAGTGGCATAAGGACAGATATTCAGAGATGACCCTCCATCTATTAAAACTCCTCCCTATATGTATCCAGAAGACAACACCGCTGTGTGCAACGACTTGTAATGACCAGTCCCTTCGGGAGGTATATTGTCATCAGTGAAAGATGTCACATTGTTGTTAAAAATATAATCCACCAGATGCTAGAATTTCTCAACATCTATTGACTTAGGTAGTTGGGCTTCTTCCAAAACCCTAAGCAATACCCTCTTGTGATCTTCGAAAGAGAACATCAGGTCCAGTATGGAAATTTGATGTGGAGCTTCTCTTAAGCTTTAAACCACCTTGGCTTCTTTATGGCCCATAATACGGAGAAATTCTTCCACATTTTCCATGGGAATCTTCCCCTTTGTCTTGATGATAGTCTTCATCACCCGTGAGGGAAGATACAGTGGATTATCATTCGACACTGCAGCAGTTATGTGAGATTCAGCCCTTTCATAATCACATAAAACTTTTTGGAGGCTGACAACATGATATTGTGGTCTGAATGGTAAGATATTTGGCTCTGGCACAACCACTTTCAAAGGAATCCCAATACCCTTTAGTTAAACGAGTTGAATTGTATGTGAGGGGGTAGCAGCATCTGTCTCAGAAGATATGACTGCTATGACTTCCTTCCACTTTGTAAGAAACGTTTCCCTACTCTCTAGTACTGCAGCATCATCGTCTGCCATTTGCAAGACACCACTGTTAATTAAATTCTGAATAAGGTGGCGGAGTACCCAGCATTCTTATGTGTTGTGATCGTGAGATTGAGAGTGATATTGGCACACTCCATTGAAATCAAACCGTCTTGACCGCGGGCTGACTAGTAGCAGAGCTGTAATTCTTCCTTCATTTATCATCTTCTACAGTATTTCTTCCATCGGTTGGTCAATGTACATAAATTCCCTTTTGTTGGTAAAATCCCGACGGGCTTTGGCATTTGCTCTTTTTATAATTTAATCCTCCAATGTTTTATTTTCTGGAGTACACGATGGAGCGTTTATAACAAAAGGAAGGAGAGTGGCATGCTCCTGACTAAATAATTGGCGTGTGACTTGGTGTTGATGGACCACCAGTTCTACCAATTGGTTAACTTGCTCACAAAGAGTCTTCATTTTTCGTTCCATCGTATACTGGAACTAAGCAAAATCCCATTTGTCAGCACCATCCTCGCTGGTCTGGGATGATCCACCACCATGATTATTGGAACTCTGTCCACTACTCCAATTAATCATATTAACCTCTTCGTCTTTGTGCTGAGGAAGAGGATTATCTTGCACATGGAGTTGGTTGGGTTTAGCTCCCACGATCTCACCATTATTAGTTAAATCCTGGATCTTGTGTCTCGAGGCCCTGCAAATCTTGAGTATCATGTCCTGGAGCTCCAGCATGATAAGCACATTTCCGACTTGGGTTTGCTAGTGGAAGAATATAAGTAATTTTCTTCTGAGTGGTCAAAATATTGAGAATGTTCTCGAGTGAATCTTCTAAGGGTGTGAACACTCGAGTGTGTCTGACTTCTCCACCCTTTGGTAATGAAGGGTTCGAACGCTGTGCTTAGAAGGAGGAGTAATTTCTCCTTTGGATAGGCATATTTTGACTGCCTTTTTGACCTTGTAGTATCATGGAAACATCCTCCTCTTTCTTTTTATGGACCCTCTGGGGGTTATTTCCATAATTTCCGAACTGGATGTGGTTAGCAACAACTTTAAAGGCAGCTAGGTCTTGAATTTTTCCTGACTTCATTCCAATCTCAGCCATCTCCCCATGTTTAATCATTTCAGAGAATGGTTTGCCAATACCAGCTAAAACCCTCTCTTAGAAAGGAGCTTCTTATATGTCTACGAAGGTCATAACCATTTCTGACTCATTCATAGAGGGAACAACTTGAGCAGGAAGGCGCCTCCACCTTTGGGCATACTCTCTGATAGACTCGTTGGTTTGTTTCCTGACTTTAGTAATTTGGTACCGGCCAGGGGCCATCTGAGACTGGAAGCTATACTGAGTGAGGAAGGCATGAGCTAGCTCCTCCCAGCTATAGATCTTGGAGTTGTCTAATCTTGTATACAACGAACGGGCTTCTCCAGCTAGACTCTTCTGGAACAGCTGCATTCTGAGCTTCTCATCCTCGTCATAGGATCTGAGTTCTCCAATGAATACCTTCAAATGTGTGTAAGGGTCTCCTAACCCGTCATACTTTTTAAAGTCGGGAGTCTTGAACATCTCTGGATAATGCACACCAGGGAATATACAAAGGTCTGTATATGACACACTCCCATGTGCTCCAATCCCTTTGATAGAACGCATAGTCTCTTCTATTTGAAGGACTTTCTTTCTAATATCACCGGTGTCTATATCTTCTCTGAGATGGATGGTATCATGAATTTTGTTGGATATACAAAGTGACAGAAATAACCTTTTTATAAAAAATAACGCAAAACTTTTACCGTTAACTGTTGAAATACCCAGTGATAAAAGTACAGTAATACACGTGGTTGCATAGTAGCACACGATATTGTACAGTATCTCTAATTATTGATGCTTAACTAAGAAGTCACTCGGTTTCATTCAATAATTGCCACAATAGTTGTTGCATAGTATCTCATATTATTGATTCAATTATTATCATAGTATCATTTGCACAATATTTTATATTATTAAATCAATAATTGAGACGACACAGTTATTCATATTATTATTTGTATTATTGACAATGTCTAGAAAGTTCTATCGAGGAAAGGGGTTAGGTTATTTAATTACGCGCCAATAAGAAGAAATTCTTATTGGAAAGCCCTCTCTTTCCTGAGAATGATCTGGTTGTCAATATTGTGAGTTATAATATTAATGATGAATAATTGTAAAAAGATTAAAAATGTGTTTATTGAATATAGGTGATTTGTGGTAAATATTTATTCAATTTTTGACATAAATAGATGGGTTTGTCATGAAGTATTTGTTGTAAGTTTGGCTTATTATATGAACCCCCACTTGCTCATTTTTCAAAATCACCGGTAGAAAGTTGTCTCAGTTTTTTTTTATTATTATTATAATAGTAATAAAACAGAAAACTTTTTATATAAAACAGAATACTTTTTATATATATATATATATATATATATATATATATATATATATATATATATATATATATATATATATAAAGTTATTTGTTTTATTAAATTATAATTACAATATATTATATTTTATATAATGTTTTTGTTTTATTAGAATATTTAATTGCACATTGATGAATAGTAAAATCAAATTTTCGTCAAGTTCGTCCGTGAACTTCACCCGTGAATTTTTTTCTGTGCGTCCGTGATTATATTTAAATAGTGCCCTGCCATTCCCCTAAAAATAGAATGTTTAGTTAAGAAATGAAAATCACACCAGAATCAAAGAATTCTTCTTCTATAATATTATGCTTATTTCTTTCTAGTATAAGAATACTTTAAGTTTTGCTAATAGTGAAAGATTTCCTCAAGATTATCTCCATTATACCAGTCAGATTTAGTCTCCTACTAAGGTAATGTAAGACCCCAACTTTTTATGAATAAAGATTTAATTTTCTCTAAATGTTATTTTGAATAAAAAGGTGTGGATATGGTATAATACTATAGTTATGGGAGATATGTGCAAAAAAATTTCAAGTAAGCAAGTTGTCATAAAATATTCGTTTGCTCGGGGAATATTTTTTTTGTCGGAAATATCTGTACAACGGCACAATCATTGATGGACCACACGTAACGGAATGACTGTCGAATATAGAAAGCGATAGAAATAACCTTTTTATAAAAATAACTGCAAGACTTTCATCGTTAAACTTTTGAAATAACCGATAATAAAAGTACAATAATACATGCGGTTGCACAGTAGCACACAGTATTGTATATTATCTTTGATTATTGATGCTTACTAAAGAAGTCACTCAGTTTTATTTAATAATTGTCACAGTAGTTGCTGCATATTATCTCATATTATTGATTCAATTATCGTCACAATATCATCTTCACAGTATTTTATATTATTAAATTAATAATTGAGACGACATAGTTATTCATATTATTATTTGCATTATTGATAATGTCTAGAAAGTTCTGTCGAGGAAAGGAGTTAGGTTATTTAATTGTGCGCCAATAAGGAAAAGTCCTTATCGGAAAGCCCCCTCTTTCCTACGAATGATCTGGTTGTTAATATTGTGAGTTATAATATTAATGATGAATAATTGTTAAAAGATTAAAAATATGTTTATTGAAGATAAGTGATTTGTGATAAATATTTATTTAATTTTTGATATAAATAAAGGAGTTTGTCATGAAGTATTTGTTGTAAGTTTGGCTTATTATATGGACTCTCACTTACTCATTTTTCAAAACCATCAGTAGAAAATTATTTCAGTTTTGTTTTATTATTATTATAATAGTAATAAAACAGAAAACTTTTTATAATATATATAAAGTTATTCGTTTTATTAGATTATAAATAGAATATATTAAATTTTATATAAAGTTTTTGTTTTATTAAAATATTTTATTGCACAGTAATAAATAGTAAAAATCAAAATTTCTCGTCGAATTCACACGAGAATTTTGTTACTTTTCATCTGTGATTTTCCTAAATAATACCCTGCCATTCTCCTATAAATAGGATGCTTAGTTAAGAAATGAAAATCACACCAGAATCAGAGAATTCTTCTTCTATAATATTGTACGTATTTCTTTCTAGTATAAGAATATTTTGAATGTAACAAGTAGTGCTAGTTTTCTTCAAGAATATCTCTGTTATACCAGTTGGAGTTACTCTCCTACTATGGTAAGGGGTATTATTTATTTCATATTCGTAAGAGATATTATTTTTCGTATTTGTAAGGAATATTATTTTCGTTCAATATTCGTAAGGAATATTATTTTTGTTCAATATTTGTAAGGGATATTATGTAAGACCCCAACTTTTATGAATAAAGATTTAATTTTCTCTAAATATTTTTTTTAGTAATAAGGTGTAGATTTGATATAATTTTATAGTTGTGGGTAATATTTATAAATTTTGTAACGTATGCAAGTTGTTATAAAATATTCGTTTGGTCGGGTAATATTCATTTTATCAGGAAATATTCGTATGACGGCACAATCATTGGTGGACCCCACAACGGAATTACTGTTAGAGTTAAAAAATGACAGAAGTAACTTTTTATAAAAATAACGGCAGAAATTTTACCGTTAACTATTGAATTACCCGGTGATAAGAGTACAATAATACGTGTGATTACAAAGTAGCACACGGTATTGTACAGTATCTTTGATTATTGATGCTTACGTGAGAAGTCACTTAATTTTATTCAATTATTGACACAATAATTGTTGCATAGTATCTCACGCTATTGATTCAATTATTGTCACAATATTTTATATTATTAAATCAATAATTGAGACAACAAAGTTATTTATATTATTATTTGTATTATTGACAATGTCTAGAAAGTTCTATCGAGGAAAGAGGTTTGATCACCTAATTGCGCGTCAATAAGGAGAAGTCCTTATCGAAAAGCTCCCTCTTTCCTGGGAACAATCTTGTTGTCAATATTGTGAGTTATAATATTAATGATGAATAATTGTTGAAAGATTAACAATATATGAATAAATGGGTAGAATTTTATTTGATTATTAGGAGATCCAGAATTGTTTTCCAAATGGTGTGTTGTTCTTAAGTTGGCTGATTGTTAATTTCTTTAGGTGGCCCCTCATTTGGTAAGTTTTCTAAAAAGTGTGTCATGCATTTGTTTAAGTTTAGGCAGAACATGATGTATTTTCTTTAGGTGGACCCTCATTTGGCAAATTTTCTAAAAGTTGTATAATTCATTTCTCTAAGTTTGGTAGAGTGTAGGTTATTCTCAAAAGGTGGCCCTTTAATGACAAAATTTTCAAAAGAGAATACTGATGGGTTTAAAAAAAATTCCTAAATTAACGGAGGCTTGCCTCCCAACCTCGCTTATAAAAAGAAGGCACATTCAAAAGATGAGATGCACCAGAAGTACAAAAACTCTTCTACTTCAATATTTTGAGTAATTCTTTTGAGTATAAAAATATTTTGAGTGTAGCTTTTTGTCCAAGATTTTTTCCGAATAATATCCGATATTCCAGTCAAATCCAGTTTCTACTAAGGTAAATGATATTATTTTATTTCAATACTCGTAAGAAATATTATTTTCTTTCATACTCCATATTATGTCAAGGATATTATTTCATTTCATATTTCTAAAGTTAAACTTAATGTGGTAAGTATTGTTTCCATACTCCATGAAATTAGTAGAATATTCTTGAATATTGGGCTTCATCTAGTATCGTATCACAAGGATATTTTTTTGAATATTTTTGTTAAATTTTAATCTTTTCATGCTGGGGTACTATTCACGGGGTACTATTTACGGGATACTATTCACTTGTGTACTATTCACCCGATGTACTATTCATGGCAAAAATTGATTTCTTTTCTGTCCGAATTATTTTTACATGAATATGATTCTTGAATTTTACTCCACAAAGCAGTTATCATGTTCACAATTTGGACATTCTTAAACTCTAAATAAATTGAATTATAAATCTTTAATATTTATCCTAGATCTCGTTTGATTGAATTCTTATATCATTGTCATCATCCTCATGCTTATATTGTCATGAAAGTTATCTTTGGCCCGTAGTGTATAGATGGACTGTTGATTGGTATGATTATGACCAAGAATTATATATCAATATAATCATGACCTGTAATGTTACAAATGATGTGGTAAAAGTCATCATTGGCCCGTAGTGTATTGATGGACATTTGTTGGCATAATCATGACCACTGGTGGTAATAATGAATATCATTGGCCCGTAGTGCATGGATAATTCATGGATGTGATACTAATGAATATCCTTGGCTCGTAGTTCATAGATAATTTAGTGATGTGGATAATTTATTGAGTTGTGTTACAGCGATAAAATATTGATAATGAACTTTTAAATCATAGAAGATAGTAGATATCATGCTTTACTTGACTCTTCTAATTGATTGTTTACTCCGCTGCAGTTAAACTTGTTGTCTATTGTATTCTATCAGTTTAACACCGTTGAAAGCTAACGATAATTTATTCTACATTATCTTAGTCATAATATTCTTTACTGGGCTAGCTGAGCTCACCCTTTGCTTCTATTTTTCTCTTCAGAAAATGAGAATATAGCTGGGACTAACAGGGGAACAGAGTGATGGTCTGAGATTGTGGCTATAGTAGTCCTCACTATTCTATGAAATAGTTTGATAATAATTATAATGACGACTCCATTTGAGTTTGGATATTTTCTACAAGACAATATCCGTGTTAAAACTCTCAGCTACGTTTTTGTCGTATTGTATAAATGAAGTTTGTATTTAAAGTTTGTACCATATTTTTGGCGACTCAGAATGGGTTGTGTATACCTATTTTGGGGGCGTCATAGTTGGTATCAAAGCTTAGGGATATGATCCCTGACTGAGATGTGAGGCAAAAACTAGGAGGGGTGAGACAAGTAAATCCTTCGCTACTATGACCTACCTAAGCTTAATTGTTATTTAATTGGTCGGTCAAAATATAGGGATAATATGTGGCATGTCAATTAACCCTTATTTTGTGACAGTGTTTGAGAATGGCATCTGAAATTGTTGAGATAAGCAATGGAGCACATGAGACCGCTGAGTCACTAACTATCAATAACCAGGATAATGTGTATCAGGAAGGCAATAATCCCCGTGTAAACAACGACACCGACCAAATGATGAACGGTGGTACGTTTAGGAGCATTTTAGAATTCATGCATCACCAAACGAGAGAGACTCATATTCATAATGCAGGTGGAGTCAATGGAAACTCACGATTGGTCACTGCTAAGAAATTCAAGGAGATGGGACCACCAGAGTTTTTAGGAAAGGCAAAACCACTTTAAGGCAGAGACGTGGATTAAGCAGATCGCCAAGATATTTGATATCTATGAATTCTCAAAGGAGTAAAAGGTTTCCTTCGCTACCTTCATGTTGAGGAGAGGCAGATTACTGATGAAAATCTGTAAAACGTACTCAGCCTGCCGCACTGAAGATGTCATAGGAGAAGTTTCAAGAATTATTCAATGACAATTACTTTCCTGAAAGTATTCGTCACATGAAGGAGGTAGAATTTATCAAGCTGGAACAAAACAATATGACCGTATCGCAATACGAGGCTAAGTTTGTGGAGTTATCCCAGTTTGTATACCATTTGGTAGATAATGTAAAGCCCCCAAATCCAGTTACTTGAAACCCAAACTCGGTGCTTCACGATACCATTTTTATGAGCGAAATAATACTAATAATAATAACAATAATATAAATATTTAACTTAATTTACATATGCATCAGAGTTCAGCTCCCAAGTACGTAACCTTTAATACATCCATTACATAGCATGATAGATAATATATATCATTGCCCTAATAATATCAAACTATTACATAGAATACCACAAATCTTATTCTATTTGCTTTCCTTTTCCTTTATTTATGCATGAGCCTTCTGGTTGTTCACACTTAGCTGAAAACACTTAAATTAAGCAAGGATGGGCATTTGAGTACCTAGCAAGTAATAACCATTATAAATATTAGCTGAAAGGATTAAATATTTTCTTTGTACTACCCTTCTATAACAAATCAATAGTTGTGAAATAATCTGAACCGATAATAATAACATAACAACTCTCTATCAAATTTTTGAAACTGCGTAATGACTATAATTAGTGTTAATGTGACATACTATGAACATTATTTTCAAATTTTAAATAGGTTTAGCAGAACTTCATCCGTAAACCGTCATAACTTACGGGCACGAGGGTGATCAGCCCGTTATGCCCTGTATTGATCAATACTACATGCAAAAATGATCTTATCGTTCACTCTGTCTGCCTTGGGCGCATAAAAGTTTTCATATGCTCGGGATGTTCATACTTAGTCAGGAATCCGAACCAAAATAATTTAATTGGATACAAAAAAGTTTTATTATATTCAACGATATTTCTAAATCTGTGTCTAGCTGGTCAAATAGCTTAGAGGTATATATATATATATATATATATATATATATATATATATATATATATATATATATATATATATATATATATATATGTATGTATGTGTGTGTGTGATTAAATACAATGATGATCCAAGTGGGGACACTTGTTTAACCATATTTAGAAATTAGCGAACATAATATATATATCTGAATTATAATATAGTACCATGTTGATAATCAATGATCGGATATAACATATATAACAATAGGGTTAATAATCTGGTACAATGATAATATAAATCTAAAACTTTCTTACTCATGTCCATTGCATAAAGAAAATGCAAAAGTAGGATACTTGCCTGGTACGCTGCTTACAATATGCAACTTAGTTTTATCTTTTGTATAACAACCTATCAGCAATAAGATCATTTTACTGATTAGAATAACATAATATAACACATAGCACTACTTATTGCAGTCAGCACATTACCTAATCACATTGTCACATATGTTTAACAGTCATTGAATCACAAACAAACACTTATCAATTCAAATTATCTAAGTCCACATCAATTTCTGAAATATGGTGATGTACCGACGGCTTTACCGGGTAATTATCGAGTCTAAGACTCTATTTTGTAGCTCAATATCTGTAAGTATAAGTCATTTTATTTTTAAATGACTTATAATAATTTTTAAAGATTTATTATAATTTATCATGAATTTTCAAATATCGGAATCATTATTAAATGATTTAAATATTAAACAATTCTATTATCATTAATATTTAATTAATATTAAACTATTAATGAAACTATTGCCAAAATATTAAAGTTATTTATAACAACTCAAAATATTTTTAAAACGTTTATATTGTCTTTAAATATTTTTTAAAACCTTTAAATCACTTTTAAATAATTACCAATAATATTTAAATATTAATATACTATTTATCAAAATATTAAAAGTCATTAATTATAACATAAAATATTTTTAATTCATTTATTTCCTTTTTAAATAATTTTTAAATTAATAAAACTATTTTTAAACTATTTATTTAATATAATTATTAAATAAATTTAATATCATTAATAGTAACTTAATAATCATTAATATTAAATTATTAATGAAATTATCCTTTAAATATTAAAAGTTATATTTTATAACTTAAAATATCTTTAAACACTTTATTTTCATTTAAAATGAGTTTTATAATATTAAAATCATTTTTAAACTAAATTATTTAATATAGTTATTAAATAACTTTAATATCATTAATAATAACTAATTAATGAAATTTATCTCTAAATATTGAAAGTTATATTTTGTAACTTAAAATATTTTTAAAATATTTATTTTTATTTAAAATGATTTTTCTAATATTAAAATCATTTTTTAATTAATTTATTTAATATAATTATTAAAGAAATCTAATATCATTAATATTAAATAATTAATAAAATTTGCTCTAAAATATTTAGCAGTTATATTTTATAACTTAAAATATTTTTAAATAACTTAATATCATTTAAAATGATATTTAATATAATAAAATCATTTTTAATTAATTTATTTAATGTATTTATTAAATAAATTAAATATCAATAATATTTAAATAAATACTAATATATATGAAAAATATTTCAAATTATTAAAATTTAATTTTTATAACTTAAAATAATTTTGAAAATAATTTTTATAATTTTCAAAAATTAATTTCTATTTTTAAATGATTTTTAGAAATTTAGTTAATTAATTTTTAATAAAACTGTCGCTAAAGACTGCCTATGGCGACAGAACCGTCGCTATACGTGTTCGTCGTGTTCTTCATGCAACCTATATTTTTATAAACAGTGAACAAAGGACCATGTTTGACCATCTCTTAATCTGTGTATATTGTGTTTCTAGAAAGGTTGTTGGTCAGATCTTGTAGTACCAATGTCAGACTACAAGATCCAACAACAAGCATGGTCAAAAAGCATGTAACCAACGAGATCTAAGCCTTCAAAGGGACTGTCAGTCCTATTCTTCATTTTTTGGGTTACCCATAAATGAAAAACAGTTCGGTCAGTCCACTTTGGGCTTCCAAAACTTGTTGCTCATGCAATGCTTTCGTGATCTAATGCTTTCAGATTATAGTCAACATGTAAATGAAGAGATCTATCATCTAAAACACATAAAACAATAACAGAATCAACCGTTATGATCCGGTCAAACTATGTTAGAGACCGTGTTCATATGCTTTTCTAGGTTACCCAGAAAACAGAACACATGGTCAAGCTGTCTGGTTTGACCGTCCATAAAAGCTAACATGTTTAATGTTAATGTAATCTAAAGACACTAGAATGTAGTATAAGCAACATACGACAACTTAGACGTATCAACAACAACAAATCAACAACACACTGACAGATCTGGAGCCTTAAAAAGATTGTCAAACTCTGATTCCGACTTTCTGGGTTACCTAGAAAGTCATGGTCATGCTCGGTTAACTCATTTTGACCATGAATATCTGACAATCTAAGCATGATCAGGTCTTTCTACGAGTTCAAAAACACAGATCTCATGACATACTACAAGATCAAACACTTAAAACACAAAAGCCAAACATAGACAAAGATCTACAGGGCCTGACATTTGGTTGTCAGAACACAAAACAAACTTTTCCAGATTTTTGAAATTTTCAATTTTGAGCACTTAGGTGTTATGGATCTACCATGTGCCAACTCAGATCACTAAAATAGACTACATATAACATGTTTAAACACTGAAACATAACATCTAACAACAGATCAAAAGTCAGATTTTCAAGCTAGAGTTTATACCTTCTATGAACGATTTCTGATTCTAGGCTACTGATTTGGTTATGGTTATTAGTGGGGCTGTTTTTGGGGACTGAAAAACTTATGAAATTCGTGGGTTAGAGAGAGAGAGAAACTCAAGGATGAGAGTTGGACAAAAATAAGTGAGCAAATGATTTTTTCTCTCTCCAATTCTATATATACAAGCCTTGGATGCATGTATGCCTGATAATGGACTGATATATATGTATAATTCAGTCATATTGAGAGTCAAATGTGGTTCACCAACTAAAGTATTGTCCAATTTTGCAAGTTAGCTACAATAATGCAAGAGGGGCATTTTGGTCATTTGGCTTGGAATTTTAATGGCAAAATTGCAAACTTGGCAAACCCTTAGGGTTTGACTCTTAGGGTTTAACCCTAAGGTTTAACACATAACACTTGTAAGATTTATAAATAGGGTTTGTAAAAATAAAAATTTTAGTTTCTAAAATAAAAAATTAATTTCTAAGAATTACAAATTAGGGTTTTCTTAATTAGGTTAATTTTTTAATTACTTTATACATGAACATTAGGGTTTAATATCGCTAATTATAATTAACCTTTGCTAATTTAGCAATTAGGGTTTACAATTAGTAATTAGGTTTTATAATTACTAATTAAGGTTACTAATTATAGAAATTAGGGTTTCTAGTTTAGTAATTAGGGTTTTCATAATTAACAATTATAATTCTAATACTTGTTAATTAATCACATTAACACAATCACAAACAATCTTGAACTCTAATTTGAGTTTCAAATTAGGGTTTAGCCCAGTAAAACTAGGGTTTTCAAATACTGCACCATAATTGACCAACCATTATCAATGCGTACATACCGTACATATTTATAGCACTGAAAAATTAAAATATCAATAATATTATATTATTATTCTCATTCCTTGACCAAAATCAAAAATTAGGGTTTGGATTCCATATCTGATTTATTCTTTATATACAACATTTTTAATTAAGTTAAAAACAACTAACTTAATTAATCTAACATAAATTCATAAAATAAATAATTATTATAATAATTCTAAAAATCATCTCATATGTTAATTAAATAATATATACTTATATTTTCATGGAAAATAAATAATAAAAAATATTTCTACTACAAAATTAATTATTATAAGAATATACTTTATAATAATCAATAATCCTGAAATAAAATTATTTTCAATTATTCATGTAATAAATATATTTTTATTTATCACATAAATACATATACACTATCTTGTACAAATCCTCATCTTTAAAATAAAAAAAATTTATACGCAAAATTTCTGATTTAATTATATAGAAAATATCGGGTTGTTACAAATAATGAGGAGGGTATGACGCGAATGTTTCTAAGAGGTTTAAAACCCGAAATACGTCAATACCTTATTTCTCACAAACTTTGTTTATATTCAGATGTTGTGAATAAGGCTCAGTTATTAGAACGCGATTACGAGTCAGCTCAACCAAAAGGCAATGACCAACAACACGATAATAATCGTACCCATGGCAACGACCATTGGAACAACGATAACCATCGTGAAGGAAATTATCATGCCAGAAATGGTAACCACTTCGGTGGTAATCATGGCCAAGAAAGTAGGAAAGGTGAACTAAGTGAGATCAACTTTAAGAAGAGAAGATTCAACAATGACAGAAAGACATCGACAGTAGCACCGATACCCGTTTCCAAGGAAGAAGAACGACCACCGGTCGTATGTTATAAATGCGGATAGGAGGGACACATCCGTCCAAACTGTACGCAGCAACCCAAAGCGTGTTTCAATTACGAAAGAGAAGGTTACCTAACTCGATTTTGTCGTGTAGTGAAGTCAAGTCCAACTGGGATGGTGACGACAAAGGCTGTCCCAGACAAGTCAAAGTCGATAGTTTAAAGGAGACTGTTTTCGTGACTAGGAACCTGAACGAAGTTATCACGGGTAAGTTAATCATAAACTTTTGCGAAGTCTATACCTTATTCGATACCGGCTCTACCCACTCTTTTATTTCTCATACTTGCGTTCAACGTTTAAATTTAACTCCTGAGAAATTAGACTTTGACTTATCTGGTGAAACTTCATTGGGAGAAACGTTCATTACATCCACTATTTATAAATCTTGTTTGATTCCTGTCGACCTTATCTCTTTGAAAATACTTGCATTGGATGTGATTTTAGGAATCGACTAGTAAACTACTCATCGTGCTAAAATTGATTATTTTCGTAAGGTTATTAGTTTTCATATTCTTAACCAACCTATTATACGAATTCAAGCAACCGAACCACTAAAGTCAATCACTGTCATATCAAGCCATAAGTAAAGAGCCCCGACCCTTTTGCTACTGACTTCTTTGTGTGGAATGCACAGAAGCCATACTTTCCGTAGGGGACACCATGAATAACGGCGACAAGTTGATAGGTATCAATGTGAGGTGCTATCCAAGTCTTGGATGAGAGTCACAGTTTTGAATGATATTTCAATTGTTAATAAATTTCCTGACGTATTCCCCGAAGAACTTCCTAGCCTATCCCTAGAGCGTGAAATCGAATTTTTTATTGACCTTGAACCTGATACAAAACTCTCAAATATTTTTTCACCCAAAACGAACGTAACATGCACCAAAGACGTTGACTCGAGCTGTTGAAAGATTACGACCATACTATTCAATACCATCTTGAAAAAGCGAACGTAGTAGCTGACGCGTTGAGTAGAAGATCGTATACGATTACGAGTGCGACATCGTTACCACGAAGACCCATTTCGTATAACTTACAAAAGATGGAGATAGAGTTAAAGACTCCAAGAACCTACGTGAAGATAGCGAATATACGATTAGAATCGACTTTAATTGATAAAGTTAAAGCCGCTCAAGCTACAGAATCAGAGTTAATGAATGTGAAGAAGAAGGTGCAAGAAGGCATTATTCTAGAAGCAAGAATTGACGAAGAGAGGAAATCCCAACTCTCGATTTTATTGGTCTCTTTGAAATCCTCGATCGAGTAGGAACTGTGGCCTATAGACTCGTCTTACCACCAAGTATATCTCGTGTTCATAATGCTTTTCACATATCTATGTTAAGTAAATATGTGGAAGACCCGAACCTCATTATTAAATTAGAACCAGACGAGATAGCGGAAGACTTAATGTATGAAGAGGTACCTGTTAAAATCTTGGATAAAAAGGAACATATTCTATGCTTAAAAGGTTTTACCTCAAGTCAAAGTTTTGTGGAAAAATCATGATATTGAGGAAATGACCTAGAGTTAGAATCTGATATGAAAACAAGGTATCCTCACCTCTTTGACATACCAGGTATGTACACCAATTTTGAGGATAAAATTTCATAAGAAGGGGAGGTTGTAAGACCCTAACTTTTATAAATAAAGATTTAGTTTTCTCTAAATATTTTTTTTGAGTAATAAGGTGTGAATTTGATATAATTTTATAGTTGTTAGTAATATTTACAAATTTTGTAAAGTATGCAAGTTCTTATAAAATATTCATTTGATTGGGGAATATTAGTTTTATCAGAGAATATTCGTACGACGACACAATCATTGGTGGACCCCACAACAGAATTACTGTCGGAGTTAGAAAACGACAGAAGTAACTTTTTATAAAAATAACTGCAGAAGTTTTACCATTAACTATTGAATTACCCGGTGATAAAAGTACAGTAATACGCGTGATTGCATAATAGCACAGTATTGTAAAGTATCTTTGATTATTGATGCTTACGTGAGAAGTCACTCAGTTTTATTCAATTATTGCCACAGTAATTGTTGCATAGTATCTCACGTTATTGATTCAAATATTGTCATAATATTTTGTATTATTAAATCAATAATTGAGACGACAAAGTTATTTATATTATTATTTGCATTATTGACGATGTATAGAAAGTTCTGTCGATGAAAGAGATTTGGTCACCTAATTGCGCTCTAATAAGGAGAAGTCCTTATCGGAAAGCCCCCTCTTTCCTGAGAACAATCTGGTTGTTAATATTGTGAGTTATAATATTAATGATGAATAATTGTTGAAAGATTAAAAATATATGAATAATTGATGAATAAATGGGTAATGTTTGATTTGATTATTAGGAGATGCGGAATTATTTTCCAAATGGTGTGTTTTTCTTAAGTTGATAGATTGTTAATTTCTTTAGGTGGCCCCTCATTTGGTAAGTTTTCTAGAAAGTGTGTCATGCATTTCTTTAAGTTTAGGCAGAACATGATATATTTTCTTTAGGTAGACCCTCATTTGGTAAATTTTCTAAAAGTTTTATAATTTATTTCTCTAAGTTTGGCAGAGTGTGGATTATTCTCAAAGGGTGGCCCTTCAATGACAAAATTTTCAAAAGAGAATACTGATGGGTTTGAAAAAAATTCCTAAATTAACGGAGGCTTGCCTACCAACCTCGCTTATAAAAAGAAGGCGCATTCAGAAGATGAGATGCACCAGAAGTAAAAAAACTCTTCTACTTTAATATTTCGAGTAATTCTTTTGAGTATAAGAATACTTTGAGTGTAGCTTTTTGTGCAAGATTTTCTCAGAATAATATACGATATTTCAGTCAAATCCAGTTTCTACTATGGTAAAAGATATTATTTTATTTCAATACTTGTAAGAAATATTATTTTCTTTCATACTCCATATTATGTAAGGGATATTATTTCATTTCATATTCCTAAATTTAAACTTATTGTGGTAAGTATTACTTCCATACTCCTTGAAATTAGTAGAATATCCTTTAAATTTGCGCTTCATCTAGTATCGTTTCAGAAGGATATTTTTCTGAACATTCTTATTAAATTTTAATCTTTTTATGTCGGGGTACTATTCACGAAAGTACTCTTCATGGGTTACTATTCATGATAAAAAATAATTTCTTTTCTGTCCGAATTATTTTTACATGAATATTATTCTTGAATTTTACTCCACAAAGCAGTTATCATGTTGACAATATGCACATTCTTAAACTCTGAATAAATTAAATTATAAATCTTTAATATTTATCCTTGATCTCGTTTGATTGAATTCTTATATCATTTTCATCATCCTCATGGTTATATTGTGATGAAAGTCATCTTTGGCCCGTAGTGCATAGATGGACTGTTGATTGGTATGATTATGACTAGGAATTATGTATCGGTATACTCATGACCTATAATGTTACAAATGATGTGGTAAAAGTCATCATTGGCCCGTAGTGCATTGATGGACAGTTGTTGGCATGATCATGATCACTGGTGGTAATAACGAATATCTTTGGCCCGTAGTGCATGGATAATTCGTGGATGTAATACTACTGAATATCTTTGGCTCGTAGTACATGGATAATTTAGTGATGTGCATTATTCATTGAGATGTGTTACAGCGATAAAATATTGATGATGAACTTTTAAATCATAGAAGATAGTAGATATCATGCTCTACTTGAATCTTCTAATGGATTATTTGTTCCGCTGTAGTTAAACTTGTTGTTTATTGTATTCTATCAGTTTAACATTATTGAAGGCTAACGATAATTTATTCTGCATTGTCTTAGTCATAATATTCTTTAGTAGGCTAGTTGAGCTCACCCTTTGCTTTCATTGTTCTCTTCAAGAAATGAGAATATAGCAGGGACTAGTCAGGGAACGGTGTGATGGTCCGAGATGGTGGCTATAGTAGTCCTCACTATTCTATAAAATATTGTGATAATAATTGTAATGAAGAATCCATTTGAGTTTGGATATTTTCTACAAGACAATATCCGTGTTAAAAACTCTCAGCTACTTTTGTCGTATTGTATAAATAAAGTTTGTATTTGAATTTTGTATCATGTATTTGGCGACTCAGAATGGGTTGTGTATACCTATTTTGGGGGTGTCACATATTATCTTCTTTCAATATTCATAAGGAATGTTATTTTCGTTCAATATTCGTAAGGGATATTATTTTTGTTCAATATTCGTAAGAAATATTATTTTTTTTTCCAAACTCTATAGTATGTAAGTAATATTGTTTCGTTTCATATTCCTAAATCTACACTTATTTTGATAAGTATTGCTTCTATTATCCCTGAAATTAGTAGAATATCCTTAAATTTTTCGCTTCATCTTGTATCGTTTCAATGGAATATTGGTCTAAACTTTCTTATTAAATTTTAATATTTTTATTTCGGGGAACTATTCACTCGGGGTTCTATTCATGGGGTACTATTCACAGAGTATTATTCATTCATATAGTACTATTCATACATACGGTACTATTCATACGATAGTATTCATGTGTACTATTCATACAGTACTATTTATACGGTACTATTCACAGCAAAATTTAATCTTCTTTTTTTTCCAAATTATTTTTGATACATGAATATTATTCTTGAATTTTACTCCACAATTAATTATCATGTTGATAATTTGGACACTCTTAAAGTCTGGATAAATTGAATTATAAATCTTTAATATTTATCCTTGATCTCACTTGATTGATTTCTTATATCATTGTCATCATCCTCATGCTTATATTGTGATGAAAGTCATCTTTGGCCCGTAGTGCATAGATGGACAGTTGTTTGGCATGATCATGACCACTGGTGATACTAACGAATATCCTTGGCCCGTAGTGCATGGATAATTCGTGGATGTGATACTAACGAATATCCTTGGTCCGTAGTGCATGGATATTCATTGATGTAGAATATTTATTCAGTTGTGTTATAGAGATAAAATATTGATGATAAAATTTTAAAACATAGAAGATAGTAGACATCATGCTCTACTTGACTCTTCTAATGGATTGCTTGTTCCGCTGCAGTTGTTGATCTAAAACTTGTTGTCTATTGTATTCTATTAGATTTTTCTCTATTGAGGACTAAGGATAATTTATTTTAAATTATCTTAGTCATAATATTCTTTATTGGGCTAGTTGAGCTCACCCTTTTCTTTCATTATTCTCTTCAAAAAATGAGAATATAGCTAGGGCTAGTCAAGGAATGGAGTAATTTTCCAAGATGGTTGCTATAGTAGTCCTCACTATTCTATAAAATAGTGTGATAATAATTGTAATGAGGACTTTATTTGAGTTTGGATATTGCATACGAGATAATATTTGTATTAAAACTCAAAGTTTATGTTTTGTCGTATTTTTCACGACAGTTAACAGTTGTATAAATGAAGTTGTATTTGATTTCTGTACCATGTATTTGGCGACTCGGAGTGGGTTGTGTGGACCTATTTTGGGGGCGTCACAGGTAAGGGATATTATTTTCGTTTAATACTCGTAAGGAATATTATTTTCTTCCATATTCTATAGTATGTAAGTAATATTACTTCGTTTCATATTCCTAAATCTACACTTACTTTGATAGGTATTGCTTCTATAATCCCTGAAATTAGTAGAATATCCTTGAATTTTGCGCTTCATCTAGTATTGTTTCATTGGAATATTGGTCTGAACTTTCTTATTCAATTTCAATATTTTAATTCGGGGTACAATTCACGGGGTACTATTCACCCGGGTACTATTCATCTGGGTACTATTCACGGGTACTATTCACGACAAAATTAGTTTTTTTTTGTCTAAATTATTTTTGATACATGAATAGCATTCTTGAATTTTACTCCACAAGTAGTTATCATGTTGACAATTTGGATACTCTTGAACTCTAGATAAATTGAATTATAAATCTCTAATATTTATCATTGATCTCACTTGATTGATTTCTTATATAATTGTCATCATCCTCAAGCTTATATTGTGGTGAAAATCATCTTTGGCCTATAGTGCATAGATGGACTGTTGATTGGTATGATTATGACTATGAATTGTATATTGCTATAATCATGACTTGTAATGTTACAGACAAATGTTATGATGAATGTGACGCTCCCAAAATAGGTATACATCACCCATCTTGAGTCGCCAAATACATGGTACAAAATTCAAATATAACTTAATTATACAACAGTCGTGTAAAATATGACAAAATATAATCTAAGAGTTTTAATAAGAATATTGTCATTTAGACAATATTCACACTCAATGGAGTCCTCGTTACATTTATTGTCACACTATTTAACAAAAAAGTGAGGACTACTAATGCAATCATTTGGATCGTCACTCCGTTCCCTGACTAGTCCCGGCTACGTTCTCATTTCCTGAAGAGAACAGTGAAAGAAAGGGTGAGCTCAACTAGCCCAGTAAGAAATATTATGACTAAGATAATGCAAAATAAATTATCATTAGCCTTCAACAATGTTAAACTGATAGAATATAATAGACAACAAGTTTAACTGCAGCGGAATAAGCAATCAATTTGAAGAGTCAAGTAGAGCATGATATCTACTATCTTCTATTATTTAAAATGTTTTCATCAATTTTTATCGCTGAGACTCAACTTAATAAATAAACCACATCATCGAATCATCCCTGCACTACGGGCCAAGGATATTCATTAAATCATCAATGGTCATGACCATATCGAATAATCCCTGGTCATAATCATACCAAAAACTGTCCATCAATGCACTACAGGCCACTGAGGACTTTTACCACATCATTTATAACGTTACAGGTAATGATTATACCGAATGATCCCTGGTCATAATCATACCAAAGATGAATTTCATCACAATATAAGCATGAGGATGATGACAATGACATAATAATTCAATAAAATAAGTTCAAGAATAAATTTTAAAGATTTATAAGTTAATTTATCCTGAAATCAATAACGTCCAAATTGTCATCATGATACTGCTTTGTGGAATAAAATTCAAGAATGCTCAGAAGAATATTTTCATGAAAAGATACAGGAGGAAGCGTAAATATCAAGGATATTCCACTAATTTCGTGTAGTGTAGAAGCCAAAACTTTAACCAACTGAGTATAATAAAATATATGAAATCGCAAATGGATTTTTTGCCCGCTACGCGGTAATCTACGTAGAAAGATTATTTTAACAATTTAATAAGGAATGAATACGAAGGATCATTCACCATGAATGCGGTAATCTACATAGACAGGTTATTCCAACAAAAAAATAAAGAATGAAATAACAGAAGAATTCACCAGGCGTGCGTATTCCGCACAGACAGGTTATTCCCACAGAATGATAAAGAATGGAACCAGGTCATGCGTAACCCGAACAGACAGGATATTCCAACAGAATAATAAAGAATGGTACCAGGTCATGCGTAATTCGCACAGACAGGATATTCCAACAGAATAATAAATAATGGAATAACAACAGAATTCACCAGGCATGCGGTAGACCGCACTGACAGGTTATTCCAACAAAATAATAAAGAATGAAATAACAGAAGAATTTCACCATGTATGCGGTACTTCGCATAGACATGTTATTCCAACATAATAATAAAGAATGGAATAACAACACTTACGAGTATTGAAAGAAAATAACTCTCTTCACGAATACGAAAGAATAATACCCCTTACCTTAGAAGAAAATTGGACACTAGAATAGTGAGGTAGCATACTTCTCTTCTTCTTTCTCTCTATAATTTCTCTCTATAATAATTGCCCTTGTGAGACTTAGTGAAATTGTGAGAAATGAAGGAAGAATGAGCTTCTATTTATAGAAAAATATAGTTTTAATAATTGCACATTTTAGGGCTCAAAATATTACAGTATAATACTTCCCTCTTTTTCTTCATTTTTAATTTAGTCCTGCAAGTATTATCAAACTTCCACCACCTCCCCTAATAGTAAATCATGTGAATTAATAGTTCATTCATGTGACTTACTAGTATAATCATGTAAAAAAACTAATTACAGTATAGTACCTTTATCTATACTTCTATTTTTAATTTAGTCAGGCAAGTACTATCAATCTTGCACCAACTCCCCTAATAGTAAATCATGTGAATCAATAGTACACACATGTGAACACATAGTTATAAGCATGTAAATTAATAGCAATTAATTGCTCATTTATCCAGTTAATTACCTGATTGGTCAATATAACCTCCAGACATTAATTATTATCGAAATAAATGTCGATTTCCATTAACACTAATAATTCTCACACAATGGAACCATCAATTTTATCTTTAATCAACACAAACTTATTCATCATTAATATCATAACTCACAATATTTAACAACCAGGTCGTTCCCAAGAAAGAGGGGGCTTTCCGATAAGGATTTCTCCTTATTGGAGCGTAATTAGGTGACCAAACCTCTCCTTGACAGAACTTCAAACATTGTCAATATTGAAAATAATAATATGAATAACTTTGTCGTCTCAATTATTGATTTAATAATATGAGAGATATGATGCAGCAATTACTGTAGCAATAATTGAATATAACTGAGTGACTTCTCACTTAAGCATCATTAATCAATACCGTGTGCTACTATGCAATCACGCGTATTACTGTACTTTTACTACCAGGTAGTTCAACAGTTTAACGGTAAAACTTCCGTCATTATTTTTATAAAATGATAATTATGTCGTTTTCTAACTACGACAATACTTCCGTTGTGGGGTCCACCAATGATTGTGCCGTCGTACGAATATTCTCTGTTAAAATAAATATTTCCTGACCAATCGAATATTATATAACCACTTGCTTAGTTTGTAAAATTTGTAAATATTACCCACAACTATAGCATTATATCAAATCCATACCATAATATTCAAAAAATATATATTTCGAGAAAATCATTCTTTATTCATAAAAGTTGGGGTCTTACAACCTCTCATTCTTATGAAATTTCGTCCTCGAAAGTAGGGTACGTACCTGGTATATCAAAGAGGTGAGGATATCTTGACTTCATCTCAGATTCCAACTCCCAGGTCATTTCTTCCACATCGTGGTTTCTCCACAAAACTTTGACTTGAGGTATAACCTTGGAGTGTAGAATATGATCCTTCTTATCCAAGATTTTAACAGGTACCTCTTCATACGTTAAATCTTTCGCTATCTCGTCCGGTTCTAATTCAATAATATGGTTCGGGTCTTTCACATATTTACGCAACATAGATATGTGAAAAATGTTATGAACACGAAACATACTTGGCGGTAAAGCGAGTCTATTGGCCACAGTTCCTACTCGATCGAGGATTAAAAATGGGCCAATGAATCGAGAATTGAGCTTTCTTCTCTTTCTAAATTTCGTAACTCGTTTCCACAGAGCAACACGTAACAACACATGATCTCCAATATTGAATTCCAGGTCCTTTCGATGAAGATCAGCATAACTCTTTTGTCGATCTTGTGAGGTTTTTATACGTTGTCAGATCGTTTGAATCTTTTTCGTAGTCATACGTACCAACTCCGGTCCCAACAATATTGCTTCACCCACCTCATCCCAGCATACTGGAGAACGACATTTTCTTCCATACAACGCTTCAAATGGAGCTATGCCAATACTTGCTTGATAACTGTTGTTGTAGGAAAACTCCATTAATGGTAAGAACTTGTCCCAACTTCCTTTAAAGTCAAGGACATACAGTCTTAATAAATCCTCAAGAGTTTGAATAGTCCTCTCTGATTGCCCGTCCATTTGAAGATGATATGCCGAACTAAATCATAAATCCGTGCCCATAGCTTTTTGTAAACTAACCTAAAATCTTGAAGTGAATCTTGGGTCTCAATCAGAAACTATGGATATTGGCATACCATGCAGTCTTACAATCTCATTTATGTACATCCTAGCAAGACGTTCAAGTGTATAAGTTTCTCGTATCGGTAAGAAATGAGCAGACTTGGTCAATCTATCAACAATGACCCAAATCACATCTATGCCTTGAGAAACCTTGGGAAGACCAGTAACGAAATCCATGGTAATGTGCTCCCACTTCCATTCTAGAATTTCAAGTGGTTGCAATGGACCTTTTGTCACTCGATGCTCCGCCTTGACTCGTTGACAAGTTAGACACCTTGAAATAAATCTCGTTATCTCTTTCTTGATATTGCCCCACCAAAATGTATGTCAAAGATCACGATACATCTTGGTACTCCCAGGATGGATTGCAAACGGTGTATTGTGCGCCTCCATCATGATTTTACACTTTTAATCAGAATCATTAGGAACACAAAGTCTGGAGTTGACTCGAAGTATTCCTTCTTCATCGATTCTTGCTTCCGGAATAGCACCTTCTTGCACTTTCTTCTTCATACGCATTAGCTCCAGGTCTGTAGTTTGAGCAGTTTTAGCTTTATCGATTAAAGTCGGTTCTACTCGTATATTCGCCATCATCACATGGGTCCCTGGAGTCTTTAACTCTATCTCCATCCTTTGTAAGTCATACAAAATGGGCCTTTGCGTTGATAATATCGCACTCGTACCCGCATATGATCTTCTACTCAATGCGTCAGCTATTACGTTCACTTTTCCAGGATGGTATTGAATGGTATGATCATAATTTTTCAACAGCTCAAGCCAACGTCGTTGCCGCATGTTGAGTTCCTTTTGAATGAAGAAATATTTAAGGCTTTTATGATCTGTATAGATCTCCACCATCTCTCCATATAAGTAATGCCTCCAAATCTTAAGTGCAAAAACGACTGTTGCCAACTCTAGATCTTGAGTAGGATAATTTCTCTCATATTCTTTGAGTTGTCGTGAGACATAGGCTATGACTTTCCCATGTTGCTTGAGAACACATCCTAACCCTTTTCCTGAAGCATCACTGTAGATGACAAATCCCTCCGAGCCAGATGGTATTGTCAGAACAGGTGCTGAAATGAGTCTCCTCTTGAGTTCATGAAAACTCTTCTCACATTCCTCGCTCCAACCGAACTTTGTATCTTTTCGAGTCAGCTGAGTTAATAGAGTAGCGATTCGAGAAAATCCTTCCACGAATCTCCGATAATAACCAGCTAAGCCGAGAAAGCTATGTACTTCGGTCACTGATTTTGGTTACTCCCAGCTTTGAATTGCTTCAATCTTCGCTGGGTCAACAGATATTCTATAATTTGATATCCCGTGCCTAAGGAATACAACTTCCTCAAGCCAGAACTCATATTTCTTCAACTTGGCATATAGCTTATTTTCACGAAGCTTTTAGAGTATCAGCTTCAAGTGTTGCTCATGGTCTTCACGGGTTTTGGAGTATATAAGGATGTCATCAATAAAGACGACCACAAAGTGATCTAAATATTATTAGAATACTCGGTTAATCATATCCATGAAGGCAGCAGGAGCATTAGTCAATCTAAAAGACATGACTAGGAATTTATAATGCCCGTACCGAGTTCTAAAAGCAGTCTTTGGAATGTCATTAGTTTTAATCTTCAACTGATGATATCTGGAACGAGGATTAATCTTTGAAAAGAATTTGGCTCCTTGCAACTGGTCAAACAGGTCATCAATGCGAGGCAATGAGTACCTATTTTTGATGGTGACATGATTCAACTCCCGATAATCAATACAAAGTCGCATACTTCCATCTTTCTTCTTCATGAATAGAACATGAGCACCCCAAAAAGACGTATTAGGACGAATGAAATCGGTGTCTAACAATTTCTGTAGTTGGGTTTTTAACTCCAGAAGTTCAATATGAGCCATTCGATATGGGGCTTTGGAAATGGGTTTTGTACTAGATTCAAGGTCGATACAAAATTCAATTTCACGCTCTGGGGGTAAGCTAGGAAGTTCTTCAGGGAATACGTCAGGAAATTTATTAACAATAGAAATATCATTCAAATTTGACGTATTTTTATTTAAATCCGTGACATGGGCTAAAAATGCTTGACATCCGTTTTTCAATAAACGAATAGCTTTATGGCTTGATATGACAGTAATTAATTTTAATTGTTTGGTTACTTGAATTCGCATAATAGGTTGGTTAGGAATATGAAAGCTAACAACCTTACGAAAATAATTGATTTTAGATGAGTAGTTAACCAATCAATTCCTAAAATCACATCAAATGCAAGTATTTTCAAAGAAATAAGATCGACAGGTAATGTGCGGTTACCGATTTGAATCAAACAAGACTTATAAACTGTGGATGTAATGAAGGTTTCTCCCAACGGAGTTTTCACAGATAAGTCAAAGTCTAATTTCTCCGGAGTCAAATTTAAATGTTAAGCGCAAGTAGGAGAAATAAAAGAATGGATAGAACCGGTATCAAATAAGGTACATACTTCACTAGAGTTTATGATTAGCTTACCCGTGATCACCTCGTTCGGATTCCTCGCTTTTTGGGAGGTTATGGCAAATGCTCTCCCTTGAACTATCGGTTTTGTCTGGTTTGGAACACCCTTTAATGCCTCTATCCCAGCTGGACTTGACTTTGGTGCATGACAAAATCGGGCTAGGTGACCTTCTTTTCCACAATTGTAACACGCTTTGGACTGCATCATGCAGTTTAGACTGATATGTCCCTCCCCTCCACATTTGTAACATACGACCGACGGTCGTTCTCCTTCCTTAACAACAGGTGTTGGTGCTGACGTCTTTCCATCATTATTGAATCTCCTCTTCTTGAAATGTCCACTCTTATTGTCATGGCCATGATTACCAACGAAGTGATTACCATTTCTGGCATGTTGATTCCCTCCACGCTTGTTATCACTTCTTCGATGACTGCTACCATTGGTATTATCATTTTGCTGGCTGCTTTCTCTTGGTTGGGTCGACTCGTTATCGCGTTCCAATAACTGAGCCCTATTTACAACATCTGAATACAAACACAGTTTATGAGAAATCAGATATTGATGTATCTCGGGTTTCAAACCTCTTAGAAACATCCACGTCATTATCTCCTCGTTATCAACTAAATGGGACGCAAACTGGGACAACTCGACAAACTTGGCTTCGTACTGCAACACGGTCATGTTGTTTTGCTCCAGTTTAATGAACTCTACCTCTTTCATGTGACGAATACTTTCAAAAAAGTACTTGTCGTTGAACAGTTCTTGGAACTTCTCCCAAGCCATTTTGAGTGCGGCAAGTTGAGTACGTTTTACAGATTCCCACCAGTAATCTACCTCTGCTCGCAACATGAAGGTGGCAAAGGAAATCTTTTGCTCCTCAGAGCATCCCAAGACATCAAATATCTTGTTGATCTACTTTATCCACGTCTCCGCCTTAATTGGTTTTGGCTCTCCAAAAAACTCCAGTGGTCCCAGCTCCTTGAATTCCACCTGCATTTTGGACAGGAGCCGCCCTCGCCTGATGTTGCATGAATTGCATAAAACCACTGAACGTCCCATCGTTCATCATTTGATCGTTGTTGTTTACTTGAGGATTATTGTCTTCCTGTTGCACATTATCCTGGGTATTAATCTGTGATGACTCAACGGTCTCATGTGCTTCATTGCTTATCTCAACATTTTCGGATGCCATTTTCAAATAATGCCACAAAACATGGGTTAATTAACATATCACATATTATCCCTATACTCTGACCGACCAATTAAATACCAAATAAACTTAGGTAGGTCATACTAGCGAAGGAATTTCCCGTCTCTGCCCTCCTAGTTCTTATCTCATATTCAGCCAGGGATCATATCCCTAAGCTTTGATACCAACTGTGACGCCCCAAAATAGGTATACATCACCCATCTCGAGTCGCCAAATACATGGTACAAAATTCAATAGAGTCCTCCTTACATTTATTGTCACACTATTTAATAGAATAGTGAGGACTACTAATACTATCATCTGGACCGTCACTCCATTTCCCGACTAGTCCCGGCTACGTTCTCATTTCCTAAAGAGAACAATGAAAGAAAGGGTGAGCTCAACTAGCCCAGTAAGAAATATTATGACTAAGATAATGTAGAATAAATTATCATTAGCCTTCAATAATGTTAAACTGATAGAATATAATAGACAACAAGTTTAACTGCAGTGGAATAAGAAATCCATTAGAAGAGCCAAGAAGAGCATGATTTATACTATCTTCTATTATTTAAAATATTTTCATCAATTTTTATCGCTGAGACTCAGCTTAATAAATAAACCACATCACCGAATCATCCTTGCACTACGGGCCAAGGATATTCATTAAATCATCAATGGTCATGACTATACAGAATAATCCCTGGTCATAATCATACCAAAAACTGTCCATCAATGCACTACAGGCCACTGATGACTTTTACCATATCATTTATAACATTACATGTCATGATTATACCGAATGATCCCTGGTCATAATCATACCAAGTCCATCTATGCACGTAAGCCAAAGATGACTTTCATCCCAATATAAGCATGATGACAATGACAATGACATAATAATTCAATTAAATAAGTTCAAGAATAAATTAAAAAAGATTTATAAGTTAATTTATCCTGAAATCAATAACGTCCAAATTGTCATCATGATACTGCTTTGTGGAGTAAAATTCAAGAATGCTCAGAAGAATATTTCCATGAAAAGATACTAGATGGAGCACAAATATCAAGGATATTCCACTAATTTTATGGAGTATAGAAGCCAAAACTTTAACCAACTGAGTATAATAGAATATATGAAACGGCAAATGGATTTTTTGCCCGCCATGCGGTAATCCACGTAGACAGATCATTTCCATAATTTAATACGGAATGAATACGAAGGATCATTTACCATGCATCCGATAATCCACATAGACAGATTATTCCAACAGAATAATAAAGAATGAAATAACAGAAGAATTCACCAGGCGTGCGTAATCCGCACAGACAGGTTATTCCCACAGAATGATAAAGATTAGAACCAGGTCATGCGTAACCCGAACAGACCGGATATTCCAACAGAATAATAAAGAATGGAACCAAGTCATGCGTAATCCGCACAGACAGGATATTCCAATAGAATAATAAAGAATAGAATAACAACAGAATTCACCAGGCATGTGATAGACCACACAGATAAGTTATTCCAACAGAATAATAAAGAATGGAATAACAGAAGAATTTCACCATGTATGTTGTACTTCGCATAGACAGGTTATTCCAACATAATAATAAAGAATGGAATAACAACCCTTACAAGTATTGAAAAAAAATAACTCTCTTCACGAATACGAAAGAATAATACCCCTTACCTTAGAAGAAAACTGGACACTAGAATAGTGAGGTAGCAGACTTCTCTTCTTCTTTCTCTCTATAATTTCTCTCTATAATAATTGCTCTTGTGAGACTTAGTAAAATGGTGAGAATTGAAGGAAAAATGAGCTTCTATTTATAGAAAAATATAGTTTCAATAATTACACATTTTAGGGCTCAAAAAATTATAGTATAATACTTCCCTCTTTTTCTTTATTTTTAATTTAGTCCTGTAAGTATTATCAATCTTGCACCACCTCCCCTAATAGTAAATCATGTGAATTAATAGTTCATTCATGTGACTTGCTAGTATAATCATGTGAAAAAACTAATTACAATATAATACCTTAATCTATACTTCTAATTTTAATTTAGTCACGCAAGTACTATCAATCTTGCACCAACTCCCCTAATAGTAAATTATGTGAATCAATAGTACACACATGTGAATACATAGTTATAAACATGTAAATTAATAGCAATTAATTGCTCATTTTTTCGGTTAATTATCCGATTGGTCAATATAACCTCCAGACATTAATTATTATCTAAATAAATGTCGATTTCCATTAACACTAATAATTCCCACATAATAGAACCATCAATTTTATCTTTAATCAACACGAACTTATGCATCATTAATATCATAACTCATAATATTTAACAACCACGTCGTTCCTAGGAAAGAGGGGGCTTTCCGATAATGATTTCTCCTTATTGGCACGCAATTAGGTGACCAAACCTCTCCTTGACAGAACTTCTAGACATTGCCAATATTACAATTAATAATATGAATAACTTTGTCGTCTTAATTATTGATTTAATAATATAACGTATTATGCAGATGATACTGTGACAATAATTGAATCAATAGTATGAGAGATATGATGCAACAATTACTGTAGCAATAATTGAATATAACTGAGTGACTTCTCACGTAAACATCAATAATCAATACCGTGTACTACTATGCAATCACGCGTATTACTGTACTTTTACTACCGGGTAGTTCAACAGTTTAACGGTAAAACTTCTGCCGTTATTTTTATAAAAAGATAATTATGTCGTTTTCTAACTATGACAATACTTCCGTTGTGGGGTCCACCAATTATTGTGCCGTCGTACGAATATTCCCTGTTAAAACGAATATTTCCCGACCAATTGAATATTATATAACCACTTACTTACTTTGCAAAATTTGTAAATATTACCCACAACTATAACATTATATCAAATCCACACCATAATATTCAAAAAATATATATTTCGAAAAAATCATTCTTTATTCATAAAAGTTGGGGTCTTACACTGAAAGTCCTCTTTGGACTGTATTGCATAGATGGATAGATGTTTGGCATGATCATGACCAATGGTGATACTAACGAATATCCTTGTCCCGTAGTGTATGGATAATTCGTTGATTTGAATTATTTATTAATTGGTGTTACAAAGATAAAATATTGATGATGGACTTTTAAATCATAGAAGATAGTAGAAATCATGCTCTACTTGACTCTTCTAATGGATTGGTATTTTCGCTGCAGTTGTTGATCTAAAATTTGTTGTCTATTGTATTCTATCATATTTTTCTCAGTTGAACACTAAGGATAATTTATTCGGCGTTATCTTAGTCATAATATTCTTTACTGGGCTAGTTGAGCTCACCATTTTCTTTCATTGTTCTCTTCAGAAAATGAGAATATAGCTGGGACTAGTCGGAGAATGGAGTGATGGTCCAAGATGGTTGCTATAGTAGTCCTCACTATTCTATAAAATAGTGTGATAGTAATGGTAATGAGGACTTTATTTGAGTTTGGATATTATCTACGAGACAATATTTGTATTAAAACTCACAACTTATATTTTGTCGTATTTTACACGACAGTGAATAGTTATATAAATGAAGTTGTATTTGATTTCAGTACCATGTATTTAGCGACTCAGAATGGGTTGTGTGGACCTATTTTGGGGGCGTCACATCTTGTATCAGAGCTTAGGGATATGATCTCTGGTGGAGATCTGAGATTAAAACTAGGAGGGGAGAGACGAGTAAAACCTTCTCTAGTGTTTCCTTCCTAAGCTTATTTGTCATATAATTGGTCGGTCAGAATATAGGAATAATATGTAGCATGTTAATTTCTTTAATTAACCCTAGTTTGGTGGCAGTATTTGAGAATGACGTCTAAAAATTTTGAGATACGCAATGGAGCACATGCGACCATTGAGTCACCGCCAATCAATAACAAGGATAATGTGCATCAAAAAGGCAATAATCCTCCTGTAAACTACAACACTGACCAAATGATGAACGATGTGATGTTTAGGAGCTTTCTATAATTAATGCAACACTAAACGAGAGAGACTTCTGTTCAAAATGCTGGTGGAAACAATGGTAACTCACGACTGGTCACTGCTAGGCAATTCAAGGAGTTGGGACCGCTAGAGTTTTTGGGAAAGCCAGAGCCACTTAAGGCAGAGGCATGGATTAAGCATATCACAAAGATATTTGATGTCTTGGATAATGAGTCATGAATGACATAAATGTTTCTGAGAGGTTTGAAACCCAAAATTCATTAATACCTCATTTCTCATAAACTTTGTTTGTATTCAGATGTTCTGAATAGTGCTCAATTATTGGAGTGAGATAATGAGACTTTTCAACCAAAAGACAACGACCAACAACATGATAATAATCGTACTAATGGCAATGACAATTGGAACAATGATACCCATCGTGGATGAAATTATCATACCAGAAATGGTAACCACTTCGGTGGTAATCATGGCCAAGATAATAGGAGAGGTGAACTAAGTAGGAACAACTTTAAGAAGAGAAGATTCAACAATGACAACGAATAGAAATCGGCTACAGCACTAGCACCCATTTCTAAGGAAGGAGAACGACCACCGGTCGTATGCTACAAATGCAGACAGGAGGGACATATCAGTCCAAACTATACGCATCAACCTAAAGTGTGTTACAATTACAGATAGGAAGGTCACTTAGCTCGATTTTATAATGCAGCGAAGTCCAGTCCAGGTGGGATGGTGACACCAAAGGCTGTCCCAGACAAGTCAAAGTCGATGGTTCAAAGAAGAGCGTTTGTCATGACTTCTCAAAAAGTGAGGAACCTGAACGAAGTTATCACAGGTAAGCTAATCATAAATTCTCGCGAAGTCTATACCTTATTCGATACCGGTTCTACCCACTCTTTTATTTTACCTAATTGTGCTCAATGCTTGAACTTGACCCCTGAGAAATTAGACTTTGACTTATCTATTGAAACTCCGTTAGGAGAAACCTTCATTACGTCCACTGCCATATCAAGCCACAAAGCCATCCGTTTATTAAAAAATGGATGTCAATCTTTCTTAGCCCATGTCATGGATTTAAACAAAAATACGTCAGAGTTGAATGATATTTCTGTTATTAATGAATTTCCTGACATATTTCCCGAAGAACTTCCTGGCCTACCCCTAGAGCGTAAAATCCAATTTTGTATTGACCTTGAACCTGGTACAAAACCCATTTCCAAAACTCCATATCGAATGGCTCCTATTAAACTTTAGGAGTTAAAAACCCAACTACAAGAGTTGTTAGAGATTGGTTTCATTCATCCTAGTACATCTCCTTGGGTTGCTTCTATTTTATTCGTAAAGAAGAAAGATGGGAGTATGCGACTTTACATTAACTATCAGGAGTTGAATCATGTCTCCATCAAAAATAGGTACCCGTTACCTCGCATTGATGACATGTTTGACCAGTTACAAGGTACTAAATTCTTCTCAAAGATCTATCTTCGTTCTAGATATCATCAGTTAAAGATTAAAACTGATGACATTCCAAAGACTGCTTTTAAAACTCGATACGAGCATTACGAATTTCTAGTTATGTCTTTAGGATTAACTAATGCCCATGTTGCCTACATGGATATGATGAATCGAATATTCAACAAATATTTGGATCATTTTGTGGTTGTCTTTATTAATGATATCCTAATATACTCCAAAAGCCTTAAATATTTCGTCACCAAAAAGGAACTTTACATGCGCCAAAGACATTGGCTCGAGTTGTTGAAAGATTACGACCATACCATTCAATACTATCCTGAAAAAGTGAACGTGGTAGCTGATGCGTTGGGTAGAAAATTATATGTGGGTACGAGTGCGATGTTGTTAACACAAAAACCCATTTTATATGACTTACAAAGGACGGAGATAGAGTTAAAGACTCCAGGGACCCATGTGAAGATGACAAATATACGAGTAGAACCGACTTTAATCAATAAAGTTAAAGTTGCTCAAGCTACAGACCCGGAGCTGATAAATATGAAGAAGAAAGTACAAGATGGTGTTATTTCAGAAGCAAGAATCGACGAAGAGAGGAAAGCTCAGCCCTCAATTTATTGGTCTATTTGAAATCCTCGACTGAGTAGGAACTGTGACCTATAGACTCGCCTTACCGCCAAGTATGTCTCATGTTCATAACATTTTTCACATATTTATGTTACGTAAATATGTGGAAGACCCAAACCACATTATTGAATTAGAACTAGATGAGATAGCGGAAGATTTAATGCATAAGGAGGTACCTATCAAGATCTTGGATAAGAAGGAACATATTCTACGCTCAAAGGTTATACATCAAGTAAAAGTTTTATGGAGAAACCATGATATTGAGGAAATGACCTGGGAGTTAGAATCTGAAATGAAAAAAATGTATCCTCACCTCTTCGACATACCATGTACGTACATCAATTTCAAAAAACAAAACGATGAAGGCATAGAAATGAATCGTAATATATACGATGAGATCACCCTGTGATCTTATAAGATTATAGTATGGAGAAAGATCAGGAGAATGATTGAAAAGTTTACAGCAAGAATGTTGTGTGAAAGTTGTACTATGAATTGGTACAGATTTAGGAAAGGATTGTTAATACGGATTAAATGAAATTCGTATTGAGAAGGGAGTTAGAATTAAGTGGGGATTTCAATTGAGGACTCGTGTCAGCAGCTAAGTTGTATGATTCTTTGTATGGGAGCTGAATTGTACTTGGTGTAAAAACCACTTAGTTTCTGGCACTGATAATCATTAAAATGTATGTGTCTCACTATTTGCTATATACATGTTGAGAAGGTGATTCTTTTCTCATGTGTATACCATATAGATAGGGTATAGGTAGAGAATATAAGGTTAAGTACGAGTTCTTAAAACTCATACTTATGATACGTTCGTGACTCATGATTATATGAAATGTTTATGAACCCCTCAGCGAATGGATGCCAAAGGTCCGACTAGGACAAGTTCTTAAACTCATATGATTGTGGAAAGTTCCTGAACTCATGAGTATGGTGTGACGAACTGGGAATAGTTTTGTGTATTGAGGATAATAGGAATAGATAGACTATTTAAGCAATTGATCATTAGTGGAGACATAAGTTTTCCAAAACTCGTAGCTATGCTAGACTTCGAAAATTTTTGGACATTAAGCTAAATACGCACTATGTGCTTTTGAAAAATGAATTTTTCTTCTCAACACTTGGTAACCATTGTGTATGCGTGGACTTCGAGCCACCGACACATAGTTACCTGTTGAGATGATAAAACAGATTTGAAATGAATTTTTGATCGGTTTAAAGAATAGTCTATGCTATTTACTTCAGCTAGGCGATAATGATTTGAAATATCAAAATATATTTTTATTTATCACTTATGTACCATGTAAACTAGTGCAAAGATGATAAAAAGTTGATGGAGTTGTAAATACATGAATACTTAGTGTTGAATTTGATCTAAAATCGTTGTTCCACTATTGTATGATGTGTTATGACAAAGTCACTCGATGACGGCATCCTCAAACAGGCTGTTAATACAGTACGACATCATGACGTCATTTTCAAAATATTTTCAAAATTTTAATTTGCCAATGGCGTTTGGCTACACACATTCGTATTTCGATTGAATTGAATTATTGATATGAATCTAACCTATTTGATTCGGCTAGCCCAACGTTTATGAAAACTCTAAGCGTTCTTTGAAAATTTTCCCGAACCAAATTATTTTTGGTGTGGATTCTGATAAGACTGCGGTAAAAATTTTATGCCTATGGCAGTGATGAGAAACAGATCAGACCAGCAGTACTTAATAAGTACAGGGCATACCGGGCTAATTACCCACTATGTCCGTAAGTTATGACGATTTTTGGATGAATTTCCATATAACCTTTTCGAAAATGACAGACAATAGTCTGTATAACTCCTCAACACTATTTGAAAATTTTTACTCTTGTGAGGAATGTATTGGGTAGCATGTGATGTTGTGTATGAATGGTGTATGGTGCATGGTATAATGTGTACGGTAAATTTCGGGGATGAAATTTTTAGAAGAAGGGGTGAATGTGACAACCCGAGAATTTGAATATTTATAAAATCTTAAAATATTGAATTAAGGTTAAATAATAAACCTAGACAGAAAATAAGCGAATGAATTTGAGATTTTCGGGAAGGAATTTTGTGAATTTAAAATTTTTCTGGAGAATTATTCAGGATTCAGGGTTTAAGTGTATATGTTCTGTGTGTATGGTCATGTATGTGTATAGAATGTGGTTAAGGGTCAAGGGTTGACCAGATAACCTATATCAGTGTCAAACCCTACATATATACTAAGAACGTCAACGTTCAGTTATAATAAATAAGATTGATTATAGACTATTGACCAATGTGATTGAATTTTATTTTAGTTAGATGATTGAACGTATGCGTTTTATTAAATGGGGTTTGCGTACCTCGTCTTCTCTAGTTTTTCTCAATGTAAATTCTATCTCCCTCCTATGTACATCCCCTTGATGGCTGATCAAGGTTTCTATTTTATAAATAGTTTTGTAGAAGGAATAGTCAGAATTAAAAATTTTGAAGAATTGGAGACCAAGGAGCAAGAAGCGCTTGAAGACCCGTTTGTAATGGAGCCCGGGTTTAAATGTAATAGTTATGTTTAAATTTAATTCTTTCACCCTAGGGTTTGATCTTTTGGTTCACTTGGTGGTTCTAGTGAGCCAAACTAGTATAAAGTCCATAATCAATCTAGGTAGAATATAATATTCTATATGCATGCTTATATATATATATATATATATATATATATATATATATATATATATATATATATATATATCTGTGTGTGTGTATGTGCATACATGCTAAACAATATGAGACAAATAATAATAAACACATCATAATAATTATATTAAGTTGTAACGTTCAAAGATATTTGGAATATAAAAGTCGCTTTCTAGCATGATAAAAATAATAGAATATTTAATACTTGCCTTGTGTGTGCATTACGTATGGTGTTTATAAGAAATTGAAAATTACCGCTTTGTTTTGCACACACAAGGGCTGTAGTTTTCTATTCACTTATATGGAAATGCTGGGTTTGACTTAACTTAAAATATTTTAGTTCGGATGTGCACACACTAGACTATTATGATTTAAGCGGCAAAATACAAAGAGTTACATGATGATGTAATTGACAAGAATTGTCTACCTATTTATTTATATATAGTTTATTGTGCACACACAAGGCTATATACATTTGGAATGAGATCCTTAATCTCGCTAGAAAATCTTTAATTAGATTTTGCCAAACTATATAAGTGAGGGTAATATAGTTTGAAGAAAATAGTGGGAGATACCAATTTAAAAAAGACCTAATTTATTTTTGTAAAATTAAATAAATGAATGTTTGCTAAAATGTTGTTTTTCACATGCAGAATTTTGAAAATGTAACATTTACTAATTTCACTGTGTAGCATATTGGATTCTAATAAACTAACCGGAATAAATTATACGGACTGGTTAAGGAATCTGATAATTGTTCTCACTGCTGAAAGGATTTCTTATGTCCTAAATTCTCCTGTCCCTGCAAATGTTACAGAAACAACCTCTGAGGAAGAGATTGCTACTTTTAAGAAGTGGCAAGATGATGCATTGGTGGCTCAATGCATCATGCTCGTATCCATGAGTAACGGGCTTCAGCGTCAGCATAAGACTATGGATGCTCCTATTATAATGATGCTCCTCCAAGTGTTGTATGGTGAGCAGAGTAGGACTATTAGATATGACATATCTAAGGAGCTATTTCGATCTCAGATAACCGAGGGTACTGCTGTTGAGACTCATGTCCTAAAAATGATCAATCTGTTTGAACGTCTTCGATAGCTTGGGTTCGTAATGGATGGGGAGTTGAGTCAAGATTTAGTCTTGTAGTCACTCCTTGACACCTTCTCACAATTTGTTGTCAATTTTCACACGAATAAGTTGGATGTCAGCTTGCCTGAGTTACTTAACATGTAAAAAACTGTTGAAGGTCACTTCCCATCCAAGAAGGACCATGTCTTAATAATGGATGATTCTACCAAGAAAAGGAAAAGGCCCAAGGTGTCTTCTGAAAAGAAGAAATCTAAGAAGGCTAAGGAAAAGGTAAAAGTGAAGGATCAAAAGAAACCTGATCCAGCTAGCAAAGAAATATGCTTCCATTGCAATAAGTCGAGTCACTAGAAGAGGAACTGCAAGGAGTTTCTTGTGGAACAAAGACAGAAGAAGCTTGTAGAAGCTTCGACTTCCAATAAAGGTTTGTTCATGATTAACATTAATTTTTCTGAAACTCAATCTTCTACTTGGGTATTGGATACAGGCTGTGATTCTCACATAAGTAATAATATGTAGGGACTGGTTAAAAGTAGAAAGCTGAGCAAGGATGAGGTTGTCCTACGAGTGGAAAATGGAGCAAAGGTTGCTACATTAGCTGTAGGGACTTATTGTTTAGCATTTGCCTACGGGCAAGTCCATTAGTTTAAATAATTGTCATTTTGTTCCATCACTTATTAGAAACATTATTTCAATTTCTATATTGGATATGAATGGTTTTGAAATTATAATAATGAACAACATTTGTTCTATTTGTAATGATAATGTTTTATATGTTGTTGGTAATTTACGAAATAGACTTTACATACTTAACTTGCATGAAAATATACTTCAAATTGAACAAACTAATAAAAAGAAAAGAGACGATGTTAAATATACCTTTATGTGGCACTGTAGACTCGGTCATATCAATGAAACAAGATTATATATGTTGCATAAACATGGGCTCATAGAGCTATCAGATTATGAATTATATCTAACTTGTGAATCTTGTCTCATAGATAAGATGATTAAATCTCCTTTTAATGGAAAAGAAAAAAGAGTTATGGATTTGTTAGCGTTGGTACACAAAGACGTATATGGACCTATGACAACGAATGCACGAGGAAGGTATTCTTATTTCATTACTTTCACTAATGATCACTCAAGATTTGGATATGCGTATTTAATGAAATATAAATCTGAATCATTTGAAAAGTTCATAGAGTTCAGAAGTGAAGTAGAGAAGCAAAATGGCAAGAGTATTAAGATTATTCTATCAGATCGAGGAGGTGAATACTTAAGTAGTGAGTTTCTCAATTATCTTAAAGAAAATGGTATAATCTCACAATGGACTCCAACAGGGACACCGCAGTTAAACGGTGTATTTAAAAGGAGAAATTGATCAATATTTGACATGGTTCGTTCCATGATGAGTTTTATCGATCTTCCGGTGTCATTCTGGGGATATGCCCCAGAAGCGGCTTCATATCTACTAAATAAGGTCCACTCAAAATCCTTCCCTAAGGCTCCATATGAGATGTGGAGAGGGAGGAAACCTATTCTGAAGCATGTTAAGATTTGGGGATGTCCAGCTTATGTGAAAATTTTTAAAAATGATAAACTTGGGACAAGATCTGATAAGTGCACGTTTGTGGGATATCCTAAAGAAAGTTTAGGATACTACTTCTACCGTCCTACTAAGCAAAAGGTGTTTGTTGGCAAACACGCTGCCTTCTTGGAAAAGGAGTTTATCCTTGAAGGGGCCAGTGGGAGGAAAATAGATTTTGAAGAAAATCAAGAACCACAAACCACTACAGGTCATATGGATGAAGCTGTCCAAGTAGAGATACCTTCTGTACAAAACCATATTCATAAATCTGGAAGGGTTATCGAAGATACCTCAGAGGTATGGATTGTCATAGATGATGACGATGAGGTACACATCATGAATGATGATGATCCATTGAATTACGAATAGTCTATGAGTAGTAAAGACTCAGAGAAATTGCTAGAAGCCATGAAATCTGAGATGGACTCCATGTATGAAAACCAAGTATCATCACTAGAAGGCATTAAGCCTATTAGGTGTAAATGGGTCTTTGAAAGAAACACTAGAGCAGACAAAAAGGTAGAGACCTATAAAGCCCGATTGGTTGCAAAAGGTTTCAAACAAAAACAAGGAGTTGACCATTATGAAACCTTTTCAATAGTAGCTATGCTTAAGTACATTCGGATTTTGCTTGCGATTGCAGCTTACCACGACTATGAAATCTGGCAGATTAACGTAAAAACGGCCTTCCTCAATGGAAAACTTGAGGAAGATGTGTTAATGACACAACCAGATGGGTTTATTTTAACGGTTGGAACAAATCAATTTTGTAAGCTGCAACGATCCATTTATGGATTGAAGCAAGCTTCTCATAGGTGGAACATTCGCTTTGATAAGACAATCAAAGGGTTTAATTTTATAAAAAATGAGGATAAACCATGGGTGTACAAAAAGGTTAGTGGGAGTGCTGTTTCATTCCTTGTATTATATGTTGATGATATATTACTAATAAGGAATGATATTCCTATGCTACAATCGATTAAAATTTAGTTATGTAAACATTTCTCCATGAAGGACTTGGTAGAAGCATCCTATAATTTTGGGATAAAGATCTATAGAGATAGATCTAAAAGGATGCTTAGCTTTTCCCAAGGGACGTACATTGACTCGATGCTAAAGAAGTTTAGCATGGAGGATTCCAAGAGAGGTCTCATGCCGATGAGCCATGGAATATATCTCTCCAAGAAAGATGCCCCAAAAACACTTGAGGAGAGATAACGTATGAGTAAGATTTCTTATGCTTTAGCAATAGGATCTATCATGTACGGTATGATATGTACTAGAACGGATGTCGCTCATGCACTTAGTATAACGAGTAGATATCAGTCGAATCCAAGAGAAGAACACTGAAAGGTAGTTAAAAATATCATAAAGTGCTTTAAAAGAACTAAGGATATATTTCTAGTCTGCGGTGGGTCTAAATTAAAACTAGAGGGCTATACAGACTCTAGTTTTCAAACGGACCAAGATGACAGTAAATCCCTTTTAGGGTATATGTTTACCTTGAATGGTGGCGCAATGAGTTGGAAAAGTTCCAAACAGCAAACAGTTGTTGATTCAGTGACAGAAGCAGAGTACATAGCTGCAAGTGAAGCTACAAAGAAGGTTGTTTGGATGAAGAAGTTCATAACTGAACTTTGTGTGTTTCCTAGCATTAGAGGAGTAATACCTTTATACTTTGATAACACTGTAGCTGTTGCGCATGCTAAGGAATCCATGTCTCATCAGAAATCCAAAAACGTATTGCGACAATTTCATTTGATTTAAGAAATAATTGAAAGAGGATATGTCACCCTGGAACGTGTGGACTCTCAAGACAATATTGTAGATCCATTTACTCAATCTTTAACACAACAACAATTCGATGGTCACTTACAGAAGATGGGTATAAGATACCATGACGATTGACTTTAATTGAAGTGGGAGATTAAAAGTAGTATGCATACAAGCCAATCATGTATGATGATAAATCATATAATTTGTAATCAATCTTATTCATTTATTAATAAAAGTATTTATTTACTAAAGAAATTTTATTATCTACATGGTGTTGTTTTAATAATACGTGATAAACCCATAGTTTTAAGCAATGATTTTATAATCATGATGAGATCATGCTAATGAAATCTAAATTCTTAGATAGCTTAAAAACCAAAATGTTCCCAATCGATGGATTACTAAAAAGGGAATTAGTGAATTTGGATAGATTGATACATATGTTACTTTCTCATTGGATGAGGATGATTGATCTCATGATCATTTGTATGGAAACACTAAAGCAAGTATGTAGGTGCTTATTGGAGAATAAGTTCCTTAAACGTGGCTCGCTAAGGAATACCTAATGGATTTTTACTTGCATGTCAATATTAATTCCTGAAGTAATAGTAATACAAGTGATCCTTAGACTTGAGATCATCATAGTATCATGTGTATAATAAATTATACTTTGACTTATTCCTTAAAACTCTTATGGTATATCAAAGGGTTTGCTTGGGTGTAATAAGTTATATATGGAGATAATGAATAAACAATAAAAAATATTCCGCTTCTAGTAAAAGAAGAGATATGTCCTATGTGATTCGATAAATGATAACTCAGGAATCCTTGGCCAAGGTGGAATGAAATTAGAAAAGAGTTTTTAATTTATATTTATTCGGAGTTGTGCATTTGGAAATCAAAATACATATAATTAAATAAAATAAGACTTGACAATAATTTCATGTCTTATATTTAATTGGGACATTGTATGGTGGAAGGATTGAATTGTACGGCAACTATTTATTCAAATGTTCTTTTATGATTAATGTTGAAATCTATATTATCTGAAAAGTCATTGATCGCTAAGGAGGCTTATCCTTAATGTAGAATAAATGTTATTTATTTAAATAAATTAATAATTTAATTTGTTTATTTAAATAAGATTAGAATTGTTGTAATTGATTTATTCACAACCGGTTTAATATGAAGAACCTAAATGGTCACACCATAAAAGGAAGAATATTTATTTAAGAAGTAAATAACATAATCGTAATAATAAGTTAAATATTTAATTTAATCTACGGTGATAGAATAAATTAAATAACTTAATATTTAATATTTTGAAAATATTAAATATAAATTAATAAAATGAGTCTTAATATTATTAGGATTGATTGCAAATTATAACCCGAAGTTTACACCTTTTTTCCGTTCATACCCCAATATTTAAATGATCCCATCATGTTACCCAAGGGACACATAAGTAAGCACGATGGACCCTATTGGAACATTACGGTCAAATTGTTCGCCAAAATATGGCCACGTGTGATAATTTAATATTTAAATAATGTTTACCGTATAAATATTGTACTTCAAGTACTCAATTTGTACAAATACAAGAGAATAGTCAATTAGCAAAATAAAGGTTTAAAAAGAGGGATTAACGGTCGGTGGCTTCAATTGGAGCGATCGTTCATCTTCTAGGGCTTAAAGCGGAGCCAATGCGATTTATAGAGTGATGCAAAAGGGAGGTGATGATTTGGCATCAATTTTTGCTATCAAGAGGATTGAGATCGAGTTTAAATCCACACTGACCAGCTAGACTACAACAAAAAATTGTTTAGGAACTGAGGTTGTTTGATTTTGAAGGTTTTCGCACCCCTTTATATCCAGGTATGTTCTTTATTCTTGTCTGAAGTGTAGAAGCAGTATATATAGATGGTCAAGAAACATATTTACATGAATAAGTTGATAGAGATTTTTGCATGCTCAATTTTGGCCGACAATGGTGGTCCCGTTTGTGTCTTTTTTTGGTTTTTCTGCTTTGTTTTTTGCGTAAGTGGTAGCTAAGAATAGTCAAATAAAGTTAGAATTGTTATTTATTGTTTTTTTGTCTGTGGATGTAGTTTTTTAATAAATTTAGAATCCCTAACTTTGTGTGCAGAAGATTCAGATCATCCCATTTTTTCGATTAAGATGGTTTAAGTTTTTTGATTTTGTTGAGTTAAAGGATCTGAGTTACTGGGAACAAAGAAATATGGCAATGGAATTGGGCTTTGTTGGGGATTTATCATTTTACTACTTTGTGCCTGAAAAGGGTTATAGAAACCTTATTACTGTAAAAGATATGGGTTTCATTAATTTTTTTATTCCCGAGTCAAGAGAAGTAGAAGTGTGTCTATTTAGTGAAGAGGTAGGTAATGCGGAGGTAGGTGAAGAATAGGTTGGGAGCAATGCTGGGACATCTGATAAAGGGAAGAAAAAGGTTGATGACTTCAGTGGTGGTGATTTTGGAAATGGGAAGGAACAGATTGATGACTTCAGTGGTGGTGATTTTGGCAATGGGAAGGAACATGTTGATTTCTTTAGTGGTGGTGATTATGGGTGTAGTGACACTAATAATGAGGACTCTACGTATGTGACTCAATTTAGTGATAGTGCATATGAGGAGGATGATAAAGACTATGAAGAGAACGTTGATAGTGATATTGAGTTTGATGGAGTAGGTGTAAATGATAAGGGGAAGGGAAAGGGAAAGGTTGTTGACAAGGGGAAGGGAAAAGAGGTTGTTAGTGAATTGGAATCTTATTTTGTAGAAGAAGACCTCATGACAGAAGACATAACAAGAATACAGATAAATGATGATGAGGATGGGCCTAAATGGCCTATATTTAATCCTGCGACAATGATGGATGATCCTAAGTTTGAGGAGGGAATGTTATTTAAAGACAACAAAGTTTTAAAGAAAGTTGTGGTAGCACACTCGGTGAAACATCGGAGAACAGTAAATGTATACAAGAATTAGAAAAATGGGGCGGGGTTCATGTGCACTACCCCATGCCCATGGAAAATATATGTTGGAAAATTACAAAAAGAGAACACCCTACATTTTAAGATCATAAATTTGACAAGAAATAAGAAGAAAAAGTGAAGGTTTATGACCCCTATGCAGTTACTCATATTAATACTTTTGGTCTTACTAATTAGGAATTAGACTTAATGCTTTTGCTCTTATTAACTAGGGTGCAGACTTGTTATGTATGAAAAGCTGATGTCTTTTGGTCAAACATGTGAAATTTGACAGTATATAATTATTATAACTGAACTTTGTGTTATTGGACAATGGAATGGAACTAATTTTTACTATGGGTGTGTGTGTTGGGTGAATTGTTTTGGTTTATTAGCTTGCTTGCTTGTGCCTTTTGTTGGGAATGTATTTTGAATTATTAGTCATATAGGATAGCACCAATGCTTGTGATTTATAATGGGAATTGTTTTGGTTCATTAGTTTGTGGCTTCAACTAGTTGTTTTGGTTAATTAGTCATGTGAGATTTTTGCTTGGAGGTGGGGATGTTCTAGAACATCATATGTTAATTAATCATGCTATGATTTTGTTTTGTTTTAATGTGGGTTTGTTTTCCCTCTATTTTTACAGATTTTCTTTGATTTTAACTCTGCTATTATGTGATCTGTTGCAAGAGGAAAGGACAAGTTTTGTTTTGCAAGTTGGTATGCCATTTGCAGAGATAAGGACAATCAAACTCTTAATTCAATTTCATGTATATTATTATCATTACATAAATTCAATTAGTACCACAATTACATAGCATGATAATCCATGTTACAATTATGATAGCAATGTACATCTTCTCTCTTCTTAGTAGCTTTTTGATTTCATCTTCAATTGTAGCAATCCTCCCGACCAATCCACCATCTGCTGGAGGTTCATACCACCTAAAGAAACCGCATCCATTCTGAAAGAATGAAAAGCTTGTTAATCTTAAACGGTGGAAGCTTAACAGGATGCAAAAGAAGAATAGGAAGATTTCTAGGAAGAAGAATAAGAATAAGATGATTTTTAGGAAAGCTTACCCCTACGGATTGGCAAGCAAGAAACCTTCTCCCTAAATTTTGCTCGGTGTATGATGTTCTCAATACTGCAGGAATATGACAGTAATAAAGCACGACAACCATTGAAGGTTTGTAACTTTGGCTCTTTCTTCCTCTCCTTCTTTACCCTGATATGGGTTTTCTTTTGCTCTTATATATATATATATATATATATATATATATATATATATATATATATATATATACATCTACACAGTTATTTGGCTGGAAATGAGCACAGTGGTTGAAGGGAAAAATATTGGAGGGATCTGATGTTGGAGGGAGTTCTTTATTGTATTAATAGATATTAAGCTAATACTTAATATAATTAATAAGAAAGTCAACTTGTATTAGTAGATATGAAGGTTTAATATAGTCAAGTGTATAAAAATCTAGTCAAATCTGCATTATACATAGACAACCGGAACGCGTGGCAGTTCTTGTGACGCCCCCAAATCTATACTCCCGCAATATCCAATCAGGTGCTCACGACTAATCAATTAATATAACGTATCCAAATTTATACACCCGTGGTATCAGATTTGGTGCTCATACCTAATCGATTTACTATACAAATAAGTCAAGATATTATTCCCATAGATCCAAGGTTAACAGTATCCCATAACATGTAATAATTCACTGTAGAACTATTGTTGTGTTTGGATGCCCTCACTTGGATGTATAGACTGTATCTACGAATAGTATCTATCTATCTGAAATTCAGAGTATTAGTAATAACATGAATAGTCCATATTACAAATACCCTCACTCAGATGTATAGTCTATATCTTGCAGATTATTCTATCGTATCGATAGTACCTATCTATCTAAAATCCAGAGTGTTGGCGACAACATGAAAAGTCCATATTGCCAATACCCTCACTCAGATGTATAGTTCCCAAGGATGTAACAACCCGGAATTTTGGATTATCCAGAATTTAGATTTAAAGAATTAGTTATTAATAAAATGAATTTTTATTAATACTATTCTGTGCTAAGTGTTTATTAATCGTTCTATGACCTAGGATGATTATAAGTCGGGAGTATTCTGGCTACGAGCTAGTTTAAGCGAGTAAGAATTTTCAAGACAAAAATTGAATTTTTCCAGGAAAAAAATATTTCCGGGAAAAAAGACGAAATAGGCACTATTCTTCAGTTTCTGCTCGGAGTTTTATTTTGAAATTCCGAGAAGTTATTGATTACATAAAATGTTGAGACGTGATAGAATATTCAATAATATTTTAGTTATGGCAAAAACGAAGTTTTTGCCTGCGGAAATAAAACCTAAGGGTTAGGAAAAATGATTTTCGAGAATACTATTAGTACGTATAATAACTAGGATTATTATGCATGAGAGATACGAGTATAATACTAGTTATTATATGAGTATAGTACGAAGATTAGTACGACGTATAATATGAATATCGTACGAACGATATACGAAGAGATTACGAGAATACGAGAATGGAATGCGTAGAATACGACTAGTCTTAATGGACTTTGAGTTCATGGACTTTGTAGAATCCAATTGGACTTGGATTATGTCAAGCCCAATAATTTGTGAAATTAAGCCCAAGATAGGCCCAATAAGAATTAGGGTTAAGGCCCAAACCAAGAAAAAAAACCACGGATCGAACCGATGGATAAACGGATGAGTAATAACCATTGGGGCAACCCATGGGATGACCCATGGGCATGTGGGCTGGCCACTTGGCCACCAAGTAAGGGTGGAGGTCAAGTTTACTCTGTGGCTAAGTGTTGGAGGAGGTGGGAATAGTAAGGAGGCGGGGGGCAAAATGACCAAATTGCCCTAGCTTTGGTTTTCTATAAATAGAAAGCTTAAGTTCATTATTTTTAGTTTTTGAAAATCCTACACTATGAGAGATAGAGAGAGAGAGTTCGGATGGGAGAAGAAGAGGAAGAGGAAGAGGAAAGGCTTGCCCGAGTGCACGCTTTGTTCGACGGAAGAAGATTAAAGAAGAACGGTAATCCGAACCCTAGTTCTTCTAATATTTTTCTTTAAGTTTTCTATGTTTAAAACATAGCTTAAGGAGAATAAGAAGAAAAAGAAGTTAGGAATGATCCATCGTAGGATAATTGTTGTTGGTGGAAAAGTTTAAAACCATTGCGTATAAGTTAGTTGCATATTGCTTGGTTAGGAATGGTAGAAACGTTCGTGAAGAACGGATTAAAACGTAGCTATAACGAAGTTATGGCGAAATTTTCGTAAAAGATGAACGAGAATTGGGAAGTTAGTAAATGAAGCCGAACATGTAGGGTTTCATAAGAAAGTAAGAGAATAAGAAAATGTGAGTCGTGGACTCAAGAACGAATGAGTTCCGAGTTCGGATGACCGAATTACGGACGAATGAGCGTAGAACGTTAAAAGCGTAAAAATGATCAAAGGGTGTATATTAAGCCAATCGAATGGCATGTTAACAGATTCAAAATGAAGTTCTATCCAAAGGGTATTGAAGTACATAAGATAAGGAAGAGAATGGCTTTGGAATGACCTCGTTCCGTGTTATAACGAAGAAGTTATGAGATCGGGAAGCAAGCATCTCGAATTGGATTTAACACTTAGAAAATTTTCTAGGGTTTAGGCTCGGCGCCGCAGCTCCAGCTAAGCTTGCAGAAGTGGCGCCGCAGCGCGAGCTCGGAGCCTCAGGTACTGTTAGTTGGTGCCGCAGCGCTAGAGAAAGGAAGGGGCACGACACCGCAGCGCCGGTGCAGGGCAAGGCCCTGAAATGAGACTTTATGTGCTCAATTACTAGGGGATGTGCAAGAAAGAATTATGAACATATAGTTCACGTAATGTAACACTTAATCAAGTGTTCTAAACCTTTATTAAAGGTAGAACGAAAAGATTAAAAGAGATTAAAAGATAGAGAATGTAAGCGCTAGATTACGTAACCGATATCAGGGGACCGTAGTCGTAATGAACGAACGTGAGGGATTGCTACGATTGCGACTCCTTAGACGTTGAGTGATGAAGGTAATGAATAACATTCCGATGTTATGTCATGGTAATTGGAGATAAGTGTAAAGTGTTTAGACGCTATGAATGCAGTGTTATTGCATTGAACGGTCGGTCTTAGCATACAATGAACGGTATAGCTTCGACATTATGAAAGAATAATGAACATGGAGTTCATGGGTTAGATAACGATTGAATGCAATTGAAACCTTGAGTAAAGGTTGAATAAGAGATTAAGAGATGAGCAACGTGAACGCTGAATATGTAAGCGATCCTCGTGAATCGTAATCGCATCGGACGAACGTTCTAAGTGTACAGTGGTTGATAACTTGGACGTTGACGAAAGTAGTAAGTAAGATATGAATTATCGTAAGAAAGCCGTAGCGAACGGTAATGAGATTAATAAAAGTCCGAGAGTGAGTAGGATAAAGAATGTTGGAATGAAGTAAGCGTTAAACACCTTAACCAAGAGTGTACGTGAATATTAAACAGGCAGAACCTACACTCCGTGTATGGTTTGACCTTAAGGCAATGAAGACTAAGATTTAACCGTGAACGGTGAAGAAAATGAATGGAAGATAATACCGTATAACGTTAAGAAGCCGAGTTAATAAGTATAACTTGGAGGACGTTCCGATCGAATGAACCGAACGTTGTAAGATGTGAATAAGATCATATGAAATGTTTAACGCTATGACCTCATAGTATTGACATTGAAGGATCGTTCTGAGTATACAAATGACTGTATGACTTAGACGATAAAGAATGAATCCTGAGGTATGGCATTTAGTTGCCAGAAAGCCGTAAGGAATATGAATTTGACTTAATGAACATCATAGTTTAATGGTTCCGATAAGTTAAGAGAAGTTAGGTTATGGTACAATCGTAACTTTTGATGGTTGACATATGGGAGCTGGGCTAAACAATTCCTTCAGAGAGCGAAGGTATATACAAAACTGGCAACCGATCTAACTCACTGTGTGGGCAGTGTAGATGAGACGGGAACTTGTTTGTTGGTTGTTTGTGGGAAACCACTCATAGTACCAAATGGACTACTAGCAGAGACACGATGTGTGCTGAGTCCTAGGAGAGTTATAAGAAGAAGATAAGAATGTAAATCATCCGAGATGATAAATGTATGAATAAGACATCTCCGTATGTCATAAAGCCGTAATCCAGTAATGAAAGTTAGTCGCGTAAGCTTAAATTACAAGAACGCGAACCTTAAGAAGTAAAGTTAAGTAAACCAATGTGTAAGTCAAGTATATGACTAATTAGTGTACGTGTTATTTCCTTATGTGTTTTATAGGGTTTTGGAATGAGCAGTTCAGCATAAACTATAAGCTGTAGCTATGCGTAAGGTAAGTTTTCTAACTTCATTCATATTTTACAAGAATGCTAGTTTCTTAAACTTCTCAGATGTTAAACTTGAGAAGTTTCGTCTATGTCCGAATGTGCGATATTTGTACAAGGTGGTAGAACGTATGAGGCCTTGTGCCACAATGTGAACACTGCAGTGTTTCTTTGAGATGAACTGTTCTATGATTGAACTGTTCAATACAAGTATGTTCTGTTTATACATGAACCGTTATTGTTAAGTATGTGTTAATGATTCTAGCCAGACATGATGTGTATGGAAAAAGGTAGAAGAATGATAGTGTAAAGAGTATGTGATGAATGTTATAAAATGATAGGAATCGAGACTATTCCTATTATTCAAGCTGCTTCATAACCTTTGTTCGGTTATCGAAGTTCTGAAGAATATTTAAACTCTTGAAGTTGTTAGTTCAAATGTTATGACTTGCTGAGCAATTGAATGCTCACACTTGCTTTAAATGAAAAATATTTTCAGCGAACGATGTTAGAAATAACTTAAGGATCCCGTAAAGATCAAGCTGATCGGTATCCAGACGAAGTGCCATTCAGTATGTGAATGTGCGTGAAGATCAAGTGAAGACTTATAGTATAGAATGCTAGAATTAAGCTATAGACTAGTTTAATGAACAGTTATGTATTCTTGGTGGCAGATGAAAGTCACTTGTGCGAGATGTAAAGAATAATGTAATTACCATTATTTGTAATGAAAGAGATTTTAAGGTTTCGAGAACCTGAATTTTGAGATTGTATGTTATTATATTTAACTATATAATGAGGTATGTTTGGTAAGAAGTGGGATCGTGACACACAGAGTCCGGGTCTGAAAGTAGATCGGATTTCGGGGCGTTACAAAGGATCTCAAAATAAATAAAAAGTTCCATCTACATCTATTTATGTAAAGGAAACACGATTGTAGAAATAAAGGATGATATTATATTATATATATAAAGGTTCGATTACATGATTCTTCATAAAGAATTTCTTATTACAAAAGTATTACATTCAGCTAGACAGAAATTTAAACTAGTCTAAGCATGGTCGCTTCCCAATGTTCACTCCAGATGTGCCAAGGTTACCATCTAATACTACAAAGGGAATGGTTTGCAAGAATAAGCTATGACATGCTCAGCAGGTTTTATATTTATAACACAATATGGGATTTGAAGAATTAGAACAGTTCAAAACTTTTCTCAACTGAGTGTTGTATACCATTTTTGGAATTTTTATATTTCAACCATTTCTGGACTTTTTATTTTTCCTGTCAGTTAAAAAGACTTAGAAATTTTGTTCAGATATGAGACAGGGGATCAACCTATTCAACATCCTAGGAGTATGCATAGCATCCTAATTGTGCCCAACTTGCACTAAGTGTCAGATATACTGGCACACAATTTTTCCCTTTTGGGAGTTATAACTCCGTATATGATGTCTTACCAAAGCAATTTGGTTTGACACAACAGTCTATGCTTTAATAAACAATAATGACATTTGAATAATATTTCATTTCTTAGTTATGTTGAAGCTATAGCGATAACTATATAATAATTGGCATTCAAGATTGGTTTGGTATATTATATCAAAAGAAATCAAGATAGGAATTTTGTTTAACGAATACACAGGGTTTGAGAACTTGTATAAATAACAAGATAGGTTAGAAGACTTGCATAATGAAGAAATAAGGTTAGGGTTTAGGAAACTTGCCTCGTATATCTTTTACAGATAAATGTAATGGTCTAAACGTTCGTCGTAAAACCTACACGATTATAGGTTCAAGTAGACTAATTAAGTGTTTAATGATTAAATCTTTTAAACTTTATTTTGGGTATTATAACCGCTTATAAATAAGACTCCTTGTACTATATATGAAATAATTTCAGTATTATAATTGCTTATAATATGAATATTCATCAACTATATTTAAAATAATTAAGCATTATAACTGCTTATAAAATAAATATTCAACTATTATATTTGAGATAATTTCAGCAGTATAACTGCTTATAAAATGAATATTCAGCTATTATATTTGAGAAAATTTCAGCATTACAACTGCTTATAAAAGTATATTTTCTTCTTTATAAGAGATATATTCGGACATTATAACTGCTTATAAATAGGACTTTTATACTATATACTTAAAATAATTTGGACATTATAACTGCTTGTAAAAAGTATATTTTTACTAAATATAAAGAAAGAATGAAAATAATAACCACTAAAGTAATACCTCTTGTAGTTGCTAGCTTTACTTCCAATCGTGTAGCGCTTTGATGCTTCGAAAGAAATTATTTTATCTCACATTATGTCTCAGATTATAAATATAGAGTATTTTTGCTCTTGAATTCCTTATGAATTGGTAGGAAATGAATGAACTTAGCTTACTATTTATGGAAAAACATAGTTTCACTAATTTCACTTTAGGGGCTTGGCTTATTAAATTTTCACTCGGCTTATTACACTTTGGTACCTAGGTTAATTATACTTTAGTACCTAGGTTAATCACGTTATTTACACTTTGCACCCGGCTTACAACACTTTGGTACCTAGGTTAATTACACTTTAGTACCTAGCATGTGCCAGTGTGTGCCAGTGTGTGCCAGGCTTGTGTCAACGTGTGTCAAGCGTGTGCCAGCGTATGCCAGCGTATGCCAGGCGTGTGTCAGGCGTAAGCACGACAAAGCATCTTGTCAGTATAAGCACGAAAAAGCATTTTGTCAGCGTAAACATGACAAAGCAGCTTGTCAAAACAAATATACCGAAAAGTTTATTGGCGGAAGAAAAAATTTTAAGCACGATGTGTCAAGCACGACGTTTTTTGGGAAATTTTTTTTATTGGATAATACAACTTTTTACGACATATTACTGATATATCTTGAAACAGAATGTCAATACGACGTTTGGATCTCTCAGAAGAGCTTAGGTCAAAACCTAATTTATATCGTTCTTCGTGTGAATAATGTTTTTACGCAAACTTTCTCAGAAAAAATTTATCTTCATCTTTAAAATTCTTTTTCTAAGATTCATGCATGCAAAAAAAATACTACAATATTATCACCATCCTAGGTCATAAAACGACATTTAAACACACAATTCAAATAATATTCAAAACTTAATTTTTAAACTAAGTGGAATTTCTCGGTCTTTACATTCTTCCCCCTTTATAAGGATTTTGTCCCCAGAATCACGATACACATTACCCATAAAAAGATGTGGATAACTATACTTCATCTTTATCTTTATATTCCCAATTTACTTCAAAAGCATTGTGCTTACAATCATACTACCTGTATAAAAGGGATATTTTACTACTCAACACTTATCTTTTTTATCAATTCTACAGATACACCGTCTCTTTAAAGACCCAAAATTAACTTACTCTCAGCCAAAATTCATAAAAATTGAACTTAGTACACAACTTCGTCTGTTTTTAGTGCTTCCACGCTATCCTTAACTTTCAATATGATCCTTCTACTGATCAAAAAGAACTTCTATCATAACAATCTGTACTTACTTTTTATCGTTACTTTGTTCAACTACTTATAGTAGAACAAAAGTCTCAACACTTCACTCTTCTTCTTCTTTACAAACAATAATGGTGCTTCCTATATAAACACACTTGATTGAATAAATTTTATACCTAATAATTCTCCACTTCTATCATAAACTCCTTCATTTATTTTACCTTATCTTATATAGTATCCTCAAAACTGGTGCCTTTCCAACATAACATCTTCACAACTTCTTATTTTTATACAAAAAGGATAATAAGCTTTTTGGGTTATTTAATGTGTAATTAAATATTTTACGGACTCAACAACTATATACTAAGATACCTCTACCTTAGAGCTATAGTCGATTATTTTGATACCATTTTGTGACGCCCCCAAATCAATACTTCTGCGATATCCGATCTAGTGCTCACACTAATCAATTAATATAACGTATCCAAATTTATACACCCGCGGTATCAGATTTGGTGCTCATATCTAATCGATTTACTATACAAATAAGTCTAGATACAATTCCAATAGATCCAAGGTTCACAGTATCCTATAACAGGTAATAATTCACTATAGAACTATTGCTATGTTTGGACACCCTTACATGGATGTATATACTGCATCTACGAAAAGTATTTATCTATCCAAAATTCAGAGTATTAGTAATAACATGAACAATCCATATTACCAATATCCTCGCTCAGATGTATAGTCTATATCTTGCGGATTATCCTACCACCCTCGCACAGATGTATAGTTCCCAAGGATCTCAAAATATATAAAAAGTTCTATCTACACCTATTTATGTAAAGGAAACACGATTGCGGAAATAAACGATGATATTGTACAATATATAAAGGTTCGATTACATGATTCTTCCTAAAAAAATTTCTTATTATAAAAGTATTACATTCAGCTAGACAGAAATTTAAACTAATCTAAGCATGGTCGCTTCCCATTGTTCACTCCAGATGTGTCAGGGTTACCATCTTATACTGCAAAGGGAATGGTTTGCAAGAATGAGCTATGACATGCTTAGCAGGTTTTATATTTATAACACAATATGGGATTTGAAGAATTAGAACAGTTCAAAACTTTTCTCAACTGAGTGTTGTATACCATTTCTGGATTTTTTATATTTCAACCATTTCTGGACTTTTTATTATTTCTGTCAGTCACAAAGACTTATAAATTTTGTTCAGATGTGAGATAAAGGATCAACATATTCAACATCCTAGGAGTATGCACAGTATCCTAATCGTGCCCAACTTGCACTTAGTGTTAGATATACTGGCACACAATTTTTCCCTTCTAGGAGTTACAACTTAGAATAGGATGTTTTACCAAAGCAATTTGGTTTGACACAACAGTCTATGCTTTTATAAACAATAATGACATTTGAATAATATTTCATTTCTTAGTTATGTTGAAGCAATAGCGATAACTTTATAATAATTGGCATTCAAGATTGGTTTGGTATAGTATATCAAAAACAAATCAAGATAGGAATTTTGTTTAACGCATACACAGGGTTCGAGAACTTGTATAAATAACAAGATAGGTTAGAAGACTTGCATAATGAAGAAATAAGGTTAGGGTTTAGGAAACTTGCCTCGTATTTCTTTACAGAAAAATGTAATGGTCTAAACGTTCGTCGAAAATCCTATACGATTATAGGTTCAAGTAGACTAATTAAGTGTTTAACGACTAAATCTTTTAAACTTTATTTTGGGTATTATAACAACTTATAAATAAGACTCCTTGTACTATATATGAAATAATTTCAACATTATAATTGTTTATAAGGTGAATATTCATCAACTATATTTAAAATAAATTAAGCATTATAACTGCTTATAAAATAAATATTTAACTATTATATTTGAGATAATTTCAGCATTATAACTTCTTATAAAATGAATATTCAACTATTATATTTGAGAAAATTTCAGCATTACAACTGCTTATAAAAGTATATTTTCTTCTTTATAAGAGAAATATTTGGACATTATAACTGCTTATAAATAGGACTTTTATACTATATACTTAAAATAATTTGGACATTATAACTACTTGTAAAAGTATATTTTTACTAAATATAAAGAAAGAATGAAAATAATAACCACTAAAGTAATATCTCTTGTAGTTGCTAGCTTTACTTCCAATCACGTAGCGCTTTTATGCTTCGAAAGTAATTATTTTATCTCACAATATCTCTTAAATTATAAATAAAGAGTATTTTTGCTCTTTAATTCCTTGTGAATTGGTAGGAAATGAATGAACTTAGCTTACTATTTATAGAAAAATATAGTTTCACTAATTGCATATCAGGGGCTTGGCTTATTATAGTTTGCACCCGGCTTATTACACTTTAGTACCTAGGTTAATTACAATTTAGTACCTAGGTTAATTACGATATTTACACTTTGCACCTGGCTTAGTACACTTTGGTACCTAGGTTAATTACACTTTGGTACCTAGCGTGTGCCAGCATGTCCCAGGCTTGTGTCAGCGTGTGTCAGGCGTGTGCCAGGCGTAAACACGACAAAACATCTTGTCAATATAAGCACGACAAAGCATTTTGTCAGTGTAAGCACGACAAAGCAGCTTGACAAAACAAATATACCGAAAAGTTAATTGGCGAGAGAAAAATTTTAAGCACGACGTGTCAAGCACGACGTTTTTCGGGAATTTTTTTTATTAAATAATACAACTTTTCATGACGTATTACCGGTATATCTTGAAACGGAAAGTCCATACAACGTATGGATCTCTCAAAAGAGGTTAGGATCAAAACCTAATTTATATCGTTCTTCGCGTGAATAACGTTTTTACGCAAACTTTCTCAGAAAATTTTTATCTTCGTCTTTAAAATTCTTATTCTAAGATTCATGCACGCAACAAAAATACTACAATATTATCACCATCCTAGGTCATAAAACGACATTTAAACACAATTCAAATAATATTCAAAACTTAATTTTTAAACTAAGTGGAATTTCTCGGTCGTTACATTCTTCTCCCTTTAGAAAGATTTTGTCCCCAGAATCACGATACACATTACCCATAAAAAGATGTGGATAACTATACTTCATCTTTATCTTTATATTCCCACTTTACTTCAAAAGGATTGTGCTTACAATCATACTGCCTTTATAAAAGGTATATTTAACTACTCAACACTTATCTTTCTTATCAATTCTACAGATACACCGTCTCTTTAAAGACCAAAAATTAACTTACTCTCAGCCAAAATTCATAAGAATTGAACTTAGTGCACAACTTCTTCTGCCTTTAGTGTTTCCACGCTATCCTTAACTTTCAATATGATCCTTCTACTGATCAAAAAGAACTTCTATCGTAACAATATGTACTTACTTTTAATCATTACTTTGTTCAACTACTTATAGTAGAGCAAAAGTCTCAACACTTCACTCTTCTTCTTCTTTACAAACAATAATGGTGCTTCCTAAATAAACACACTTGATTGCATAAAAGGGTCATGTGACGCCCCCAAAATTAGTATACATCACCCATTCTGAGTCGCCAAATATATGGTACAAAAATAACTACAACTTCATTATTACAATTATCGTGTAAAATACGACAACATATATGCTAAGAGTTTAAATACAAATATTGTCATCTAGACAGTATTCAAATTCAAATAAGTCCTCATTACAATTATTGATAAACTATTTTACAAAATAGTTGGTGTGACGAACGAGATTTTGTAATTTAATTTTAATATTTATTGAAGTAAATAAATATTTTCGATGATTTAATTATTAGATTTAATAATTAATCGATGCAATTGTGGTAGATTAATTTAATTATATGTAGTGCATTTATTAAATTAATGTAGAGAATAATTATTATTCAAGTATGTAATTATGTGAACTTATTGAACTAAATGAATTATTTGATTAATCATAATGTTATTTTAATTAATTTAATTATTAATTAGAGAATTTATAATTTGACATTATTTATTAATGAGAAAATTAATTATGTGACTATGTGAAATTATGAGAAGTTATTATATTTTATTGATATTAAATAATATATTGGATTATTTTATAAGGAATGTGACAATTTCAAACTATATGATAAAGTTTATTAAATTAAATGGCTTTTGAAATCTATTCTAACTAGCCAAACGGAACCCTAATGGGAGTTGGACCAGTTACCCATGTTAGGCAACTGACCTCCATAACGTGTGTCAGTTTTCTCCTTTTTAACAATACGTCTTCTCTTTATTCTTCATTATTTGTTTAAGTCTGAAAATAGAGAAGGAGAGCATTTGAGAGTCAGAGAGAATTTGTGAGATTGATAAAAGATTGTGAGTGTGTAATCAATCAAATACTTGTGAAAGGATCATCATTAATCATCTTTTTATACTCTGCAAGGTAATCTCTTCTTTCCCAAATTCTATTTTTACGTCTTTGGGTTTCATAATTTTTGGTTTTCAAAACCTCTGTTATGTTTCTGTAATTGAGAAATTGTGCTATTATATGGATATATGTAATAATAAGAGTAGCATAACATGTTATATATATATATATATATATATATATATATATATATATATATATATATATATATATATATATATATATATATTGCATGATTCCATATCCTAAGTGTCGTTAATCTGATGACTTGCTATTTCAAAAATATACAGAGTTGGGTTTTTGGCCTTATGGCCTTATATGTAATTTTAGTATGTCAAACATAAATATTTTCGTAGATTTTACACTCGTATATTATTGTGCATGTTAATACGAAGAGACCAAACTTTAAATGAACGGATTTGGCTTTATAACGAATCCGTGGCGTTGAATTTTAGGAATTTATGTTAAAAACTTCAAGAACAGAGGAAAATTTTATGTTTTAATTCTGTGATTATATGTTTTAATGGGTTAAAATCACTTTATAGATGTTGTATTATGATTATACATGAATTATAACATGTGGGTATGTCTAAATTCATGTAGTAATAAATTTAATTGGAGTTTTTGGCTGTGTTTTGCAATTTTCTTGAATTGCAGAACAGTTTCTGGTTCGCCACGCCGCGGCGCCAGACTCACGCCTAAACATTCGCACCGCAACGCCACCGCACCACAGCGCCAAGATTTCAGCCGCAGTGCCATGTGTCCGGCTGCAGCGCCACGGCGCCGCAGCGCGAAGATCAAGTATAACAGTGGCGTCACAGCGCCACTCTCCAGAATGTCCAGAAATGTAATTTTTTTTAAATGTTAAGTCTAGCAATGTGTTAGTAACTTAATGTAATGAACATATAAACATGTTAGAAATATAATGAAATGATAAAATAGTTGTTTAACATGTAAATAACATAATTACATGTGAATTTAATTATTGAATAGATAACTAGCTTGATAATTCATGAAGTGCAAATTATGTGACAAAGTGATAAATTGATTAAGTATAGTCAATAATCAAAGTAGACAAAGAGAATGAGTTTATGATGATTATTTAAGTTATAATTAACTGGTATTGTGAATGTGAATGATATGTAGGATTTAATTCAAAGAACGTGATTAGTTAAAGTATAATCTACGCACGAGGCAAGTTCCCTAACCCTACTTGTCATTATTGTTCAAGGTTATTATTTACCTTGAATAAACTATCGTTACTATTATTCAAGTTCAAATGATTTATTAAAGATTGATTATCTCTTCAAAGTATGATTTAGTTATACAATAATTGTTCTATTATATACTTCTTGAGATTATTATTCAAATTGAGTATCATTATTGTTGAACCTAATTAGACTAGTGAAACCTTAATGATTCAACTAGTCCATAGTTGATGAGCGTTCTAAATTTCAGAACCCTTGATAAATTATCTAAAACAAACTTCCTTTAGTGCGGACTCGAATGTCAAACTGAGATGAACAACCCTGTATAGGGGATTATTTATGCTTTAGCATTAAGATATTCTGCACAGTATGGTACTAAGGGCTGATCCTTCTAAGTACGAGAAGAAAATCCATAGTCTTATGACTGTTAAAGGTTTTAAGTATAACCCTTGTTAACCTAAGACATAGTTCAAGGTCTTATGACCCTCAGAATTCTTTTGATTCTTGTTATTCACTCTTGATTCAAAAGTTGAGTTTTTATTCAGATGTCTTTGATTTATTCGCATGTTATTATACTGTTATTTCATTTTTACACTTGTGGGCATTTGTGCTCACTCTTGCTTAATAATAACATTGCAGTTAAGAACGAAAGAACTGATGAACCTTCCACTAGTAAAGGCAAGGGCAAAGTTAGCAAGTGACAAAGACCTGTTGTTTTATTTGACGATGTATTTGTTTAAGACTTGAGTTAATGTTATTGTTTAAGACTTATTTGTTTATGATTCCGCACAGATGTTTAAGGTTAGTTTAACCTGGGATTGTATTATTATTATTCAGATGTTGTAACCCTTAAGGGAAGATTTTAATTCTATCTATTGCATGGCTTGCATTTTTTTTATGGGTAGATAGATAGATGATATTTGTATCATGAACACCGAATCCTGTAGAAATGGAAGTACCGAATTTAGGGGTGTCACAGTGGGGACAGCTAAAACAACTGTCTGGACCCAACACTCCACACGCCGACTAGTTCTCGCTATATTCTCACCTCCTAAGAAGAAAAATGGAACAAAAAGGAAGAGGGTGAGCTCAACTAGCCCAGTAAAGAATATTATGACTAAGATAATATAGAATAAATTATCGTTAGCCTTCAACAAATCAGATAAAATATAATACACAACAAGTTTTAGATCAATACTCGCAGCAAAAATAACAATTCATTAGAAGAGTTAAGTAGAGAATGAAATTTATTATCATCTATGAATTTAAAAATCCATCATCAATATTGTATCCCTGAAACATCAATCAATATACATCTTGAATCAAATATTCATCTTTGCACTACAGGCCAAAGATATTCATTTGTTTCACCAGTTGGTCATGTTCATCTCAACACCTGTCCATCTTTGCACTACGGGCCAAAGATATTCATCATATAATCATTCATCTTTGCACTACAGGCCAAAGATATTCAGTTATATCACCATTTAGAACTGAGGATGATGAAATTTTTTTTAAAGAAAACAAATCTAGTGAGATAAAAGATCAAATATTAGGGATTCGTACTTCGGTTTATCCAAGTTCAAAAATACTCCATAATAAACCATAGCTGAATAAAATTCAAGAATGAAGATCAAAACATGGATACAATCAAAGATAGTAACCATAATAAACATCTTGGACAAAGAAGAGAAAATTTTATTTTTCTGTGAATAGTGTCGTATTCGTGAATAGTATCGTATACGTGAATAGTGCCGTATACGTAAATAGTAACCCCGACACAAAAAGAAAGAATCGTATTCGTGAATAGTGTCGTACTTCGTGAATAGTACTCGTGAATAGTATCGTATTCGTGAATAGTGTTGTATACGTGAATAGTATTGTATACGTGAATAGTAACCTCGACATGAAAAGGTAAAAATTTCACAATAAAATTTATACCAATATTTTGACATAATGATATTGAAAGAAAAATATCATTTACGAAGAAAATAACACCCCTTACCTCAAAAGAACAGTACTTCTAACTGGAATATCGGATATAGTGCAGAAGAAAACTTGCACTGAATAACAACTCTCAAAGTATCTAAATACTCACAAAAATACGCTCGATATAAAAGAGAAAGAGAAAACTTCTGATTCTGGTGTGATTTTCAATTCTAAGTAAGCACCCTATTTATAGGAAAATGCTAAAACGCCAAAGCAGACTTAACTTGCTACCTGGTGGCTTTACCTGCTACTATTCATGCACACCACTTTTAAAATAAAATTTCAACACATTTCTCACTAACTAAAAGTGGGACCCACATATTTTTAATAATAATATTTATTTTCGAAATACGAATTTTATGTCCATTCTATAGGAAATTTAATTCTCTGCAACTTTGTAGAAGAAAGTTTTTCTAAATTCTAATCAGAAAATGTCCAAAATCCACATACGGATGATTTTTAAAACCTCCATTCAGCCAAAATACTGATAAAACACATCAACATTAATTCCTTCATTTATATCCATATAAAATAAATATTTCCTTCTCATATAAATTAATAATTAATTATTCACAAATAATATTACAGAATCATAATATGATAACTAGGTCGTTCCCGGTAAAGAGAGGGCTTTTCGATAAGAATTTATTCTTACTGGCGCGCAATTAGGTGACCAAAACCCTTTCCTAAACAGAACTTTCTTAGACATTACTAATAATGCTATCTAATAATATTATTCAAATAATATGAATTATTGATCTGATAATGGGAAATAATATGAAGTGACAATTATTGAAACAACAATAATATAAAATATAAACGTAGCAATTATTGAATCAATAAAATAAAATATTAAACAGTAATTACTGTAACAATTATTGAGTAGTGTCTTCTTATGTAAGAATAAATAATTTAAAAATACTATGCAATACCGTGTGCTACTTTGCAACCATGCGTATTACTATATTTTAAACACGGGATATTCCAATAGTGTTAACGGTAACAACTACGCCGTTATTTGTAAAAACTTAAACTTGTCATTTTTTTTATCAGACAATTTTCTGTTATGGGGCCCACATATGGCTGCGCCGTCGTACGAATATTCTCTGACAGAAAGAATATTCCACGACCAAATGAATATTCCCCGACAATAATGAATATTTTATAACCACTTGCTTATTTTGCAAAATTTGCACATTTCACCCATAACTAAAGTATTATATCAAATTAACACCTTATTATTCAAAATAATAATTAAAAAAAAATCGATTTTATTTATAAAAAGTTGGGGTCTTACAACCTCCCCTCCTTATGAAATTTTGTCCTCAAAATTGATGTACGTACTTGGTATTTCAAAAAGGTGACGGTATCTCGCTTTCAATTCCGATTCCAACTCCAGGTCATTTCCTCAATAGTATGGTTCCTCCATAAAATCTTGACTTATGGTAAACCTTTATTCGTAGGACACGATCTTTCCTATCCAAGGTCTTGATAGGTACCTCCTCGTACGTTAAATCTTCGGCTATCTCGTCTGGTTCTAACTCAATAATGTGGTTTGGGTCTTTCACATATTTACGAAGCATAGATATATAAAAAATATTATGAACACGAGACATGCTCGGAGGTAATGCGAGTCTATAGGCCACATTTCCTATTCGGTCAAGAATCTCAAATGGACCAACAAATCGTGGATTGAGCGTTCCTCTCTTTCTGAATCTTGTAACTCCCTTCCATGGAGCAATACGTAACAATATATGATCCCCAATATTAAATTTCACGTCCTTTCGATGAAGATCTACATAACTCTTTTGTCGATCCTGTGTCGTTTGTATATGTTATCGGATCATTTAGATCTTTTCTGTAGTTATGCGTACTAATTTTGGTCCCAATAGCATTGCTTCTCCCACCTCATCTCAGCATACTAGAGAGCGGCACTTTCATCCATACAATGCTTCAAATGGAGCCACACCTATACTTGTCAGATAACTGTTGTTGTAAGAGAATTCCACCAATGGTAGGTACCTATCCCAACTCCCTTTGAAATCTAGGATACAGAGTCTTTATAGATCATCAAGTGTTTGAATAGTCCTTTCTGATCGCCAGTCCGTTTGAGGATGGTATGCCAAACTGAATCGTAAATCTATGCCCATAGCTTTCTGCAAGCTAACCCAAAATCGTGAAGTGAATCTTGGGTCATGATCCCAAACTATGGATACTGGTACGCCATGCAATCTCACAATCTTATTTACGTACATACGAGCAAGACGTTCAAGGGAATAAATTTCCCGTATTGGCTAGAAATGAGCAGACTTGGTTAATCTATCAACAATAACCCAAATCGCATCTGTGCCTTGAGAAACCTTGGGAAGACCCATAACAAAATCCATGGTGATGTGTTCCCACTTCTATTTCAGAATCTCAAGTGGTTGCAATAAACCATTTGGCACTTGATGCTCCACCTTTACACGTTGACAAGTTAAACACCTCGAGATAAACTCCGTGATCTCTCTCTTCATATTGCTCCACCAAAATGTATATCGAAGATCATGATATAATTTGGTACTCCCAGGATGGATTGCAAACGGTGTATTGTGTGGCTCCATCATGATTTTATGCTTCAAGTCAGAATCGTTAGGAATGCAAAGTCTGGAGTTGACTCGAAATATTCCTTCTTCATCGATTCTTGCTTCTAGAATAACACCTTCTTATACTTTCTTCTTTATACGTATCATCTCTAGGTTTGTGGCTTGAGCAACTTTAACTTTATCGATTAAAGTCGGTTCTACTCGTATGTTTGATATTATCACGTGGGTACTTGGAGCCTTTAACTCTATCTCCATCCTTTGTAAGTCTTACAAAATAGGTCTTTGCACTAACAACATCGCACTCGTACCCACATACGATCTTCTACTCAACGCGTCAGCTACCACGTTCGCTTTTTCAGGATGATATTTAATAGTATGGTCGTAATCTTTCAATAGCTCGAGCCAACGTCGTTACCGCATGTTGAGTTCCTTTTGGGTGAAGAAATATTTGAGGCTTTTATGATCTGTGTAGATCTCCACTTTCTCCCCATATAGGTAGTGTCTCCAGATCTTCAATGCAAAAACGACTGCTACCAATTCTAGATCATGGGTAGGATAATTTCTCTCATATTCTTTGAGTTGTCGCGAGGCATAGGCTATTATTTTCCCATGCTGCATGAGAACACAGCCTAACCCTTTCCCTGAAGCATCACTATAGATAAGAAATCCATCCAAACCAGATGGTATTGTCAGGACAGGTGCCAAAATGAGTCTCCTCCTAAGATCTTGGAAACTCTTTTCGCATCCCTCGCTCCATACAAATTTTGTATCTTTTCGAGTCAGCTGATTTAACGGAGTAGCGATTCGATAAAATCCTTCCACGAATCTCTGATAATAACCAGCTAAGCTCAAAAAGCTACGTACTTCGATCACCGACTTCGGTTGCTCCCAACTTTGTATAGCTTCAATCTTCGCTGGGTCAATAGATACTCTATATTTTGACACCACGTGCCCAATGAATGCTATTTCCTCAAGCCAGAACTCACATTTCTTCAGCTTGATATATAGCTTGTTATCACGAAGCCTTTGAAGTACCAGCTTCAAATGGTGCTCATGATATTCACAACTTTTGGAATAGATGAGGATGTCATCAATAAAGACAATAATGAAATGATCAAAATATTCCTTGAACACACGGTTCATCATATTCATGAAAGCAGCAGGAGCATTAGTCAATACAAAAGACATGACTAAGAATTCACAGTGCCCGTACCGAATTCTGAAGGCAATTTTTGGAATATCCTCAGTTTTAATCTTCAGCTGATGATATCAAGAATGAAGATCGATCTTTGAAAAGAATTATGATCCTTGTAACTAGTTGAATAGGTCATCAATACGAGGTAGCAGATACCTATTCTTGATTGTGAGATGGTTCAATTTCCGATAGTCAATACAAAGTCACATACTCCCTTCTTTCTTCTTTATGAATAAAATAGGAGCACCCCAAGGAGATGTACTAGGACGAATAAAACCTATGTCTAACAACTCCTGAAGTTCAGTAGGAGCCATTCGATATGGGGTTTTAGAAATGGGTTTTATTCTAGGTTCAAGGTCAATAAAGAATTCAACTTCACGTTCTGGGGGTAGACCAGGAAGTTCTTTAGGAAATACGTCAGTAAATTCACTAACAACAGAAATATTATTCAAATCTGAAGTATTTTTGTTCAAGTCCGTGACATAGGCTAAGAAAGCTTGACATCCATTTTTTAATAAATGAATGGCTTTATGGCTTGATATGATAGTGATTGACTTTAGTAGTTTGGTTGCTTGAATTCGCATAACAGGTTGGTTAGGAATATGAAAACGAACAACCTTACGAAAATAATCAATTTTAGCATGATGAGTGGTCAACCAATCAATCCCTAAAATCACATCAAATGCAAGTATTTTCAACGAAATAAGATCAACAGGTAATGTGATGGTTCCAACTTGAATCAAGCAAGATTTATAAATAGTAGATGTAATGAAAGTTTCTCCTAACGGAGTTTCAACAGATAAGTAAAAGTCTAATTTCTCCGGAGTCAAGTTCAAACGTTGAGCACAAGCAGGAGAGATAAAAGAATGGGTAGAACCGTTATTTAATAAGTTATAAACTTCATAAGAGTTTATGATTAGCTTACCAGTGATCATCTCTGTAACGCCTGAGAAAATCGGATTTTTATGAGTATTAAATTTTTATTTGATTATGTGAATTAAATGAATTTAATTGATTACTTATGTGAGTAAGCTATGTGAAGATCGTTCTATAACCTAGAATGTTCGGATGTGGTTAGTATCCTGGCTATGTGCTATAATTAATTATTTTGAATTTTCAAGATGAAAATAAAAGTTTTTCGAGAAATTTTCGTAAAAACACTATTCATCCATTTCTGCTCGGGAATTAATTTTGAAATTTTGAGAAACGCGTAATTATAAAATATGAAGACGAGATGGAATATTTAATAATATTTCATTTATGGCAAACGAAGTTTTCACTTGCGGACTTAAAACCTAAAGGTTAAGAAGAATAATTTTCGAGAAGGAAATGAGCTTCGTTTAATGAATTACGATAATGATTATGCGTACGTTATATGAGTATGATACTATTTAGTATATGAGTATAATACGAAAATTTAATACGAAATACAATACGAATATCGTATGAGTATTATATGAAGAGAATACGTGAATTATACGTGTAGAATACGATTGGTGTAATGGACTTAGAGTTTAGGACTTAGTATAATCCAATTGGATTTGGATTATACCAAGCCCAAGTAATTGTGTAATCAAGCCCAAAGAGTTATGTGTTTAAGCCTAAGTTAAAGTCCAATGTTAGGATTAATTAAGCCCGATCTAATAAACCGAACCGTGGATCGAACCGATGGGTCACCGAATGGGTAAAACCCATAGGGCAACCCATGGGGATGACCCATGGGCATGTGGGTCGGCCACTTGGTGGACAATTAAAGTGAACTACTTGATCACCAAGTATTTTACTTGGTGATGAAGTAGTGAATAGTAAGGAGGTGGGGGAGAATGACCATAAAGCCCTCCATTTGAGTTTCCTATAAATAGAAGGTATATGTGGTCATTTGGTGGTTTCCAAGAGATCATTCAACTTATATTAAAAGAGAGAAAGATCTAGATATAAGCAAACATCTCACTTTAAAGCTTTTCATTAGAGATTTTAGCAAGAACACAAAGATCGATAAGGTAATATTTCATTAATATTAGTTTTCCATCCTTTTGATTTCTTTGATTATAAAGAATTGTAGATTGGTGGAGCATGCCTCTTATGGAGGAATAAGGATGGCTTGTAATATGTAAAACCTTTATAAGTCATGTGTAAATGAAAATCGTAAGGGTTTACGTAAGTTTAAGCCGTAGAAACCATTGAACGTTAAATTGGTTGTTGATGGACAAATTGAACACCATCACTATTAGGATATATGCATCTTACTTGGTTAGGATGTAGATATGAAATCAATGGAGTGTTCCATTTGATTTGCCATATAGAACACTAGTAACGAAGTTATGGCAAATTTTACAGAATTAGACGTTAAACGTCGAAATCGTAGAAATTCCAAATTAGTAGTCGAAAGTTGTCGTGAGACTTGAAAATGTTGGTTTTCAATGTCAACACGTGAGATAGGGTATTTAAGAGTCGTGGACTCAAGAATCGTTGGATTCGGACTTAAAATGAAGAAAACGAGTATTGAACACTCGAAAGCGTTTAACGAACGCTCAATAATGAACTTAGAAGTGAATTTTGAGTTAATAGATTCAAAAATGTAAAATTCTTATATAAACGTGTAGAGTATGTAATTTATGAATTGTATGCTTTTGAACGGACCAAATCAGACTTATAACGAAGAAGTTATGAAGCTGGAAAGTTCACTAAAAATTTTGTCTGTAAAAATTTTTCTGGTGCTGAGGTCTGGTGCCGCAGTGCTAGACAAGGCTTGTTGTGCCGCGCCGAAGCGCCGTGCATAGTGTATTGACCTACTGAAGAGTGGTGCCGCAACGCCATTCACAGGTATAGGTTTCACGCCGCAGCGTCAGAACCGGGACTTTGCTACTATAAACTGGCACCGCCGCCCTAGTGTTGCATAGAATGGCCACGCCGCGGCGCCGAGGTAGGGCATTTATTAGACAAGTTAGGTTTGAACTCCAATTGTTTCAAGACCTATATAAGTTAAGTTTATATACTTAATAAGCATACTAAAACTATTCCTATGTTACGTATACTAGTGTATATGTTGATGAACTTAGGAAGTAATCACAAGTTATTAGTATGAAAGCGAAGAACACGAAGTGTTTATCAATGAACCATGAACGGTAACTGACATTGGTACTTCACCAATGATGATCGAGTCCGGTTAATAACATAAGATCGTTAACAAGCCGGGATAAAGGGTAGTAAGTCGAATTGACTTTATTAATGAAATGAAGTCAATTAAAACATAGAAGAGAAAGAAGTTGGTAGAAACAATGTGATTGATTGTTTGGTAGCTAATTACTGTGTGCTATATGAATATATCATGTAGATTCTATAAAGGCTGAGAACAATCGAATAAGTTATTTGAAGACGCTTGAAGGCAAGTTTTCTTAACGCTTGTCTAAACTTCATGTTAGTCAAGTTTTCTGTGATTCATTATAATGAGTTGCATGATTGATTTTAAAGAAATGGTCGATGCCAATTTTAACTCGGCTAGACTATTCGTAAGAGATAGATTGATTTATATACATATCTTTCTATATAGAAATGATAACGCTATCCTATGCCAAGTATTTGGTACAGATTCAAAGGTAAGTTTGTCTATGAACAAACAAAAGTATTTTTCATTGATTATTCGATGGGCATGCGAGTTTTCCAAAACTTAAACATAAATACGTTTAACGGATGAATGTTAATCAACATAGAGTACTATAGGCTAATCACCTAGAAGTGCTCGTAAGTAATGCCAAAAGTACAGCCTTAGTGTTGTGATGTCCTTTTCAAGTATGAAAATAGAAAGATAATGTTCATGGTCTTTCGACCGATTCAGAATTCCTAAACTATTATATACTTTGGGAATTGATGTTATGAATTATTAAGTATTAATGTTTCGTAATACTTCATGACTATTTGTTCAGTTATGAAAGATTTTCCTATAACTCCCGAATGTGGTATTGAAATTAGTCTTTGTTAGACTTGATGAGCTTGTTATGCTAACTTCTTGCGTGAATTATATGATTGCAATTAAAGCCGAGCATACTAAAAATGTTAAGAGAAATAAGGGCAAGGCTAAGATGGATAGTTAACTATCTTGTAATACATTAGTATGGTTGTATGTATTATACTTACGAACAACGAATGATGTGATCAGTTTATGAACCTGGGAAGGGATTTCACTTTGATTGTAATAAGAAGATAATAATTACATTCATTATGTTGTGTTTTCAATGGAATGATTGTATAGTTATGAGTACCGTGTAGCACTATATGTCGGGTTGGAAGATACCCGAATTTGGGGGCGTCACAGATTGGTATCAAAGCATTAGGTTATAAAACTTAAGGGGGGAAGAACCTTAGGCTAATAACCTCATAAGGAAGGTAAAGTCTGAAGAAAGTAAATTCGAGTCAAATGGATTAATAAGGTATTGAGAAAACTCAGTACCGAAAGATTTAAAAGATGGAAATTAACCCTAAATGAATTAAATGTGATTTGTGCTTATATTATTGTGTTTTAAGTACTAATCAATTTGTTATGTGTTATTGTAGATGTCGATTGATAGTTTGATGTATAGAGACATTCACGTGGTGAGTGAAGAGTTAGTGAACTAAGTGGAGATAGTACCTATGCTAGTGACGGAGGTACCGATAGTGGTTCTAGAAGATTCTGATCCAGAAGAGTACATTTTTGAGGAGGAGTACTCTGAGGAAACAATGGGAATAGCATCATATATGAATATGATGATAGATGTGGAGGAGGATATGGATGTAACATCGATTAATACGGTGGTACCTACTCAGGAGTCAACACCTCCAGATGCAATGAGATCATTGTATCTGGCAGTGCTGGATAGGAATGTGCATATGCGCACTGTGGTGCAGACACAGAACGAGGAGATTACCGCCCTATATGAGGCAAAGGAGTCTACAGAGGCAAATTTTGAGTCAGAGCACGATGAGAAAGTGCTGATGATGGATAATGTAAGACCCCAACCTTTTATAAAAGAAATTGAATTTCCTCTATTCATTATTTTGAATTAATAAGGTGTTAATTTGATATAATGCTTTGGTTATGGGTGAAATGTACAAATTTTGCAAAATAAGCAAGTGGTTATAAAATATTTATTGTTGTCGAGGAATATTCATTTGTTCGTGGAATATTATTGTTGTCGTGGAATATTCGTACGATGACGCAATCATTTGTGGGGCCCATAACGAAAAACGCTCGGATGAAAAAAATGACAAGTTTGAGGTTTTACAAATAACGGCGTAGTAGTTATCGTTAACACTGTTGGAATACGCGTGGTTGCACAGTAGCACACGGTATTGCACAGTATTATTGAATTATTGATCCTTACGTAAGAAGGCACTACTCAATAATTGTTATAGTAATTACTGTTCAATATTTAATTTTATTGATTTAATAATTACTATGTTGATATTTTATATTATTGTTGTTTCAATAATTGTCACTGCACAATATCTCCATTATCATATCAATAATTCATATTATTTGATTAATATTAGATAACATTATTGGCAATGTCTAAGGAAGTTCTGTCTAAGGAGAGGTTTGGTCACCTAATTGCGCGCCAGTAAGGAGAAATCCTTATCGAATAGCCCCCTCTTTCCTAGGAACGACCTAGTTGTCATTATTGTGATTTTGTAATATTATTTGTGAATAATTAATTATTGATTTATATGATAAAAAAATATTTATTTTATGTAGATATAAATGATGAATATATTTATTTTTATGGATATATATAAAGAAATTAATGTTGAGGTGTTTTATCAGTATTTTGTCGGAATTGAGTTATTAAAAATCGTCCGTATGTGAATTTCGGGCATTTTCTGTTTGGAATTTAGAAAAATTTAAAGCTACAAAGTTGTAGAGAATTAAATTTCCTATTGAAAGCACATGAAATTCGTATTTTTCTGATAAAAGGGCTATTTATTATGAATTATTGAAGTTTCGGAAATTAAATATTTTTTAAATTATGGGTGGGACCCACTTTTGTTATTTTGAAAACATGTAGGCTGCTAATTTTTTCAAAGATGGCTTGCTAGCTTGTTCAAATGAAGCATGCGTAGAAGATGAGAATAAAAATAATATTATTTTATTATTTAGTCTCCTTTGACGTTCTAGTATTTTCCTATAAATTGATGTTTAGGTTAGAATTGAAAATCACACCAGAAATAAGTTTTCTTTCTCTCTATATTATCGAGCGTATTATTATAAGTATTTAGATACTTTGAGAGTTACTATTCAGTGCCAGTTTTTTTCGGCTTTACACCCGATATTCCGATCAGAAATACTGTTATTTTGAGGTAAGGGATGTTATTTTCTTCGTAAATGATATTATTTCTTTCAATATCATTATGCTGAAATATTGATATAAACTTTATTTGTGAATTTCTACCTTTTTGTGTCGGGTTACTATTCACGTAAACGACACTATTCACGAATACGACACTATTCACCGAAAAATAAATTTTTTTCTTTTTTGTCCAAGATGTCTATTATGATTACTATCTTTGATTGTATCCATATTTTGATCTTTATTCTTGAATTTTACTCCACTATGGTTTATTAGGGAGTATTTTTAAACTTAGTTTATCTAAAGTACGAATATCTAATCTTTGTCCTTTTATCTCACTGGATTCGTTCTTTAAAATATTTTTCATCATCCTCAGTTCTTAATGATGATACTTGATGAATATCTTTGGCCTGTAGTGCAAAGATGAATGATTATCTGATGAATATCTTTGGCCCGTAGTGTAAAGATGAACAGGTGTTGAGATGAACATGACCAAGTGGTGATACAAATGAATATCTTTGGCCTGTAGTGCAAAGATGAATATTTGATTCAAGATGTATATTGATTGATGTTATAGGGATAAAATATTGATGATGGATTTTTAAATCTTAGAAGATAGTAGAATTCATTCTCTACTTGACTTTTCTAATGGATTGTTATTTCCGCTGAAGTTGTTGATCTAAAACTTGTTGTCTATTATATTCTATCATATTTTTCCCTATTAAAGACTAATGATAATTTGTTGTACATTATCTTAGTCATAATATTCTTACTGAGCTAGTTGAGCTCAACATTTTCTCTTTTGTTCCATTTTTCTTCTCAGGAGGTGAGAATATAGCAGGAACTAGCTGGGGTATGGAATGATGGTTCTAGAAAGTTCTTTTAGCAGTCCTCACTATTTTTATAAAATAGTGTATCAATAATTGTAATGAGAACTCCTTTTGAGTTTTAATACTGTCTATTAGACAATATTTGTATTTAAACTCACATTATATGTGTTGTCGTATTTTGCACGACAATTGTATTAATGAAGTTGTATTTATTTCTGTACCATGTATTTAACGACTCAGAATGGGTGATGTATACCTATTTTGGGGGCGTCACAGATAAGGCAAGGGATTGTAATGAAGAGGCTGTAGAGCTTCGAAAGAAACTGGTTGAAAAAGACCAGAAGATTGCTAGGATGTCGTACATCCATCAATGTGCTCACGAGAATTTCAAGCTGAAAATTGTTTGTTATTCTATTGAGTCACGGCAGACTCGACATACGATTAGTCGAGATATTGTTTCGATTTTAACAAATTAGAAACATGAGAATGCCGTAAGGCAGTGTTAGTAGATCATTAGATCTTTTTGTATATGTGTAATGATGTAAAGCCCTCTTTTGTATAATTAAAGGCTAGTCTTTTTGTAAATCCCAATTTCTATAGAAGTCAATCGCGAGATAGTAATGTAATAGCTTTTTGGCCATGGAAGCAAAGTGTAAATAGTTTTGACTATGAAAGCATATTAATATGATGAAGTTTTTATTTAATTTACTTGTTGTGGTATGAGTTGTTATTTGGAAAAGATAACTAAGTAATTAAATAGATAATAATGAACTTCATTTATTTAATCAGAATTATGCCGCCAAGAAGGAGACAACGTAACCAAGAGGCTGAGTCTCATAATGAAAATTAGGGGGGGTCCAAATAACCCTATGCAAGAGTTCGTTAATTTATTAACGGCAGCATTTAACCAAGTTGGGGGAGGAATTCTCGTAGCACCTAGGGTAGTTAGAACAACTACCTTTAAGAAATTCAAAAGTGTGGGTCCTCCAGAGTTCAGAGGAACGACGGACCCATTAGAGGCCCAGACATGGGTTAAAGAGATAGAGAAGGCGTTTGTTATGACAAATGTGGGTGAGGCGCAAAAGACTTCTTTTGCGACTTACATGATGAAAGGGGAGGTTAACTACTGGTGGGAGGCTCACCAAGGTGGGGCTAGAACGGAGGCAGTTACATTGGAACAGTTCAAGAAGGTATTCTTCAAGAATTACTTCCCTACTAGCATGCAAGGGCGAATAGAGATTAAGTTCTTGGAACTTAAACAAGGGGATATGACAGTTCCCCAGTACGTAGCCAAATTCAATGAATTGGCGAGATTTGCTCCACATCAGGTGGACACAGAAGAGAGGAAGGCTCAAAGATTTAAGCAGGGCCTGAAACCCTGGCTCTACAGTAGGATTTCGGTGTTCCAGAATGCTTCCTATGCGACCATCCTGGAAAAAGTGATAATAGCATAAGGTGGTGGTGAGGCGTTGTCTCAGTACCACAAGGAAAGCAAGAACAAGAATAAGGGAGAGGGAGGAAATAAGGCAGAGGTTGCTAGCGGTAGTGGCACTATGCCAAAGAGGAAAAGCTTTAACCCTTGGAATACTGGGGTGAAACAAGGAGATCCTAAACGTAGGATGGAGGTATGCAAGACATGAGGAAAGACTCATTTGGGAGTCTGTTTAAAGGGGAAATCAGTTTGTTACAACTGTGGGAAGGAGGGACATTTATCACCCAACTGTCCTAACCCTAAGAAAAATTATGGGTGTTTTGTTTGTGGATCGTTGGACCACATGGCAAGAAATTGCCCGAAGAAAGGGTTAGAGGGAAATAAGGGTTCTAGTAGTGATAATGTGAGGACCCCAAACTCGGGTACTTGAAAACCGAACTCGGTTCTTCACGATACCATTTTTATGAGCGGAATAATACTAATAATAATAACAATAATATAAAAGATCAACTTAATTTATATAATTATCAGAGTCTAGCTCCCAAGTACGTAACCTTTGAACATTCATTACAACCCATGATAGATAATATATATCATAATTGTCTTAATATCATTAAACTATTACATAACATAATTCGTTCATTCAGCAGCCTTCCCTTTTCCTTTGTTCTTAGCAGAGCTCTCTGGTCGTTCGCACTTAACTGAAAACATTTAAATTTAAGCAATGATGAGCATTTGAGTGCCCAGCAAATAATAGTAATTATATACATATAAGCTGAAAGGATTTAAATATTTTCTTTGTACTATTCTTCTACAACCAGTCAATAGTTGTGAAGTATTCTGAACCGATAATAATAACATATCAACTCTCTTTCAAATCTTTGAAACTACATAATGACTATAACTGGGGTTATGGTGACATGCCATGAAAATTATTTTCATTTTCGAAAAGGTTAAACATAAATTCATCTGTAAACCTACATAACTTACATGCACGGGGGGTGATCAGCCCGTTATGCCCTGCATTGATCAATACTACATTACAAGAACGATAGGATCGTTCACTCTGTTCCACCTTGGGTGCATAAAAATTTTCCCGTGTAGGGATGTTCATACTTGTCTGGGTTCCAAATCGAAGGTTTTATCTTGTTTCAACAATAATCAATAATTCAACATATATATATATATATATATATATATATATATATATATATATATATATATATATATATATATATATATATATATATATATATACGGGTAATTGATAAACGTATATCAACATGTGATTAAATACAATGATTATCCAAGTGGGGACACTTGTTTAACCATTTCTAGTAATTAACGAATAGAATATATATATCTGAGTTACCAAATACTAACATGTTAATAATCAATGAGCTTATATAATATAAGGTTAATAATCTGTACAGTAATAATATCATTCGTAAATATTCTTACTCATGTCCGTTGCATAAAGAAAATGCAAAGGTAAGATACTTGCCTGAAGTGCTGCTTACAGTTTGTAATTTAGATTTATCGCTTATCTCACGACCTATCATTAATCAGATCATTCGTTCGATTAGAACAATATACTATAACACATAACACTGCTTATTACAGTCAGCACATACCCTAATCACATTGGCACATAGATTTAACAACTATTGAATTATAAATAATCACTTATCTAATCACATTATCTAAGTTCAGATCAATTTCTGAAACATGTCGGTGTACCGACAACTTCATCGGGTAATTATCGAGTCTAAGACTCTATTCTGTAACTTAATATTAGTCATATTATTTTTAAATGACTCAATATAATTTTAAAATATTTATTATAATTTATCATAAATTTTCAAACATCGGAATCATATTTAAATGATTTAAATACTAATCAATTCTATTATCATTAATATTTAATTAATATTAAACTATTAATGAAATCATTTCCAAAACATTAAAGTTATTTATAATAACTCAAAATACTTTTAAAGTATTAATATTACCCTTAAATAATTTTTAAAACATATAAAATCATTTTTAAGAAATTATCATTAATATTAAAGTATTAATGTTTCATTATCAAAATATTATAAGTCATTAAGTATAACTTGAAATATTTTTAATTCATTTATATTCCTTTTAAATGATTTTTAACTTAATAAACCCATTTTTAAACTATTTATTTAATATAATTATTAAACAAATGTAATATCATTAGTAATAACTTAATAATCTTTAATATTTAATTATTAATGAAATTATTCTTTAAATACTAAATGTTATGTTTTATAACTTAAAATATCCTTAAACACTTTATTTTTATTTAAAATGATTATTATAATATTAAAATTATTTTTAAACTAAATTATTTAATATAATTATTAAATAACTTTAATATCATTAATAATAATTAATTAATTAATGAAATTTATCTTTAAATATTAAAAGTTATATTTTATAACTTAAAATATCTTTAAATACCTTATTATTATTTAAAATGATTTTTAATATAATAAAATCATTTTTAATTAATTTATTTACTTCATTTAGTAAATAACTTAATTAACATTAATATTAATTTATTAATAAAATTCATCATAAATTATTAAAAGTCATTAAAAATAACTTAATTAAAATATTTTATTATATCATAATAGAATTTTAAATGATTTTTCAAGTATTAAAATCATTTTTAAATAATTTATTTAATATTATAATTAAATAAATTAAATACTTTTAATATTCCAAAAATATTAAATATTTATGAAATATATTAAAAATAATTAAAAACTAATTTTCAGAATTTAAAATAATTTTTAATAATTTATTTTGTATTTTTAATAATTAAAAACTAATTTTTTTCTATTTTTAATTAATTTCTGGAAAATGTGAAATTAATTTAATTAGAAACCATCGCTAAATGCCTTTAGCGACAGACAAGCATCGTTTTTGGTGTTATTGAGCTCAAGAACACTGACAGCTTCGTTGTCTAGGGTGCTCGTTTGACCAGCTATAACTCATAATCTGTTAACGTTATGGACATGATCTTGGTCACATATTGTAGTACTCGTGTAACACTATAACTATAAACTGATTTCATGGTTAAAACATTAAACATCAAAGAGATCTGAGCCTCTAAAGATCATGTCAGACTTTGTTCTTCAAGTTCTGGAATTTCCAGAATCGGGGTACCTACTTTGGTGCTCTTTAATTAACATGTTCCCGGCTTGTTTTGTGTGATATTAAAGTTCTAAAATGTAGTAGAGATGTCCGGGTACAACTACATACTATCAAAACAAACATAACATCATCCCATACTCAAGATCTTGGTCGGTCAAAGTAGACTGGAAAGACTGTTCTTGAACATTTCTGGAAAACCCAGAAATGTTCTTGAACAGTTTCGTCAATGGTGGTTTGACCACTTATATCTTGGATTCTGTTATGGATCTTGTTGATCTAAAGTCTTTAGAATGTATTACTCATGTTGAGATACAAGGAAAAAACAACAACATGGTCATAACATTAAAACACTGCAAGATTCATGGCCTACAAAACGTTGTCAGAGCTTCTGAAAATTCTGGGTTTTCCAGATTTTCAGTTTTCGTGAATGGTCAACCATGTTTGACTGCTTATAACTTGAGATCCAGACATGGTATGGACTTGATTCAAGTTGGAGATTAAAGACCTACTGACATACTACAAGTCTATATCTTAAAATAACACAAAACATAAACACACAAAGATCTAGAGGGCCTGACATATGGCTGTCAGACACATAAAAAAAATTCTAGATTTTTGAAAACTCTTATTTCGTGAATCTAGATGTTATAAATCTAATAAATACCAACCCAGGTCATCATTAGACACCTCATATAACATATATAACACAAAAAAAAACAACATCAAACAACAGAATTCGGACATAAATTAAAGCTAGGGTTATTATACCTTCTTCATCAATTTCTAATTTTGTGTTGCTGATTTGTTTATGGTGGACGTGGGGCTGTGCTTTGGGACTTATATGCTACTGAAATTCGTTGGTTAGAGAGAGAGAGAGAGCTTAGGTTGAGAGTTTGTAAAAATGTAAGTAACAAATGTAATTTTTCTCTCTCCAAATCTATTTATACATGACTTGGATGGAAGAATTGGCTGATTGCTGGCTAGTTTGCTGTCAAATGGAAGCATGTGGAGTTGTTGAAGTGGTTCACCCACTCAACCTATTGTCAAACCTTACTAATTTAGCCAAATAATGCAACTAGGGGCAATATGGTCAATTGGTAAATCATTTAATGGCAAAATTGGTCTTTGGCCAAACCCTTAGGGTTTAAGGTTTGGTTAAGATTTAGGGTTTGAGCCAATTTAGCACAAATCTAGAATTTCTAATTTAGGGTTTAATCCAAAAATTAAAAGTAAATAAAAATTAAATAGATTTTAGTTTCTAAAATTTTTAGATTAGGGTTTCCTAATTATGATTAATTTTCTAATTACGCTATACAGGAACATTAGGAATTGATATCATATAATTATCATTAACCTTGCTAATTTAGCAATTAGGTTTTACAATTTTGGTAATTAGAGTTACTAAAATATAATTAAGTTTTCTAATTATCAAATTAGGATTTAAAATTTTAAGATTTTGAAAATAAACACCATAATTGACCAATCATCATCAACACGTTCATACAGTACATATTCATAGTACTGAAAAATTAAAATATAATTAATATTATATTATTATTCTCATACCTTGACAATAATCCAAAATTAGGGTTTGGATTCCATATCTGATTTATTCTTCATATTTAACCTTAATAATTAAGGTAAAATATTTACTTTAATAATCCATACTAAAATTCATATAATAAAATAATAATAATTATTATTTTAAAAAAATCACTTCATATATTATTTAAATAATATATGATTATATTTTCATGGAAAATAATTAATAAAAATATTCCTACCTCAAAATTAATTATTATAAGAATATACTTTATAAAAATGAATAATTCTAAAATAAATTCATTTGTAAATAATTATGTAATAAATATATTTTTACTTACCACAAAAATACTTATACGCATAATCTTGTACAAATCCTCATCCTTAATATACATAAAAAAAAATTATTCGCAAAATTTCTTATTTATTTATATAGAAAATATCGGGCTGTTACATTCACCCTCCCTTATAAAGATTCTGTCCCTAGAATCACCGTTTTAAAACCTATACATACACGGCACATAGTATATACAATCATTGCAAGTAGATCTCAATCAACTTTGATCGAACTGATCTTTAACTATTCACATGAAGCTTGCATTAATGATTAAACGGAAAAATTTGTTTCTAAAAGAACTCAAATTCCTCCTCAAAATTTCTTTATAAAATAATTTACTATATATTGGAAAATCAAGCATAATAAAATAAAAGTTATACGAATAATACCTTGAGTTGCATTGCCAGCTGCTGCCGTGTCCTGGACTGTCATGTTGTAGACCCTTGCTGTCGACTTTGTCGGTTTACTTGACGAAGTCGGTCCGGTAATTGCTAACATCCCGCTTCCAGTACCTGTGTTTGGACTACCTACCTCCACCCTTCTCTTCGGACAATCCTTCACCCTGTGTTCAGTCGATCCGCATATAAAACAACCACTATTTATTCTAGGATTTGGGCAGTTGGGAGAGATATGGCCCTCTTGCCCGCACTTGTAGCATACAAACTTCCCTTTCAGACACTCTCCTGAATGGTTCTTTCTACATGTCTTACACGGTACATTATGTTTCTTCATACCTTCTTGCTTCACCCGCACACTCCCAAAACTGCTCACCTTCCTCTTACTATCTCCACTCCCGCTCCCACTATTAATTTCCACCTTCCTAGCTCCTTCTATCTTACCCTTATTCTTCCTTTCCTTGTTGTAAAGGCTCATGGCCTCACTTCCTTCCTTAGCTATGATCGCCTTCTCCATGAGTGCTGCAAATATAGGAATCTGCAACACTGCCACCTTGTTATAAAGCTAGGGTTGCAATCCCAGCTCAAACCTTCTAGCTTTCCTAGCCTCCGTATCAACTTGATGCGGAGCAAACCTAGCTAACTCATTGAATTTGGTGGCATATTCAGACACCGTCATATTCTCCTGCTTCAACTCTAAAAACTTAACCTCCATCCTCGCCTGCATACTTGGTGAAAAATAATTTTTGAAAAATAGTGTTTTAAACCTATCCCATGTTATCACACCTTCTCCTGCCCTCGCCTAATTTGTCTCCCACCAGAAATTTGCCTCACCCTTCATCATATAAGTGGCAAAAGCAGTCTTCTGCCCTTCATCTACCCTAGCTACCACAAACGCTTTTTTGATTTCCTTAACCCAAGTTTGGGCTTCAACAGGGTCAGTGGTACCTTTGAATTCCGACGGTCCCATAGCTTTGAAATCCTTAAAATTTGCCAAGCGGTTTTCTGGCTGGTTTCCTGCTGCTGGAATTCCTTGTTGGATATCCTGTGCTATCATGTTCGCAAATTACTGCATTAGATCAGCTTGTTGTTGTCCCTCAACGTTGTTGACAGATTCCTCTGCCCTTTGATTACGAGTTCGACGTCTTGGCGGCATTATCTGATTGAATAAAATCGTAATTTTAATCTTACATTCTAAACCTTATCACATAAGTTTAATATTTTAAACTTGTTTCATCATTTCTCAAACATAGATTCATATTCATTTAACGAATATTTTACATAACATAGCACAAAATGCTTTGAACTTCAGCTATCCCTTTATGACCACAAAAGTCGGGATTTACAGTCTTGACTTAATACAAAAGTTGGAAATATTACATTACACAGACATACTTATCATATATATTATATTAAACACACCTACACAACATAACCTATACTACCTATTTATTACACCTTTTCCTTGGACACTCTCTCGCCTGATGACCTTCTATACCACAGACATAACATGCTCCTTTTTTGTAGTCAGGACAGTACAGAGTAGTATGTCCTTCATAATTGCACAGATAACAAATTCTTTTCAATTTCTTCTTATTGGATTTTCCTAAGTCATGGTCTTCTATCTTTCTTTTCCCCTTCTTGTCCGGAGCTGCACACGATGTGTTACTTGTGGCTCCCATCTGACCAATTTGGATTTTAAGCTTATCTTATCCTTCCATTGTTTCTATTAACGCTTGACGCAACTGACTATTCAACAGCTTTTCTATCTCCCACAGCCTTTCTAGAGAAGAAACCTTGTTCTTCAGATTCTGCACCTTTGTTGATGCTTGATCAGCTTCAACTTTAGTGTCTGAATCGCTATCTATCAGCTCCACCATCTCCGGATCTGGTACTATGTTTTCTACAATAACCATATCTTCTGAGTTGTTTTCATTGTGAGCCTCTATGTCAGCTATCGGCTTCGGTATTGGCTCCTTCTTTACGATCCGTGGGTATTCTAATCCTTTTTCACCTGACATCTACACATATAAACTATCTTGATTAGTATATAGTATATACACACAGCAAACAATAGTTTTATATGAGTTATCTTTTATTTTGTTTAACGACGAATTCATTCAATTCATCTCTTTTTAAACTCTATATGAGTTATTTATATTTTCAACGTTTCCCTCTGTTTTAAGGTTATAGCCTAAGGTCTAACCCACCTAAGGTTTTTAACCCTAAGCTCTGATACCAACCTGTGAGGACCCCAAACTCGGGTACTTGAAACCCGAACTCGGTTCTTCACGATACCATTTCTATGAGCGGAATAATACTAATAATAATAACAATAATATAAAAGATCAACTTAATTTACATAATTATCAGAGTCTAGCTCCCAAGTACGTAACCTTTAAACATTCATTACAACCCATGATAGATAATATATATCATAATTGTCTTAATATCATTAAACTATTACATAACATAATTCGTTCATTCAGCAGCCTTCCCTTTTCCTTTGTTCTTAGCAGAGCTCTCTGGTCGTTCGCACTTAACTGAAAACATTTAAATTTAAGCAAGGATGAGCATTTGAGTGCCCAGCAAGTAATAGCAATTATATATATATATATATATATATATATATATATATATATATATATATATATATATATATATATATAAGCTGAAAGGATTTAAATGTTTTGTTTGTACTATTCTTCTACAACCAGTCAATAGTTGTGAAGTATTCTGAACCGATAATAATAACATATCAACTCTCTTTTAAATCTTTGAAACTACATAATGACTATAACTGGGGGTATGGTGACATGCTATGAACATTGTTTTTATTTTCGAAAAGGTTAAACAGAAATTCAATTTCATCTAAAAATCGACATAACTTACGGGCACGGGGGGTGATCAGCCCGTTATGCCCTGCACTGATTAATACTACATTACAAGAACGATAGGATCGTTCACTCTGTTCCACCTTGGGTGCATAAAATTTTTCCCGTGTAGGGATGTTCATACTTGTCTGGGTTCCAAATCAAAGGTTTTATCTTGTTTCAACAATAATCTATAATTCAACATATATATATATATATATATATATATATATATATATATATGGGTAATTGACGAAGGTATATCAACATTTGATTAAATACAATGATTATCCAAGTGGGGACACTTGTTTAACCATTTCTAGTAATTAACGAACAGAATATATATATATCTGAGTTACCAAATACTAACATGTTGATAATCAATGAGTTTGTATAATATAAGGTTAATAATCTGTACAGTAATAATATCATTCGTAAATATTCTTACTCATGTCCGTTGCATAAAGAAAATGCAAAGGTAAGATACTTGCCTGAAGCGCTGCTTACAATTTGTAATGTAGATTTATCGCTTATCTCACAACCTATCATTAATCAGATCATTCGTTCGATTAGAACAATATACTATAACACATAACACTGCTTATTACAGTCAGCACATACCCTAATCACATTGGCACATAGATTTAACAACCATTGAATTACAAATAATCACTTATCTAATAACATTATCTAAGTTCAGATCAATTTCTGAAACATGTCGGTGTACCGACAACTTTATCGGGTAATTATCGAGTCTAAGACTCTATTCTGTAACTTAATATTAGTCATATTATTTTTAAATGACTCAATATAATTTTAAAATATTTATTATAATTTATCATAAATTTTCAAACATCGGAATCATATTTAAATGATTTAAATACTAATCAATTCTATTATCATTAATATTTAATTAATATTAAACTATTAATGAAATCATTTCCAAAACATTAAAGTTATTTATAATAACTCAAAATACTTTTAAAGTATTAATATTACCCTTAAATAATTTTTAAAACATTTGAAATCATTTTTAAGAAATTATCATTAATATTAAAGTATTAATGTTTCATTATCAAAATATTATAAGTCATTAAGTATAACTTGAAATATTTTTAATTCATTTATATTCCTTTTAAATGATTTTTAACTTAATAAAACCATTTTTAAACTATTTATTTAATATAATTATTAAACAAATGTAATATCATTAGTAATAACTTAATAATCTTTAATATTTAATTATTAATGAAATTATTCTTTAAATACTAAAAGTTATGTTTTATAACTTAAAATATCCTTAAACACTATATTTTCATTTAAAATGATTATTATAATATTAAAATCATTTTTAAACTAAATTATTTAATATAATTATTAAATAACTTTAATATCATTAATAATAATTAATTAATAAAATTTATCTTTAAATATTAAAAGTTATATTTTATAACTTAAAATATCTTTAAATACCTTATTATTATTTAAAATAATTTTTAATATAATAAAATCATTTTTAATTAATTTATTTACTTCATTTAGTAAATAACTTAATTATCACTAATATTAATTTATTAATGAAATTCATCAAAAAATATTAAAAGTCATTAAAAATAACTTAAAATATTTTATTATATCATAATATAATTTTAAATGATTTTTTAAGTATTAAAATCATTTTTAAATAATTTATTTAATATTATAATTAAATAAATTAAATACTTTTAATATTCCAAAAATATTAAATATTTATGAAATATATTAAAAATAATTAAAAACTAATTTTCAGAATTTAAAATAATTTTTAATAATTTATTTTGTATTTTTAATAATTAAAAACTAATTTTTTTCTATTTTTTAAATAATTTCCTGAAAATCTGAAATTAATTTAATTAGAAACCGTCGCTAAATTCCTTTAGCGACAGACAAGCGTCGCTGTTGGTGTTCTTGAGCTCAAGAACACTGACATCTTCGTTGTCTAGGGTGCTCGTTTGACCAGCTATAACTCATAATCTGTTAACGTTATGGACATGATCTTGGTCACATATTGTAGTACTCGTGTAACACTATAACTATAAACTGATTTCATGGTTAAAACATTAAACATCAAAGAGATCTGAGCCTCCAAAGATCATGTCAGACTCTATTCTTCAAGTTCTGGAATTTCCAGAATCGGGGTACCTACTTTGGTGCTCTTTAATTAACATGTTCTCGGCTTGTTTTGTGTGGTATTAAAGTTCTAAAATATAGTAGAGATGTCCGGGTACAACTACATACTATCATAACAACATAACATCATCCCATACTCAAGATCTTGGTCGGTCAAAGTAGACTGCAAAGACTGTTCTTGAACATTTCTGGAAAACCCAGAAATGTTCTTGAGCAGTTTGGTCAATGGTGGTTTGACCACTTATATCTTGGATTCTGTTATGGATCTTGTTGATCTAAAGTCTCTAGAATGTATTACTCATGTCAAGATACAAGGCAAAAACAACAACATGGTCATAACATTAAAACACTGCAAGATTCATGGCCTGCAAAACGTTGTCAGAGCTTCTGAAAATTCTGGGTTTTCCAGATTTTCAGTTTTCGTGAATGGTCAACCATGTTTGACTGCTTATAACTTGAGATCTAGACATGGTATGGACTTGATTCAAGTTGGAGATTAAAGACCTACTGACATACTACAAGTCTATTGCTTAAAACAACACAAAACATAAACACACAAAGATCTAGAGGGCCTGACATATGGCTGTCAGACACATAAAAAAAATTCCAGATTTTTGAAAACTCTTATTTCGTGAATCTAGATGTTATGGATCCAATAAATACCAACCCAGATCATCATTAGACACCTCATATAACATATATAACACACAAAAAAATAACATCAAACAACAGAATTCGGACAGAAATTAAAGCTAGGGTTTTTATACCTTCTTGATCGATTTCTGATTTTGTGTTGCTGATTTGTTTATGGTGGACGTGGGGCTGTGTTTTGGGACTTATATGCTACTGAAATTCGTTGGTTAGAGAGAGAGAGCTTATGTTGAGAGTTTGTAAAAATGTAAGTAACAAATGTAATTTTTCTCTCTCCAAATCTATTTATACATGACTTGAATGCAAGAATTGGCTGATTGCTGGCTTGTTTGTTGTCAAATGGAAGCATGTGGAGTTGTTGAAGTGGTTCACCCACTCAACCTATTGTCAAACCTTACTAATTTAGCCAAATAATGCAACTAGGGGCAATATGGTCAATTGGTAAATCATTTAATGGCAAAATTGGTCTTTGGCCAAACCCTTAGGGTTTAGGATTTAGTTAGGGTTTAGGGTTTGAGCCAATTTAGCACAAATCTAGAATTTCCAATTTAGGGTTTAATCCAAAAATTAAAAATAAATAAAAATTAAATAGATTTTAGTTTCTAAAATTTTTAGATTAGGGTTTCCTAATTATGATTAATTTTCTAATTACGCTATACAGGAACATTTGAACTTAATATCATATAATTATCATTAACCTTGCTAATTTAGCAATTAGGGTTTACAATTTTGGTAATTAGAGTTACTAAAATATAATTAGGTTTTCTAATTATCAAATTAGGATTTAAAATTTTAGGATTTTGAAAATAAACACCATAATTGACCAATCATCATCAACACGTACATATTCATAGTACTGAAAATCAAAATATAATTAATATTATATTATTATTCTCATACCTTGACAATAATCCAAAATTAGGGTTTGGATTCCATATCTGATTTATTCTTCATATTTAACCTTAATAATTAAGGTAAAATATTTACTTTAATAATCCATACTAAAATTCATATAATAAAATAATTATTATTAATATTTTAAAAAAATCACTTCATATATTATTTAAATAATATATGATTATATTTTCATGAAAATTAATTAATAAAAACATTTCTACCTTAAAATTAATTATTATAAGAATATACTTTATAAAAATGAATAATTCTAAAATAAATCCATTTGTAAATAATTATGTAATAAATATATTTTTACTTACCACAAAAATACTTATACGCATAATCTTGTACAAATCCTCATCCTTAATATACATAAAAAAAATTATTCGCAAAATTTCTTATTTATTTATATAGAAAATATCGGGTTGTTACAGATAAATTAGACATTACTAGACCAACATCATCTGTGGGTAGACCCTCAGCCCGTACGTTTTATATGACTGTCCAAGATACGGTTGCATCATCGGATGTAGTAGCAGGTATCATTCCAGTCAATGAAATAAATGCTTATGTGTTATTTGACTCGGGTGCTACTTGTTCTTTTATAGCATGTGAATTTACTAAGCGATTAGGTTTAATCCCTGAAAAGTTAGCAATACCTTTAGACGTTAAGGTAGCAAACGAAGAGATAATCCCTGTTGATCATATTCATAAGGATTGTTGCGTAAATATTAGAGGTAATAAGTTATCGGTAGATTTAGTACCGATAAGGTTAAAAGAATTCGATGTAATTCTTGGTATGGATTAGTTGATTAACCATAAGGCTATAATAGATTGCCATAGGAAAAGTGTGAACCTTCGGCTTTCTAAGAAAACCAAGGTAGTGTTCTTCGGTAGTAAATCACCGAGACGCTCTTGTTGTCTAACGATGACACTAGCTAGAAAGATGTTAAGAAAGGGGTGTGTAGGTTATCTATGCCATGTTGTGGATACCCAAAGAGTGGGAGCATCCTTGGACCAGATACCTATAGTTCAAGAGTTCACGGACGTATTTCCGGAGGAACTACCGGGAATTCCACCGGATAGGGAGGTTGAGTTTATGATTAATCTGTTACTGGGTACGGCACCAGTTTCAAGGGCACCATATCGGATGGCACCAATTGAGATGAAGGAGTTAATGGTTCAATTACAAGAACTATTAGACATGAAGTATATTCAACCGAGTGTGTCTTCTTGAGGAGCACCGGTATTGTTTGTAAAGAAAGAGGATTGGGTTGCATGCTCATACAGCATGGCAAGGTCATTGCGTATGCGTCACGTCAATTAAAGGATTATGAGAAGGCCTATCCTACTCATGATCTGGAATTAGCAGTTATAGTTTTTGCCTTAAAAATTCGAGGCATTATCTATACGGTGAGAAGTGTGAGATATACACGGACCATAAAAGTCTGAAATATATCTTCACACAGAAGGACTTGAACATGAGGCAGAGAATGTGGTTGGAACTAATAAAAGATTACGATTGTGATATCTTATATCATCTGAGGAAAGCTAATGTAGTAGCTGATGCGCTAAGTAGGAAGGGTAGACAGAAACTGTCAATGTTAACGGCTCAGAATGAGTTAGTAGAAGCGATGACAAGGATGGAACTAGAAGTTAAATTACCAGATGAAGCAGAGGAGATGTTATTTTCTATGGAAACACAACCGACCATAGTGGAACATGTTAAGGAAGTGCAATTGAGCAACGAGGAATGCAAACATATGAAGAAGATGATAGAAGATGAAGAAAAGACTAAGTATAACCTCGATATGGAGGGATTACATCGTTTTGAAGGAAGAATTTGGGTTCCAAATAATTTCGAATTAAAAGAGTAGATAATGAGTGAGGCCCATAGTTTGAGGTACTCGATACATCCCGGTAGTACGAAGATGTATCAAGACCTTCGTTAGAACTTTTGGTGGCCAAACATGAAAAGGGAGATAACAGAATATGTTAGTAGGTGCTTAACTTGTCAAAAGGTTAAGGCTGAACACCAACGACCGAGCGGGTTGTTGCAATCATTAGAAATTTTGGATTAGAAATGGGAGCACATCACAATGGACTTTGTGGTAGGACTTCCAACGACTAGGAAAGGATACGATGCTATTTGGGTGATAGTGGATCAATTGACGAAATCGGCTCACTTTCTACCGATAGGAGTTATGTATAACCTAGACCAATTAGCTAAGCTTTATGTCAAGAAAATAATTTCAAGACATGGAGTACCTGTTTTGATTGTGTCAGATCGTGATCCACGATTCACATTGAATTTTTGGAGGAGTTTGCAAGAGCAAATGGGAACACAGTTGAGATTTAGTACGGCGTATCATCCTGAAACGGATGGACAAAGTGAACGGACAATTCAAACACTTGAAGATATGTTAAGATCTTGCGTTATGGATTTCAAAGGGAGTTGGGATGACCATCTACCGTTGGTAGAATTTACGTACAACAATTGTTTTCACGCTAGTATAGGCATATCGCCTTATGAAGCGTTATATGAAAGGAAGTGTCGAACTCCACTATGTTGGGATGAAGTTCGTGAATGTCGGATGTTGGGACCTAAGATGGTACAGCAGACGGCAGACATGGTAAAGCTAATACATACCTGATTGGTAGCAGCTCAAGATAGAAAGAAGAAGTATGCAGATCCTCACAGAGAAAAGAGAGAATTTGATGTAGGGTCTTATGTTTTTCTGAAAGTATCACCGTGGAAAGGGAAGATACGTTTTGGGAAGAAAGGGAAGTTAAGTTCAAGGTTTATAGGACCTTTTGAGATTTTAAGAAGGGTTGGAGAGGTAGTTTATGAAGTAGCTTTACCTCCAGAAATGGAACTCATTCACAATGTGTTTCACGTGTCTGTGTTGCATCCCTGTAAGCTGGACTATAAACACGTAATAGAGTATGAATCTATTCAGATAGAGAAGGATTTATCGTATGAAGAACTTCCAATTCAAATTGTTGATAGGGAGGAACAAGTTTTGAGAAATAAAATAATACCTTCAGTGAAGGTGATAGGGAGAAACCACAATGCTGAAGAAGCAACGTGGGAACTCGAAAGTAAAATAAAGGAAAATTTTTCTTATTTGTTTATGTAATTATAAGCGAGATTCTGGGGATAGAATCCTTATCAGGGGGGAGAATGTAATGCCCGAGAAAATTGGATTTTTATGAGAATTAAATTTTTATTTGATTATGTGAATTAAATGAATTTAATTGATTATTTATGTAAGTAAGCTATTTGAAGGTCGTTCTATGACCTAGAATGTGCGGATGTGGATAGTATTCTGGCTATGTGCTAGAATTAATTATTTTGAATTTCTAAGACGAAAATAAAAGTTTTTCGAGAAATTTCTGTAAAAACACTATTCATCCGTTTCTACTAGGGAATTAAGTTTGAAATTTTGAGAAACGAGTAATGATAGAATATGAAGACGAGATGGAATATTTAATAATATTTCATTTATGGCAAACGAAGTTTTTGCCTGCGGACTTAAAACCTAAGGGTTGAGAAGAATGATTTTCGAGAAGGAAATGAGCTTCGTATAATGAATTACGATAATGATTATGCGTACGTTATATGAGTATGATACTATTTAGTATACGAGTATAATACGAAGATTTAATATGAAATACAATACGAATATCGTATGAGTATTATACGTGAATTATACGTGTAGAATACGATTGGTGTAATGGACTTAGAGTTTAGGACTTAGTATAATCCAATTGGGTTTGGATTATACCAAGCCCAAAGAGTTATGTGTTTAAGCACAAGTTAAAGTCCAATGTTAGGATTAATTAAGCCCGATCCAATAAATTGAACAGTGGATCGAACTGATGGGTCACCGAATGGGTAAAACCCATGGGGAAACCCATGGGGATGACCCATGGGCATGTGGGCCGGCCACTTGGTGGACAATTAAAGTGAACTACTTGATCACCAAGTATTTTACTTGGTGATGAAGTAGTGAATAGTAAGGAGGTGGGGGATAATGACCATAAAGCCCTCCATTTGAGTTTCCTATAAATAGAAGGCATATGTTGTCATTTGGTGGTTTCTAATAGATTATCCAACTTATATTGAGAGAGAGAAAGAGCTAGACATAAGCAAACATCTCACTTTGAAGCTTTTCATTAGAAATTTTATCAAGAACATAAAGATCGGTAAAGTAATATTTCATTAATAGTTATTTACCATCCTTTTGATTTCTTTGATTATAAAGAATCATAGATTGGTGGAGCTTACCTCTTATGGAGGAATAAGGATGGCTTGTAATATGTAAAACCTTTATAAGTCATGTGTAAATAAAAATCGTAAGGGTTTACGTAAGTTTAAACCGTAGAAACCATTGAACGTTAAATTATTTGTTGATTGATAAATTGAACACCATCACTATTAGGATATGTGCATCTTGCTTGGTTAGGATGTAGATATGAAACCAATGGAGTGTTCCATTTGATTTGGCATGTAGAACACTAGTAGCGAAGTTATGGCAAATTTTACGGAATTAGACGTTAAGCGTCAAAATCGTAGAAATTTTGAATTAGTAGTCGAAAGTTGCCGTGAGACTTGAAAACGTTGGTTTTCAATGTCAACACATGAGATAGGGTATTTAAGAGTCGTGGGCTCAAGAATCATCGGATTCCGACTAAAAATGAAGAAAACGAGTATTAAACGCTTGAAAGCATTTAACGAACGCTCAATAATGAACTTAGAAGTGAATTTTGAGTTAACGGATTCAAAAATGTAAAGTTCTTATATTAACTCGTAGAGTATATAATTTATGAATTGTAGGCTTTTGAACGGACCAAATCGGACTTATAACGAAGAAGTTATGAAGCAGGGAAGTTCACTAAAAATTTTGTCTGTAAAAATTTTTCTGGTGCTGAGGTTTGGCGCCGCAGCGTCAGACAAGGCTTGTTGTCCCAGGCCATAGCGCCGTGCACAGTGTATTGACCTATTAAAGAGTGGCGCCGCAATGCCATTCATAGGTATGGGTTTCGCACCGCAGCGCCGGAACCGGGACTTTGCTATTGTAAACTGGCGTCGCTGCGTCAGTGTTGCATAGAAGGGCCACGCCGCGGCGCCAAGGCATGGCATTTATTAGACAAGTTAGGTTTGAACTCCAATTGTTTCAAGACCTATATAAGTTAAGTTTATATACTTAATAAGTGTACTAAAACTATTCCTATGTTACATATACTAGTGTATAAGGTGATGAACTTAGGAAGTAATCACAAGTTATTAGTATGAAAGCGAAGAACACGAAGTGTTTATTAATGAACCGTGAATGGTAGTTGACATTGGTACTTCACCAATGATGATCGAGTCCGGTTAATAACATAAGATCGTTAACAAACCGGGATAAGGGGTAGTAAGTCGAATTGACTTTATTAATGAAATGAAGTTAATTAAGACATAGAAGAGAAAGAAGTTGGTAGAAACAATGTGATTGATTGTTTGGTAGCTAATTACAGTGTGCTATGTGAATATATCATGTAGATTCTGTAAAGGCTGAGAACAGTCGAATAAATTATTTGAAGACCCTTGAAGGCAAGTTTTCTTAACGCTTGTCTAAACTTTATGTTAGTCAAGTTTTCTGTGATTCATTGTAATGAGTTGCATGAATAATTTTAAAGAAAGGGTCGATGCCAGTTTTAACTCGGCTAGACTATTCGTAAGAGATAGATTGATTTGTATACATATCTTTCTATACAGAAATGATAATGCTATCCTATGCCAAGTATTTGGTGCGGATTCAAAGGTAAGTTTGTCTATAAACAAACAAAAGTATTTTTTATCGATTATTCGATGGGCACGTGAGTTTGCCAAAACTTAACCATAAGTACGTTTTACGGATGAATGTTGGTCAACATAGAGTACTATAGGCTGATCACCTAGAAGTGCTCGTAAGTAATGCTGGATGTACAGCCTTAGTGTTGTGATGTCCTTTTCAAGTATGAAAATAGAAAGATACTGTTCATGGTCTTTCGATCGGTTTAGAATGCCTAAACTATTATACACTTTGGGAATTGATGTTATGAATTATTAAGTATTAATGTTTCGTAATACTTCATGACTATTTGTTCAGTTATGAAAGATTTTTATATAACTCACGAATGTGGTATTGATATTATTCTTTGTTAGACTTGCTGAGCTTGTTATGCTCACTTCTTACGTGAATTATATGATTGCAGTTAAAGCCGAGCATACTGAGAATGCTAAGAGAAATAAGGGCAAGGCTAAGATGGATAGTTAACCATCTTGTAATAGATTAGTATGGTTGTATGTATTATACTTACGAACAACGAATGATGTAATCGGTTTATGAACCTGGGAAGGGATTTCACTGTTATTGTAATAAGAAGATAGTAATTACATTCATTATATTGTATTTTCAATGGAATGATTGTATAGTTATGAGTACCATGCAGCACCATATGTCGAGTTGGAAGATACCTAAATTTGGGGGCGTCACAACCTCGTTCGAGTTCCTCGCGTTTTGGGCAGACACGACAAACACTCTTGTGACACCCCTAAATTCAGGTACTTGAAACCTGAACTCTGTGCTTCGAGATACCATTTCTATGAGCGGAATAATCCTAATAATAATAACAATAATATAAATATCAAACTTAATTTACATATATCAAAGTCTAAATCCCAGGTACGCGACCTTTAAACATTCATTACATCATAGACAATAAATATCCTTATCTTAATAAACTTTAACTATTACACAAAATATTATAAAACTCATTCGAACAGCTTTCCTTTCCCCTTGTTCTTGCCTGAACCTTCTAGTTGATCATACTTAGCTGAAAACATTTAAATTTAAAGCAAGAATGAGCATTTGATTGCCTAGCAAGTAATAACAACAATATATATTAGCTGAAAGAATTAAATATTTTCTTTGAATGACACTTCTACAACGAATCAACAGTTGTGAAGTAAGCTTAACCAATAATAGCAACATATCACTTCTATATGAATTTTTTTTGAAACTACGTACTGACTAAAACTGGAGATCAGTCAACAGGCTATGAACATTATTTTCTGTTTTCAAAAAAGTATATAGATATTCATCTGTAGACTGTCATAACTTACAGGCACGAGGTTGATCAGCCCGTTATGCCCTGTATTGATCAATACTACATGCAAGAACGATATTATCGTTCATCTTATCCACCTTAGGTGCACAAAAGTTTTCCCATGTTCGGGATGTTCAAACTTAGTCGGGAATTCGAGCCAAAATAATATGGTTGGATACAATAAAGTTCTATCTTGCTCAACAATATTTTTAAATTATGTCTAGCCAAATCAAATAGCTTAGACTTCTTTTAAGTCAACGTATACATTCTTAAAATCAATAAGTATGTATCAACATGTGATTAAATACAATGATTATCCAAGTGGGGACACTTGTATAACCATACATAGAAACTAACGAACAGAATAAATATCTGGATTATGCACTAATATTGTGTTCATAAACAATGATCAGATAATTTAAGAACTTGTATGAATATAAATAATTGGATACATAATCATTAACAATAGGGTTAATAATCTGGCACAATAACATGATTCTGAAACTTTCTTACTCATGTCCATTGCATAAAATAAATGTAAAGTTTGGATACTTGCCTGAGTTACTGCTTACAAGAACGCAACTTAGTTTTATCTTTTATATTGAAACCTATAATTAATAAGATCATTCGTTCGATTGGAATAATATATCATATCGTATAGTACTGTTATTTGCGGTCAACACATCACCTAATCTCATTGTCACATAGTTATATCAGTTATTGATTCACAAGCACATACGTATCTAGTCCAATTATCTAAGTCTGGATCAATTTCTGAAATATTTCGGTATGCCGACGGCTTTACCGGGTAATTAACGAGTCCAAAACTCCATTCAGTAATTCAATAACTGTAAATATCAGTCATATTATTTTTAAATGACTTATAATAATTTTTTAATAATTATTATAATTTACCATAATTTTTCAAACATCGGAATCATTATTAAATAATTTAAATATTAACTAATTCTATTATCATTTATATTTAATTAATATGAAACTATTAATGAAACCATTTGCCAAAATATTAAAGTTATTTATAATAACTCAAAATATTTTTAAAATATTTTTATTATCCTTAAATGATTTTTAAAATATTTAAAATTATTCTTAAATAATTATCATTAATATTTAAATATTAATGTATTATTCATCAAAATATTAAAAGTTATTTATTATAACTTAAAATATTTTTAACTCATTTATATCCTTTTTAAATGATTTTTTAAATCAATAAAAATCATTTTTAATTTATTTATTCAATATAATTATTAAATAAATCAAATATCATTAGTATAAAATTATTAATAAAATTTACCTTTAAATATCAAAAGTTATATTTTATAACTTAAAATATTTTTAAATTATTTATTTTCTTTTAAAATGACTTTTATAATATTAAAATAAATTTTAGTTAATTTATTTATTATAATTACCAAATAAATCTAATATCATTAATATTTAATAATTAATGAAACTTATCTTAAAATATTAAAAGTTATGCTTTATAACTTAAAATATTATTAAATACCTTATTAATATTTAAAATGATTTTTAATATAATAAAATTATTTTTAATTAATTTATTTAATGCATTTAATAAATAACTTAAATATCAATAATATTCAAATAAATATTAATATTTATGAAAAATATATCCGATTATTAAAAGTTAATTTCTATAACTTAAAACATTTTTTAAAATTATTTTTTGTAATTTTCAGAAGTTATTTTCTATTTTTAAATGATTTTTAGAAATTAAGTTAATTAATTTTAGTAAGTCTGTTGCTAAAGTCCTTTGGCGACAAAAAGTGTTGCCGTAGGTGTTCTTGAGAAATACAGAATCTTCATAGACAGTTTCGAGTGGGTAGGTTTGACCATGGATTAATCACTGACCATGATGTTTCTGGGTATTGTGTTGGTTAGATCTTGTAGTGCTAGTGTAAGACTACATGATCCAACAACAAATCTTGGCTAAACAACATAACACTAAGGAGATCTAAGCTTGCAAAGTGACTGTCAAAGCTGTTCATCAAGTTTCTGGGCTGCCCTGAATTTTCAGTCATGGCCAGTCAATGCTTTTGTTGACCTTATATCTATAAATCTGTTCATGTTAAGTGTGTTCTAGACGTCGGGCTGTGTAGAGTATCTATCATGGTACTTGAATCAAGCACGTATCAGGTTCAAAAATCATTAAGATAAAAGATCTAGGCCTCAGAAAATCGTGTCAGAGGCTATTCTTCATTTCTGGGTTTTCTAGAAATGAAGAACAGAACGAGGGTGCTACTTTGGATCCTTATATCTCGTGTTCTGAGTTTGCTCTATGTGATATATCTTTTCCAGGTTCTAGCTAACATGTAATAATACAGATCTAGTATATAAAACAAATATAACAACAACAGATCATGCAGATCTATGTTGGTCAAACCATGTCAGAAGACATGCTCTTGAGTTTTTTGGAATTTCTAGAAACATATTTCGTGAACGAGTAGGCTAGTTTGACCTTCCACTGTGGTTAATATATTGATGATTTAAGGGATCTAAAAGCATGTATCTATATAACACATAACAAGCTACAATTTAGTTACAATAACATAATCAAAACAATAACACTGGTAGATCTAGTCGTTTAAAAAGGTTGTCAGGCCCTTTCTGGGCACGATCTGGGTTTTCCAGATTTTAGAAAGTCATGGTCAGTCAACGACCTTTGACCATGATTATCTGACATTCTAAGCATGATCTGGTCCTGCTACAAGTTTTAGATTACAGACCTCATAGCACACTACATGATAAAACCTTTAAACAACAAATTACATAAAGAGGATGAGATCTAGGTGGTCTGACATTCATTGTCAGACTTCAAAAACAAAAATTTTCAGTTTTTGTAAAACATCAAATCCGAGCCTCTAGATGTTATGGATCTAACATCTAGCAACCCAGATTATCTCTATACACTATAAATAACATGTTTTAACATAAAATCATAACATTTAACATGGCAACCAAGATCATATTCTATTTTAGGGTTTTGTACCTCTCTTTACAAAATCTTAATTTTTAGCTTCTGATCTGTTGTAAGTGATAGTGGGGCTTGTTTTGTGACTGATCTAACAAGGGAATTTTGGAGGTTTTAGAGAGAGAGACTCTTGGATGAGGGTTGAGAGAAAACGAGCATGAATGTGGCTTTTTCTCTCTCTTAATCTATATGTACAACATGTATGCAATGTATGTGGATGTGTAATGTCTGATATCTGGTGTTCCTTAGCCCCTAGCTTAGACTAGGTTGATGACTTGCCAAGATTTGGCAAGATTTCCTAACAATAATTTCAAGAATGGGACAAAAAGTGTACTTTGGTCATTTGGTTAGCAATTTTAATGGTATTCTTGTCCAATGCACTTAAATCTAGGGTTTAATCACTAAATTTTAAACCTCAAGGTTTCCCAAATAATTTTTGGGGTTTGAAAAATTAAAATTCAAGTGTAATAAAATTTTAATTAAAATTAGGGTTTAAATAATTAGAGTTCCTTAATATCATTAGGGTTCCCAAATTAACAATTCAATTTACTAAAATAATAATTAGGGTTTCTAATTTTAGCAATTAGGGTTCCTAATTAGCAAATTAGGGTTTCTAATTTTAATTAGGGTTTTCAAATATTAATAAGGATTTTTTTCTAATTAACAGAAATTCTATAATATGCTACATAATTCATATAACACCATTACTATTCAGTCTTGAACTCATAATTGAGTTTAACAATTAGGGTTTAATAACTTGATAATAGGGTTTTAATATTATACACCCTAATTGACCAATGATTATCAATACACATATACAGTATATATTTATAATGCTAAAAAATAATATTATATTTAATATAATCTTATTGTTCTCATTCATTGCTCAAAATCCAAAATTAGGGTTTGAATTCCATATCTGATTTATGTTTCATATATAACATTATTAATTAAGTTAAAATACTTAACTTAATAATCTGAACTAAAATTTATATAACAAAATATTAAATATAATAATTCTAATAATCATTTCATATATTATTTAAATAATATAAAAATCATATTTTCATATAAAATAAATAATAAATCCATTTATACTATAAAATTAATTATTATAAGGATATACTTTATAGTGATCAATAATTTTAAAATAAAATTATTTGAAATTATTCATGTAATAAATAAATTTTATTTATCACATAAATACATACACATTACTTGGCACATATTCCCTTCTTTAAAATAAAAAAAAATTTATATGCAAAATTTCTCATTTATTTATATAGAAAATATCGGGTTATTATATTCATCCTCCCTTATAAAGATTTCGTCCCCGGAATCACCGTATTAAAACTCATATATGCAAGGGTACATAGCCTACGCAATCATTGCAAATAGATCTCGATCATAATTAATCGAACAAATCTTTAACTATTCATATAAAGCTTGTCTACATGATTAAACAGATGTTTGATTTCTAAAAGAACTCAAATTCCTCCTTCAAAATTTCTTTATATATAACATAATTTTCTATATATAGGAAAATCATATATATATGAAAATAAAAGTTATTCGAATAATACCTGGAGTTCCATTCCCAGCTACCACACTATCCTGGACCGTTATGTTGAAGACTCTCGCGGTTGCTTTTGTTGGTTTGTTGGTTGAAGTCGGTCATGTGATTGCTAGAGTCCCGCTGCCTTTTTCCGTGGTTACACTCCCTGCCTCCATTTTCCTATTAGGACAATCCTTCACCTTATGTTCCATTGACCCACACAGAAAACACCCACTATTCATCCTTGGGTTGGGGCAGTTGGGAGAAATATGGCCCTCCTGCCCACACTTGTAACATACAAACTTACACTTCAGACACTCACCGGAGTGATTCTTCCCATAGTTCCCACCCTGAACTACCTGCTTCTTCACACTTTCCTATTTCACCTGAAAATTTCCAAAATAATTCTCTTTTCTCTTTTCACTCTTATTCTCACTATTAGTTTCCACCTTCACAGCTCCTACGGCCTTGCCTTTTCCATGAGTGCTGCAAAAGAATTGATCTGCAATACCGCCACCTTATTGTAGAGCCAGGGTTTTAAGCCCAGTTCAACCTCCTTGCCTTCTTAGCCTCCGTATCCACCTGGTGTGGAGTGAACCTAGCCAATTCATTGAATTTTATGGCATATTTCGCAACAGTCATGTTATCCTGCTTTAACTCCAGAAATTTCACCTCCATCCTAGCCTGTATACTAGCCGAGAGATAGTTTTCAAAAATCAAAGTCTTAAACCTAGCCCAAGTTATCACGCCTTCTGCTGCCCTCGCTTGATTTGCCTCCCACCAAAAGTTTGCCTCCCCTTTCATCATATAGGTGGCAAAAGCGGTATTTTTCCCCTCATCTATCCTAGCAATTACGAACGCCTTTTCTATCTCGGTAACCCATGTCTGGGCTTCTATAGGGTCAGCTGTTCCCCTTAATTCTTGTGGTCCTACTGCCATGAAGTCTTTAAAATTTGCCAAGCGATTGTCTGGTCAGTTCCCTGCGGCTGGTATTCCCTGCTGCATAGCCTGAGCTACCATGTTTGTAAAGTTTTTTATCAAGTCTTGTTGTTGTCCCTCAACGTTGTTGACCCTCAACGTTGTTGACAGATTCTTCTTCCCTTTGATTTTGTGTTCGTCGTCTTGGCGGCATTATCTGATTAAATAAGATCATAAATTTATCTTACATTCTAAACCTTATTGTATAAGTTTAACATGCAAAACCAAGTTCTATACAAAACTTATTTCTTTAATCAAACATAGATTCATATTTATTTGACTAAGTCATAGTACTTTATATAACACTTACTGTTATCCCTTTGTGACCACAAAAGTCGGGATTTACAGCTATAACTTATACAAAAGTTTGGGAATATTACATTACACACACATACTTATTATGGAATATGCATAATCTAACAGTACTTATACTATTGGTTAACTATGCCTTTTTCTGGATCTTGGACAACCTTTCGCCTGATGACCTTCTATCTCACAAATAAAACATGCACATTTCTGAAAGTCGGGACAATGAGGAGATGTATGTCCCTCATGGCCGCAAATATAACATATCTTTTTCCCTTGGTTCTTATCAGGATTTCCTAAGTTACGATTTTTCATCTTTCTTTTCCTTTTCTTGCTCGGAGCTGCGCACGATTTGTTGCTTCTGGCTCCCATTTGATCAATTTAGATTTTAAGCTTATCTTGTTCTTCCATAGTTTCCATTAACGCCTTTCGCAATTGGTTATTTAGTAACTTTTCTATTTCCAACAGCTTTCCTAGAGAAGAAACCTTGTTCTTCAGATTCTGCACCTCCGTTGATGCTTGATCAGCTCCATCTTTAGTGTCTGAATCACTATTTATCAGTTCTATTGTTTCTGGATCTGGTACTACGTTTTCCAATACTTCCACCTTATCAAGGTTACTTGCACTGTGAGCCTTTATTTCAGCTATTGACTTTGATATTGGCTCCTTCTTCATGATCTGAGGGTATCCTAACTCTTTTCCACCTGACATCTACACACAATTTATCCTGATTAGCATATAGTATATACACACAGTAAACAATAGTTTTATAAAAGTTACCTTTTATTTTTTTTAACGAAGAATTTATTCAATTCATCTCCTTTTAAACTATATATGAGTTACTTATATTTTCAACGTTTCCCTCTGTTCTAAGGTTATAGCCTAAGGTCTTATCCCACCTAAGGTTTCTAACCCTAAAGCTCGGATACCAACCTGTGACACCCCCAAATTTATGTACTTGAAACCCGAACTCGGTGCTTCACGATACTATTTCTATGAGCAAAATAATACTAATCATAATAACAATAATATAAATATCAAACTTAATTTACGTATATCAAAGTCTAAATCCTAGGTATGCGACCTTTAAACATTCATTACATCATAGATAATAAGTATCCTTGTCTTAACAAACTTTAGCTATTACACAAAATTTTATAAAACTCATTCGAGCAGCTTTCCTTTCCCCTTATTCTTGCCTGAACCTTCTGGTTCATCATACTTAGTTGAAAATATTTAAATTTAAAGCAAGAATGAGCATTTGATTGCCCATCAAGTAATAACAACAATATATATTAGCTGAAAGAATTAAATGTTTTCTTTGAATGACACTTCTATAACGAATCAACAGTTGTGAAGTAAGCTGAACCAATAATAGCAACATATCACTTCTATATGAAATTTTGTTGAAAACTACGTACTGATTATACCTAGAGATCAGTCAACAGGCTATGAACATTGTTTTCTATTTTTAAAAAGGTATACAAAAATTCATCTGTAGACCGTCATAACTTACAAGCACGGGAGTGATTAGCCAGTTATGCCCTGTATTGATCAATACTACATGCAAGAACGATATTATCATTCATCTTATCCACCTTAGGTGCACAAAAATTTTCCCATGTTCGAGATGCTCATACTTAGTCAGAAATCCGAACCAAAACAATCTGGTTGGATACAATAAAGTTCTATCTTACTCAACAATATTTTTAAATTTATGTCTAGCCAAATCAAATAGCTTAGACGACTTTTAAGTCAACGTATACATACTCGAAATCAATAAGTATGTATCAACATATAATTAAATACAATGATTATCCAAGTGGAGACACTTGTATAACCATACTTAGAAACTAACGAACATAATAAATATCTGGATTATGCACTAATACTGTTTTGATAAACAATGATCGGATAATTTAAGAGCTTGCATGAATATGAATAATTAGATACATAATCAATAACAATAGGGTTAATAATCTGGCACAATAACATGATTCTGAAACTTTCTTACTCATGTCCATTGCATAAAATAAATGCAAAGTTAGGATACTTGCCTGAGCTGCTGCTTACAATAACGCAACTTAGTTTTATCTTTTATATAAAAACCTATCATTAATAAAATCATTCGTTCGATTAGAATAATATATCATATCGCATAGTACTGTTATTTGCAGTCAGTACATAACCTAATCGCATTGTCACATAGTTATATCAGTCATTGATTCACAAGCACATACGTATCTAGTCCAATTATCTAAGTCCGGATCAATTTCTGAAATATTTCGGTGTACCGACGGCTTTACTAGGTAATTAACGAGTCCAAAACTCCATTTAGTAATTCAATAACTGTACATATCAGTCATATTATTTTTAAACGACTTATAATAATTTTTAAATAATTATTATAATTTATCATGATTTTTCAAACATCGGAATCATTATTAAATAATTTAAATATTAACTAATTCTATTATCATTAATATTTAATTAATATGAAACTATTAATAAAACCATTTTCTAAAATATTAAAGTTATTTATAATAACTGAAAATATTTTTAAAACATTTTTATTATCCTTACATAATTTTTAAAACATTTAAAATCATTTTTAAATAATTACTATTAATATTTAAATATTAATGTATTACTCATCAACATATTAAAAGTTATTTATTATAACTTAAAATATTTTTAATTCATTTATATCATTTTTAAATGATTTTTAAATCAATAAAAATCATTTTTGATTTATTTATTCAATATAATTATTATATAAATCAAATATCATTAATATAAAATTATTAATAAAATTTACCTTTAAATATCAAAAGTTATATTTTATAACTTAAAATATTTTTAAATTATTTATTTTCATTTAAAATGACTTACATAATATTAAAATAATTTTTAATTAATTTATTTATTATAATTACCAAATAAATCTAATATCATTAATATTTAATAATTAATAAAACTTATCTTAAAATATTAAAAGTTATGCTTTATAACTTAAAATATTATTAAATACCTTATTATTATTTAAAATGACTTTTAGTATAATAAAATAATTTTTAATTAATTTATTTAATGCATTTAATAAATAACTTAAATATCAATATTATTCAAATAAATATTAATATTTATGAAAAATATGTTCAATTATTAAAAGTTAATTTATATAACTTAAAATAATTTTTAAAATAATTTTTTGTAATTTTCAAAAGTTATTTTCTATTTTTAAATGATTTTTAGAAATTAAGTTAATTAATTTTAATAAGTATGTCGCTAAAGCCCTTTGGCGACAGAAAGTGTCGCCTTAGGTGTTCTTGAGAAATCCAGAATCTTCATAGACAGTTTCAAGTGGGTAGGTTTGGCCATGGATTAATCACTGACCATGATGTTTCTGGGTATTGTGTTGGTTAGATCTTGTAGTGCTAATGCAAGACTACATGATCCAACAACAATCTTGGCCAAACAACATAACACTAAGGAGATCTAAGCTTGCAAAGTGGTTGTCAGAGCTGTTCATCAAGTTTCTGGGCTGCCTAGAATTTTCAGTCATGGTCGGTCAACGCTTTTGTTAACCTTATATCTATAAATTTGTTCATATGAAGTGTGTTCTAGACGTCGGGTTGTGTAGAGTATCTATTAGGGTACATGAATTAAGCACATATCAGGTTTAAAAATCATCAAGCTAAAAGATCTAGGCCTCAGAAAATCGTGTTAGAGGCTGTTCTTCATTTCTGGGTTTTCTAGAAATGAAGAACAGAACGAGGGTGCTACTTTGGATCCTTATATCTCGCGTTCTGAGTTTGCTCTATGTGATATATCTTTTCCAGGTTATAGCCAACATGTAATAATACAGATCTAGTATATAAAACACATATAATAACAACAGATTAAGCAGATCTATGCCGGTCAAACCATGTCAGAGGACATGTTCTTGAGTTTTCTGAAATTTCCAGAAACAGATTTCGTGAACGAGTAGGCTAGTTTGACCTTCCGCTGTGGTTAATATATTGATGATTTAAGGGATCTAAAAGCATGTATCTATAAAACACATAACAAGCTACAATTTAGTTACAATAACAGAATCAAAACAACAATACACTGGCAGATCTAGTCGTTTGAAAAGGTTGTCAGGCCCTTTCTGGGCACGATCTGGGTTTTCCAAATTTTAGAAAGTTATGGTCGGTCAACGACCTTTGACCATGATTATCTGACATTCTAAGCATGATCTGGTCCTGCTACAAGTTCTGGATTACAGACCTCGTAGCACACTACATGATCAAACCTTTAAACAACAAATTACATAAACAGGATGAGATCTAGATGGTTTGACATTCATTGTCAGACTTTAAAAACAAAATTTTCAAGTTTTTGTAAAACATCAAAATCTGAGCCTCTAGATGTTACGGATCTAACATCTTGCAACCCAGATCATCTATGTACACTATAAACAACATGTTTTAACATAAAATCATAACATTTAACATGGCAACCCAGATCGGATTCTATTTTGGGGTTTTGTACCTCTCTTTACAAAATCTTTATTCTTAGCTTCGGATCTGTTGTAAGTGATAGTGGGGCTTGTTTTGTGACTGATCTAACAAGGGAGTTTCAGAGGTTTTAGAGCGAGAGAGTCTTGGATGAGGGTTGAGAGCAAATGAGCATAAATGTGGCTTTTTCTCTCTCTTAATCTATATGTACAACATGTATGCCATGTATGTGGATGTGTAATGGCTGATAGCTGGTGTTCCTTAGCCCCTAGCTTAGACTAGGTTGATGACTTGCTAAGATTTGTCAAGATTTCCTAACAATAATTTCAAGAATGGGACAAAAAGGGTACTCTGGTCATTTGGTTAGCAATTTTAATGGTGTTCTTGTCCAAGGTACTTAAATCCAAGGTTTAATCACTTGATTTTAAACCTTAAGGTTTCTCAAATAATTTCTAAGGTTTGAAAAATTAAAATTTAAGTGTAATAAAATTTTAATTAGAACACACTAATTAAAATTAGGGTTTTTAATAGAAAATTAGGGTTTAAATAATTAGGGTTCCTTAATATCATTAGGGTTCCCAAATTAACAATTTTATTTACTAGAACAAAAATTAGGGTTTCTAATTTTAGCAATTAGGGTTCCTAATTAGCAAATTAGGGTTTCTAATTTTAATTAGAGTTTTCAAATATTAATTAGGGTTTTTCCTAATTAACAGAAATTCTATAATATGCTACATTATTCATATAACACCATTACTACTCAGTCTTGAACTCATAAGTGAGTTTAACAATTAGGGTTTAATAACTTGATAATAGGGTTTTAACATCATACACCATAATTGACCAATGATTATCAATACACACATACAGTATATATTTATAACGCTGAAAAATAATATTATATTAAATATAATATTATTGTTCTCATTCGTTGCTCAAAAATCTAAAATTAGGGTTTGGATTCTATATCTGATTTATCTTTCATATATAACATTATTAATTAAGTTAAAATACTTAACTTAATAATCTGAACTAAAATTCATATAATAAAATAGTAAATATAATAATTCCAATAATCATTTTATATATTATTTAAATAATATAAAAATCATATTTTCATAGAAAATAAATAATAAAGACATTTCTACTATAAAATTAATTTTTATAAGTATATACTTTATAATGATCAATAATTCTAAAATAAAATTATTTGAAATTATTTATGTAATAAAAAATTTTATTTATCACATAAATACATACACATTACTTGACACATATTCCCTTCTTTAAAATAAAAAAAAAATTATATGCAAAATTTCTAATTTATTTATATAGAAAATATCGGGTTATTACAGCTCTTCCAGGAACCACCAACTTTAACTTGTCCGGGACAGCCTTTGGAGTCACCATTCCCGTTGGACTTGGTTTTGCTACAAGACAATCTCTAGCTATATGACATTCATTTCCACAATTATAACACTCCTTGGATTGTTGTGGGCTGTTTGAACTGATGTGTCCCTCTTTCCCGTATTTATAACAAATGACCGGTGGTCGTTCTCCTCCCCTAGGAATAGTTGGTGCTGACGTCTTCACGTTATCATTATTGTACTGTCTCTTTTTGAAATCTCCTCCCGACTTGCTTTTTCTATTATCATGGCCACGATTACCACTAGAGTGGTTACCATATTTTTTCGTATTTTTCTCTCCCCGTTGGTTATCATTGCTCCGATGACTGTTGCACCGGTATGACCTTGGTTGTGGTCCCTCAGTTGAACATATTCATTATATCGCTCTAATAATTGAGTCATGTTCACAGCATCTGAATATAGAGAAATTTTTTAAGAGATAAGGTATTGACGAATTTCGGGTTTTAGACCTCTCAGAAACATCTGCGTCATACGTTCCTCATTCTCTACCAAATGAGGTGCAAACCTGGATAACTCCGCGAACTTAGCCTCATACTGGGACACAGTCATGTGATTTTGTTCCAGTCTAATAAACTCTACCTCCTTCATATGAAGAATACGTTAAGGAAAGTACTTGTCATTGAACAGTTTTTGAAACGTTTCCCAAGACTTGTTGAGTGCGACTGACTAGGTACGCTTCACAGATTCTCACTAGTAATCCGCCTCACCACGGAACATAAAGGTGGCGAATGGAACCTTCTGTTCCTTCGTTCATCCCAAGACATCAAATATCTTGGTAATTTACTTAACCCATGTTTTCGCCTTGATCGGATCCGGTGTAAGACCCCAAATTCTATGAATAAAGATTTAATTATCTCGAAATATTATTTTTAATATTATGGTGTGGATTTGATATAATGTTATAGTTATAGGTAATATTTATAAATTTTGCAAAGTATGCAAGTTGTTATAAAATATTCGTTTGGTCGGGGAATATTCTTTTTGTCGGGGAATATCCGTACGACGGCACAATCATTGGTGGATCCCACAATGGAAGTATTGTCATAGTAAAAAAATGACAGAATTATCTTTTTATAAAAATAACAGCGAGTGTTACCGTTAAAACTGTTGAACTTCCCGGTAGTAAAAGTACAGTAATACGCGTGGTTGCATAGTAGCACACGGTATTGATTATTGATGCTTACGTGAGAAGTCACTCATTTATACTCAATTATTGCTACAGTAATTGCTGTATCATATCTCTCATATTATTGATTCAATTAATATCAAAGTATCATCTGCATAATATGTTATATTATTAAATCAATAATTGAGACGACAAAGTTATTCATATTATTATTTACAATATTGATAATGTCTAAAAGTTCTGTCAAGGAGAGGTTAGATAATCTAATTGTGCGTCAATAGGGAGAAATCCTTATCGGAAAGCCCCCTCTTTCCTGAGAATGATCTGGTTGTTAAATATTATGAATTATAATATTAATGATGAATAAGTTCGTGTTGATTAAAGATGAAATTGATAGTTCAATTGTGTTGAAATTATTAGTGTTAGTGAAAATCAACATTTATTTCGATAATAATTAATGTCTGGAGGTTATATTTACCAATAGGATAATTCTCGGATAAATGAGCAATTAATTACTATTAATTCACATGCTTATAACAATGTGTTCACATGTGTGTACTATTGATTCACATGATTTACTATTAGGGGAGTGGTGCAAGTTTGATAATACTTGCAGGACTAAATTAAAAATGAAAAAAAAGAGAGAGGTATTATACTGTAATATTTTGAGCATCAAAATGTGCAATTATTGAAACTATATTTTCTTATAAATAGAAGCTCATTCTTCCTTCATTTCTCACCAATTTACTAAAGCTTTAGAGCAATTATTATAAAGAGAAATTATAGAGAGAAAGAAGAAGAGAAGTCTGCAACCTCTCTATTCCAGTATTCAGTTTTATTCTAAGGTAATGGGTATTTTTTTTTCGTATTCATGAAGAGAGCTTCTGTTATTCCATTCTTTATTATTATGTTGGAATAACCTGTCTATGCGAAGTACCACATATATGGTGAAATTCTTATGTTATTCCATTCTTTATTATTATGTTAGAATAACCTGTCTATGCGAAGTACCGCATACATGGTCAAATTCTTCTGTTATTCTATTCTTTATTATTCTGTTGGAATATCATGTCTGTGCGGATTACGCATGACCTGGTGCCATTCTTTATTATTCTGTTGGAATACCCTGTCTGTGCGTATTACGCATGACCTGGTTCCATTATTTATTATTTTGTTGGAATAACTTATCTGTGCAGTCTATCGCATTCCTGGTGAATTCTTCTATTATTCCATTCTTTATTATTCTGTTGGAATAACCTGTCTATGTGGATTACCGCATGCATGGTAAATGACCTTTCGTATTCATTCATTATTAAATTATGGAAATGATATGTCTACGTGGATTACCGCATGGCGGATAAAAATCCATTTGCAGTTTCGTATATTCTATTATACTCGCATGAGATATCATTTCTTTTGTACTCGGCATGGAATATCATTTTCGTTAATTTTTTTTTACGGAATACTATTCACGGGTTACTATTCACCCAATTACTATTCACTCTAGTATCATTCACTCGGGTATTCGGGATACTTTTTGTGTCGGGATACTATTCCCGAAGTACTATTCACGGGGTACTATTCACCAGAAAAATATATTTCTTTTCTGTCCAAATTATTTTTGGTACATGAATATTATTCTTGAATTAATTTTACTCTACAAAGAAGTATCATATTGACAATTTGGACGTTATTGATTTCTGGATAAATTAAAATTATAAATCTTTAAAATTTATCCTTGAACTTGTTTTATTTAATTATTATGTCATTGTCATCATCCTCATGCTTACATTGTGATGAAAGTCATCTTTGGCTTACGTGCAGAGATGGACTTGGTATGATTATGACCAGGAATTATTCGGTATAATAATGACCGTAATGTGACGAATAATGTGGTGAAAGTCCTCATTAGCCTGTAGTTCATTGATGGACGGTTGTTGGTATGATTATGACCATGAATTATTCGGTATAATCATGACTATTGATGATTACATGAATATCCTTGGCCGTGGTACATGGACAATTTGATTTTATTTATTAAGCTGAGTCTCAGCGATAAAGTTGATGAAAATTTTTTTAAATCATAGAAGATAGTAGATTTTATTATAAGACCCCAACTTATTAATGAATAAAATTAAATTTTCTCTAATTATTATTGTGAATAATAAGGTGTTAATTTGATATAATATTTTTGTTATGGGTAATATGTGCAAATTTTGTAAAATAAACAAGTGATTATAAAATATTCATTGTTGTCGGGAAATATTCGTTTGGACGTGGAATATTCTTTCTGTCGGAGAATATTCGTATGACGGCGCAACTATTTGTGGGCCCCGTAACGGAAAATGGTCGGATGAAGATAACGACAAAATTGAATTTTTATAAATAACAGCGTAGTTGTTACCGTTAACACTGTTGGAATACCCGGTGGTGTTTTATTGAAGGAATTAATGTTAAGGTATTTTATCAGTATTTCTGTTAGAATGGAGGTATTAAAAATCAAATCAGTATTTTTCAGATATATTACGTGAGTTATAATTTTTAATCCGACCGTTAGATCGTTGTGATTTTTGGATATGTTATACATATATAAGTTGAGTATATGCCCACAAATTTTGAACCGTTAAAAATGAACGTATGATTTGTTATGAATTTTAAGAGGTGACTGATTCGAAAATTAGGTTTATAAATGATTTTGGTGGAAAATTCTAGAATTAAGTGGGCCCCACTTGTGGTTGGTGAAGAAATGTGTTGAATTTTATTTCAAATGTGGTGGGTGGCAATAGTAGCAGGTAAAACCATCAGGTAGCAGGTTAAGTCTGCTTCAGCGTGCTAACATTTTTTTATAAATAGAGGGCTAAGTTAGAATTGAAAATCACACCAGAATTCATAAGTTTTCTCTCTTTCTCTCTCTATATTATTGAGCGTATTTTTGGTGAGTATTTAGATACTTTGAGAGTTGCTATTCAGTGCAAGTTTCTGTCAGTATTATATCCGAAATTCAGTCAGATGTACGATTATTCTGAGGTAAGGGATGTTATTTTCTTCGTAAATGATATTATTTCTTTCAATATCATGCCGAAATATTGGTTTGAAATTTTTATCAAATTTGGAACTTTTTGTGTCGGGGTTACAATTCACGTATACGACACTATTCACGAATACGACACTATTCACTGAAAAATAAAATTTTCTTCTTTTTATCCAATATGGCTATTATGGTTACTATCTTTGATTGTTTCCATGTTTTGATCATTATTTTTGAATTCTGCTTCGAAATTGGTTATTTCGGAGTATTATTAAACTTGGATAAACTGTAATACGAATCCCTAATATTTGTTCTTTTATCTCACTGAATTCGTTTTCTTTAAGATATTTTTCATCATCCTTAGTCCTAAATAATGAGATTACTGAATATCTTTGGCCTATAGTACAAAGATGAATGATTACCTGATGAATATCTTTGGCCCGTAGTGCAAAGATGAACAGGTGTTGAGATGAACATGACCAACTGAGTATTATTCTTGAATTTTACTCCACAAAGTAGTATCATATTGACAATTTGGACATTATTGATTTCTGGATAAATTAAATTGTAAATCTTTAAAATTTATCTTTGAACTTGTTTAATTGAATTATTATATCATTGTCATTATCCTCATGTTTATATTCTGTTGAAAGTCATCTGTGGCCTGTAGTGCATAGATGGACTTGGTATGATTATGGCCAGGGATTATTCGGTATAATCATGACCGTAATGTTACAAATGATGTGGTAAAAGTCCTCATTGGCCTGTAGTGCATTGATGGACAATTTTTGGTATGATTATAGCCATGGATTCTCTTCGACCAAGGGTGCAAAGATGAAATATTTTATGACATGATCATGACCGTTGATGAAAACACGATTATCTTTGGCCCGTAGTGCAGGGATGATTCGATGATGTGGATTATTTATTAAGCTGAATCTCAGCTATAAAATTGATGATAAATCTATTAAATCATAGAAGATAGTAGGTTTTATGCTCTACTTGACTCTTCTAATGGATTACTTTTTCCGCTGCAGTTGTTGATCTAAAACTTGTTGTCTATTATATTTTATCAGATTTTTTCCTGTTGAAGACTAATGATAATTTGTTGTACATTATCTTAGTCATAATATTTCTTACTGGGCAAGTTGAGCTCACCCTTTCTTTCACTGTTCTCTTCAGGAAATGAGAATATAGCTGGGACTAGTCGGGGAATGGATTGACGGTCCAGATGGTTGCATTAGTAGTCCTCAATATTCTGTGAAATAGTGTGATAATTGTAATGAGGACTCCTTTTGAGTTTGTATACTCTCTAGTAGACAATATTTGTATTCAAACTCACAGTATATGTAAGACCCCAACTTTTATAAATAAAGATGAATTTTCTATAAATATCATTTTTGAATATTATGGAGTTAATTTGATATAATGTTATAGTTGTGGGTAATATTTATAAATTTTGCAAAGTACGCAAGTTGTTATATAATATTCGATTGGTCGGGGAATATTCGTTTTAACAGGGAATATTCGTACAACAGCACAATCATTGGTGGACCCCACAACGGAATTATTGTCGGATTGAGAAAACGACAAAAATATTTTATTAAATATAACGGCGGAAGTTTTACCATTGATACTGTTGAACTACTCGGTAGTAAAAGTACAGTAATACGTGTGGTTGCATAGTAGCACACGGTATTGATTATTAATGCTTATGTGAGAAGTCACTCAGTTTGATTCAATTATTGTCAGTTAATAATATGAATTATTTAGCGATAATGATGTTTTGTTTTATTCGTATTATTAATGTAATAAAACAGAAACATCTTTTTATATAAAACATAATACTTTATTAAAGTTATTCTATTAATAGAATATATTATATTTTATTTAAAAGATTTTTCTTTAAATATGGACCGTCAGATTAAATTAATCAATCTTGACCGTTCATGGATTAGTTACTATGCATTCTATTTTTCTATAAATAGTAGCTCATTCCTTCATTATTTCTTACGAATTCACTGAACTCTAGAGAGAGAAACTATAGAGAGAGAAAAAAAAAAGTATTCTGCTACTTAACTACTTCCTTATTTCAGTTCTTCTTTAAAACGGTAAGGGGTGTTATTCTTTCTTATTCATGAAGAGAACTGTTGTTATTCCATTTCTTATTATTCTGTTGGAATAACCTGTATACGCGGTCTACCCTATACTTGGTGACATTCTTTTATTATTCTGTTGGAACATCCTGTCTGTGTGTTTTACACCGAACCTGGTTCCGTCTTTATTATTATTCTGTTGGAACATCATGTCTGTATGTTTTACACCAGACCTGGTTCCGTCTTAATTATTATTATATTGGAACATCCTGTCTGCGTGTTTTACACCAGACCTGGTTCCGTCTTTATTATTATTTTGTTAGAACATCCTGTCTGTGTGTTTTACACCGGACCTGGTTCCGTCTTTATTATTATTCTATTGGAATATCCTGTCTGTGCGTTTTACGCCGGACCTGGTTCCATTATTTATTATTCTGTTGGAATAACTTGTCTGTGCGGTCTATCGCATGCATGGTGATTTCTTTTGTTATTCCATTCTTTATTATACTCAGTTGGTTAAGTTTTGACTTCTATACTCCATGAAATTTGTGGAATATCCTTGATAATTGCGTTTCATCCAGTATCTTTTCATGAAAATATTCTTCTAAGCATTCTTGAATTTTACTCCACAAAGCAGTATCATGTTGACAATTTGGACGTTGTTAATTCTTGGATAAATTAATTCTTGAACTTGTTTTATTGGATTCTTATATCATTGTCATCATCCTCAAGTTTATAAAATGTTGAAAGTCATTTGTGGCCTATAGTGCATAGATGGACTTGGTATTATTATGACCAGGGATTATTCGGTATAATCATGACCGTAATGTTACAAATGATGTGGTAAAAGTTCTCATTAGCCCGTAGTGCATTGATGGACAGTTGTTGGCATGATCATGACCATTAATGAATACACGAATATCCTTAGCCGTAGTGCAGGGGTGATTCGATGATGTGGATTATTTTATTAAGCCGAGTCCCAGCGATAACAGTGTTGAAAAACCTTTTAAATCATAGAAGATAGTAGATTTTATTTTCTACTTGACTCTTTTAATGGATTGCTTGTTCCGATGCAGTTAAACTTGGTGTTCGTTATATTTTATCAGTTTAACACTGTTGAAGGCTAATGATAATTTATTCTGCCTTATCTTAGTCATAATATTTCTTACTAGGCTAGTTGAGCTCACCCTTTCTTTCACTGTTCTCTTCAGGAAATGAGAATATAGCTAGGACGAGTCGGGGAACGGAGTGATGGACCAGATGATAGTATTAGTAGTCCTCACTATTCTGTTAAATAGTGTGACAATAATTGTAATGAGGACTCCTTTTGAGTTTGTATAGTCTCTAGTAGACAATAATTGTTTTCAAACTCACAGTTATGTTTTGTCGTATTGTACACGACAGTTGTATTAGTAAGTTGTATTTGTATTCTGTACCATGTATCTGACGACCCAAGATGGGTGATGTATACCTAATTTTGGGGGCATCACAGTTGGTATCAGAGCTTAGGGATATGATCCCTGGCTAAGATGTGAGAATAGAACTAGGAGGGGAGAGACGGGGAATTCCTTCGCTAGTATGACCTACCTAAGTTTATTTGCATGGTATTTAATTGGTCGGTCAGAATATAAGGATAATATATGACATATCAATTAACTTTTGTTTTGTGGCAGTATCTGAAAATGGCATCCGAGAATGTTGAGAATAGCAATGGAGCACAGGCGACTGTTGATTCACCACATATCAATAATCGGGATAATGAGCATCAGGAAGGCGACAATCCTCATGCAAACAACAATACTGACCAAATGATGAATGATGAAATGTTCAGAAGCTTTATGCAGTTCATGCAACAGCAGGCGAGAGCAGTTCCTGTTCAAAATGTAGGTTGAAACACTGAAAACTCTCGGATGGTCACCGCTAAACAGTTCAAGGAGCTGGGACCACAGAAGTTTAAGGGAGAGCCAAAACCACTTATAGCGGAAACATGGATAAAGCAGATCACCAAGATATTTGATGTCTTGGGATGCTCCGATGAGAAAAAGGTTCCCTTTGCCGCCTTTATGTTGCGAGGAGAGGCAGATTACTGGTGGGAATCGATTAAGCGTACTCAACCTGCCACACTGAAGATGTCTTGGGAGAAGTTCCAAGAGTTGTTCAATGACAAATACTTTCCCGAAAGTGTTCGACACATGAAGGAGGTGGAGTTCATTAAATTGGAGCATAATAATATGACCGTGTCGCAGTATGAGGCTAAATTTGCTGAGTTGTCCTGGTTTGCGTCCCACTTGGTGGATAATGAAGAGCTAATGACGCGAATGTTTTTGCGAGGTTTGAAACCTGAGATACGTCAACATCTTATTTCTCATAAACTGTGTTTGTATTCAGATGTTGTGAATAGGGCTCAGTTAGTGGAGCGCGATAACGAGTCAACGCAACCAAAAGAGAGCAGTCGGCAAAATGATAATACCAGTGAGAGCAGTCATCGAAGCGGTGACAACAAGCGTGGTGGGAATCAACAGGCCATAAATGGTAACCACTTCGGTGGTAATCAGAGCCAAAATAATAAGAATGGTCATTTCAAGAAGAGGAGATTTAACAACGATGGAAAGACGTCAGCACCAGCACCCGTTGTTAAGAAAGGAGAACGACCACCTATCATATGTTTCAAATACGGAGGGGAGGGGCACATCAGTCCAAACTGCGTGATGCCGTCTAAAGCATGTTATAGTTGTGGAAGAGAAGGTCATTTAGCTCGATTTTGTCGTTTACCAAAAACAAGTTCAGCCAGGACGGAGGCACCAAAGGCCGTTCCAGAAAAGTTAAAACCGGTAGTGCAAGGGAGAGCGTTTGTTGTGACCTCCCAGAAAGCAAGGAACCCGAATGAGGTCATCACATGTAAGCTAATCATAAACTCTAACGAAGTCTATACTTTATTTGATACCGGTTCTACCCATTCTTTTATTTCTCCTACTTGCGCTCATCGATTAAATTTGACTCTGGAGAAATTAGTCTTTTGACTTATCTGTTGAAACTCCATTGGGAGAAACCTTCATTACATTCACAGTTTATAAGTCTTGTTTGGTTCAAGTTGGTACCCACACATTACCTGCCGATCTGATTTCATTAAAAATACTTGCATTTGATGTGACTCTAGGGATTGATTGGTTAACTACTCATCATGCAAAAATTAATTATTTTCGTAAGGTTGTTAGCTTTCATATTCCTAATCGACCTATTATACGAATTCAAACAACCAAACCATTGAAATTAATCGTTGTCATCTCAAGCCATAAAGCTATTCGTTTATTGAAAAACGGATGTCAAGCTTTCTTAGCTCATGTCACGGATCTAAACAAAAATACGTCAGTTTTGAATTATATTTCTATTGTTAATAAATTCCCTGACGTATTCCCTGAAGAACTTCCTGGCCTACCCCTAGAGCGTGAAATTGAATTTTGTATCGACCTTGAACCCGGTACAAAACCCATTTCCAAAGCCCCATATTGAATGGCTCCTATTGAACTTCAGGAGTTAAAGATCCAACTGCAGGAATTGTTAGACATTGGCTTTATTCGTCCTAGTACTTCTCCTTGGGGTGCTCCTGTTCTATTCGTGAAGAAGAAAGATGGAAGTATGCGACTTTGTATTGATTATCGGGAGTTGAATCATGTCACCGTCAAAAACAGGTACCCATTGCCACGTATTGATGACCTGTTTGACCAGCTGCAAGGAGCACAATTCTTTTCAAAGATCGATCTTCATTCCGGATATCATTAGCTGAAGGTTAGAACTGAGGATATTCCAAAGACGGCTTTCAGAACTCGATACGGGGATTATAAATTCCTAGTCATGTCCTTTGGGTTGACTAATGCTCCTGCTGCCTTCATAGATATGATGAACCGGGTATTCAAGGAATATTTGGATCACTTTTTGGTCGTCTTTATTGATGACATCCTTATTTATTCCAAAAGTCGTGAAGATCATGAGCAACACTTGAGGCTGGTACTCCAAAAGCTTCGTGAATACAAGCTTTATGCCAAGTTAAAGAAATGCGAGTTCTGGCTGGATGAGGTAGCATTCCTTGGGCACGTAGTATCAAGTCATGGAATATCTCTTGACCCGACAAAGATTGAAGCTATTCAAAGCTGGGAGCAACCTAAATCAGTAACCGAAGTATGTAGCTTTCTCGGTTTAGCTGGTTATTATCGGAGATTCGTGGAAGAATTTTCTCGAATCGCTACTCCACTAACTCAGCTGACTTAGAAAGATACAAAGTTCGGTTGGAGCGAAGAATGTGATAAGAGTTTTCAAGAACTCAAGAGGAGACTCATTTCAGCACCTGTTCTAACAATGCCATCTGGCTCGGAGGGATTTGTCATCTACAGTGACGCTTCGAGCAAAGGGTTGGGATGCGTTCTCATGCAACATGGAAAAGTCATAGCCTATGCATCAAGACAACTCAAGGAATATGAGAGGAATTATCCTACTCATGATCTAGAGTGGGCAGCTGTTGTCTTTGCACTTAAAATTTGGAGGCATTACTTGTATGGGGAGAAGGTGGAGATCTTTACGGATCATAAAAGCCTCAAATATTTTTTCACTCAAAAGGAACTCAACATGCGACAACGACGTTAGCTTGAACTGTTGAAAGATTATAATCATACCATTCAATACCATCCTGGAAAAGCGAACGTGGTAGCTGACGCATTGAGTAGAAGATCATATGCAAGTACGAGTGCAATATTGTCAACACAAATGCCCATTTTGTGTGACTTGCAAAGGATGGAGATAGAGTTAAAGACTCCAGGGACCCATGTGCTGATGGCGAATATACGAGTAGAACCGACTTTAATCGATAAAGTTAAAGCTGCTCAAGCTACAGACCTGGAGCTGATACGTATGAGGAAGAAAGTGCAAGAAGGTGCTATGTCGGAAGCAAGAATCGATGAAGAAGGAATACTTCGAGTCAACTCCAGACTTTGTGTTCCTAATGACCCTGATTTAAAGTATAAAATCATGATGGAGGCGCACAACATACCATTTGCAATCTATCCTGGGAGTACCAAAATGTATCATGATCTTCGTCATACATTTTGGTGGAGCAATATGAAGCGAAAGATAGCGCTGTTTATCTCAAGGTGTCTAACTTGTCAACTAGTCAAGGCGGAGCATCAAGTACCAAAAGGTCCATTGGAACCACTTGAAATTCCAAAATGGAAGTGAGAGCACATTACCATGGATTTCGTTACCGGTCTTCCTAAGGTTTCTCAAGGTATTGATGCGATTTGGGTCATTGTTGATAGATTGACCAAGTCTGCTCATTTTTTACCGATACGAGAAACTTATACACTTGAACGTCTTGCTCGTATGTACATAAACGAGATTGTAAGACTGCATGGTATGCCAGTATCCATAGTTTCTGACCGAGACCCAAGATTCACTTCACGATTTTGGGTTAGCTTACAAAAAGCTATGGGCACGGATTTACGATTTAGTTTGGCATATCATCCTCAGACGGACGGACAATCAGAGAGGACTATTTAAACTCTGGAAGATTTATTAAGGCTCTGTCTATTATCTTCTCCATGTTAAAAATCCATCAACAATGTTTTATCCCTGTAACATCAATCAACAGTTCCTTTCCACAATCATATGAATAACTCATAATCATAATTGTGATTCTAAATTTTTCTTCGCACCCAGGACGAAGAATATTTTCATCACCTGTCTTTACCTGAAACATCAAAGATCATGGTTATACCAAATCACAGTTCCTGTTTATAATCATACTAACAAATCCATCTTTGCACTACGGGCCAAAGATATTCATCAACAAACCATCTTTGCACTACGGGCCAAAGATATTCAACAACAGTTCATCTTTGCACTACAGGCCAAAGATATTCATCAACAGGCCATCTTTGCACTACATGCCAAAGATATTCATCAACAATTCATATTTGCACTACAGGCCAAATATATTCATATCTCAAAGAAATATATAATCATTTCAGAATTTATATAAACAATAATTATAACCATGTTGATCAATTCACCTTTGCACTTAAGCTTAAGATATTCAATTATAAATTCAATGGTCATGATCATACCAGTCACAATTCAACTTTGCACTACAGGCCAAAGAGAACCCTAGTCATGATCATACCAATAATCTACCCATCTTTACACTCCAGTGAAAGAGAATTTCAACATCAGGGTTATAAAAATGTTATATATGATGATAAAAATAATATGATCAACATATAGTTTTAATCTCAAGAGTAATATTCGTAACTCATGAATAGTAAATCGTGAATAGTAACTCATGAATAGTAACCCCGACACAAAAGATAGAAATTCCACATTAAAATCCATACCAATATTTCGGTATAATGATATTGAAAGAATAACATTACTTAAATTTATAAACAATTTATTTTAATTGTTTACACTTTACTAATTAATGCATTTAATCATCATAAAATGCCAACTCTTACAATTTCATCATCAATAACCAAAACCCTCATCAAAAATCTGCATATACCTCATATAGGATTCTCAAGCCATAAAATCCTATTTTCCAATTTTCTTTCTTCACAAAACATATTTAATTTATTTACTCATAACTAGACCATTTTTATGAAAAATACCAAATCAGTTCCAAAAATATTTCTTTTCTGGGATTTAGCATAATATAGTCCCATAGTGAACATATATTTTTCTCAGAATTTTTAAAACTCATTTACTATTTTTCATATGGCCAAAACCACCGAATATTTAGACATTTATCAAAAATTATACTTTTATCCAAAAATTCTGAAATTTACAGAGTATACTTCTATCATACACATGAACTCCCAATAAAAATTTCATCAATTTTGGAGTTAACCACAAGGAATTATAAGCGGTTACTTTTAAAATAGTCTTTTCTCATAAAATTCATAACTCTCAATCTATACATTCAAAAATCACCATTTTTGGACACAATCAAGAAAACTCATCAAAATATCATTTTAAATTTTTCCAGAATTTTTGAAGATCAGAAAAATTACAAAACTGAAAATCATAACAACCCTCAAAATCCATTACTATCCCTTACTATCCCTTACTATCCCTTACCTCAAAAGAGCAGTACTTCTGACTGGATAACGGATATGATGCTGAAGAAAACTTGCACTGATGAATAGCAACTCACCAAGTATCTAAAAACTCACAAAATATTCTTCATAATATAGAGAGAGAAAGAGAGAAAGCTTATGTTTCTGGTGTGATTTTCAATTCTAACTTAGCCCTCTATTTATAGGAAAATTTTGGTAGGTTTGACCTGCAACCTGATGGCTTTACCTTCTACTATTCCCACCCACCACATTTGAAATATAATTCAGCACATTTCTTCACCAACCACAAGTGGGGCCCACCAATTCTAGAATTTTCCACCAAAATGATAAACTCCGAAAATTTAACAATTTCTGAGCTAGTCATCTCGTAAAATTCATAATAAATCATACGTTCATTTTTAACGGTTCAAAATTTGTGGACATATACTCAACTTATATATGTATAACATATCCAAAAATTACCACGATCCAACGGTCGGATTAAAAATTATAACTCCCGCAAAATATCTCAAAAATCCTGATTTTTAATACCTCCATTACGACAAAAATACGGATAAAAATCACAACATTAACTCCTTCATTTTTTAACCACAAAAATATATCCCTCATTTATATCCACATAAAATAAATATTTCCTTATCATATGAATCAATAATTAATTATTCACAAATAATATTATAGAATCACATTTATGACAACCAGGCCGTTCCCAGGAAAGAGGGGGCTTTCCAATAAGGATTTCTCCTTACTGGCGCGCAATTAGATGACCAAACCTCTCCTTAGACAGAACTTTCTAGACATTGCCAATAATGCTATCTAATAATACTATTCAAATAATATGAATTATTGATCTGATAATGGGAAATACTGTGCAGCAACAATTATTGAACAACAATAATACAAAATTTCAACGTAGCAATTATTGAATCAATAAAATAAAATATTGAACAGTAATTACTGTAACAATTATTGAGTAGTGCCTTCTTACGTAAGAATCAATAATTTCAAAAATACTATGCAATACCGTGTGCTACTGTGCAATAACGCGTATTACTGTATTTTAACCACCGGGTATTCCAACAGTGTTAACGGTAATAACTACGCCGTTATTTGTAAAAACTCAAATTTGTCGTTTTCTTCACCCGACAGTTATTCTGTTATGGGGCCCACAAATGGCTGCGCCGTCGTACGAATATTCCCCGACAGAAAGAATATTCTACGACCAAACGAATATTCCCCGACAACAATGATTATTTTATAACCACTTGCTTATTTTTTTAAAAAAAATCATATTTCACTCATAACTTTAAACTTTTATCAATTTAACCATTTACTGAATAGTAATTATAAGAAAAATTGAATACTTTTATTTCATAAAATTCGGGGTCTTACAATCTCCCCTCCTTATGAAATTTCGTCCTCGAAATTTACGTACCTGGTGTTTCAAAGAGTTGAGAATACCTTGCTTCTATTTTAGATTCCATCTTTCCTGTCATCATAATTTCTCCATTGCTCATCTCCTGTATTTCAAATATCATTCTAGAATACAGCTTCAAAACAAGGGTTAATTTAACAAATTAACATATCACATAATATCCTGATATTATGACTGACCAACAAATAAGCTTAGGTAGGACACACTAGCGAAGGATTTACTCATCTCTCCCCTCCTAGTTGTATTCCCCGATCTCCGCCAGAGATCATATCTCTAAGCTCTGATACCACCTGTGACGCCCCCAAAATAGGTCCATTCCACCCAACCCATTCTGAGTCGTCAAATACATGGTACAGAAAACAACTACAACTTTATTACAACAATTATCGTGCAAAATACAACAACACATATGCTGTGAGTTTGGATACAAATATATACCAAATGTGACTCATGTTCCAACCGTGGACATCACCTCACAATAACACCTTACATAAAGGTATAGTCAAAAACTGTTTTAGAAATTAGAATCTTTGGGAAGTACTCAAGGAAACCTTCGTACATGGGAGGCCACGCATCTAGGTTATGATAGATATCATATTGCCACAGAATTATCCTTGGTTGACCCAATAGACCCCAAAGAAAAACGAGAAGATTACTATCATATTCTTCCCAATGGTGAGTCTTCTCTTGACTTATCATTATCTCCATTGTCTCTAATTGAGAATTATACTTCAAACAAACACCAAGATTATATAGGTAGTGCCCATAGATATACTCAGCAAGTGGATGAGTACAACCCTGTCTTATGATGACACGAGGTTGTATGTCATTAGACATCTTGTATGATAGTGACAAAACACCCTTCCAACGTTGGGTTCGCCTCACCCTATTTTCTTCACCAAATATAACTACTAAATAATGACCACCGTTCTATTCCCTTGTTACCCCCGCTCGACCCAGCTACACTCTTATTACCTGAAAGGAATTGTGAAGCAAAAGGGTGAGCACAACTAGCTCAGTAAAGAATATCATGACTAAAGATAATTCAATTATCAATAGCCTTCATCAATAATAAATCAGAGATTTAGAACATATGGTAAATGATAAAAATTTCAACCATAGTTGCAGCGGAACGAGCAATCCATTAGAAGAGTCAAATAGACTATAAAGTCTATTATCTTCTCCATGTTAAAAATCCATCAACAATGTTTTATCCCTGTAACATCAATCAACAGTTCCTTTCCACAATCATATGAATAACTCATAATCATAATTGTGATTCTAAATTTTTCTTCGCACCCAGGACGAAGAATATTTTCATCACCTGTCTTTACCTGAAACATCAAAGATCATGGTTATACCAAATCACAGTTCCTGTTTATAATCATACTAACAAATCCATCTTTGCACTACGGGCCAAAGATATTCATCAACAAACCATCTTTGCACTACGGGCCAAAGATATTCAACAACAGTTCATCTTTGCACTACAGGCCAAAGATATTCATCAACAGGCCATCTTTGCACTACATGCCAAAGATATTCATCAACAATTCATATTTGCACTACAGGCCAAATATATTCATATCTCAAAGAAATATATAATCATTTCAGAATTTATATAAACAATAATTATAACCATGTTGATCAATTCACCTTTGCACTTAAGCTTAAGATATTCAATTATAAATTCAATGGTCATGATCATACCAGTCACAATTCAACTTTGCACTACAGGCCAAAGAGAACCCTAGTCATGATCATACCAATAATCTACCCATCTTTACACTCCAGTGAAAGAGAATTTCAACATCAGGGTTATAAAAATGTTATATATGATGATAAAAATAATATGATCAACATATAGTTTTAATCTCAAGAGTAATATTCGTAACTCATGAATAGTAAATCGTGAATAGTAACTCATGAATAGTAACCCCGACACAAAAGATAGAAATTCCACATTAAAATCCATACCAATATTTCGGTATAATGATATTGAAAGAATAACATTACTTAAATTTATAAACAATTTATTTTAATTGTTTACACTTTACTAATTAATGCATTTAATCATCATAAAATGCCAACTCTTACAATTTCATCATCAATAACCAAAACCCTCATCAAAAATCTGCATATACCTCATATAGGATTCTCAAGCCATAAAATCCTATTTTCCAATTTTCTTTCTTCACAAAACATATTTAATTTATTTACTCATAACTAGACCATTTTTATGAAAAATACCAAATCAGTTCCAAAAATATTTCTTTTCTGGGATTTAGCATAATATAGTCCCATAGTGAACATATATTTTTCTCAGAATTTTTAAAACTCATTTACTATTTTTCATATGGCCAAAACCACCGAATATTTAGACATTTATCAAAAATTATACTTTTGTCCAAAAATTCTGAAATTTACAGAGTATACTTCTATCATACACATGTACTCCCAATAAAAATTTCATCAATTTTGGAGTTAACCACAAGGAATTATAAGTAGTTACTTTTAAAATAGTCTTTTCTCATAAAATTCATAACTCTCAATCTATACATCCAAAAATGGTGATTTTTGGACACAATCAAGAAAACTCATCAAAATATCATTTTGAATTTTTCCAGAATTTTTGAAGATCAGAAAAATTACAAAACTGAAAATCATAACAACCCTTAAAATCCCATACTATCCCTTACTATCCCTTACCTCAAAAGAGCAGTACTTCTGACTGGATATCGGATATGATGCTGAAGAAAACTTGCACTGATGAATAGCAACTCACCAAGTATCTAAAAACTCACAAAATATGCTTCATAATATAGAGAGAGAAAGAGAGAAAGCTTATGTTTCTGGTGTGATTTTCAATTCTAACTTAGCCCTCTATTTATAGGAAAATTTTGGTAGGTTTGACCTGCAACCTGATGGCTTTACCTGCTACTATTCCCACCTACCACATTTGAAATATAATTCAGCATATTTCTTCACCAACCACAAGTGGGGCCCACCAATTCTAGAATTTTCCACCAAAATGATAAACTCCGAAAATTCAACAATTTCTGAGCTAGTCATCTCGTAAAATTCATAATAAATCATACGTTCATTTTTAACGGTTCAAAATTTGTGGACATATACTCAACTTATATATGTATAACATATCCAAAAATTACCACGATCCAACGGTCGGATTAAAAATTATAACCCCCGCAAAATATCTCAAAAACCCTGATTTTTAATACCTCAATTACGACAAAAATACGGATAAAAATCTCAACATTAACTCCTTCATTTTTTAACCACAAAAATATATCCCTCATTTATATCCACATAAAATAAATATTTCCTTATCAGATGAATCAATAATTAATTATTCACAAATAATATTACAGAATTACATTTATGACAACCATGCCGTTCCCAGGAAAGAGGGGGCTTTCCAATAAGGATTTCTCCTTACTGGCGCGCAATTAGATGACCAAACCTCTCCTTAGACAGAACTTTCTAGACATTGCCAATAATGCTATCTAATAATACTATTCAAATAATATGAATTATTGATCTGATAATGGGAAATACTGTGCAGCAACAATTATTGAACAACAATAATACAAAATTTCAACGTAGCAATTATTGAATCAATAAAATAAAATATTGAACAGTAATTACTGTAACAATTATTGAGTAGTGCCTTCTTACGTAAGAATCAATAATTTCAAAAATACTATGCAATACCGTGTGCTACTGTGCAATAACGCGTATTACTGTATTTTAACCACCGGGTATTCCAACAGTGTTAACGGTAACAACTACGTCGTTATTTGTAAAAACTCAAATTTATCGTTTTCTTCACCCGACAGTTATTCTGTTATGGGGCCCACAAATGGCTGCGCCGTCGTACGAATATTCCCCGGCAGAAAGAATATTCTACGACCAAACGAATATTCCCCGACAACAATGATTATTTTATAACCACTTGCTTATTTTGAAAAAAAAAATTATATTTCACTCATAACTTTAAACTTTTATCAATTTAACCATTTACTGAATAGTAATTATAAGAAAAATTGAATGCTTTTATTTCATAAAATTCGGGGTCTTACAGTTATAGTTGTGGGTAATATTTATAAATTTTGCAAAGTACGCAAGTTGTTATATATATAATATTCGATTGGTCGGGAAATATTCGTTTTAATAGGGAATATTCGTACAACGACACAATCATTGATGGACCCCACAACGGAATTATTGTCGGATTGAGAAAATGAAAAAAATATTTTATTAAAAATAACGGCAGAAGTTTTACCATTGATACTGTTGAACTATTCGGTAGTAATAGTACAGTAATACGTGTGGTTGCACAGTAGCACACGATATTGATTATTAATGCTTATGTGAGAAGTCACTCAGTTTGATTCAATTATTGTCAGTTAATAATATGAATTATTTAGCGATAATGAAGTTTTATTTTATTTGTATTATTAACGTAATAAAACAGAAACATCTTTTTATATAAAACAGAATACTTTATTAAAGTTATTCTATTAATAGAATATATTATATTTTATATAAAAGATTTTTCTTTAAATATGGACCGTCAGATTAAAGTAATTAATCTGGACCGTTCATTGATTAGTTACTATGCATTCCAATTTTTTATAATTAGCAGCTCATTCCTTCATTATTTTTTACGAATTCACTGAACTCTAAAGAGAGAAACTATAGAGAGAGAGAAGAAAAGTATTCTTCTACTTAACTACTTCCTTATTTCAGTTCTTCTTTAAAACGGTAAGGGGTGTTATTCTTTCTTATTCATGAGGAGAACTGTTGTTATTTCATTTTTTATTATTCTGTTGGAATAACCTGTATATGCGGTCTACCCTATACTTAGTGACATTTTTTTATTATTCTATTGGAACATCCTGTCTGTGTGTTTTACACCGGACCTGGTTCTGTCTTTATTATTATTCTGTTGGAACATCCTGTCTGTGTGTTTTACACCAGACCTGGTTTTGTCTTTATTATTATTCTGTTCGAACATCCTGTCCGTGTGTTTTACACCGGACCTGGTTCTGTCTTTATTATTATTCTGTTGGAACATCCTGTCTGTGTGTTTTACACCGGACCTGGTTCCGTCTTTATTATTATTCTGTTGGAATATCCTGTCTGTGCATTTTACGCCGGACCTGGTTCCATTATTTATTATTATGTTGGAATAACCTTTCTGTGCGGTCTATCGCATGCATGGTGATTTTTTTTGTTATTCCATTCTTTATTATACTCAGTTGGTTAAGTTTTGACTTCTATACTCCATGAAATTTGTGGAATATCCTTGATAATTGCGTTTCATCTAGTATCTTTTCATGAAAATATTCTTCTAAGCATTCTTAAATTTTACTCCACAAAGTAGTATCATGTTGACAATTTGGACGTTGTTAATTCTTGGATAAATTAATTCTTGAACTTGTTTTATTGAATTCTTATATCATTGTCATCATCCTCATGTTTGTAAAATTTTGAAAGTCATCTGTGGCCTGTAGTGCATAGATGGACTTGGTATGATTATGACCTGGGAATATTCGGTATAATCATGACCGTAATGTTACAAATGATGTGGTAAAAGTCCTCATTGGCCCGTAGTGCATTGATGGACAGTTGTTTGCATGATCATGACCATTAATGAATACACGAATATCCTTGGCCGTAGTGCAGGGGTGATTCGATGATGTGGATTATTTTATTAAGCTGAGTCCTCGCGATAACAGTGTTGAAAAACCTTTTAAATCATAGAAGATAGTAGATTTTATTTTCTACTTGACTCTTTTAATGGATTGCTTGTTCCGCTGCAGTTAAACTTGATGTTCGTTATATTTTATTAGTTTAACACTGTTGAAGGCTAATGGTAATTTATTCTGCATTATCTTAGTCATAATATTTCTTACTGGGCTAGTTGAACTCACCCTTTCTTTCACTGTTCTCTTCAGGAAATGAGAATATAGCTGGGACGAGTCGGGTAACAGAGTGATGGACCAGATGATAGTATTAGTAGTCCTCACTATTCTGTTAAATAGTGTGACAATACTTATAATGAGGACTCCTTTTGAGTTTGTATAGTCTCTAATAGACAATAATTATATTCAAACTCACAGTTATGTTTTGTCGTATTGTACACGACAGCTGTATTAGTAAGTTGTATTTGTATTCTGTACCATGTATCTGACGACCCAAGATGGGTGATGTATACCTAATTTTCGGGGCGTCACAGTATATGTGTTGTCGTATTATGCACAACAATTGTATTACTGAAGTTGTATTTGTTTCTGTACCATGTATTTGACGACTTAGAATGGGTGATGTATACCTATTTTGGGGGCGTCACAGTTGGTATCAAAGCTTAGGGATATGATCCCTAGCTGGGATGTGAGAAAAGAACTAGGAGGGGAGAGACGGGAATACCTTCGCTAGTATGACCTGACTAAGTTTATTTGGTATTTGTTTGGTCGGTCAGAATATAGGGATAATATGTTGCATGTCAATTAACCCTTGTTTTGTGATAATATTTGAAAATGACATCCGAGAATGTTGAGAATAGTAATGGAGCACAGGAGACCATTGAGTCACCACAGATCAATACTCAGGATAATGTGCATCAGGAAGGCAACAATCCTCAGGTGAACAACGGCACCGACCAAATGACGAACGACGGTACGTTTAGGAGCTTTTTAGAATTCATTCAACACCAAACGAGAGAGACTCATGTTCATAATGCAGGTGGAAACACTGGCAACCCACGGTTGGTCAACGCTAAGCAGTTCAAGGAGCTAGGACCACCGGAGTTTTTGGGAAATCCAGAACCACTTAAGGCAGAGACATGGATAAAGCAGATCACCAAGATATTTGATTTCTTGGAATGCTCAGTGGAGCAAAAGGTTCCATTCGCCACGTTTATGTTGCGTGAAGAAGTAGATCATTGGTGGAAATCTATAAAACGTACTCAGCCTGACGCACTCAAGATGTCTTGGGAGAAGTTCCAAGAATTGTTCAACGACAAGTACTTTCCCGAAAGTATTCGTCACATGAAGGAAGTGGAATTCATCAAGCTGGAGCAAAATAATATAACCGTGTCGCAGTACGAAGCTAAGTTTGCCGAGTTGTCCCGGTTTGCGTCCCACTTAGTTGATAACGAGGAGAGAATGACGCGGATGTTTCTAAGAGGTTTGAAACCCGAGATACGTCAATACCTAATTTCTCACAAACTGTGTTTATATCCAGATGTTGTAAATAGGGCTCAGTTATTGGAGCGCGATAACGAGTCAACCCAACCAAGAGAAAGCAGCTAGCAAACTGATAATACTAATGGTAGCAGTCATCGAAGCGGTGACAACAATCGTGGAGGAAATTATCATGCCAAGAATGGTAACCACTTTGGTGGTAATAATGGCCAAGATAATAGAAGTTGAAATTTCAAGAAGAGGAGGTTCAATAATGATGGAAAGACAACAACACCAGCACCCGTTTCAAAAGAAGAAGAACAACCACCAGTCGTATGTTTTAAATGCGGACAAGAGGGACACATCCGTCCAAACTGTACGTAGCAACCCAAAGTGTGTTTCAATTACGGAAGAGAAGGTCACCTAACTCGATTTTGTCCTGTAGTGAAGTCAAGTCCAGCGGGGATAGTGATGCCAAATGATGTCCCAGACAAGTCAAAGTCTGTAGTTTAAGTAAGAGCGTTTGTCGAGGAACCCGAACGAAGTTATCACGGGTAAGTTAATCATAAACTCTTGTGAAGTTTACACCTTATTCAATACCGGTTCTACATATTCTTTTATTTCTCCTACTTGCGCTCAACGTTTAAACTTGACCCCAGTATAAAACCCATTTCTAAAACCCTTAAAATATATCTTCACCTAAATCGAACGTATTATGCTCTGAAGATGTTGGCTCGAGCTGTTGAAGATTACGATTATACCATTTAATACCATCATGGGAAAAGAGAACGTGGTAGCTGACGCGTTGAGCAGAAGATCGTATGCATTTACGAGTGCGAATATACGAACCTACGTGAAGATAGCAAATATACGATTAGAACCGACTTTAAATCAATAAAGTTAAAGCCACTCAAGCTACAGACTCAGAGCTGATGAATGTGAAGAAGAAGGTTCATGAAGGCGTTATTCTAGGAGCAAGAGTCGATGAAGAGAGGAAATCTCAACCTTCGATTTTATTGGTCTATTTAAAATCGTCGATCGAGTATGAACTGTGACTTATAGACTCGTTTTAAATGCCAAGTATGTCGCGTGTTCATAACGTTTATTTCGTATCTATGTTACGATGATCCGAACCACGTTATTGATTAAGAACCAGACGAGATAGCGGAAAATTTAACGTATAAGGAGATACCTCAAGAGTTAGAATCTGAAATGAAGTCAATGTATCCCCATCTGTTCGGCATATCAGGTACGTACGTAAATTTCGGGGATGAAATTTCATAAGAAGGGGAGGTTGTAAGACCCCAACTTATTAATGAATAAAATAAAATTTCCTCTAATTATTATTGTGAATAATAAAGTGTTAATTTGATATAATGTTTTAGTTATGGGTGAAATGTGTAAATTTTGCAAAATAAACAAGTGGTTATAAAATATTCATTGTTGTCAGGGAATATTCTTTTGGTCGTAGAATATTCCTTCTGTCAGGGAATATTTGTACGACGGCACAGCTATTTGTGGGCCCCATAACGGAAAATGGTCGGATGAAGATAACGACAAAATTGAGTTTTTATAAATAACGGCGCAGTTATTACCGTTAACACTGTTGGAATACCCGGTGGTTAAAATACAGTAATACGTGTGGTTGCACAGTAGCACACGGTTTTGCACAGTATTTTTGAATTATCGATCCTTACGTAAGAAGGCATTACTAAATAATTGTTATAGTAGTTACTGTTCAATATTTTATTTTATTGATTCAATAATTGCTTCGTTGATATTTTATATTATTGTTGTTTCAATAATTGTTGCTGCAAAGTATTTTCCATTATCAGATCAATAATTCATATTATTTGAATAATATTATTAGATAGCATTATTGGCAATGTCTAGAAAGTTTTGTCTAAGGAGAGGTTTGGTCACCTAATTGCGCGTCAGTAAGGAAAAATCCTTATTGGAAAGCCCCCTCTTTCCTGGGAATGGCCTGGTTGTCATAATTGTGATTCTGTAATATTATTTGTGAATAATTAATTATTGATTTATATGATAAGGAAATATTTATTTGATGTGGATATAAATGATGGATTTATTTATGTGGTTATTATTGAAGGAATTAATGTTGGGGTGTTTTATCAGTATTTCTGTCAGAATGGAGGTATTAAAAATCAAATCAGTATTTTTCAGATATATTGCGTGAGTTATAATTTTTAATCCGACCGTTGGATCGTTGTGATTTTTGGATATGATAAACATATATAAGTTGAGTATATGCCCACAAATTTTGAACCGTTAAAAATGAACGTATGATTTGTTATGAATTTTAAGAGGTGACTGATTCAGAAATTAGGTTTATAAATGATTTTGTTGGAAAATTTTAGAATTGAGTGGGCCCCACTTGTGGTTGGTGAAGAAATGTGCTGAATTTTATTTCAAATGTGGTGGGTGGCAATAGTAGCAGGTAAAGCCATCAGGTAGCAGGTCAAGTCTGCTTCGGCGTGCTAACATTTTCCTATAAATAGAGGGATAAGTTAGAATTGAAAATCACACCAGAATTCATAAGTTTTCTCTCTTTCTCTCTCTATATTATCGAGCGTATTTTTGGTGAGTATTTAGATACTTTGAGAGTTTCCATTCAGTGCAAGTTTCTGTCAGCACTATATACGAAATTCAGTCAGAAGTACGGTTATTCTGAGGTAAGGGATGTTATTTTCTTCGTAAATGATATTATTTCTTTCAATATCATGCCGAAATATTGGTTTGAACTTTTTATCAAATTTAAAACTTTTTGTGTCGGGGTTACTATTAACGTATACGGCACTATTCACGTATACAACACTATTCACGAATACGGCACTATTCACCGAAAAATGATATTTTCTTCTTTTTATCCAAGATGACTATTATAGTTACTATCTTTGATTGTATCCATGTTTTGATCATTATTTTTGAATTCTGCTTCGAAATTGGTTATTTCGGAGTATTATTGAACTTGGATAAATTGTAATACGAATCCCTAATATTTGTTCTTTTATCTCACTAGATTCATTTTCTTTAAGATATTTTTCATCATCCTCAGTCCTAAATGATGATATTACTGAATATCTTTAGCCTGTAGTGCAAAGATGAATGATTACCTGATGAATATCTTTGGCCCGTAGTGCAAAGATGAACATGTGTTGAGATGAACATGACCAACTGAGTATTATTCTTGAATTTTACTCCACAAAGTAGTATCATGTTGTCAATTTGGACGTTATTGATTTCTGGATAAATTAAATTATAAATCTTTAAAATTTATCCTTGAACTTGTTTAATTGAATTATTATATCATTGTCATCATCCTCATGTTTATATTCTGTTGAAAGTCATCTGTGGTCTGTAGTGCATAGATGGACTTGGTATGATTATGACCAGGGATTATTCGATATAATTATGACCGTAATGTTACAAATGATGTGGTAAAAGTCATCATTGGCCCGTAGTGCATCGATGGACAATTTTTGGTATGATTATGACTATGGATTCTCTTCGGCCAAGGGTGCAAAGATGAATTGTTTTATGGCATGATCATGACCGTTGATGAAAACACGATTATCTTTGGCCCGTAGTGCAGGGATGATTCGATGATGTGGATTATTTATTAAGCTGAATCTCAGCAATAAAATTGATGATAAATCTTTTAAATCATAGAAGATAGTAGGTTTTATGCTCTACTTGACTTTTCTAATTGATTGCTTTTTCCGTTGCAGTTGTTGATCTAAAACTTGTTGTCTATTATATTTTATCAGATTTTTCCCTGTTGAAGACTAATGATAATTTGTTGTACATTATCTTAGTCATAATATTTCTTACTGGGCTAGTTGAGCTCACCCTTTCTTTCACTGTTCTCTTCAGGAAATGAGAATATAGCTGGGACTAGTCGGGGAATGGATTGACGGTCTAGATGGTTGCATTAGTATTCCTCACTATTCTGTTAAATAGTGTGATAATTGTAATGAGGACTCCTTTTGAGTTTGTATACTCTCTAGTAGACAATATTTATATTCAAACTCGCAGTATATGTGTTGTCGTATTCTGCACGACAATTGTATTACTGAAGTTGTATTTGTTTCTGTACCATGTATTTGGCGACTCAGAATGGGTGATGTATACCTATTTTGGGGGCGTCACATTTATGCTCTACTTGACTCTTCTAATGGATTGTTTATTCCGTTGTAGTTGTTGATCTAAAACTTGTTGTCTATTGTATACTATCAGTTGTTATACTATTGAAGGGTAAGGATAATTTATTCTGCATTATCTTAGTCATAATATTTCTTACTGGGCTAGTTGAGCTCACCCTTTCTTTCACTGTTCTCTTCAGGAAATGAGAATATAGCTGGGACGAGTCAGGGAATGGATTGACGGTCCAGATGGTTATTTTAGTAGTCCTCATTATTCTATAAAATAGTATGACAATAAATGTAATGAGGACTCCATTGAGTGTGGATATTGTCTAGATGACAATATTCTTATTAAAACTCTTAGATTATGTTTTGTCGTATTTTACACGACTGTTGTATAATTAAGTTGTATTTGAATTTTGTACCATGTATTTGGCGACTCAAGGTGGGTGATGTATACCTATTTTGGGGGCGTCACAGTTGGTATCAAAGCTTAGGGATTTGATCCCTGACTGAGATGTGAGACAAGAACTAGGAGGGGAGAGGCGGGAAATGCCTTCGCTAATATGACCTACCTAAGTTTATTTGGTATTTAATTGGTCGGTCAGAGTATAGGGATAATATGTGATATGTCAATTAACCCTTGTTTTGTGACAGTGTTTGAGAATGGCATCTGAAAATGTTGAGATCAACAATGAAGCACATGAGACTGTTGAGTCACCAACGATCAATACCTAGGGTAATGTGCAACTGGAAGACAATAATCCTCATGTAAATAATAACACCGATAAAATGGTGAATAATGGGATGTTCAGAGGCTTTATGCAATTCATGCAACATCAGGCAAGAGAGACTGTTGTTCAAAATGCAGGTGGAAACAATGGCAACCCACGGCTGGTCACTGCTAAGAAGTTCAAGGAGCTGGGACCGCCAGAGTTTTTGAGAAAGCCAGAACCACTTAAGGCGGAGAAGTGGTTAAAACAGATCACCAAGATATTTGATGTCTTGGGATGCTCCGAGGAGCAAAAGTTTCCCTTCGCCACCTTTATGTTGCGTGAAGATGTAGATTACTGGTGGGAATCTATAAAACGTACCCAGCCTGCCGCACTCAAGATGTCTTGGGAGAAGTTCCAATAGCTGTTCAACGACAAGTAGTTTTCTGAAAGTATTCGTCACATGAAGGAGGTGGAGTTTATCAAGTTGGAGCAAAACAATATGACCGTATCACAATACGAGGCTAAATTTGCAGAGTTATCCCGGTTTGCATCCCATTTTGTCGATAATGAGGAGCGAATGACGCGAATGTTTCTAAGAGGTTTGAAACCCGATATACGTCAATACCTCATTTCTTACAAACTTTTTTTATATTTAGATGTTGTGAATAGGGCTCAGTTTTTGGAGCGCGATAATGAGTCAGCACAACCGAAAGGTAACGAGCAACAACACGATAATAATCATACTGGTAGCAACGGCCATCGGAACAATGATAACCATCGTGGGGGAAATTATCATGCCAAGAATGGGAACCACTTCGGTGGTAATCATGGCCAAGATAATAGAAGTGGAAGTTTCAAGAAGAGGAAATTCAAAAATGATGGAAAGACTTCAGCACCAGCACCTGTTGTTAAGGAAGGAGAACGACCGACGGTCGTATGTTACAAATGCGGAGGGGAGGGACACATCAGTCCAAATTGTATGCAACAGTCTAAAGCGTGTTTTAATTGCGAAAGAGAAGGTCATTTAGCTCGATTTTGTCGTGCACCAAAGTCAAGTCCAACTGGGACGGTGGCACCAAAGGCGGATATGTTGTGTAAAATCTAATTACGCACAACACACAAGTATACGTGGTCAACAAGTAATAAAGTGATAAGTTGAGTATCGTTCCCACAGAGAATTATTTAACAAAAATCATCAAGTACTAATCCGTAACCTACTCAGTCTTATTTAAACGAATGAATTTCAAATTATATAAATTAAACTACTCTTAAATTCCACTAGTTAAATTAAGATAACGGAGATTTAAGATCACAACTTCACTTATTGCTTCATTTAAGTTAACACACTTCTCATTAATTATTCTCTATCCTGAATTGTTAATCAAGAACACTAAAGCAGATAAAACCACATCTCAATGCATTATACCTATATTAACGTCAATCCACAATTAAGATAGAAATCTGTTAAACACCTTAATCAACTAACCCACTATATCTCTATGTGAATTAAAATTAAAGAAGGTTGAAGAATAAGTTCTCTATCCGATTACATGTGTTGTCAAGCATATCTCTACCTTAACATTCATCAAGATTAAGCTATTCACAAAATCATGAACACATGCTATCATGATAAGATATAAATCAATACTTCATCTCTCGAGTTCATATAGATTATCACGGTAATTGATGGCCAATCAATTAAACAATTAAGTCCAAATCACAATAGACAATCCTCACAATAGAACATAATAATTGATAGCGAAGCATATTAAAATAAACTAGACAATAAGATCCATTGTAATCTCAAACAAAGAATTAGTTCATTGAATTAAAACTAAGAATCCACACTTGAATACAAATTAAAAGATAAAAATAAGAGTAGAGTAAAGAATAAATCTGTTGTCAGTAGATCTTCATCTTCCTCAAGCTCCTACTCTAGATCTTCAATGCTCTCCAAGTCGCTTCAATCTCCCCTTCTAATCTAATCTAGGGTTCCTAATCTAATTTACTCTAATCTAATCTAATGGAATTCTTCCAAAAACTAATTTATATCCCCCTCTTTTATGCCTCTCATCATGTATTTATAGTTCTAATGGATACCCAAACAAGTTAGGCAACTAAGAATCCTATTCTAGCTCAAATTGGACATCAAATAACCCAATTCAGCTATCTCCCCGCCGCCTAGCGCGCCCCGCGCTATCCCCAAGCCATTCTGGGCGCGGCCCGCGCTACTGTAGCAGAGAAACTGATGGACTAGCGTGCCCCTAGCGCGGTCTGCGCTACTCTGTTTTCTGTTGCGACGTCCTTTGGTAAAACAGGAATAACGTTTGATCCACTTGGAGTTACGGGGCCTGTCACCTATCAATTCGAAGATATTGACGAGGTCTACAACTTTCGTTCTTTAACAATTGATAGATTCGGGCTAGAGCAAGGTGGAAATCGAGCTTGAAGTAGATGTTGTGTAAATGGCAAGCACGAGAACTCTTAGCTTTGATCTTTGTTGATAAAAAGGCCATAACTCTCGCATCCGAACTCCGATTGGGACGATTCAAGATGTTCCGGAAAGCTAAGAAGAAGGTCTACAATGTAAGCTAAGTTCTAAGCCAAAAACATGAAATGAACATGAAAGCCCAAACGATGTCCAGTTTGTTTTTCTTTGCATTTTCTTACCAATAGTCGCTCACACCGATTCCAAACGTATAACCTACAAAATGAACACAAAATGCATGAAAAGTAACTAAGACACATGAATATAAGCCACTAATTCAAGTAAAAGATACTGGATAAGTAGGTATAAAACCTACTTATCAAATACCCCCAAACTTAAACCGTTTCTTGTCCCCAAGCAACAACACAAAACAATAATGATATGCAATGCAACTAATCTACATGCCTACGAATCCGGCATTATTGATAGAATCAAATCTATTAACTCGGCCTTAGAGAAATCAAGCAAACACGACAATACTTCATATCAAAACCAATCAACAATATCCTAGTCAATCATCAAGTCTTAAACTGTTATTACTGGTATAGTGTGTGTGTGTGCTCCACAACAATGTTAATTGATATAAAATTAAATTTAACACATAACAAGTCTCTTTGAAGGCATCATACAATGTAAGCTCAAGAAATCCAAAAATAAGCTAGATCCAACTAAAATCAAACAATTACCAATATCGAGGGTCAACATGGGATACTTATGCTTTATTTTTCATCTACGGGGCTTTTTGCTCTTATTTCCCGTTTTATTCTCTCTTTTTTTAATAGATGGTTGGTGAGTGCGTTTTACGCTCCATCTCACGCCTGTGTTTATGGGGAGTGCATTTCATGCTTCTTCTCGACCCACCACAGGACTCAATTTATTCAACTCAATATCTTTTTTTTTCTTTTATTTTTTTTAGCTTAAATACCCCAAATATTCCCTCAAACTTAGGTTCTTGTCTAACTTTAGCCATCACAACTTATCCTTGTCATTCTTTCATTTAAACTAGCATTATCCTTTAGAACCCCATTATGTATCAATTTAAATTCAATCAATCAACAAGGTTGTGTCTAACGTGCTAACCTTGATTATACCAGTTTCAAACAAGAAAAGATTCAATTCATAACAAGAAATCACATCAAAGCTCTAAGAATTAGTACTATACTTGTCTACTCAATTCTAATCTCATCATTGGCCAAAATAAACTGAACTATCTAACAGCTGGAATCATGCAAGATGAACATAGTAACTAACTATTATTTTTGAATTTTTGATTTGAATTTTTTTTGATGAACCTAAACTAAATTAACAACATATGCAAAATAACATAACATAAACATGAAACTAAACATGCAATAAAGAACTCCCCCAAACTCAGCAATTACAATATCCTCATTGTAAGAATATAGTGATAAGTAGAAGAGAACTTCCCTGTAATCAGCTAAGCGTGAAGTGATGGTGGCGATGGCGGCGACGATCATTTTCCTATCCATTGAACCTCCAATACCTGCAATGAAGAGAGACAACATGGATTAGATTATAAGAGAGCTTAATAAGCAAATTAATTCCTATATACTAAATAAACTAGTAAAGCATATAAATATAAAAATTCCTGGGTTGCCTCCCAGTCAGCGCTTGATTTATAGTCTTTCAGCCTGACTTTGTCTGGTCAATGCTATCCAATTCCTCTTCGAAAGTTGAGGAACCCTCCATCCATTGGACAGAATATTGCTTTTGTGTGACGCCCCAAAAATAGGTATACAACACCCAATCTGAGTCGCCAAATACATGGTACAAAAAGCAAACTACAACTTCAATAATACAATTGTCGTGCAAAATACGATAACATATATTGTGAGTTTAAATACAAATATTGTCTTCTAGACAATATCCACACTCAAGTAAGTCCTCATTACAATTATTCAAACACAATTTTACAGAAATAGTGAGGACATCTAAAACATCTTTCTAGAACCATTACTCCATACCCCGACTAGATCCTGCTATGTTCTCACCTCCTGAGAAGAAAAATGGAACAAAAAGAAAAAGGGTGAGCTCAACTAGCCCAGTAAAGAATATTATGACTAAGATAATATACAACAAATTATCATTAGTTTTCAACAGGGAAAAATCTGATAGAATATAATCGACAACAAGTTTTAGATCAACAACTGCAGCGGAAACAACAAACCATTAGAAGAGTTAAGTAGAGAAAGAATTCTACTATCTTCTAAGATTTAAAAGTCCATCATCAATATTTTATCCCTGTAACATCAATTAATAATCATCTTTAACCAAATATTCATCTTTGCACTACAGGCCAAATATATTCATTTGTATCACCAGTCGGTCATGTTCATCTCAACACCTGTTCATCTTTGCACTACAGGCCAAAGATATTCATCAGGTAATCATACATCTTTGCACTACAGGTCAAAGATATTCAGTAATATCATCATTTAGGACTAAGGATGATGAAAAATATCTTACAGAAAACGAATTCAGTGAGACAGGAGGACAAATAGTAAGGATTCGTATAACAGTTTATCCAAGATCAATAATACTTCATAATAATCAATTGTGAAGCAGAATTCAAAAATAAAGATCAAAACATGGATACAATCAAAAATAGTAACCATAATAGATATCTTGGACAAAAAGGAAAAATTTTATTTTTTGGTGAATAGTGTCGTATTCGTGAATAGTGCCGTATACGTGAATAGTAACGTATACGTGAATAGTAGCCCCGACATAAAAAGTTTCAAATTTGATAAAAAGTTCATATCAATATTTCGGCATAATGATATTGAAGAAAATATCATTTAAGAAGAAGATAATATCCCTTACCTCAAAATATCAGTACTTCTGGTCGGAATACCGGCATAAGGCTGAAAGAAACTTGTTCTGATGAATAGAAACTCTCAAAGTATATAAATACTCACAAAATACACTCAATAATCTAGAGAGAGAAAGAGAGAAAACTTGTTTCTGGAGTGATTTTTAATTCTAACTTAGCCCTTTATTTATAGAAAAATGTTAGCACGCCGAAGCAGACTTAACCTGCAACCTGATGGCTTTACCTGCTACTATTCCCACCCACCACATTTGAAAAAAAATCTCAGCACATTTCTTTACCAACCAAGAGTGGGGCCCACCAATTCTAGAATTTTCCACCAAAATGATAAACCCCGAAAATTCAACAATTTCTGAACCAGTCATCTCGTAAAATTCATAATAAATCATACGTTCATTTTTAACGGTTCAAAATTTGTGGACATATACTCAACTTATATATGTATAACATATCCAAAAATTACCACGATCCAACGGTCGGATTAAAAATTATAACCCCCGCAAAATATCTCAAAAACCCTGATTTTTAATACGTCCATTCCGACAAAAATACTGATAAAAACCTCAACATTAACTCCTTCATTTTTAACCACAAAAATATATCCCTCATTTACATCCACATAAAATAAATATTTCCTTATCATATGAATCAATAATTAATTATTCACAAATAATATAACAGAATCACATTTATGACAACCAGGCCGTTCCCAGGAAAGAGGGGGCTTTCCAACAAGAATTTCTCCTTACTGGCGCGCAATTAGATGACCAAACCTCTCCTTAGATAGAACTTTCTAGACATTGCCAATAATGTTATCTAGTAATATTATTCAAATAATATGAATTATTGATCTGATAATGGGAAATACTGTGCAGTGATAATTATTGAAACAACAATAATATAAAATATCAATGCAGCAATTATTGAATCAATAAAATAAAATATTGAATAGTAACTACTGTAACAATTATTGAGTAGTGCCTTCCTTCGTAAGAATCAATAATTGGTGCAATACCGTGTGCTACTATATTTTAACCACCAGGTATTCCAACAGTGTTAATGGTAACAACTACGCCGTTATTTATGAAAACTCAATTTTTTTGTCGTTATCTTCATCCAATCATTTTTCATTATGGGGCCCATAAATAGCTACGCCGTCGTACGAATATTCCCCGACAGAAAGAATATTCCACGACCAAACGAATATTCACCGACCAAAAATAAATATTTTATAACCACTTACTTATTTGAAATATTTGCGCATTTTACCCATAACTAACCACATTAATCAAATCAACCCTTTCTATTTTAAAATAATAAATAGAGAAAATTTACTTTCAGTTATTAATAAGTTGGGGTCTTACAACCTCCCCTCCTTATGAAATTTCGTCCTCGAAATTGACGTACGTACCTGGTGTTTTGAAAAGGTGAGGATACCTTGCTTTCATTTCTAATTCCAACTCCCAAGTCATTTCTTCAATAGCATGGTTTCTCCACAAAACCTTAACTTGTGGTATAACCTTTGTGCATAGGACATGTTCTTTCCTATCCAATATCTTAACAGGTACCTCCTCGTACGTTAAATCTTCGACTATCTCGTATGGTTCTAACGCAATAATATGATTCGGGTCGTCCACATATTTACGTAACATCGATACGTGAAAAAACGTTATGAACACGCGACATACTTAGTGTTAAGATGAGTCTATAGGCCACAGTTCCTACTCGATCGAGGATTTCAAATAAATCGAAGGCTTGAGCTTTCTTCTCTTCATCGACTCTTACTTTTAGAATAACACATTCTTACACCTTCTTCTTTATATTCATCAACTCCAGGTCTATAGCTTGAGCGGCTTTAACGTTATCGATTAAAGTCGATTTTACTCATATATCATCACGTGGGTCCCTAGAGTTATTTACTCTATCTCTATCATTTATAAATTATACAAAATAGGTATTTGTGTTCAACAATATCACACTCGTACTCGCGTACAATCTTCTACTCAACGCGTCAGCTACCACGTTCGCTTTTCCAGGATGGTATGGTAAGAACAGGTTCTGAATGAGTCGCCTCTTGAGCTATTGGAAAATCTTCTAGCATTCCTCGCTCCATACGAATTTTATATCTTTCTGAGTCAGCTAAGTTAACGGAGTAGCGATTCGAGAAAATCCTTCCACGAATCTCTGATAGTAACTAGTTAAGCCTAGAAAGCTACGTACTTTGGTGTGATTCATATCCCAATCTTGGATAGCACGTCACAATGGCACCTATTGTTTTACCACCACACAAATATAGAGTCCCTTACGGAGAGTCTGGCTTTGGTGCATTCCACAAAGGAAGTCACCAGATAGAGGCTCGGGTACCAACTTCTATAGTTGGGTTTTTAACACCTGAAGTTCAATAGGAGCTATTCAATATGAGATTTTAGAAATGGGTTTTGTATCGGGTTGAAGATCAATACAAAAATTCAATATCGCGCTCTAGGTTAGGCCAGGAAATTCTTCAGGAAATACGTCAGGAAATTCACTAACAACAGAAATATCATTCAAATCTGACGTATTTTTGTTCAAGTCCATGACATGAGCTAAGAAAGCTTGACATCCGTTTTTTTCAATAAACGAATGGCTTTATGGCTTGGTATGACAACGATAGATTTTAGTGGTTTGGTTGCTTGAATTCGCATAACAGGTTGGTTAGGAATATGAAAACTAATAACCTTACAAAAACAATCAATTTTGGCATGATGAGTAGTTAACCAATCAATTCCTAAAATCACATCAAAAGCAAGTATCTTTAAAGAGATAAGGTCAACAGGTAATGTGATTATGCCAACTTGGATTAAGCAAGATTTATAAATTGTCGATGTAATGAAAGTTTCTCCTAACGGAGTCTCCACAGATAGGTCAAAGTCGAATTTCTCCGGAGTCAAGTTTAAACGTTGAGCACAAGTAGGAGAGATAAAAGAATGGGTAGAACCGGTATCTAGTAAGGTACAAACTTCGTAAGAATTCGAGATTAGCTTACCCGTGATTACCTCGTTCGGGTTTCTCGCGTTTTGGGCAGTCACGACAAACGCCCTTCCAGGAACCACTGACTTTGACTTGTCCGGAACAGCCTTCGGAGTCACTATCCCTGTTGAACTTGGTTTCGGAACACTACAATCTTTAGCTATATGACCTTCCTTTCCACAGTTATAACATACCTGGGATTGTTGTGGACAGTTTGGGCTGATATGTCCCTCTTTCCCGCATTTGTAACAAACGACCGGTGCTCGTTCTCCTCCCCTAAAAGCAGTTGATGTTTGTGCTGACGTCTTCACGTTATCATTGTTGTACCTTCTTTTCCTGAAATCTCCTCCCGACTCGCTCCTTCTATTATCACGGCCACGATTACCACCATAGTGGTTACCACTTTTGTCCGAATGTTTTCCTCCCTGCTGGTTTTCAATGGTCCGATGACCGCTGCCACCGGTATTACCTTGGTTGTGTTCCCTCGGTTGAATATAATCATTATCTCGCTCTAATAATTGAGCCCTGTTTACAACATCTGAATATAAAGAAAATTTATGAGAGATAAGATATTGCCGAATCTCGGGTTTTAAACCTCTCAGAAACATCCTTGTCATTCGTTCCTCATTCTCGACCAAATGAGGTGCAAACCTGGATAACTCTGCAAACTTCGCCTCGTATTGGGACACCATCATGTTATTTTATTCCAGTCTAATAAACTCTACCTCCTTCATATGACGAATACTTTCAGGAAAGTACTTGTCATTAAACAGTTTTTGAAATGTTTCCCAGGACATGTTGAGTGCGTCAGGCTGGGTACGCTTTACAGACTCCCACCAGTAGTCTGCCTCACCGCGGAACATAAAGGTGGCGAATGGAACCTTATGTTCCTCCGTACATCCCAAGACATCGAATATCTTGGTAATTTACTTGACCCAAGTTTCCGCCATGATCGGATCCGACTTTCCCTTAAATTCTGGTGGTCCCAATTCTTTGAACTGCTTGGCTGTGACAAACCGCACGTTGTTATCATTTCCACCCGTATTCTGCACACGAGTCTCCCTCGTATGATTTTGCATGAACTGCAAAAAGCTCCTAAATATTCCATCATTCATCGTTTGCTTGGTAACGTTGTTTACAGGAGGAATATTGCCTTCCTGTTGCACGTTCCCCTGGGTGGTGATTAAAGGTGTCTCCACAGTCTCATTCACTCCATTGTTAACGTTCTCTGCTGCCATTCTCAAATACTGCCACAAAACAAGGGTTAATTGACATGTCACATATTATCCCTATATATGACCGACCAAATAATTACCAAATAAACTTATTCAGGTCATACTAGCGAAGGAATTTCCTGTCTCTCCCCTCCTAGTTCTTGTCTCACATCTCAGCCAGAGATCATATCCCTAAGCTCTGATACCAACTGTGACGCCCCCAAAATAGATATACAACACCCATTCTGAGTCGCCAAATACAGGGTACAAAAAGCAAACTACAACTTCAATAATACAATTGTCGTACAAAATACGACAACATATTCTGTGAGTTTAAATACAAATATTGTCTTCTAGACAATATCCACACTCAAGTAAGTCCTCATTACAATTATTCAAACACTATTTTACAAAAATAGTGAGGACAGCTAAAACATCTTTCTAGAACCATCACTCCATACGCCCTACTAGATCCTGCTATGTTCTCACCTCCTGAGAAGAAAAATGGAACAAAAAGGAAAAGGGTGAGCTCAACTAGCCCAGTAAAAAATATTATGACTAAGATAATATACAATAAATTATCATTAGTTTTCAACAGGGAAAAATCTGATAGAATATAATCGACAACAAGTTTTAGATCAACAACTGCAGCGAAAACAGCAAACCATTAGAAGAGTCAAGTAGAGAAAGAATTCTACTATCTTCTAAGATTTAAAAGTCCATCATCAATATTTTATCTCTGTAACATCAATTAATTATCATCTTTAACCAAGTATTCATCTTTGCACTACAGGCCAAAGATATTCATTTGTATCACCAGTCGGTCATGTTCATCTCAACACATGTTCATCTTTGCACTACAGGCCAAAGATATTCATCAGGTAATCATACATCTTTACACTACAGGCCAAAGATATTCAGTAATATCATCATTTAGGACTGAGGATGATGAAAAATATCTTACAAAAAACGAATCCAGTGAGACAGGAGGACAAATAGTAGGGATTCGTATAACAGTTTATCCAAGATCAATAATACTTCATAATAATCAATTGTGAAGCAGAATTCAAAAATAAAGATCAAAACATGGATACAATCAAAGATAGATATCTTGGACAAAAAGGGAAAATTTTATTTTTCGGTGAATAGTGTCGTATTCGTGAATAGTGCCGTATACGTAAATAGTAACCCCGACACAAAAAGTTTCAAATTTGATAAAACGTTCATATCAATATTTCGGCATAATGATATTGAAAAAAATATCATTTAAGAAGAAGATAATATCCCTTACCTCAAAATATCAGTACTTCTGGTCGGAATACCGGTATAAGGCTGAAAGAAACTTGCTCTGATGAATAGAAACTCTCAAAGTATATAAATACTCACAAAATACACTCAATAGTCTAGAGAGAGAAATAGAGAAAACTTGTTTCTGGTGTGATTTTTAATTCTAACTTAGCCCTTTATTTATAGAAAAATGTTAGCACGCCGAAGCAGACTTAACCTGCAACCTGATGGCTTTACCTGCTACTATTCCCACCCACCATATTTGAAAAAAAATCTCAGCACATTTCTTTACCAACCAATAGTGGGGCCCACCAATTCTAGAATTTTCCACCAAAATGATAAACCCCAAAAATTCAACAATTTCTGAACCAATCATCTCGTAAAATTCATAATAAATCATACGTTCATTTTTAACGGTTCAAAATTTGTGGACATATACTCAACTTATATATGTATAACATATCCAAAAATTACCACGATCCAACGGTCGGATTAAAAATTATAACCCCCGCAAAATATCTCAAAAACCCTGATTTTTAATACCTCCATTCCGACAAAAATACTGATAAAAACCTCAACATTAACTCCTTCATTTTTAACCACAAAAATATATCCCTCATTTATATCCACATAAAATAAATATTTCCTTATCATATGAATCAATAATTAATTATTCACAAATAATATTACAGAATCACATTTATGACAACCAGGCCGTTCCTAGGAAAGAGGGGGCTTTCCAATAAGAATTTCTCCTTATTGGCGCGCAATTAGATGACCAAACCTCTCCTTAGACAGAACTTTCTAGACATTGCCAATAATGTTATCTAGTAATATTATTCAAATAATATGAATTATTGATCTGATAATGGAAAATACTGTGCAGTGACAATTATTGAAACAACAATAATATAAAATATCAATGCAGCAATTATTGAATCAATAAAATAAAATATTGAACAGTAACTACTGTAACAATTATTGAGTAGTGCCTTCCTTCGTAAGAATCAATAATTGGTGCAATACCGTGTGCTACTATATTTTAACCACCAGGTATTCCAATAGTGTTAACGGTTACAACTACGACGTTAGTTATGAAAACTCAATTTTTTTGTCGTTATCTTCATCCAATCATTTTTCGTTATGGGGCCCACAAATAGCTGCGCCGTCGTACGAATATTTCCCGACAGAAAGAATATTCCACGACCAAACGAATATTCACCGACCAAAAATGAATATTTTATAACCACTTGCTTATTTGAAATATTTGCGCATTTTACCCATAACTAACCACATTAATCAAATCAACCATTTCTATTTCAAAATAATAAATAGAGGAAATTTACTTTCATTTATTAATAAGTTGGGGTCTTACATTTTGGTAGGTTCCCATTTACGATGGCCAATGCATAAAGTCACCTAGCATGCTCTGATTTGGTATGATCTCAATCAAGAACGCCCCACAGCTAGGTGTTTTCTCCATTGTGTATGTGATCACTTTGGGGGCATGGAAGCTTGTCACACACAATGGACTTTTTGTCTATCTTCTCTTTCTCTTCCCACCATGGATTGAAAATTGTACTCACTCTTATGACAACAAGAGCTTCGCCGACGACATGACTACCAAGTGGGCACGGTTTTGCAAATCTGACTGACTCTTTGATCTTTGTTGGAGACCCATTTAGATCTTTGTGGACCTCTATTTCATTATCCCTAATTGTCTCCACACTTCCTATATCTTGTGGCTCATCCGGTTGCAGATTTGGTTCGGGTTCTCCGTCAATTTTGGAATCCTAGTCATAACACCAATTGTTTTGAGGACAGTTGTTCAAGGCTTTGAGCATTTGATCTATCTGGTTCTGCAGATTGTGACGTGATATCTCTTGATTCTGAATTGACCGCTCTTGATTTATCCTCCTCTCCTCATTTGATGCTATGAATATGGACAACAATTCCTCCAACTTTGACTTTTCTTCTTTTAATGGAGGTTGATAAGAGAAATCTGGCGTGAATGTTGGATCTGGAATAGAGTATTGGTCTTGATAGTTGTAGCTCCATGAAGAATCCGGGTGATATCCCCAAACTTAATCATAATTATCATATGCATACTGATTGAGGTAGTTACCACCATACTGTATCGGCCCAAGATTGATGGTGCAATTATTACTCGGGTGATTGCCAGCACAATAGTCACAAGTAATTGCAATCCTTCGACTCCTTTGGACTGCAAAAACGTCCAACTTCCTCGAAAGTTCTTCAATCTGTGCTGACATTGCGGAAAGTGTCACGAGTTTGTCAATCTCCGCTCCTCTTGGCTGAGTCATTATTGTCATCCTTCGACTCCGTTGGGCTCGAATAACCTCCAACGTCTTTGAAGTTGCCTCAATTTGTATTGGCTCTATATAAGATGTATTAAGTCCATCAATCCCTGTTTTCCTTGGTTGAGTCATGCTCGTGTATGGCCATTGATACGCAAAGTCATTCATGGTACCTGAAAAGAGAGAAATATAGGAAGAGAATTAAAAATAAAAATAAAAATGTTTAAATTAAGACTAATTTGGTTGAAATTAATATTGGCAAAGAGATAATAAACTAATTCCCCAGCAGCGGCGCCAAAAACTTATTGGGTAAAATCTAATTACGCACAACACGCAAGTATACGTGGTCAATAAGTAATAAAGTGATAAGTTGAGTATCGTTCCCACAGAAAATTATTTAACAAAAATCACCAAGTACTAACCCGTAACCAACTCAATCTTATTTAAACGAATGAATTTCAAATTATATAAATTAAACTACTCTTTAATTCCACTAGTTAAATTAAGATAACGGAGATTTAAGATCACAACTTCACTTATTGCTTCATTTAAGTTAACACATCATCAATTATTCTCTATCCTGAATTGTTAATCAAGAACACTAAAGCAGATAAAACCACCTCTCGATGCATTATACCCATATTAACGTCAATCCACAATTAAGATAGAAATCTGTTAAACACCTTAATCAACTAACCCACTATATCTCTATGTGAATTACAATTGAAGAAGGTTGAAGAATAAGTTCTCTATCCGATTACATGCAATATCAAGCATATCTCTACCTTAACATTCATCAAGATTAAGCTATTCACAAAATCATGAACACATGCTATCATGATAAGATCTAAATCAATACTTCATCTCTCGAGTTCATATAGATTATCACGGTAATTGATGGCCAATTAATTAAACAATTAAGTCCAAATCACAATAGACAATCCTCACAATAGAACATAATTATTGATAGCGAAGCATATTAAAATAAACTACACAATAAGATCCATTGTAATCTCAAACAAAGAATTAGTTCATTGAATTAAAACTAAGAATCCACACTTGAATACACATTAAAAGATAAAAATAAGAGTAGAGTAAAGAATAAATCTATTGTCAGTAGATCTCCATCTTCCTCAAGCTCCTGCTCTAGATCTTCAATGGTCTCCAAGTCGCTTCAATCTCCCCTTCTAATCTAATCTAGGGTTCCAAATCTAATTTACTCTAATCTAATCTAATGGATTTCTTCCAAAAACTAATCTATATCCCCCTCTTTTATGCCTCTCATCATGTATTTATAGTTCTAATGGATACCCAAACAAGTTAGGCAACTAAGAATCCTATTCTAGCTCAAATTGGACATCAAATAACCCAATTCAGCTATCTTCCCGCCGCCTAGCGCGCCCCGCGCTATCCCCAAGCCATTCTGGGCGTGGCCCGTGCTACTGTAGCAGAGAAACTGATGGACTAGCACGCCCCTAGCGCGGTTCGCGCTACTATATTTTCTGCTGCGACGTCCTTTGGTAAAACAGGCATAACTTTTGATTCGCTTGGAGTTACGTGCCTGTCACCTATCAAATCGAAGATATCGACGAGATCTACAACTTTCATTCTTTAACAATTGACAGATTCAGGCTGGAGCAAGGTGGAAATCGAGCTTGAAGTAGATGTTGTGTAAGTAGCAAGCATGACAACTCTTAGCTTTGATCTTTTTTGTTAAAAAGGCCATAACTCTCGCATCTGAACTCCGATTGGGACGATTCAAGATGTTTCGAAAAGTTAGGAAGAAGCTCTACAATGTAAGTCAAGTTCTAAGCCAAAAATATGAAATGAACATGAAAGCCCAAACGATGTCCGATTTATTTTTCTTTGTATTCTCTTACCAATAGTCGCTTACACCGCTTCCAAACGTATAACCTACAAAATGAATACAAAATGCATGAAAAGTAACTAAGACACATGAATATAAGCAACTAATTCAAGTAAAAGATACCAGATAAGTAGGTATAAAACCTACTTATCAGGATACAAACAAAACAAAGTTGGTGGTTTCAAGGAGAGCGTTTTTCGTGACTTCTCAAAAAGCGAGTGACCCGAACGAAGTTAGCACGGGTTAGTTAATTATAAATTCTTGTGAAGTCTATACTTTATTAGATACCGGTTCTACCCATTCTTTTATCTCTCTTGTTTGCGCTCAACGTTTAAATTTAACTCTGGAGAAATTAGAATTTTGACTTATTGGTTGAAACTCCGTTAGGAGAAACCTTTTGTTACCTCTACTGTTTATAAATCTTATTTGATTCAAATTGACACTTTCATGTTATCTGTCGATCTTATCTCTTTAAAAATACTTGCCTTTGATGCGATTTTATGAATCGATTGGTTAACTACTCATCATGCTTTTCGTAAGGTTGTTAGCTTTCATATTCCTAACCAACCTTTTATCCGAATTCAAACAACCAAACCATTAAAGTCAATCATTTTCATATCAAGCCATAAGTAAAGAGCTCCGGTCCTTTCGTTGTTGACTTTCTTGTGTGGAATGCACCGAAGCCAGACTTTCTGTATGCGACGTCGTGAATGACGATGACAAGTTGATAGGTATCAATGTGACGTACTATCCAAGTCTTGGATAAGAGTCATAGTTTTGAATGATATTTCTATTGTTAATAAATTTCCTAACGTATTCCTGAAGAACATCTTAGCCTACCCCTAGAGCGTGAAATCAAATTTTGTATTGACCTCGGTACAAAACCCATTTCTAAAACCCTCAAATATTTTTCTTCACCCATAACGAACGTAACATGTGCCAAAGACGTTGGCTCGAGCTATTGAAGATTACAATCGTACCATTCAATACCATCGTGAGAAAGCGAATGTGGTAGTTGACGCGTTAAGTAAAAGATTGTATACGTTTACGAGTGCGATGTTGTTAACACAAAAACCTATTTCGTATAACTTACAAATGATGAAGATAGAGTTAAAGACTCTAGGGATCCACATGAAGATAACGAATATACGAGTAGAATCGACTTTAATCGATAAAGTTAAAGCGCTCAAGCTACATACTCAGAGCTGATGAATATGAAGAAGGAAGTTCAAGAAGACGTTATTCTAGAAGCAAGAATCGACGAAGAGAGGAAATCTCAACCCTCGATTTAATTGGCCCATTTGAAATCCTGGATCGAGTAGGAACTGTAGCCTATAGACTCGCTTTACCGCCAAGTATGTCGCGTGTTCATAATATTTTTCACGTATCGATGTTACGTAATTATGTGGATGACCCGAACCACATTAATGAATTAGAACTAGACGAGATAGCAGAAGATTTAACGTATGATGAGATACGTGTTAAAATCTTGGATAAGAAGGATCATATTCGACACTCAAAGGTTATATACCTCAAGAGTTAGAATCTGAAATGAAGTCAAGGTATCCTCACCTCTTCGGCATACCAGGTACGTACGTAAATTTCGAGGGCAAAATTTCATAAGGAGTGGAGATTATAAGACCCCAAATTTTATGAATAAAGATTTAATTTTCTCGAAATATTTTTTTGAATATTATTGTGTGGATTTGATATAATGTTATAGTTGTGGGTAATATTTATAAATTTTGCAAAGTATGCAAGTTGTTATAAAATACTCGTTTGGTCGGAGAATATTCTTTTTTTCGGAGAATATTTGTATGACGGCACAATCATTGGTGGACCCCACAATGGAAGCGTAGTAAGAAAAGGACAGAATTATCTTTTTATAAAAATAACGGCGAGTGTTACCGTTAAAACTGTTGAACTACCTAGTAGTAAAAGTACAGTAATACGCGTGGTTGCATAGTAGCACACGGTATTGATTATTAATACTTACGTGAGAAGTCACTCAGTTATACTCAATTATTGTTACAGTAATTGCTGCATCATATCTCTCATATTATTGATTCATTTATTGCCACAGTATCATCTGTATAATATGTTATATTATTAAATCAATAATTGAGACGACAAAGTTATTCATATTATTATTTGTAATATTGACAATGTCTAGAAGTTCTGTCAAGGAGAGGTTAGATAATCTAATTGCGCGCCAATAGGGAGAAATCCTTATCAAAAAGTCCCCTCTTTCCTGAGAATGATCTGGTTGATAAATATTATGAATTATAATATTAATGATGAATAAGTTCGTGTTGATTAAAGATGAAATTGATAGTTCCATTGTGTTGGAATTATTAGTGTTAGTGAAACTCGACATTTATTTTGATAATAATTAATGTTTTGAAGTTATATTGACCAATCTGGTAATTCACTGGATAAATGAGCAATTAATTGTTATTAATTCACATGCTTATAACTATGTGTTCACATGTGTGTACTTTTGATTCACATGATTTACTATTAGGGAAATTGGTGCAAAATTGATAATACTTGCGTGACTAAATTAAAAATGGAGGTATAGTTGAAGGTACTATACTGTAATTAGTTTTTTAACATGATTATACTATTGAGTCACGTGAATGAACTATTAATTCACATGATTTATTATTAGGGGAGGTGGTGCAAGTTTGATAATACTTGCAAGAGTAAATTAAAAATGAAGAAAAAGAGGGAGGTATTATAGTGTAATATTTTGAGTCCTAAAATGTGCAATTATTGAAACTATATTTTTCTATAAATTGAAGCTCATTCTTCCTTCATTTCTCACCAATTCACTAAAGCTTTAGAGCAATTATTATAGAAAGAAATTATAAAGAGAAAGAAGAAGAGAAGTCTGCTACCTCTCTATTCCAGTATCCAGTTTTATTCTAAGGTAAGGGGTATTATTCTTTCGCATTCATGAAGAGAGCTTCTGTTATTCCATTCTTTATTATTATACTGGAATAACCTGTCTATACGAAGTACCACATACATGGTTAAATTTTTCTATATTCCATTCTTTATTATTATGTTGGAATAACCTGTCTATGCGAAGTACCATATACATGGTGAAATTCTTCTATTATTCCAATCTTTACTATTCTGTTGGAATATCATGTCTGTGCGGATTACGCATGACCTGGTTCCATTCTTTATTATTCTGTTGAAATATCATGTCTGTGCGTATTACGCATGACCTGGTTCCATTATTTATTATTCTGTTGGAATAACCTGTCTGTGTGGTCTATCGCATGCCTGGTGAATTCTTCTATTATTACATTCTTTATTATTCTGTTGGAATAACCTGTCTATGTGGATTACCGCATGCATGGTGAATGACATTTCGTATTCATTCTTTATTAAATTGTGGAAATGATCTGTCTACGTGGATTACCGCATGGCGGATAAAAATTCATTTGCAGTTTCGTATATTCTATTATACTCGTATGAGATATCATTTTTTTTGTACTCGTCATGGAATATCATTTTCTTTGGTATTTTTTTTATGGAGTACTATTCACGGGTTACTATTCACCTGATTACTATTCACTCTAGTATCATTCACTCGGGTATTCAGGATATTTTTCGTGTTGGGGTACTATTCACGGGGGTACTATTCCTGAAGTACTATTCACGAGATACTATTCACCTGAAAAATATATTTCTTTTCTGTCCAAATTATTTTTCCTATATGAATATTATTCTTGAATTAATTTTACTCTACAAAGAAGTATCATGTTGACAATTTGGACGTTATTAATTTCTGGATAAATTAAAATTATAAATCTTTAAAATTTATCCTTGAACTTGTTTTATTGAATTATTATGTCATTATCATCATCCTCATGCTTATATTGTGATGAAAGTCATCTTTGGATTACGTGCAGAGATGAACTTGGTATGATTATGATCAGGGATTATTCGGTATAATCATGACTGTAATGTGACGAATGATGTGGTGAAAGTCCTCATTGGCCTGTAGTTCATTAATGGACGATTGTTGATATGATTATGACCATGGATTATTCGGTATAATCATGATCATTGATGATTACATGAATATCCTTGGCCGTGGTGCAGGGATGATTTGATTTTATTTATTAAGCTGAGTCTCAGCGATAAAGTTGATGAAAAACTTTTTAAATCATAGAAGATAGTAGATTTTATGCTCTACTTGACTATTCTAATGGATTGCTTATTCCGTTGCAGTTGTTGATCTAAAACTTGTTGTCTATTGTATTCTATCAGCTGTTATACTGTTGAAGGCTAAGGATAATTTATTCTACATTATCTTAATCATAATATTTCTTACTGGGCTACTTGAGCTCACCCTTTCTTTCACTGTTCTCTTCAAGAAATGAGAATATAGCTGGGATGAGTCGGGGAACGGATTGACGGTCCAGATGGTTGTTTTAGTAGTCCTCACTATTCTATAAAATAGTGTGACAGTAAATGTAATGAGGACTCCATTGAGTGTGGATATTGTTTAGATGACAATATTCTTATTAAAACTCTTACATTATATTTTGTCATATTTTACACGACTGTTGTATAATTAAGTTGTATTTGAATTTTGTACCATGTATTTGGCGACTCAAGGTGGGTGATGTATACCTATTTAGGGGGCGTCACATCTGGCTTTCCCACAAATTCTGGTGGTCCAAACTCTTTAAACTGCTTGGCTGTGACAAGCCGCGTGTTGCTATTATTTCCACCCGTATTTTGTACACGAGTCTCCCTCGTCTGATTTTGCATGAACTGCAAAAAGCTTCTCAACATCTCCTCATCCATCATTTGTTCGGTGGTGTTATTTACAAGAGGAATAGTGTCTTCCTATTGCACGTTCCCCTGGTTGGTGATTAAAGGCGTCTCCACGGTCTCATTCACTCCATTGTTAACATTCTTAGCTGCCATTCTCAAATACTGCCATAAAACAAGGATTAATTAAAGAAATTAACATGTCACATATTATCCCTATATTTTGACCGACCAATTAAATACCAGATAAGCTTAGGTAGGACATACTAGCGAAGGATTTACTCGTCTCTCCCCTCCTAGTTCTATTCCCCGATCTCCACCAGAGATCATATTCCTAAGCTCGGATACCAACTGTGACGCCCCCAAAATAGGTATACATCACCCATTCTGAGTAGCCAAATACATGGTACAGAAACAACTACAACTTCATTATTACAATTGTCGTGTAAAATACGACAACATATATGTTATGAGTTTAAAGACAAATATTATCATCTAGACAGTATCCAAACTCAAATAAGTCCTCACTATAATTATTGATACACTATTTTATACAATAGTGAGGACTGCTAAAACAACTGTCTGAACTCATCACTCCACACCCCGACTAGTTCCCGCTATATTCTCGGATACTAAGAAGAAAAGTGGAACAAAAAGGAAGAGGGTGAGCTCAACTAGTCTAATAAAGAATATTATGACTAAGATAATATAGAACAAATTATCGTTAGCCTTCAACAAATCAGATAAAATATAATGGACAACAAGTTTTAGATCAATATTCGCAGCGGAAATAACAATTCATTAGAAGAGTTAAGTAAAGAATGAAATCTATTATCATCTATGAATTTAAAAGTCCATCATTAATATTTTATCCTAGTAACATCAATCAATATACATCTTGAATCAAATATTCATCTTTTCACTACAGGCCAAAGATATTCATTTGTATCACCAGTTAGTCATGGTCATCTCAACACCCGTCCATCTTTGCACTACGGGCCAAAGATATTCATCAGCTAATCATTCATCTTTGCACACAGGCTAAAGATATTCAGTTATATCATCATTTATGACTGAGGATGATGAAAAATATTTTAAAGAAAACGAATCAAGTGAGATAAAAGATCAAAGGTTAGGGATTCGTACTTCGGTTTATCCAAGTTCAAAAATATTCCATAATAAACTATAGCTGAATAAAATTCAAGAATGAAGATCAAAATATAGATACAATCAAAGATAGTAACCATAATATACATCTTGGACAAAGAAGAGAAAATTTTATTTTTTTGTGAATAGTGTCGTATTCGTGAATAGTGTCATATACGTGAATAGTGTCGTATACGTGAATAGTAACCTCAACACAAAAAGGTAGAAATTCTACAAGAAAAATCATACTTCGTGAATAGTACCGTATACGTGAATAGTGCCGTATACGTGAATAGTAATCTCGACATAAAGAAGTAAAAATTTTACAATAAAATTCATACTAATATTTTGGCATAATGATATTAAAAGAAAAACGTCATTTACGAAGAAAATAACATCTCTTACCTTAAAAGAATAGTATTTCTGACTTGAATATCGGATATAGTGCTGAAAGAAACTTACACTGAATAGCAACTCTCAAAGTATCTAAATACTTACAAAAATAAGCTCGATATTATAGAGAAAGAGAAAACTTCTGATTCTGGTGTGATTTTCAAATCTAACTAAGCACTTTATTTATAGGAAAATACTAGAACGCCAAAGCAGACTTAACCTACTACCTGGTGGCTTTACCTGCTACTATTCATGCACACCACTTTTGAAATAAAATTTTAGTACATTTCTCACCAACCAAAAGTGGGGCCTACATGTTTTTAATAAAAATATTTATTTCCAAAACTTCAATAATTCATAATAAATAGCCCTTTTATTAGAAAAATACGAATTTTATGTCCATTCCATAGAAAATTTAATTCTCTATAACTTTGTAGAAGAAAGTTTTTCTAATTTTCAATAAAAAATGTCTGAAATCCACATACGGATGATTTTTAATACCTCCATTCTGACAAAATACTGATAAAACACCACAACATTAATTCTTTCATTTATATCCACATAAAATAAATATTTCTTTATCATATAAATTAATAATTAATTATTCATAAATAATATTACAGAATCACAATATGACAACCAGGTCGTTCCCAGGAAAGAGGGCTTTTCGATAAGGATTTCTCCTTACTAGCGCGTAATTAGGTGACCAAACCCCTTTTCTAGACAGAACTTCCTTAGACATTGCCAATAATGCTATCTAATAATATTATTCAAATAATATGAATTATTGATCTGATAATGGGAAATACTATGCAGTGACAATTATTAAAACAACAATAATATAAAATATCAACGTAGAAATTATTGAATCAATAAAATAAAATATTAAACATTAATTACTGTAACAATTATTGAGTAATGCCTTCTTACGTAATAATCAATAATTCAAAAATAATGTGCAATACCGTGTGCTACTGTGCAACCACGCGTATTACTGTATTTTAACCACTGGGTATTCCAACAGTGTTAACGGTAACAACTACGCCGTTATTTATAAAAACTCAAACTTGCCATTTTTTTCATCCGACAGTTTTTCTTTATGGGGCCCATAAATGGCTGCGCCGTCGTATGAATATTTTTCGACAGAAAGAATATTCCGCGACTAAACGAAAATTCCCCGACAACAATGAATATTTTATAACCACTTGCTTATTTTGCAAAATTTACACATTTCACCCATAACCAAAACATTATATCAAATTAACACCTTATTATTCAAAATAATAATTAAAAAAAATTTGATTTCATTTATAAAAAGTTGGGGTCTTACAGGTCACTTATGCTTACTAATGTGTACTTTGGGTAACGGGATGAGAGCGTTTAAATATTGGGGTACGAAAGATAAAAGAGTGTATACTTCGAGGTTAAATTTGCAATTAACCCTTATTATTATTGCTATTATTATTAAGTTAATTCCTAAAGGTGTTTGGGAATTAATTAATATTAGTATTTTCATATATTCCTAATAAGATTAGGAGGCTGATTAATTAAAAGGTTTAATTAATTATTTCTAATGAGATTAGGAAGCCTAATTAATTAAAAGAGTTTAATTAATTAAATAAAACTCTATTCGTAACTAGTTTAGGAGGGTTCCCTACATCTATAAATAAGAAAAACTTTTTATGGAGAGAGGGTGACGCAAGACACAAGTTAAGTACTTTGTACCAAGAGTTGGGAGAGTACACCTTTTCTATCAGAGATAGGAAAACCTAGGGTTTAGCCAAAAACCCTTATTCTTGAGTTTTTGTTCTTCCTTGGTGGATCACCTCTAAAGGTCAAACGCTTGGGTGGCAAATGTTGATCAAAGGAAGGAATCCAATCCAGCATATTCAAGGAGACCACGAAGGAGTAGGAGTTGAACTTGTATATGAGAAAGCTCAAATCTTCAAGGGTATAATTTTGATCTTCTTCGTTTATATTGATAATTAAGAACAAAGCATGATCATGGCATGTGATTGTATGAAAAAAATTTAAATTCCAATTTATTGTGCTTCCGCACTCTTTTATAGGATTTGATTATGTAATCGTGCTATATACAATCCCAACAGTTACGAGAAAGAAAATGGCTTAAGAAAAGTCTCATTTCGATATCGGATGAGTGAGTTATGGCGTTACGAAGTAGCGATGACAAAACAAAAAAATTCTGGGAAGTTAAGCGTTGAACAATTTCGAGAACAGGAAGTTCAGAGCCTCGGCGCTGCCCATAAGAGTTGCGACACTGAGAAAAGAGCCACAACACATATGAAGGCCAAGTTAGGCACATGGCTTGGTAAGGGCTGACAGGTTGGGCATCGACGTGGAGTCTAACGTCGAGCGTTCGAACATTGCAATTTTCTGTAATGTTTTTTTAAAACGATAAACCATATTTTTCTAATCTATAAAAGACAAACATTATGAAACGTAAAATACTTAATATTAATCAAAGAGTAATACAAGTTATATGGATGAGCTAAGCATAAGCAAGGGCTTGTTGCTTGGGCACTCGTTTAGGATAAGACTTGCGTGCGACGTACGAATGTCGAAACTTCGAGTCCAGTGTTAATGAAATTGAAAAGTGTTCCAATTCAAATGAAACAGACATTATGTGATATGAAATAGAGATAATGTAAACCATAATCAGTGTCTATTTGTGGCTAATTGGTGTGTCAACATAATGATAATAATGATATTGTGTAGGACGTTTAAAGAGCAAGTTAAAGTAAAGTCTTAAAAAACGCTAAAGGCAAGTTTTCTAACTTAATTCGATTAAGTTCCTACGATTGTTTTGTGATGGTTTCAAGTTCAAATGTGATGCCCCCAAAATAGGTATGCACAACCCATTCTGAGTCGCCAAATACATGGTAAATAATTCAAATACAAACTTAATTATACAACGGTCGTGTAAAATACGACAAAACATAAGCTGCGAGTTTTAACACGAATATTGTCTCGTACAAAATATCCAAACTTAAATGGAGTCCTTATTACAATTATTATCACACTATTTTATAAAATGGTGAGGACTACTACAGCCACCATCTCGGACCGTCACTCCATTTCCCGACTAGTCTCATCTATGTTCTCATTTCATAAAGAGAACAATGAAAGAAAAGGGTGAGCTCAACTAGCCCAGTAAAGAATGTTATGACTAAGATAATGCAGAATAAATTATCCTTAACCTTCAAAAGTGTAAAACTGAAAGAATACAATAAACAACAAGTTTAATTGTAGTTGAACAAACAATCCATTAGAAGAGTCAAGTAGAGCATGATATCTATTATCACTAGTACAAAACAGTAAATAGACAACACTTAAACAACAACGTTTTTATAAAAAAATATTGTGGTATTTTTTTTCACAACGTTTTTTTAACAAAACGTTGTAAATACATATGAAAAAACGTTATCTATTTATAAGGGCAATTTTTGGTTATAAATAGATAACATTTTTTTAAAAAAACGTTATCTATGTCAAAAACACGGAGCTTAAAATAAATCACGCAGAAGTGAAAACTTGAAAAAAAATAATTTTATAATAACTATCACTACTATATCAGTATGTTTTCTCCCATTTTGCCCTAGCCCGCTCCTAGTCTCTTAGAGGCCAGATCAGAAATCTCGATTCATCACTCCTCAGCCTCTTGCCCTATTACCTCTCGACTGTCAGGGGAAAGTGATGTTCTGAGCTGCTTTTGTTTCTTTGTTTCTCTCCCGCGGTTTTTCTTTCTTCCTCGGCGTCGCCAGCAAGGATATCGTCGTTGTCGGGCCTCTCTTCCCCGTCACTGTCCCTCTCTTCCACCGTCGTCGTCCCTCTGCTTCTGTCTCTCTCAAGCTTGGTACGTTTTCCCAATTCAATATTCCCCCAATTTTTCCCTAAATATAACCCTATGAAAAATTCTTCTAAAATTGCAATCTCTCTGTCTCTCTTAATTTCTTTGTGCTTTCAATTAGTAAGTTCATCATTTATGTGAGAAGCAAATAATACTCTATTTTAGTGCTTTGAGTTGAACTTGGATTATCAATCTCTACCCGCGTTGTACATAGAGCTGCCGACCTGTGTTAATTTGTGGATTAATATTACCGTTGAAGGTACAAATTGTTTACTAATTTAGCATTTTGATTTTTTAATTTGTTAGTAGATAATTTCTAATCAACAAGTGATTTATGTTTGGTTAATTTTGGATATACGACTGGGCCGAGTGATGTTCTGAGCTGTTGTTCATTTAGGTTACTTCATTCAAACATTTTTTTTAGTTCATAATTCAAAAGATGACCATTATGTGAATGCTCTTAGCTATACTGTATGACTGACATTGTAATAACCCAATATTTTTAATATAATTAAATAATAAATTTTGTATATAATTTATATATATATACAAAGGTGGAAATATGTGCAAAGTAAAGTATATGTATATAATACCACCGTTTCTAAAAGATTGTCGTTTAAGGTTTTGGCACATTAATTAAGAAAGTATCATTTACCAAGTAAAATTTGTTTAAAATTTTATTACTACCCCTTTATGGGAAGTTGAAAACTATTAATACAAGGGAGAGAATTTCTTGGGACAATGAGAGAAGGTAGGGGTAATATAGGAAAGTAAATAATTTACCCTACTTGAAAGTTGTAAACGACAAACTTTTTAGAACAAATTTTTTCTTCTAAAATGACAATCTTTTAGGAACGGAGGGAGTATGTGATAAATAAAACTTATTTATTACATGAATAAATGTAAATAATTTCCTTTTAAGAATTATTAATCATTATAGATTATATTCTTATAATAAATTAGTTTTGTAATAAAAATATTTATTATTTATTTTTCATGAAAAATATGATTATAATATATATGATATGATTATAATGATTATTATGATATGTATTTTATTATATTTGTTAAGTTAATTATTTTAACTTAATTAATATTGGTAGTTTTGAAGATTATGTCGGTTATGAATTTAAAACCCTAATTCTAGATTTTGGATAAGGAATGAGAATATTAATCTAATATTATTTATATTTCAGTGATATAAACATGTCTGATATGTGTGTAATATTAATGTGTGAAACCGTTATAGTAAAACAGTACAAAACCCTAGCGTTACTGATAAACTCTAGTACAGAAGTCAATTACGACTGTAAGATTTGTTAAGTTGTTATGTTATGTAATTAATGGCAATTATTATAGATTTAATGTTAATTAGATAAATCCTAATTAATATTTAGAAACCCTAATTACTAAATTAGAACCCTAATTGCTAAGTTATAAACCTTAATTATTAATTTAGCAAGCTTAATGGTAATTAGTATATTATAAAGTCTAATTTTCAAGTCCTAAGTGATTAGGAACCTAATTTAATTAAGGAACCATAATTCACCTTTTTAGAAACTAAGATTTCTATTTTAGCCCTAATTACGTAATCCTAGAAAATGAACTTGTGGAACCTTAGGGTCAAACCCTAAGGGTTAGAATAAATTGCCAACTTTGCCACTAAAAGTAAAAGCCAAATGACATAATTGCCCTTATTGCATTATTTAATAGATAAGTTGTAGAACTTGCCAAAACTTTAGTTAGTGACCAACTCTAGCTAGCTATGTGTCTATAAACGAAATATCTCAGCCACTTTCACCATTCAAATGCATTGCATCAATGTAATATATAAGATCAAAGAGAGAGAAGTTTCATTAAATTAGCTCATTTATACACCAACACTCAACCAAAACTCTCTCAACTCCACACCTCCGAATTTTAGTGTTGGACCAGTCCCTAATCAAGTCCCAAGTTCACCCATAGCAGATCAAGAAGTCGGATTCAAGATTTTGTTCATAGAAAGGCATAACCCTAAACCAAAAATTCAATCTTGTATACTATTTTGGAATTGATGTATGAATGTTTAAATATGTTATATAAGGTGTGAATCAGTGATCTGGATTGCTAAATAGTGGATCCATAACATTTATATGCTTGAATTTAAAGTTTTTCAGAATCTGGGAAATTTTTAAAAGTGGTCTGACAACCGAATGTCAGACCACATAGATCTTTATCTGGTTATAATTTTTGCTGTTTAAATGTTTAAACATGTAGTATGCTAGAAGGACTTTGATCTGGACTTGATATCATGCTTAGATCATGTGTATATTTCAAGTTATGGAAGGTCAAACTGCGTTGACCGACCATGACTTTGCATTTTCTGGGTAACCCATAACTTGTTCATCAGTGTCTACCATAAGCTAATGGGCCCAGATCTTGCATGTGTTACCTTATTTGCTTGTCTTATTGTATTAAGGATATACTCTTGTATGTGTGCTACGTCTTCATGCGTTTATATCACTTAGATAACTAACAGAATGAAAATGATTGATGGTCAAACTAACCTACTTGCACATGAACTCGATTTTCTGGAAAACCCAGAAAACGCAAGAACATCCTTTCTGACATGGTTTGACTGGATGCTAGTTAGTGATCCTGATGTAGTTTGACTAATTTGATGATTGATATATATACTCTGACATGTGGACTACAAACTTGAAACCTTAGAACACATTAACAATTACCAGAACCCTACGATTTATGAGCCTCAAACTTCCTACTCGAAGCTGGCTGGATTTCTGGGAAACCCAGAAAACCCAAAAAGCTCTGACAGCCACTTTGGACCTCCTAATCTTGTTTATATGTTGTAGATTGACCCTGTTAATTGATGCTTCATGTAGTATTACATCAATACTACATGATCATTGCAAACGTCTGCCTAAAAACATCTTGTGTACTGATTAACGATTGGTCAAAGTAAGACCCTTGTTGAGCCAGTTGTCAGTGTTCTTGAGCCCAAAACACATACAGCGACAAAAACTGTCGCTATAGCCTATAGCGACGGTTTTTATTATTTTTATTTTCTGATTTTCTAAAAATTGATTAAAAATAAAAAATAAATTCTAAAAATTACAAAAATGGTTTTAATTTTTTTTAAAATTATGAAAATTAACTTTTGATAAATTAAGATATTTTCCTTAATATTTGTAATTATTTGAATATTATAGATATCTAATTTATTTAATAAATATATTAAATAAATTAATTAAAAACAATTTTATTATATTAAAAATCATTTTAAATGATAATAAGGTATTTAAAAATATTTTAAGTTATAAAATGTAACTTTCAATATTTTAAAGCAAATTTCATTAATTATTTAATATTAATGATATTAGATTTATTGAATAATAATATTAAATAAATAGATTAAAAATGATTTTATTGATTTAAAAATCATTTAAAAAGGATATAAATGGTTTAAAAATATTTTAAGTTATTATAAATGATTTTTAAATATTTTAAAATGATTTTAAATATTTTAAAAATTATTTAAGGGTAATATTAATACTTTAAAAATATTTTGAGTTATTATAAATAACTTTGATATTTTGGAAATGGTTGCATTAATATTTTAATATTATTTAAATATTAATGATAATAGAATTATCTAATATTTAAATCATTTAATAATGATTCTAGAGTTTAAAAAATCTAGATAGATTATAATAATTATTTAAAATTTATTATAAGTCATTTAAAAATAATATGACTGGTATTTAAAATATCCAGGATAATATTCAACTACATGATATAGTTTTAAACTCGATAATTACCCGATAAAGCCGTCGGTACACCGAAATACTACCAAAATTGATCTGAACCTATATAGTTTGACTGTACAAGTGTCTGTTTGTGTCCTAATGACTAATAAACGTATTTGACAATGTGATTGAGTTATGTGTTGATTGCAAAGAACAGTACTATGCGTTATGATATGTTATTCTAATCGATGGAACAATCTTATGAATGATGATAGGTTGTTGGATTAAAGATAGAACGAAGTTGTGTAAGCAGCAGGCCAGGCAAGTATCTGAACTATCCTTTACATTGTGCAAGTATCCTAACCTTTGCATTTCTTTTATGCAATGGACACGAGTAAGAAAGTTTCAGAATTATATTATCGTTATGCCAGATTATTAACTCTATTGCTAGTGATTATGTATCCAAATATTTGTATTCATGCAAGTTCTCAAACTTTATTCATTCATTGTTTGTTAGTACAGTATTACTGTAAGATCTAGTTATATATATATATATATATATATATATATATATATATATATATATATATATATATATATATATATATATATATATATATATTGTTCGTTAAAGTATGGTTATACAAGTGTCCTCACTTGGATAATTATTATACCTATTGATACATACCTTTTAAATTCTGGTATGTATACATTAATTAAAAGCTGTCTAAGCTATTTGTCTCGGCTAGACATAGATTTAAAAATATCGTTGAACATGATAGAACCTTATTGATATCCAACCGAATTGTTTAGTTTGGATTCTCGAATAAGTATGAACATCCCGAATATGGGAAAATTTTGTGCGCCTAAGGCAGATATGATGAATGAGAATATCGTTCTGGTATGTAGTATTGGTCAATACAGGGCATAATGGGTTGATCACTCCCCATCCCTATAAGTTATGACAATTTACAGATGAAGTTCTGTTAAACCCTATCGAAAATTGAAAACAAGTTCATAATCTGTCGACTACTCACCAATTATAGTCAGTACGTAGTTTCAAATTTTTAAATAGAATTGTTATGTTATTTAGTGTTGCTTCAGTTTACTTCATAACTATTGCTTCGTTGTAGAAGTGTCGTTCATAGAAAATATTTAATCCTTTCAGCTAATGTTTATTGGTTACTATTACTTGTTGGGCACTCATATGCTCATTCTTGCTTAATTTAAATGTTTTCAGCTAAGTATGAAAGACATGAAGGTTTAGGCAAGAACAACGGGAAATGAAAGCTAGCAGAATAAGTTTGTGTTATCTTATATAATAGCTAGACTTAAATAAGATGTTGATATTTATTATATATCATGTAATGAAATGTTTTAAAGGTCGCGTACCAGGGATTTAGAAAACTCTGATATGTAAATTAAGTTTGATATGTATGACATTATTATTATTATTTCGCTCAAAGAAATGGTATCGTGAAGCACCTGAATTTGAGGGCGTCACAGGTTGGTATCAGAGCTTTAGGGTTAGAAACCATATGTGGGATAGACCTTAGGCTATAACCTTAGGGCAGAAGGAAACGTTGAAAATACGAATAACTCGTATAGAGTTTTAAAGGAGATGATTAACTAAATTCATCATAAAACAAAATAAAAATAACCTATGTAAAATTATTATTTGTTGTGTGTATATATATTATATACTAATCTAGATAAATTATGTGTAGATGTCAGGTGGAAAAGGATTAGGATAGCTTCGGATCGTGAAGAAGAAGTTAATCTCCATAACCGAGCCAATATCAAAATCAATAGCTAAAATAGAGGCTCACATTGAAGATAACCTTGATGAGGTGATCACTTTGGAATATAGTACTGGACCCATAAATGGTGGAACTAACAGATAGTGATTCGGACACCGAAGTTGGAGCTGATCAAGCATCAACCAAATTACAGAATCTGAGGAATAAGGTTTCTTCTCTAAAAAAGTTATGGGAAATAGAAAAGCTACTAAATAGTCAATTAGGAAAGGCATTAATCGAAATGATGGAAGAACAAGATAAGCTTAAAATCCAAATTAATCAGATGGGAGCCAAAAGTAACATATCGTGTGCAGCTCCGAGCAAGAAAGGGAAAAGAAAGATAAAAGATCGCGAAATAGGAAATTCTGATAATAACCAAGAGGACGCTAACAAAATAGAAAAGTGTACAAACTTTGATAAGAAACATGAAGGCGTATATAGGAAGGGGAAAAAGATATGTTACATTTGCAGACATGAGGGACATATCTCTCATCATTGTCCCGACTTGAAGTTAGGTGCATGTTTTATTTATGGGATGGAAGGTCATCGAGCGAAAGGTTGTCCAGGATCAGGAAAAGGCATAGTGAATAAGTACTATAAGTACTATTTAAATGTGTTCTATGACAAGTATGCTTATGTAATGTAATATTTCCAACTTTTGTATAAGTTGTAGCAGTGATTCCCGACTTTTGTGGTCACAAAGGGATATCGAATGTTTAAAGCAATATATGCTATGTTATGTACTATGAAATAGTTAAATGAATATGAATTTATGTTTGGTTAATGAAACAAGTTTAAAATATTAAACTTATACGATAAGGTTTAGAATGTAAGTTAATAAAATATAGATTAAGTTTTATTTAACTAGATAATGCCACCAAGACGTCAAACTCGAAACCAAAGGGCAGAGGAATCTGTCAACAATGCTGGAGGACAACAACCAGACCTCATGCAGAATTTTGCGAACATGATAACTCAAACTATGCAAAATGGAATGCCGGCTGCGAGAAATCAACTAGACAATCGATTTGCGAACTTCAAAGATTTTAAGGCTGTAGGATTGCTAGAATTTAGAGGTACCACTAACCCGATAGAAGCCCAAACTTGGGTTAAGGAAATAGAAAAAGCGTTTGAAGTCGCTAGGGTAGCTGAGGGACAAAAGACAGCTTTTGCCACCTATATGATGAAAGGAGAGGCAAATTTTTGGTGGGAGGCAAACCAAGCTAGGGCAGGATAAGGAGTGATAGCATGGACTAGGTTTAAGACGCTTTTCATTGAGAACTATTCCTCGTCCAGTGTGCAGGCTAGAATGGAGGTGAAGTTTTTGGAGTTGAAGCAGGAGAACATGACAGCTGCGGAGTATGTCGCAAAGTTTAATGAATTAGCTAGGTTTGCTTCGCATCAAGTTGATACGGAGGCAAGGAAGGCAAGGAGGTTAGAGCTGGGCTTAAAACCCTGGCTCTACAATAAGGTGGCGGTATTATAAATAAATACTTTTGCAGCACTTTTGGAGAAGGCTATCATAGCCGAAGGGGGAAGTGAGGCCATGAGCCTCTATAATAAGGAGAAAAAGAACAAGGGTAAGGTTGAGGTAGCTTGGTAGGTAGAAGCTGGTAGTGGTAGTGGGAATGGAAAAAGAAAGTGGAACAAGTTTGGAAATGTCCAAGTCAAACAGGAAGGTGTGAGGAAGCAGGCTGTGCAGTGTATGAATTGTGGGAAGAATCATTCAGGTGAGTGTCTTAGTGGTAAGTTCGTGTGCTATAAGTGTGGGCAGGAGGGACATATATCTCTGAACTTCCCCAATCCTAGGACGAACAATGGGTGTTTTCTGTGTGAATCAACGGAACATAAGGTAAAGGACTATCTGAAAAGGAGAATGGATGCAGGAAGCGTGAATGCAGGGAAAGGCAACGGAACACTGGTGATAACGGGACCAACTTCAACAAAATCAATCACAAGAGTCTTCAACATGACTGTTCATGATACCGTAGCAGTCGAGGATGGAACTTCAGGTATTATTCGAATAAATTTTATTTTCTTATATATAATATTATTTTTTTTGTTCTCAAGAAATTTTGAAGGAGAAATTTGAGTTCTGTTAGAAATTAAATTTTCGCATGATCAGATAGACAAGTTTTATGTTGAATAGTTAAATATCAGTTCGATCGAATCTGATCGAGATGTACTTGAAACGACTGTGCATGCTATTTTCCCTAGTATCTATAAGTTTTGAAACGGTGATTCTGGGGATGGAATCCTTAAAAGGGAGGGTGGATGTAATAACCCAATATTTTCAATATAATTAAATAATAAATTTTGCATATAATATATATATATATATATATATATATATATATATATATATATATATATATATATATAAAGGTGGAAATATGTGCAAATCAAAGTATATGTATATATGTGATAAATAAAACTTATTTATTACATGAATAATTGTAAATAATTTCTTTTTAAGAATTATTGATCGTTATAGATTATATTCTTATAATAAATAAATTTTGTAATAAAATTATTTATTATTTATTTTCCATGACAAATATGATTATTATATATATGATATGATTATGAGGATTATTATGATATATATTTCATTATATTAGTTAAGTTAATTATTTTAACCTAATTAGTAATGGAATATATGAAGGTTATGTCGGATATGGATTCAAAATCCTAATTCTAGATTTTGGATAAGGAATGAGAATATTAATTTAATATTATTTATATTTCAGTGATATAAACATGCCTGATATGTGTGTAATATTAATGTGTGGAACAGTTATAGTAAAACAGTACAAAATCCTAGCGTTACTGATAAACTCTAATATAGAAGTCAATTACGACTGTAAGATTTGTTAAGTTGTTATGTTATGTAATTAATGACAATTATTATAGATTTAATGTTAATTAGATAAACCCTAATTAATATTTAGAAACCCTGATTACTAAATTAGAACCCTAATTGCTAAGTTATAAACCCTAATTATTAATTTAGCAAGCTTAATAGTAATTAGTATATTATAAAGACTAATTTACAAGTCCTAAGTGATTAGGGAACCTAATTTAATTAGGGAACCCTAATTCACCTTTTTAGAAACGAAGATTTCCATTTTAGCCCTAATTACATAATCCTAGAAAATGAACTTGTGGAACCTTAGGGTTAAACCTTAAGGGTCAAACCCTTAGGGTTAGAATAAATTACCAACTTTGCCACTAAAAGTAAAAGCCAAATGACATAATTGCCCTTATTGTATTATTTAATAGATAACTTGTAGAACTTGCCATAACTTTAGTTGGTGACCAACTCTAGCTAACCATGTGCCTATAAACCAAATATCTCAGCCACTTTCACCATCCAAATGCATTGCATCTATGTAATATATAAAATCAAAGAGAGAGAAGTTTCATTAATTAGCTCATTTATAAACCAACACTCAACCAAAACTCTCTCAACTGCAAACCTCCGAATTTTAGTGTTGGACAAGTTCCTAATCAAGTCCCAAGTTCACCCATAGCAGATCAAGAAGTCAGATTCAAGATTTTGTCCATAGAAAGGTATAACCCTAAACCAAAAATTCAATCTTGTATGCTATGTTGGATTTGACATATAAATGTTTAAATATGTTATATAAGGTGTGAATCAGTGATCTGGGTTGCTAAATAGTGGATCCATAATATTTATATGCTTGAATTTAAAGTTTTTCAAAATCTGGGAAATTTTTAAAAGTTGTCTGACAAACGAATGTCAGACCACATAGATCTTTATTTGGTTATGATTTTTGTTGTTTAAATGTTTGAATATGTAGTATGCTAGAAGGACTTTGGTCTGGACTTGATATCATGCTTAGATCATGTGTAGATTTCAAGTTATGGAAGGTCAAATTGCATTGACCGACCATGACTTTACATTTTCTAGGGAACCTATAACTTGTTCATCAGTGTCTGACAACAAGTTCATGGGCCCAGATATCCCATGTGTTTGCTTATTTGCTTGTGTTATTGTATTAAGGATATACTCTTGTATGTGTACTACGTCTTAATGCTTTTATATCACTTAGATAATTAACAGAATGAAAATGATTGATGGTCAAACTAGCCTACTCGCACATGAACTCGATTTTCTGGGAAACCCAGAAAGCGCAAGAACATCCTTTCTGACATAGTTTGACCGGATGCTAGTTAGTGATCCTGATGTAGTTTGACTGATTTGATGATTGATATATATACTCTGACATGTGGACTACAAACCTGAACCCCTAGAACACATTAACAATTACTAGAACCCTACGATTTATGAGCCTCAAACTGCCTACTCGAAGCTGACTGGGTTTCTGGGTAACCCAAAAAATCCAGAAAGCTCTGACAACCACTTTGGACCTCCTGATCTTGCTTATATGTTGTAGATTGACCCTGTTAGTTGATGCTTCATGTAGTATTACATTAATACTACATGATCATTGCAAATGCCTACCTAGAAACATCTTGTGTACTGATTAACGATCGGGTCAAAGTAATACCCTTGTTAAGCCGGCTCTCAGTGTTCTTGAGCCCAAGAACACCTACAGCGACAGAAAGTGTCGCTATAACCTATAACGACGGTTTTTATTATTTTTATTTTTTAATTTTCCGAAAATTGATTAAAAATAGAAAATAAATTCTAAAAATTACAAAAATAGTTTTAAAAATTATTTTAAATTATGAACATTAGCTTTTGATAAATTAAGATATTTTTCTTAATATTTGTAATTATTTGAATATTATAAATATTTAATTTATTTAATAAATGCATTAAATAAATTAATTAAAAATGATTTTATTATATTAAAAATTATTTTAAATGATAATATCGTATTTAAAATGATTTTAAGTTATAAAATATAACTTTCAATATTTTAAAGTAAATTTCATTAATTATTTAATATTAATAATATTAGATTTATTTAATAATTTTATTAATAAAATAGATTAAAAATGATTTTATTGATTTAAAAATTATTTAAAATGGATATAAATGGTTTAAAAATATTTTAAGTTATTATAAATAAATTTTAATATTTTAGTGAATAATACCTTAATATTTAAATATTAATGGTAATTGTTTAAAAATAATTTTAAATATTTAAAAATCATTTAAGGGTAATATTGATACTTTAAAAATATTTTGAGTTATTATAAATAACTTTGATATTTTGCCAGTGGTTGCATTAATATTTTAATATATTACTGTAAGATCCAGATATATATATTATGTTCGTTAAAGTATGGTTATACATGTGTCCTCACTTGGATAATTGTTATACCTATTGATACATATCTATTAAATTCCGGTATGTATACTTTGATTAAAAGCTGCCTAAGCCATTTGACTTGGCTAGACACATATTTAAAAATATCGTTGAACACGATAGAACCTTATTGACATCCAACCGAATTGTTTGGTTCGGATTCCCGACTAAGTATGAGCATCCCGAACATGGGAAAATTTTGTGCGCCTAAGGCGGATATGATGAACGAGAATATCGTTCTGGTATGTAGTATTGATCAATATAGGGCATAGCGGGCTGATCACCCCCCGTACCTGTAAGTTATGACGGTTTGCAGATGAAGTTCTGTTAAACCCTATCGAAAATTGAAAATAAATTTCATAGTCTGTCGACTACTATACAGGTGTCCTCACTTGGATAATTGTTATACCTATTGATACATATCTATTAAATTTCGTTATGTATACATTGATTAAAAGCTGCCTAAGCTATTTGACTCGGCTAGACACATATTTAAAAATATCGTTGAACATGATAGAACCTTATTGATATCCAACCGAATTGTTTGGTTCGGATTCCCGACTAAGTATGAACATCCCGAACATGAGAAATTTTGTGCACCTAAGGCGGATATGATGAACGAGAATATCGTTCTGGTATGTAGTATCGATCAATATAGGGCCTAACGGGCTGATCACCCCCGTACCTGTAAGTTATGACGGTTTACAGATGAAGTTCTGTTAAACCCTATCAAAAATTGAAAATAAACTTCATAGTATGTCGACTGCTCACAAATTATAGTCAGTACGTAGTTTCAAATTTTGAAATAGAATTATTATGTTATTTAGTGTTGCTTCAGTTTACTTCACAACTATTGCTTCGTTGTAGAAGTGTCGTTCAAAGAAAATATTTAATCCTTTCAGCTAATGTTTATTGGTTTCTATTACTTACTGGGCACTAAAATGTTCATTCTTGCTTAATTTAAATATTTACAGCTAAGTATGATCGACCTGAAGGTTCAGGCAAGAACAACGGGAAAGGAAAGCTAGCAAAATAAGTTTGTGTTATCTTATGTAATAGCTAGACTTAAATAAGATGTTGATATTTATTATCTATAATGTAATGAAATATTTTAAAGGTTGCGTACCTGGGATTTAGACAACTCTGATATGTAAATTAATTTTGATATGTATGGCATTATTATTATTATTCCACTCAAAAAAATAGTATCGTGAAGCACCTGAATTTGGGGGCGTCACAGGTTGGTATTAGAGCTTTAGGGTTAGAAACCATATGTGGGATAGACCTTAGGCTATAACCTTAGGGCAAATGGAAATGTTGAAAATACGAATAACTCGTATGAAGTTTTAAAGGAGATGAATTAACTAAATTCATCGTAAAACAAAATAAAAATAACCTATGTAAAATTGTTATTTGTTGTGCGTATATATATTATATACTAATTATAAGACCCCGAATTTTATGAAATAAAAGTATTCAATTTTCTTATAATTATTATTTTATTTAGTAAATGGTTAAATTGATAAAGAATTAAAGGTAAGGGTGATATATGAAAAATTTTCAAAGTAAGCAAGTTGATATAAAATATTCGTTGTGTTGGGAAGTATTAAGAATGCGTTTATTAAAGATAAGTGAATTACAAAAGTTAGAGGAGAATAATTTAAACTTGGAAAACTTTAGGGGTACTAAAGTTTAATAAGTTAAATCAATCTGGACCGTCGGTGGTGGTTTTAATTGTAAATCAATCTGGACCATCGGTGGTGGTTTCAATAGTAAATAAATCTGGACTGTCATGGCGGTTTTAATAGTAAATCAATTTGGACCGTCGATGGTGGTTTTAATAGTAAATCAATCTGGATCGTCGGTGGTGGTTTTAATAGTAAATCAATCTAGACCGTTGATGGTAGTTTTAATAGTAAATTAATCTGGACCGTCGGTGGTGGTTTTAATAGTAAATCAATCTGGACCGTCGGTGGTGTTTTTAAAGTAAATCAATCTGGACCGTCGATGGTGTTTTTAAAAATAAATTAAGATCGACCGTCGGTGGTGTTTTTAAAAGTTAAATCAATCTGGACTGTCGGTTGTGGTTTTAATAGTAATCAATCTGGACTGTCCGTTCTAATAGTAAATCAATCTGGACCATTCGTGAATTAGTTATTATTTAGTCATTTCTCCTATAAATAGAAGATTAATTCTTCTTTCATTCTCACCAATTCACTAAGACTCACAAGAGAAGCTATAGAGATAGAAACTACAAAGAGAAAAAAGAAGAGTATTCTGCTACTTCGCTATTGCAGTATCCAGTCTTTTACTAAGGTAAGGGATATTATTTGTTGTATTCGTAAGGGATGTTATTTCTTCTGTAAGGGATATTATTTATTGTATTCATAAGGGATGTTATTTCTTTTGTATTCGTAAGGGGTATTATTTCTTTCGTATTCATAAGGAATACTATTTTTTCGTATTCATACTTTAATATGTCAGAATAACCTATCTACGCGGATTACATCCTGTATGATAGGTGAAAATCCATTTACATTTTCGTATGTTATTTCTTTTCATATTCTTAAATCTGAACTTACTATGATAAGTATTACTTCTACAATCCCTGAAATTAGTGAGATATCCTTGAAGTTTTGCGCTTCATCCAGTATCGTTTCATTGGAATATTGATCTGAACTTTTTTATTAAATATCAATATTTTCACCCAGGGTACTATTCATGAGTTACTATTTACCCGATTACTATTCACTAGAATATTATTCACTTGGGTATTGGGGGCACTTTTCATACTGGAGTACTATTCCTGAGTTACTATTCACGAGTTACTATTCACCTGATTACTATTCACTCAAATATTATTCATTCAGGTATTCGGGATACTTTTCATGATATGGTACTATTCACGGGGTACTATTTCTGAAATACTATTCAGAGGGTACTTTTCACCAAACAATTTATTTCTTTTTTGTCTAAATTATTTTTGATATATGGATATTATTCTTGAATTTTACTCCACAAAGTAGTATCTTGTTGACAATTTGGATATTATTGAATTATGAATAAATTAAATTATAAATCTTTAAAATTTATCATGTGCTTTATTTTAATTGAATTTTTATATCATTGTCATCATCCTCATGCATATATTGTGATGAAAGTCATCTTTGATTTACGTGCATAGATGGACTATTGATTGGTATGATTATGATCAGGGATCAGTCAGTATAATCATGACCTGTAATGTTACAAATGATGTGGTAAAAGTCCTCATTAGCCCGTAGTACATTGATGGACAATTGTGAGTATGATTATGACTAGGGATTATTCGGTATAATCATGACATTGGCAAAAACATGAATATCCTTGGCCCGTAGTACATGGATAATTCGTGGTTGTGGTACTAATGAATATCCTTAGTCGTAGTGCAAGGATGATTCGATGATGTGGATTATTTTTTAAGCTGAGTCTCAACGATAAAATATTGATAATAAACTTTTAATTCGTAGAAGATAGTGGATATCATGCTCTACTTGACTATTCTAAAAATACAGTTGCATGTCTTTAGCCTGTAGTGCAAAGATGAACTGTTAATGAATATCTTTGGCTCGTAGTGCAAAGATGAATTTATTAGTATGATTATGAACAGGAACTGTGATTTGGTATAACCATGATATTTGATGTTTCTGGTAAAGACATGTGATGAAAATTATCTTTGTCCTGGGTGTGAAGAAGAATTTAGAATCACAATTATGATTATGAGTTATTCACATAATTATAGACAGGAATGGTTGATTGATGTTACAGGGATAAAACATGGTTGGTGGACTTTTAACATGGAGAAAATAATAGACTTTATGGTTTGTTTGACTCTTCTAATGGATTGCTCGTTCCGCTGCTACTATAGTTGAAAAGTTTTATCATCTACCATATGTTCTAAATCTCTGATTCATTACTGACGAAGGCTATTGATAATTTAATTATCTTTAGTCATGATATTCTTTACTGGACTAGTTGTGCTCACCCTTTTGCTTCACAATTCCTTTCAGGTAATAAGAGTGTAGCTGGGTCGAGCGGGGGTAACAGGGAAATAGAATGATAGTATATACCTATTGAGGTTTCCCCTAAAACAGTATGGAAATTATTTTATTGAGAATTATAGATAAGTGTGTCATATTTTATACGTCATTTTAACCGTTGATTTTGGTTAACCGAATAGGGTGATGTGAACCCAACTTTGGAAAGGTGTTTTTCTACTATTATACAAGATGTCTAATGACATACGAGTTCGTGTTATCATAAGACAGGGTTGTGAACATCCACTTGCTGAGTATGTGTACGAGCACTACCTATATAATCTTGGAGTTGGGTTGAAATATAATTCTCAATTGGAGACAATGGAGATAATTATATGTCAAGAGAAGACTCACCATTGGAAAGAATATGATTGTAATCTTCTCGTTTTTCTTTGGGGTCTATTGGGTCAACCCAGGATAATTCTCGAGTCATATGATATCTATCATAACTTAGACAAATGGCCTCCCATGTACGCAGGTTTTCTTGAGCATTTTCCAAAGATTTTAATTTTTAAAACAATTATTGACTGTACCTTTATGTAAGGTACATTTGTAAGGTGTTGTGGTCGAGGCACCGTAAGAGTTACATATATTTGTATTAAAACTCACAGCTTATGTGTTGTCGTACTCTGCATGACCATTCAACAGTTGTATAAATGAAGTTTGTATTTGATTCCTGTAGTGTGATATCTGGTGACTCAGAATGGGTCGTGTGGACTTATTTTTGGGGCCGTCACAAATGGTATCAGAGCTTAGGGACATGGTCGTTGGCGGAGATATAAGTCTAGAACTAGGAGGGGAGAGACGAGTAATATACTTCGCTAGTGTGTGACTTACGTAAGCTAAAATTTTTACTTAATAAGTTGACGAATTGTGATATGTCAATTAACCTTTATTTTGAAGATATATTATAGAATGATATTTGAATTATAAGAGATGAGCAATGAGAAAATCATGATACAGAGGAAATAATCGGGAAGGTATAATCCGAAAAGAAATCAAGGTATTCTCAACTCTTCGAACTACCAGGTACGTAAATTTCGAGGGCAAAATTTTATAAGGAGGAGAGATTGTAAGACCCCAAATTTTATGGAATGAAAGTATTCAATTTTTTTATAATTATATGGTTAAATTGATAAAGGGTTAAAGTTAAGGGTGATATATGAAATTTTTTTTAAGTAAGCAAGTTGATATAAAATATTCGTTGTGTCGGGGAATATTCTTTTTGTCGGGGAATATTCATACGACGACACCATCATTGGTGGGCCCCACAGCAGAATAACTGTTTGAGTTAGAAAATGATAGAAATATCTTTTTATAAAAATAACGACGAAAGTTTTACCGTTAAACTGTTGAAATACCCGGTGGTAAAAGTACAGTAATACGTGTGGTTGCATAGTAGCACACAATATTGATTATTGATGCTTACGTAAGAAGTCACTCAGTTTATTCAATTATTGCTACAGTAGTTGCTGCATAATATCTCTCGTATTATTGATTCAATTATTATCACAGTATCATCTGCATAATATTTTATATTATTTAATCAATAATTGAGACGATAACGTTATTCATATTATTATTTGCAATATTGACGATGTCAAAAAAGTTCTATCGAGGAGAGGTTTGTTCACCTAATTGCGCGCCAATAGGGAGAAATCCTTATCGGAAAGCCCCCTCTTTCCTGAGAATGATCTTGTTGTTAAATATTGTGAGTTATAATATTAATGATGAATAATTGTTGAAGTATTAAGAATGTGTTTATTGAAGATAAGTGAATTACAAAAGTTAGAGGGGAATAATGTAAACTTGAAAAACTTTAGGAGTACTAAAGTTTAATAAGTTAAATCAATCTGGACATTTGGTGGTGGTTTTAATAGTAAATCAATCTGGACCGTCGATGGTAGTTTTAATATTAAATCAATATGGACTGTCGATGGTTGTATTAATAGTAAATCAATCTGGACCGTCGATGGTGGTTTTAATAGTAAATTAATCTTGACCATCAGCGGTGGTTTTAATAATAAATCAATCCTTGACCGTCGATGGTGGTTTTAATAGTAAATCAATCTAGACCATCGATGTTGATTTTAATAGTAAATCAATATAGTCCGTCGATGGTGGTTTTAATAGTAAATCAATCTGGACCGTCGGTGGTAGTTTTAATAGTAAATTAATCTGGACCGTCGATGGTGGTTTTAATAGTAAATCAATCGAAACTATCGGTGGTGGTTTTAATAGTAAATCAATCTAGACTGTCGGTGGTGTTTTTAAAAGTAAATCAATCTGGACCGTCAGTGGTGTTTTTAAAAGTTAAATCAATTTGGACCGTCGATTGTGATTTTAATTGTAATCAATTTGGACCGTCCGTTCTAATAGTAAATTAATATGGACCGTTCATGAATTAGTTATTATTTAGTCATTTCTCCTATAAATAGAAGCTTAATTCTTCTTTCATTCTCACCAATTCGCTGAGACTCACAAGGTAAGGAATATTATTTGTTGTATTCGTAAGGGATGTTATTTCTTTTGTAAGGGATATTATTTGTTGTATTCGTAAAGGATGTAATTTCTTTTATATTCTGAAGGGGTATTATTTCTTTCGTATTCATAAGGAATACTATTTTTTCGTATTCATCCTTTAATATGTCGGAATAACCTGTCTACGCGGATTACATGCCGTATGACAGGTGAAAATCTATTTGCAGTTTCGTATGTTATTTCTTTTCATATTCTTAAATCTAAACTTACTATGGTAAGTATTGCTTCTATAATCTCTGAAATTAGTGGGATATCGTTGAAGTTTTGCGCTTCATCCAGTATCGTTTCATTGGAATATTGATCTTTCTTATTAAATATCAATATTTTCACATAGGGTACTATTCACGGGTTACTATTCACCCGGTTACTATTTATTAGAATATTATTCACTCGGGTATTGGGGGCACTTTTCATGCTGGGGTACTATTCTCAAGTTACTATTCATGGGTTACTATTTACCCGGTTACTATTCACTTAAATATTATTCATTCGGGTATTCGGGACACTTTTTATGCCGGGATACTATTCACGGGATACTATTCTCGAAGTACTATTCATAAGGTACTATTCATCGAAAAATTTATTTCTTTTCTGTCCAAATTATTTTTGATACATGGATATTATTCTTGAATTTTACTCCACAAAGTAGTATCTTGTTGACAATTTAGACATTATTGAATTCTGGATAAATTAAATTATAAATCTTTAAAATTTATCATATGCTTTATTTTAATTGAATTCTTATATCATTGTCATCATCCTAATGCTTATATTATGATGAAAGTCATCTTTGGCTTACGTGCATAGATGGACTATTGCTTGATATGATTATGACCAGGGATCAGTCAATATAATCATGACCCGTAATGTTACAAATGATGTGGTAAAAGTCCTCATTAGCCCGTAGGGCATTGATGGACAGTTGTGGGTATGATTATGACCAGGGATTATTCGGTATAATCATGACCATTGGTGAAAACACGAATATCCTTGGCTCGTAGTGCATGGATAATTCGTGGTCGTGATACTAATAAATATCCTTAGTCGTAGTGCAAGGATGATTCGATGATGTGGATTATTTTTTAAGCTGAGTCTCAGCGATAAAATATTGATAATAAACTTTTAATTCGTAGAAGATAGTAGATACCATGCTCTACTTGACTATTCTAAAAATACAGTTGCATGTCTTTAGCCTGTAATGCAAAGATGAACTGTTAATGAATATCTTTGGCCCGTAGTGCAAAGATTAATTTGTTAGTATGATTATGAACAAGAACTGTGATTTAGTATAACCATGATCTTTGATGTTTCAAGTAAAGACAGGTGATGAAAATTATCTTTGTCATGGGTGCGAAGTGGAATTTAGAATCACAATTACGATTATGAGTTATTCACATAATTGTGGACAGGAACTATTGATTGATGTTAAAGGGATAAAACATGGTTGGTGGACTTTTAATATGGAGAAAAAAATAGACTTTATGGTTTATTTGACTCTTCTAATAGATTGCTCGTTTCGCTGCTACTATGATTGAAAAGTTTTATCATCTACCATATGTTCTAAATCTCAGATTCATTACTGACGAAGGCTATTGATAATTTAATTATCTTTAGTTATAATATTCTTTACTGGGCTAGTTATGCTCACCCTTTTGCTTCACAATTCCTTTCAGGTAATAAGAGTGTATTTGGGTCGAGCAGGGGTAATAGGGGAATAAAATGATGGTCTATAGCTGTTGAGGTTTCCCCTAAAACAGTATGGAAATGATTTTATTGAGAATTATAGATAAGTGTGTCGTATTTTATACATCATTTTAACCGTTGATTTTGGTGAACCGAATAAGGTGATATGAACCCAACTTTGGAAGGGTGTTTTGCCACTATCATAGAAGATGTCTAATGACATACGACTTTGTGTTATCATAAGACAGGGTTGTGCACATGCACTTGCTGAGTATATCTACGAGCACTACCTATATAATCTTGGAGTTGGGTTGAAATATAATTCTCAATTGGAGACAATAGAGATAATTATATGTCAAGAGAAGACTCACCATTGGAAAGAGCATGATAGTAATTTCTCTTTTTTCTTTGGGGTCTATTGGGTCAACCAAGGATAATTCTCGAGTCATATGATATCTATTATAACTTAGACACATGGCCTCCCATGTACGATGGTTTTCTTAAGCATTTTCCAAAGATTTTAATTTCTAAAACAATTATTGACTGTACCTTTATGTAAGGTACATTTGCAAGGTATTTTGGTCGAAGCACCATGAGAGTTACATATATTTGTTTTAATACTCACAGCTTATGTGTTGTTGTACTCTGCACAACCTTTCAACAGTTGTATAAATGAAGTTTGTATATTTGATTCCTGTAGTGTGATATCTTGCGACTCAGAATGGGTTGTGGACTTATTTTTGGGGGCGTCACACTAATCTAAATAAATTATGTGTAGATGTCAGGTGGAAAAGGATTAGTATACCTTCGGATCGTAAAGAAGGAGTTAATCTCCATAACCGAGCCAATATCACAATCAATAGCTGAAACAGAGGCTCACGTTGAAGATAACCTTGATGAGGTGATCATTTTGGAGAATATAGTACCGAACCCAGAAATGGTGGAACTAACAGATAGTGATTCGGACACCGAAGTTGGAGCTGATCAAGCATCAACCAAAGTGCAGAATCTGAGGAACAAGGTTTCTTCTCTGGAAAAGTTGTGGGAAATAGAAAAGCTACTAAATAGTCAATTGCGAAAGGCATTAATCGAAATGATGGAAGAACAAGATAAGCTTGAAATCCAAATTAATCAGATGGGAGCCAAAAGCAACATATCATGTGCAGCTCCGAGCAAGAAAGGGAAAAGAAAGATAAAAGATCGCGAAATAGGAAATTCCAATAATAACCAAGAGGACGCTAACAAAATAGAAAAGTGTACAAACTGTGACAAGAAACATGAAGGCGTATGCAGGAAGGGGAAAAAGATATGTTACATGTGCGGACATAAGGGACATATCTTTCATCATTGTCCTGACTTTAACCTAGCTGCATGTTTTATTTGTGGGATGGAAGGTCATCGAGCTAAAGGTTGTCCTGGATCAGGAAAAGGCGTAGTGAATAAGTAGTATAAATACTGTTTGAATATGTGTGTTCTATAATAAGTATGTCTATGTAATGTAATATTTCCAACTTTTGTATAAGTTGTAGCAGCTATTTTCGACTTTTGTGGTCACAAAGGGATATCGGATGTTTAAAGCAGTATGTGTTATGTTATGTACTATGAAATAGTTGAATGAATATGAATTTATGTTTGGTTAATGAAACAAGTTTATAATATTAAACTTATACGATAAGGTTTAGAATGCATGTTAATAAAATATAGATTATGTTTTATTTGACAAGATAATTCTGCCAAGACGTCAAACTCGGAACCAAAGGGCAGAGGAATCTGTCAACAATGCTGGAGGACAACAACCAGACCTGATGCAGAATTTTGCGAACATGATAGCTCAAGCCATGCAGAATGGAATGCCAGCCGCGGGAAATCAACCAGATAATCGATTTGCGAAATTAAAAGATTTTAAGGCTATAGGACCGCTAGAATTTAGAGGTACCACTGACCCGATAGAAGCCCAAACTTGGGTTAAGAAAATAGAAAAAGTGTTTGTGTCGCTAGGGTAGCTGAGGGGCAAAAGATAGCTTTTGCCACCTATATGATGAAAGGAGAGGCGAATTTCTGGTGGGAGGCAAATCAAGCTAGGGCAGGAGAAGGAGTGATAGCATGGAATATGTTTAAGACGCTATTCTTTGAGAACTATTTCTCGTCCAGTGTGCAGGCTAGAATGGAGGTGAAGTTTTGGAGTTGAAGCAGGAGAACATGACAGTTGCGAATTATGCCGTAAAGTTCAATGAATTAGTTAGGTTTACTCTGCATCAAGTTGATATGGAGCCAAGGAAGGAAAGGAGGTTTGAGCTAGGATTAAAACCCTGGCTCTACAATAAGGTAGCAGTATTGCAGATAAATACTTTTGCAGAACTTTTTGAGAAGGCTATCATAGCCAAAGGGGGAAGTGAGGCAATGAGCCTCTACAATAAGGAGAAAAAGAACAAAGGTAAGGTTGAGGGAGCTGGGAAGGTAGAAGCAGGTAGTGGTAGTAGGAATGGAAAAAGAAAGTGGAACAAGTTTGGAAATGTCCAAGTTAAACAGGAAGGTGTGAGGAAGCAGGCTGTGCAGTGTAAGAATTATGGGAAGAATCATTTAGGTGAGTGTCTTAGTGGTAAGTTTGTGTGCTATAAGTGTGGGCAGGAGGGGCATATCTCTCCTAACTATCCCAATCCTAGGACGAACAATGGGTGTTTTCTGTGTGGATCAACGGAACATAAGGTAAATGACTATCCAAAAAGGAGAATGGATGCAGGAAGCGTGAATTCGGGGAAAAGCAACGGAACACTGGCGATAACGGGACCAACTTCAACAAAATCAACCGCAAGAGTCTTCAACATGAAGGTTCAGGATACCGTAGCAGCCAGGGATGGAACTTCAGGTATTATTCGAATAAATTTTATTTTCTTATATATGATTTTATTTTTTTTGTTATAAAGAAATTTTGAAGGAGAAATTTGAGTTCTGTTAGAAATCAAATTTCCACATGATCAGATAGACAAGTTTTATATTGAATAGTTAAAGATCAGTTCTATCAAATCTGATCAAGATCTACTTGAAATGACTGTGTATGTTATTTTCCCTAGTATCTATATGTTTTGAAACGGTGATTTCGGGGACGGAATCCTTATAAGGGAGGGTGGATATAGTAACCCAATATTTTCAATATAATTAAATAATAAATTTTGCATATAATTTTTTTATATGTATATATAAAGGTGGAAATATGTGCAAAGTAAAGTATATGTATATATATGATAAATAAAACTTATTTATTACATGAAAAATTATAAATAATTTCTTTTTAAGAATTATTGATCATTATAGATTATATTCTTATAATAAATTAATTTTGTAATAAATTTATTTATTATTTATTTTCCATGAAAAATATGATTATTATATATATGATATGATTATAAGGATTATTATGATATATATTTTATTATATTAGTTAAGTTAATTATTTTAACTTAATTAATAATTGTATATATGAAGGTTATGTCGGATATGGATTCAAAACCCTAATTCTAGATTTTGGATAAGGAATGAGAATATTAATTTAATATTATTTATATTTCAGTGATATAAACATGCCTGGTATGTGTGTAATATTAATGTGTGGAACAGTTATAGTAAAATAGTACAAAACCCTAGCGTTACAGATAAACTCTAGTACAGAAGTCAATTACGACTGTAAGATTTGTTAAGTTGTTATGTTATGTAATTAATGACAATTATTATAGATTTAATGTTAATTAGATAAACCCTAATTAATATTTAGAAACCCTGATTACTAAATTAGAACCATAATTGCTAAGTTATAAACCCTAATTATTAATTTAGCAAGCTTAATTGTAATTAGTATATTATAAAGTCTAATTTACAAGTCCTAAGTGATTAGGAAACCTAATTTAATTAGGGAACCCTAATTCACCTTTTTACAAACTAAGATTTCTATTTTAGCCCTAATTACATAAACCTAGAAAATAAACTTGTGGAACCTTAGGGTTAAACCTTAAGGGTTAGAATAAATTGCCAACTTTTCCACTAAAAGTAAAAGCCAAATGACATAATTGCCCTTATTACATTTTTTAATAGATAACTTGTAGAACTTGCCATAACTTTAGTTGGTGACCAACTTTAGCTAGCCATGTGCCTATAAACCAAATATCTCAGCCACTTTCACCATCCAAATGCATTGCATCTATGTAATATATAAGATCAAAGAGAGAGAAGTTTTATTAATTAGCTCATTTATACACCAACACTCAACCAAAACTCTCTCAACTCCAAACCTTCAAATTTTAGTGTTGGACCAGTCCCTAATCAAGTCCCAAGTTCACCCATAGCAGATCAAGAAGTCAGATTCAAGATTTTATTCATAGAAAGGTATAACCTTAAACCAAAAATTCAATCTTGTATGCTATATTGGATTTGATGTATGAATGTTTAAATATGTTATATAAGGTGTGAATCAGTGATATGGGTTGCTAAATAGTGGATCCATAACATTTATATGCTTCAATTTAAAGTTTTACAGAATCTGTGAAATTTTTTAAAGTGGTCTGACAACCGAATGTCAGACCACATAGATCTTTATCTGGTTATAATTTTTGTTGTTTAAATGTTTGAACATGTAGTATGCTAGAAGGAATTTGATCTGAACTTGATATCATGCTTAGATCATGTGTATATTTCAAGTTATGGTAGGTAAAACTGCGTTGACCGACCATGACTTTGCATTTTCTGGGTAACCCATAACTTGTTCATCAATGTCTGACAACAAGTTCATGGGCCCAGATCTTGCATGTGTTTGCTTATTTGCTTGTGTTATTGTATTAAGGATATACTCTTGTATGTGTACTACGTCTTCATGCTTTTATATCACTTAGATAACTAACAGAATGACAATGATTGATGGTCAAACTAGCCTACTCGCACATGAACTCGATTTTCTGGGAAACCCAAAAAACGCAAGAACATCCTTTCTGACATGGTTTGTCCGGATGCTAGTTAGTGATCCTGATGTATTTTGATTGATTTGATGATTGATGTATGTACTCTGACATGTGGACTACAAACCTGAACCCTTAGAACACATTAACAATTACCAGAACCCTACGGATTATGAGCCTCAAACTGCCTACTCGAAGCTGACTGGGTTTCTGGGTAACCCAGAAAACCCAGAAAGCTCTGACAGCCACTTTGGACCTCCTGATCTTGCTTATATGTTGTAGATTGACCCTGTTAGTTGATGCTTCATGTAGTATTACATCAATACTACATGATCATTGCAAACGTCTGCCCAGAAATATCTTGTGTACTGATTAACAATCGGTCAAAGTAAGATCCTTGCTAAGCCGACTGTCAGTGTTCTTGAGCCCAAAAACACCTACAGCGACAGAAAGTGTCGTTATAGCCTATAGCGATGGTTATTATTATTTTTATTTTTTGATTTTTCGGAAATTGATTAAAAATAGAAAATAAATTCTAAAAATTATAAAAATGGTTTTAAAAATTATTTTAAATTATGAAAATTAACATTTGATAAATTAAGATATTTTCCTTAATATTTGTATTTATTTGAATATTATAGATATTTAATTTATTTAAAAAATAAATTAAATAAATTAATTAAAAATGATTTTATTATATTAAAAATTATTTTAAATGATAACAAGGTATTTAAAAATATTTTAAGTTATAAAATGTAACTTTCAATATTTTAAAGCAAATTTTATTAATTATTTAATATTAATGACATTAGATTTATTTAATAATAATATTAAATAAATAGATTAAAAATAATTTTATTGATTTAAAAATCATTTACAAAAGATATAAATGGTTTAAAAATATTTTAAGTTATTATAAATGACTTTTAATATTTTAGTGAATAATACCTTAATATTTAAATATTAATGGTAATTGTTTAAAAATAATTTTAAATGTTTTAAAAATTATATAAGGGTAATATTAATACTTTAAAAATATTTTGAGTTATTATAAATAACTTTGATATTTTGGCAATGGTTCACTAATGTTTTAATATTAATTAAATATTAATGATAATAAAATTATCTAATATTTAAATCATTTAATAATGATTCTAGAGTTTGAAAAATTAATATAAATTATAATAATTATTTAAAAATTATTATAAGTCATTTAAAAATAATATGACTGGTATTTAAAATATCTAGGATAATATTGAAGTACATGATAGAGTTTTAAACTCGATAATTACCCGATAAAGCCGTCGGCACACCGAAATGCTATCGAAATTGATATGACCCTATATAGTTTGACTGTATAAGTGTCTATTTGTGTCCTAATGACTAATAAACATATGTGACAATATGATTAGGTTATGTGTTAATTGTAAATAGCAGTACTATGTGTTATGATATGTTATTCTAATCGATAGAATAATCTTATGAATGATAGGTCGTTGAATTAAATATAGAACTAAGATGTGTTAGCAGCAGACCAGGCGAGTATTTGAACTATCCTTTACATTGTGCAAGTATCCTAACCTTTGCATTTTCTTTATGCAATGGACATGAGTAAGAAAGTTTTAGAATTATATTATCGTTATGCCAGATTATTAACTCTATTGTTAGTGATTATGTATCCAAATATTCGTATTCATGCAAGTTCCCGAACTTTATTCGTTCATTGTTTGTTAGTATAGTATTACTGTAAGATCCAGATATATATATTCTGTTCGTTAAAGTATGGTTATACAAGTGTCCTCACTTAGATAATTATTATACCTATTAATACATACCTATTAAATTCCGGTATGTATACATTGATTAAAAGCTATCTAAGCTATTTGACTCGGCTAGACACATATTTAAAAATATCGTTGAACATGATAGAACCTTATTGATATCCAACCGAATTATTTAGTTCGGATTCCCGACTAAGTATGAACATCCCGAACATAAAAAAATTTTGTGCGTCTAAGGCGGATATGATGAACGAGAATATCGTTCTGATATGTAGTATTGATCAATACAGGGCATAACGGGCTGATCACCTCCTGTGCCTGTAAGTTATGATGGTTTGCATATGAAGTGATGTTAAACCCTATCAAAAATTGAAAACAAAGTTCATAGTCTGTCGACTACTCACCAATTATAGTCAGTACGTAGTTTCAAAATTTGAAATAGAATTGTTATGCTATTTAGTGTTGCTTCAGTTTACTTCATAACTATTGCTTCGTTGTACAAGTGTCGTTCAAAAAAAATATTTAATCCTTTCAGCTAATGTTTATTGGTTGCTATTACTTACTGGGCACTCAAATGCTCATTCTTGCTTAATTTAAATATTTTCAACTAAGTATAATCGACCTGAATGTTCAGGCAAGAACAACGGGAAAGGAAAGCTAGCAGAAAAAGTTTATGTTATCTTATGTAATAGCTAGACTTAAATAAGATGATGATATTTATTTTCTATCATGTAATGAAATGTTTTAAAGGCTACGTACATGTGATTTAGACAACTCTGATATGTAAATTAAGTTTGATATGTATGATATTATTATTATTATTCAGCTCAAAGAAAAGGTGTCGTGAAACACCTGAATTTGGGGGCATCACAGACACAGTGCTCAATATCAAATCGCATGACTTGATTATCTTTTTATGATAAATAGTACAACCATGGTGAAGCAGTGGAACAATAAAAACTGGCATACTTTTGACTAGTTTTGGAATCTTCACTATATATAGTAGCAGTCTAGCATGCATCTGAGAGGTAAGTAGGTAACTCCCTTGCTTGCTTTGAATAGTAAGCCATCAATAAGTTATTTTTCTTCAAAGTCACCGCTGGATTAGTACGAGTATACATATAAGAGGATCACACCTTCCTTTCAGGGTCAAACATTAATTTGAGTTTGTTTGTATTACAAAAATAGGTCTGATGCGCGACAAAACTAGTGTGTGTTCAAACTTCAAATCATATGGTGCTTGTTGTAACTTGTGAGCTGAATATGAGTTTGTTTGTTCATACATTAATATGAGTTTGTTTGTTCATCTGTGTTAAGTTGTTAACTGTTAATATGAGTTGTTCATCTGTGTTGAGTTGTTAAGTTGTTAATATGTGTTTGTTTGTTGATTAATATGAGTTGTTCCTTACTGGGATCTCTTGCTTGCTTCATGTTGCTTCGCTTCACGATAACCACCCTCTAATCTAATCTAATCTAATCTAATCATTTTCATACAACCTCCTAGTAATAAAAATAACGTCCCAACGCATGTTCTAATTTTGTTTTTAAATTAAACAAGTAATACTTGTATAACTTTGCTCTCTAGTTTAGATAATTTTGAACTGATTCCATAATTTTCTTCTTTTATATATGATGTGGTTGATTAATACATTAAGTATTTCCTTAAGAAATAACATTGTGTTAGCATATCATGTACTTACTAGGTGAGCTAATAACTTTTAGTTTTCACTTTTCAGCATTTAGTGGGGTGGATAGTGTTGACATTAAATTAATTAGGTTGTGTTTTGAGAGTTGGAACTCAAATGTATAATATATTTTTACCCAAATAAAAAACAAATATTTAAGACATTCTATGCTTTATTCTTCTTTCCATTATTGTGCATAATCTACTTGGCTGTGATTTTTGTGGCCGACAATTCTCAGGACTACTTGGCAGAATGATGAATCTTAAGTTTGGGGGTTTATGAGAAATGGAAGCCGCGTGCTTGTTTCAATGTTTGTCCCAACCTGAATACAAAGCATACAGACCAAAAACTAAGCTACTGCTACCAACTTCATTGGTTTAGTAGCCGTAATCAACATTGTTTGATGTTGGAGTAGCTGCTGAGTTGGTAATATGTTCTCATAGCTGTTCCTTATATAGTTGGCATTGCTGTTAAAAATTAGTTAAAAGCTGTAACCCTTTCAATATGACTCAAAATACTACATACTATATCTTTTCAATATATGAGAGGAACTGTATTTTGAGGATCACACAATGATTGTGTGACTATAAGAATTCATCTAGGAAGATTCTCTAATACCGAGTCTTATTTAAGACATACTATAAATGGATCATACCTGTTGCATGAGGAACATACTATCAGCAAATACACCCAAAAGAAAACCTTCATAGTCTTCATAGTCTGATTATCAGCAATCCTGCGTCTCATTTTGTTTATTTTTTGGAGGTAGCCTTTAAATCACAACGATCAGAGGACTTGGTTCACCAATCTACCAATCTCTATGGGAAGAAATTGTGTGAATAATTGCAATGACCAAATTAGATCAATTGGGAAAAAAACATAAATGAATCCTGCTCTGAATCAAATGAGAAAGGGCAAAGAATCACCAATTTGTATGATCTAATCATTATTTATTGTCCTATATTCTTGCTTTTCCTTTCCCATTATTACTTGCGGTGCTGCTATTTTCTTAGTTATGTATTTGTATTCCATAGCCCTGATCACTTTTGCTACAAGATAGCTCAATCAGTGAGCTTATGCACATTATTTAAGGATGTTTACTTCTAAGCAAACCCTTGTGGTAGTCTTGTAAGTTGTGTGCTGCAAGGCTTACATGAGTTAAATTGGTGCAAAGTATGTACTATTTAGTTCCTTGTTAGATCATATTACTTGCTGAAGAGGTGCCTCCTGAGCTCCCTGAGCCTACTTTAGGTATTAACTTCGCCAGAGATTGAATACAAGAGAAGGACCACTACTAGAAAACAGGAAATAGACAACGCGGAAAAAAATGTTGTGGTTTCAGTCAGGAAAACGTCGTGGTTAAGGGTGTAATCTATTTGACACCCTTACACAACGTTTTTAAAACGTTGTAGTTAAGCACAATACACAACGTTCTTTAGGAAAAAAACGTTGTAGATTTGTTTTTCAAAAATTAGCAGATGCTTAAAAACGTTGTAGTAGGTATGATTCCACAACGTTTTTTCCTAAAAAACGTTGTGTATTGTGCTTAACTACAACGTTTTTAAAACGTTGTAGTTAAGCACAGTATAACATTTTTTTTTTAAAAAGACCATAGAAAGCAACAACAGACAACGTTTTTAAACTTCTTATACAACGTTTATAAGGTGTCATTTATTTATACAAATATACAACATTTTTTAAATGTTGTAGATAAAAAAAAATAAAAAAAAATTATTGTGGGATGATATATAGCCAATTAATGCACCTGCAATATACACATGTAATTCTTTGTAATGCCAATTACAAAGAATATTAATACCATACAATACGTTTACATCTCAATAATGCCAAACTATCCATACATCTCATACAAGTTGAAGCTGCATCAAATGAGTACATCCAACAGAAATACAACTAGGAAATTTGTAAAGGCACTTACGAAATAAATGCCACCAATCAAATACAAATTTATGACCAGTTATCAAGCATCATGCCTCTCTCATGATTATAAACATTTTTTACAGTTAATATGGCACCAATTGGGTTAATTGGGTTGATGGAATAGACACATTGAATATTCTCATTGGACTCAACCTCTCCACCTGAAAGGCAATTGAAGCTAATTGAAAAACTGCAGTGTTTGGTACACTAATCAATTGGAATATGCCAAATAATTGCAATGAATAAAATGGCATGACAAAACTCGATATTTATTATCATTATTATTACCAGATCAACTTATTAGAAATATTACCTGCTTCAGTGACTTGATCATGGGGACCAATGGATTTCTTCCTTGGCATGGTCTCCTCCTCAAAGCGCTCCCGCCCATCAAATAGAATGCTGAGATACTTGTACATGTTGCTCTGGATCATAAGCTTAATATCTTTCAAAGCTCTGGATTCACAAACTCTATGACACCAAAGTTCTTTGCTGCAGATCAAAAGTTGCAAGTAAAATTAACAATAAAATCATATTTAAAAAAGAAAATATTTTAGCTTTTCTCTCTATCATTAGCTCTGCAAACAAAAGGAAATAGATGGTAAGCATGTATCTAAAATAAGAGCACCCCAACAACATTATTAGTAATTGCATATGCAGTGGATATCCTAATTAGACTTGCAGTAGTTATCATATAATCCAACAAATATTTCAAATATTTCTCTATATGAAACATGAGATTTAGAATGAGAACTGATCATATGATGACAGAATTGGATCCAACATGATCAATAATACCTAGAGGCACTTACCTGCTTTAAGATTCTCAGGGTTATGGGTACTTACCTGTTTCGATCCAACATGATCAATAATGACAGAATTGATACCAAATCCCTCACTGAAATTTCAGCAAATACCTACCTAGCAATCTCAATAGTGGAACACATATATGATGAATAGAACGACAAATCATGCTACTGTCTATGTAAAAATCAGAGTATTTCAAATCAGAGTATGATGAATAGAACGACAAACCAGAGTATTTCAAATCTAAACATTAAATCATGTTCAAAAATAAACAAATCATGCTATTGTCTATGTAAAAATCAAAACCAAAATCAAAATAAAAAAAACAAATGAATATATCATATAAAGAAACCTGCCAAAAGATAAGCACACCCTGCCAAAAGATAAACACACCCAAAGTCCCAAATCGGAGAACAACATCGTTAATACCTAGAGGCACTGGAGCTTTATAGAATCACCTGAGAATGAAGAGAAGAGGGACATCAGCACACAAAACACAATTCAACGATAAACACTTACTATACATGAATTAATCAGCACTAACGGAGCTGCAGAAAGTAGGTTGACCAATCCCAGGTTTAATTGACATTGCTGATAGATTTAATATCTCCATAATTAGACGCAGCAAACTCAAATCATTAATTGCGGATAATAAAAGAGTATATAAATGTTAATGGAATAAGAAATATTTAGGGGTAAATAAGAGGGTTAGGGTTTGAGAAATTTCTAACAGATCGAGATGGAGAGAAAGTATAGCTCCGGCGGTGGTTTTGCCGTCTTCATCGGTGGTATCCTTGTCAGAAAATTCTCTCGATTGGTTGATTTGTACGATAGAGACGGTTGCAGAGCAGGTGGTTCGACCGAATCGGTGACCAGCGTGCCGGAAGAGGGTCGGGCTGATGGGTTTCACGTGCAGGTGTGGGATAACATTTTGCGGGACTCACAGGTACTCAGAACAGCACGGCGGCGCCGTCGATTTCAAGGCGACAGGGAGAAAGGCAATCGCGAGGGAGAATCTTCATTCCTCTGGTTAAGGCTGAGGAAGACTACGAGCCCTAGCATAAGAGTACTGATTCTTATTATTTAAGTTTTCAGTTCAGCGAGATTTTTTAAAGCTTCGTGTTTTTTTGATAGACAACGTTTTAAAAAAAAACGTTATCTAGTTAACACCAAAAAAATTCCCTTTTAAATAGATAACGTTTTTACATATGTATCTACAACGTTTTTTATTAAAAACGTTGTAAAAAAAATACCACAACGTTTTTATAAAAAACGTTGTCTTTTAAGCGTTGTCTATTTACTATTTTGTGGTAGTGGACTGGTTGGCTTTAATTGCGGTTCACAGCGATGCATGGTTACTTTATGTGGCATTTTATTTTGGTGCCAGATTTGGTTTTGACAAAGCAGACAGGTTTATCTTCTTTATTCCTTTACATTTTTATACTTTAAATTCTAATGTTTAACTTAGCATGAGAGAAGAGTGTGGGTTGGCATATGTCATTGTTTACACTTTGTAGACACTCAAAATTTTTTGCACACCTGTCACTGACATTGCAGGAGGGCAGATTCGTCTTTTAAAGATAACCCCGGAAGACAGCTCATACCCAATCTAGATACTATCAGAAGTTCAGTTTCAACCCCGGAACATATACAGGAAATATCAATTCCAACCTCGGAGATAACCCTGAGGCATACAGTTCAAATACCGAAAATTCCATCGGAGAAGGCCAATTTATCTCGGAGATAACCCTGAGATATTCAGTCTCAGTCCCAATAACGGGAATAGCAGTGCTACCCTTGGAGATAACCCCAAGGAGTGTAATTGCAGTTCCGGAGATAACCCCGAAAATGCTGGTTTCAAAGCCATGAAAACAGCTTCAGAACACTCGGCAAAAGCCCCGAGGCACTCATTCCATAAAGCTTGGAGATAACCCTGGGAAGTCAGGCACATCTCAAAAACAACCCTGAGGATGGTCAACACCTGCAGTAGCCCAATTTTAGCTATAACCCTGAGCAACGACCGCTAACACAGCTCAAATCGGAGACAACCCCGGTGAAGGGCAAGACCGTTACTTTGCCATCCTAATGCCACATCGCTCCATCTCAACAACATTTCATACATGCATTTCTACACAGCAATGTCCCACAAGAACCAATGAAGTCCAATCCCGAGTGACTATTGCGCATGGCAACGGATAGAATTTGAAGCTTGAAGACCGGAGAGCATGGTCCCAACTTCCTAACTTCGTATAACTTCTAATCTCATGTCATTGCGTAACTCTCGACAATGGCGGTCTGAAATAGATCTTATACATCTCAATCGGATGCCCGGATTGAAGTTCTAAAAGTTCGAGCGGACATCACGTTGCATACGTACACGTACTTTGAGATGACGGGACCCGCGGTGCCCGGGGCACCCCGGGCAGCCGCAGGTACATCTGCAGCTAGCTCCCCCCTCTGTAAATAGAGGGCTTGGGGGGCCATTTTGAAAGAGGAAAAGGCGAGGAAGCCCTGCCCAATTTGCTCTGTACACACTATAAACTGAGTGCTTTCTCATTTGAAACACTTGTAAGCTCATATATAGCAACTTTGTACCGGCGGGAGTCGAGTGTTCATCCATTTAAAGTTATTAAAGTCTTCTTTGGCAGCCCACTGTAAGCCTTCTTACACACTTTAAAACCTTTCTCTTCATCTTAGCACACAACAGTCTTCACGTTGAGAGTCGTGTTGCGTGTGTATGCCCGAACTTTGGTCCGTGGTTTCAATTCAATTTTTATATATATATATATATATATATATATATATATATATATATATATATATATATATGAACTGTGTGTCGAACTATGTTCGATGAGCCTGGATTTTACATCCTGTGCATTTACTGCTTTCATATATATATACTTATATATATTAACTGTTGTCGAACTCTGTCCGGTGAGCCTGATATATATATATATATATATATATATATATATATATATATATATACTTCGTGGCGGTTGATCGTTTTTACTGCTTTATTTACATTTCGTCTCGCCTGGAGTTTACTTCGTTGCGGTTGATTGATTTTACAGCTTTATTTACATTTTTGATCCCCCATGGATGTGCTTCGTGGTTGGTGATCATGTCTGTATATATATATATTTACAGCTTTTATATATATAACTGCTTACTGCTTTTCATATAAACTGCGGTATCATGTGAGCCTAGGAATCATGTGATCACAGATTCAGTCTACTGAATCTACATTTGGTTCCCGTGATGGAAATTTTCAACTATAAGCAGCTTGTAAATTTATTCACAGTGTTTGGATTTCCTCAGATGATTTTCATGCCCACGAGGAGTTCGGCACTGCTTTGTACAGTATTTTCTCGAAGATGCTTCGCATCTCAAAAATTAAAGCAATCAAGCCGAACATTTAATAAAATGGAAGTGTAAAATGTCTCAATTACTATTGAGCATAAGGGTTTAAAAAACATTTTTTAAAAAACATCATTAATATATCTTGTTTAAAATTGAATTTTTACATAAATTCAAACCCTATGTATATAGGTGCGAACGAGGCCTCGCACTACTTCCAAATAACAGCACATTAACCCACACAGACACACATTCATATAACAATTTCTTGAAAAGTGGCGGTCACCGTGGTAACACGGATGTCAGGGGGTGCCTAACACCTTCCCTCCGCATAAGTAAGTCCCCGGACCCTAATGAATCTCGGTTTAACAGACCCGTTCAGCAGTGTCACATTACTGGGTCAATGCTCAAACCTTTTCTCGGTTGTGTTGGTACAACCAATTAAAAAACCAATTGGCAACTCTTACAGTCAAATCGTCGATATATAAATGTCGGACCCTTTTCACTTGTTTTTTCAAACAAATTTCACATAACATGAGAACACAAAAGAATAAAAACAGAAAAAGGGACAAATAAAAATCCCGACATCGACAGGTGGTGACTCTGCTGGGGGTGCCAGTAAGAGAACTTAAGCCGCTATTTTAAGCTTTTCAAAACTGTTATATGCTTGTGTGTGGATGTTGTATTTACATTTATGATCAATGTGTACGAATGCATATATTTACTGCACTATATGCTTTACACTATATCTGCTTGTGATATTAGTGCTTCGCACATGTCATCATTTTCATAAACGGTGAGACACGTTGTATGTGAATGTATGTTGTGTGGTTCCTCCACTAGGAGGCTATCTTGTCAGTGTTTGATTCCTGAACTCGTAGGAAGACTAATTCCAATGAGGCTCAGGAAAGGAACCACCCAAATTTGCTCCAGTTGAAAGACCGGATTAACTTCCCGTTGAGTAAATTGCGATGATTTGGGAACCTTAATGCCAAAAAGAAGCGAAACTAACCTAAGATAGGTCATCCTCTGATAAACCAAACGCGAAAGTCTCTTTATGCTTTCTCATTTCAAGTTACTCGTAAAATCAATTATTTGTAATTTCATTCCATATTTACCTCCATGTAATGAGAAATATGAAGAAACATTTTGTACATACACATGTAAATTAACATGCTACCGTGTATTACAAACAACTAACATCCATTTTTTGCAGTATAATATTCCTATAATAGATACATCATATAGCATGTAAACATTTACACATTCCCTAAGACTAAACTATGCAAGTCTTTTGCAGGGAAACAATCGGACCTATTACCCGTTCAAAGTCCAAATTGGCCGTGAGCCTACAGCCAATCATGTCTTCATCTGACCAGTCTAATCCAGTTTCTCATGAAGAGTTCGACGGATTAAGTAAACAAATTATAGATTTGGTTGTTCTGCTTAAAGAACTACATCAGTCTACTCAGGATACGAAGAAACCCATACATGTTGAATCCTATACATAGGGAGGAGCTAAAGGTTCGAAGAAAACAAATCCGGAACTACAGTTGCTTACCACAGACAAAAACCTTGAAAACACCCATCTTAAAGGAGATCTAGACACAGGTGACATCAGGAAAAAAGGACCTTCAAATGGAAGAAACCCCTCGTTCTATCAAAGGAATTGGAGCACACGGGAGTGTCTCATAATGCTGACCTTTGTATATTCCCTTGTGTTCATTATCCAGAGAAGTTCAAAACTCCTGACTTCAAAAAATATGACGGGTTAAGAGATCCTTACACATATTTGAAGGTCTTCATTGGAGAACTTGGATCTTATGTAGAGGACGAGAAGCTCAGAATGCAACTGTTCCAAAAGAGTCTGATTGGAGAAGCCCGTTCGTGGTATACCAGATTAGATAATTCAAAGATCCATATTTGGGAAGAACTAGCTCATGCCTTCCTCACACAATACAACTTCCAGTCTCAGATGACTCCTGACCAGTACCAGATTACCAACGTCAAGAAACAGTCCAATGAGTCTTTTAGAGAGTATGTTCAAAGGTGGAGGCGCCTTGCAACTCAACTTATTCCTTCTATGGCAGAGTCAGAAATGGTCATGACCTTTATCGACAGACAAGAAGCTCCTTTCTATGAGAGATTTTTAGCTGGAATTGGTAAACCATTTTCTGAAATGATCAAACATAGAGAGATGACTAAGATGGGGTTAAAGGCAGGAAAGATTCAAGTCCTAGCCGCTCTTAAAGCAGTTGTTGAACATAACTAATCCGGAACTTATGGAAACAACCCCCGGAGGGTCCATAAAAAGAAAGAGGAGGATGTTTCCTTGATATTACAAAGTCAAAAAGGCAATCAGAATATGCCTATCCAAAGGAGAAATTACACTCCTTTTCAAGCTCAATCTTCAAACCCTCAATTCCCTAAAGGTGGAGAATTTAAACGCCCTCGAGTGTTCACACTCCTAGAGGACTCACTCGAGAATATTCTCAATCTTTTGACCACTCAAAAGAAAATTACGCATCTTCTTCCACCAGCCAACCCTAATTGGAAGGATTTCAATGCTGCTCGAAAATGCGCTTATCATGCCGAGGCACCTGGACATGATACTCAAGATTGTTGGGCTTTGAAACACAAGATCCAAGATTAATAGACAACGGTGAGATCGTGGTCACCAAACCAGATCAACCTCACGTGCAAGACAACCATCTTCCTCAACACAAAGAGGAAGAGGTCAACATGATTAATTGGAGCAGTGGACAGAGTTCCAATTTTAACTGTGAATCCTCTCAGACCATTAAAGATGGTGTTGACAAATGGAATTATGCAAAGTTCCAGTTTATGATGGAACGACAGATGAAAGCTCTGTGTAAGCAGATTGAGCAATTGGTAGAACTGGTCACCTATCAGCATCAAGTCACACGCCAATTAATCAGCCAAGAGCATGCTAGTCTCCTCCCCTTGGTTATGAATACTCCCTCGTCACCTTCAAAATATGAAACATTGGAGGACAAAGTGTCAAAGAGAGCAACTGCCAAAGCCCGTCGGGATTTTACCAATAGAAGGGAATTTAAATACCTGGACCAACCTATGGAGGAGATACTTTAGATGTTGATCAATGAAGGAAGGATCACTTCCCTTCTACCTCCAATTAATCCCGGTTCAGGATGGTTTAATTCTGATGGAGTATGTTAGTATCACTCCCATTCTCGCGGTCACAGTATGGAAGATTGCTGGGCACTCCACCATCTTATTCAGAATCTAATTGATAGCGGTGTCCTGCAACTGGCGGACAATGATACCGTGCTATTTGAGAATGAAAATACTTGTTCTACTAAATGGAAGGGACTGGTAGCAGTTATATCTGCTAAGGCTGATGGGACTGTCAAACCATTAACAATACAAGTCATTCAACTCAAAGGAGTTGACAATCCTTTGAAAGTGGCTGCTCCAGAGCCAATTAACGTACCATCCAGACCACAATATCTTGTTATCAGCTTACAAAAAGTCCACTGGAATTATAGAGAAGCTGAAGGATCCACCTCTCATACAACTGCTGCAGTGTTGAAGAAAAATCCACTATGTCTTCCCCAAATGGTGGTGAAGCCTGCCATCAAATCAAAGGGAAAAATTCCCATGGAGAAGATTGAAAAATTCCTCCGTACTATGGAAGGTGGTTTTAAGCTTAAGAGAAGCTCCACATTAAATTTTAATACTGAACTTGGTTTTAACTTCTGAGGATCACAGGAAGATTCTACTGAAGGTTTTGGAAGAAGCATACTTGTCGAAATCAGTGGATGTGGAAAAATTTCAACATCTGGTTGATCACATTTTCAACAACAATGTGATATATTTCACTGATGATGACATACCGCCCGAAGGGACCGATCATTGCAAGCCGTTACACATTACGGTTTTGTCCTCCGGATACATGCTAGCTGGAGTTTTGATAGATGGAGGTTCGTCTGTGAATATCTGTCGTTACGCTATGTTGGTGAAGATGAACGTCAATCTCCAACGGATCCAAAGCAGCCATACGGTTATTAAAGCTTTTGATGGATTCGACTAGAATTCAGTCGGAGAGATTGAGGTGCCAATTGAGATTGGTCCCCATACATTCTGTGTATCTTTTCACATGCTCAAAATAGATTTAGGATACAACCTGCTATTGGGAAGACAGTGGATTCATATGGCTAGGGTCGTCCCCTCCACTCTTCATCAGCAACTTAAATACATTATCAACAATAGCCTAGTCACAGTCAACGCTGAACTGGAATGTCCTCAACATGGTGACATACCACTCATCAATGTCAACTCAGATGTTGAGCCGGTCAGTTTTCATGCCTTGGAATTAAGCAACACTCAATACCATTCCATTGGGATGTCATTTCTCATACCCAAGATTTCTGTCGAAGTGATGGCAGCTACTCAAGAAATGATGTCATTGGGACACCAGCCAGGATAAGTGCTGGGTAAAAGTCATCAGGGTATTAAGCAACCAATTCAAGTGTCCAGTCAAATTGGGATAGCCGGTCTAGGCTATTCTGCCAGTTTCAGTTATAGGAATCCACATAAGCATAAACAAATTCCTTCAGCTTCAGCCACACGGTGATTATCTCCATCGGTAAATCCAGAGTCTGCACAAACTCCGGTAAAGGTACCAGCCAATGTAATGGCTATGTTATTTCCCAAACCGATATCGGTAAAGGAGAAAGAAGTCTTTATTCCAGATCCCAAGGTGGAAGAAGAGGAACCAAGAAGTAAACAAGACATCGTCAGAATGATGTCAGGCATACACATCATTGTCCATGATGAACATACAAACAGATACACCCCAGACGATGATTGCCCAAACATAATGGTCATCATTCAGGAGAAGAAGGACGATGACAACCCCTCCATCACTGCAGTCCACCAGGACTTTGCCCTTACCAATTGGAGCAGCACTCCTTGCATTGGTCGATAAGGGTAAAACGGGCAGGACTTCTTTAAGCCCAGTTGATATCATAACTGCTTACTTTTCTGTACAGTATTAGCAGTTATTTTGTCAGTACATGCTAACACTTTGTATGATTAAACAGTTACATATATATTAAGTGAAATCATATTTTATTTCAGGACTCTGAACTTAGACGTGCATGTACTTGCTGATAAGATGCCTCTTCTCCACAAGGGTTGTAACTTTGATGAAAAGTTGGACTCAGACTTGATGGAAATACAAGAGGACATTGAGGTGCCTTAGGAGATCAAAGAATGGGTCGAAGACAAACCTAAACTCAACCTTAATCAAACCACCTCCTTCAATCTCGGATCATTAGAAAGCCCTAAGTTAATCCAGATTGGTTCAGACCTTACCCCAAACCAGAGGAATGTCATAGTTACACTACTAACCCAATTCCAGGATGTGTTTGCATGGTCTCATGAAGACATGGTGGGTTTTTCCACTGACATTGTCCTTCATCGTCTTCCCATTAAAAAGGGATTCAAGCCAGTTAAGCAGAACCTCGGGCGATTGAAACCTGAATGGAGTTTAAAGGTGAAAGAAGAAATTGTGAAACAATTTTAAGCTAGCATCATCATGGTGTCCACATATCCTGAATGGATATCCAACATTGTTCCAGTGCCTAAACCTGGAGGAAACGTGCGAGTTTGCGTGGATTATCAGGATCTGAATAAAGCTTGCCTTAAGGATAGCTTTCCCGTGCCATTTATCCACATTCTCATTGATAATACTGCTCAATACGGCATGTACTCCTTTATTGATTGCTTTGCGGGGTACCATCAGATCATGGTTGCTGAGGAAGATCGTGAGAAAACTACTTTCACCGCGCCTTGGGGAACTTTTTGCTATAGACGGTTATCTTTCAGCCTCATCAATGCTGGAGCCACCTATCAGCGAGCCATGATGGCTCTTTCCCACGACTTAATGAACAAAGAGATAGAGATCTACGTGGATGACATCATTTTCAAGTCTCGAAGGGAGGAAGACCACATAAACCATATCAGAAAGCTTTTCAACAGGTTGCGTAAGTACAACTTGAAGTTTAATCCAGTTAAGTGCGTATTTGGCGTTAAATCATGCAAGTTGCTAGGATTCCTAGTCAGCCACAAAGGGATTGAACTGGACCGCACCAAAATCCAGGCCATCACGGAAATGCCCATTCCTCAGACAGAGAAGGAAATACAGGGATTTTTGGGAAGAGTCAACTTCATTAGCAGGTTCATATCCCAACTCACAGTCACCTATGAGCCTATCTTCAAGTTATTAAGAAAGAACTCCTCCATGAAATGGAATGATAAGTGCCAGAAGATCTTCCTTACAATCAAAGAGCAGCTAGTCAAAGCTCCTGTCTTGGTACCATCCAGGGATGATGTTCCCCTGTTCATGTACCTGTCCATAAGTGACAATGCCATGGGCTGTATGCTGGGTCAGAAAGACGATAGAGGCCAATAACGAGCTATCTACTACCTCAGCAAAAGATTCAGCAGTAGTGAAAACAAGTACACTCTGATTGAGAAGACTTGTTGTGCTTTAGCATGGGCTTCCATGAGGTTACAGCATTACCTCCATGGTCACACAACCCATCTCATATCCCGATTGGATCCTCTCAAGTTCGTGTTCAGTAAACCCATGATGAACTACCGACTGTCCAGATGGCAGCTGATCCTACAACAATTTGACATTATTTACGTGACGCAGAAGTCCATTAAAGGGCAAGGAATCGCGGATCAACTGGCCGACACACCTTCACGGGATTTCAAACCCTTGGAAATATACTTCTCCGATGACACTACTACAAAACAGTAAACAGACAACGCAGAAAAAACGTTGTGGTTTCAGTCAGAAAAACGTCGTGGTTAAGGGTGTTGTCTATTTGACACCCTTACACAACGTTTTCAAAAGGTTGTAGTTAAGCACATTCCACAACGTTTTTTAAGAAAAAAACGTTGTAGATTTGTTTTCCATAAATTAGCAGATGCTTAAAAACGTTGTAGAATGTATGATTTCACAACATTTTTTGGATAAAAACATTGTAGTTTAATATATCAAACAACGTTTAAGCACTTTCACACAACATTTTTAAAATGTTGTAGATTAAAAAAAAGAAAAAAAAAGGTTGTGGTTCACCTATATTACCAATGCACCTGCAATATGCTAATGTTATAATATAGAGCTAAAATTTCAAAGAATATTAATACCATACAAAACGTTTACATCCCAATAATTCTTTATAATGCCAATTACAAAGAATATTAATACCATACAATAAGTTTACATCTCAATAATGCCAAACTATTTATACATCTCAAATTCGCTTTTCAAAATTAATTATTACTATATTGAATTGTGAATTTAACTACATCCACAAAATATACCAAACTATTCCATAAAATTAAACTATCCATAAAAAACCTATAACAGAAAATAACAGAAAAAGGTCCATATCACTGAACTGTAAACATGTACACCACCTGCACAGTGTAAAATGGATTGTAAGCTAAAATTGAAGCACCAGAGAGATGGGCTTTCTATGGTATTGCTGAAAGGATTTATTCTAAAATATAAATGGCAATAAATTGTTCTCCAATCTTGCAAATAGTTGTAAGTTGTGAATATTCAAACCTATTACATTGCGCTCGAGATGCATAATTGTGATTGTTGCAATTTGTGCACATCCAATCCCCGTCACGCCATTGCTTAGCTCTGATAAGCAACATGAATGAATGTATTAGAGATCGTAAATGATGAAAAGATCTTTGCAAATGTAACAAACTTAGTAGCATGTAGAATATAAAAATCCTTCTCTATGTGTATTGTGTGTGCATGTACTCTTCCCAGCACATTAAATTCAAAGATAACATTTGACTAATGCCATTATGTATTTTAATTGAAAATACTATCAGAAACTTACCATTCAAGTCTCTGTATTTTGTTAGTTAAGCATCATAACTTGTGTGTTGTCTAGTTCTCGCAAAGATAACAGCCATGAAAGCATAGACTTTGTAAGTGACATGACAAACTGAGTTCAATTCTTACCCTTTCCCAAGGAGTGCAGGTGTCATCATTAACTGTGGCAACTGCAGGTTGACTTGCAAATTTGGAGTTGCAAAGATTCCACCAGGACAGGGTGGACACATACCAGCTGCTTGATTGACATCAGAACTTGCATTTTGCTCAAATGGTGGGTATGCTTGCTGCAACCCGAATGTCTATGCATTTAGAAATTCGTAAAGTTAGGGAAGGAGAAAAGGAATTTTTCAGATGAGGGTTGTTAAAGCTATTCAATCTGAATATCCATCCAGAAATAGTAGCTTACATGTCCTGCATTGAGTCTATTGTTATCCCATTCCTGAACAAATTCTTCTGATGCTAAACGTTTTGTTCCAAGTGCTTTAACAAAAGAAAAGATTCGAACAGAGTACCAGATAAGTTAGAAGTACATGCTTATGCCATTATCAAGTCAAACTAAAGTAAAAAATGTCAACTATAGAACTCAAATCAAGAGGAGGAAATATTAACTGAAAACAAACATGTACTTTTTCAGGCTCATTATTAATATAAAGAAAGTATTTAATTTGTCAAATTCTACATTATGTAGTAGCATTAGAAGTTTGGAACCAAGCTTGACCTAAAGAAAATTATAAAAACAATAGAAAGACGGAAAGAAAGCATTGTGCAAAATTTCCTTATAACAACCAATCTAATGTCTCAAAAAGCATTTGCAAGTATTGCGTGATAGCAAAACTGATATCCTACAATGAAAGGGTCAAACATGCAACCATTAAAACTCGACACACAAGTTAATCAAAGTACACAAATGCCATGAACAGTAAACCAGCAAGGTGATAATACCAAAAAAGACCAAGATAGAGCTGTTAGAATTTCTGATAATTTTCAAGCAAAAAAATCTTACAGTATTTTTTTTTAAAATAGAATTATAAAAACATTAAAGAATTCAAGTACATACTTAAGGGTGGCCTCTGCACTTTCAATAGTAACTTTATCATCCGTTGCATCACGGTGAGGAAGGCCAAGGTCAAAGTATTTTATATCCAGCTCCACAAAGGGAAAAATGAGCTGCAGTATATCAATTAAAGACATAAGAACGAGATAAATTCAAATTGAACAAAACAGCAAAAAACATTGATTAAGTAAAAGAAGCAAATCACCTTGTCCTTCATTGATTTCCAGAACACTCAAGCCATTTCATCTCCTGAAACATATATTAGGAGGAACCACGTAAGAGACTAAAAAGGGAACATAACTGAAATTTACAGTTCTGCCTCAGAAGCATAAAAAACATGTGGATATGCACACGCAATGACCTCAGGTCCTCATTGGTTTGCTCATGAAGCATACAGCTTTCCCATTGCAATTTAAAAAAGGATTTTTTACAATATTTTACAAGTACTTTTATAAAGATTATGAACATTTAGTTATCCAAATTCTGTTGCTATATTTAATAATGAAATAATATGTATTCAGATCTAAAGAAAACAAGCATATAAAGAACCCAAATGCAATATTAAAGCATAGAAATATTCTAATCTCCCTTCTCATCCAAAAATTATTAGGAAAACACATCAGAAAAGCAGAAGTATATCCTACAATACAAAGCATACATTACATACATACATGTATATATGCATCAACAAAATACCCACTTTAAGAATCTAAAAAAGACAAAATAAAACCAAGTAGTAGGGTACGAAAGCTACATTTATTATTGGCAAGCAGTACAAATCCAAAGAAATTTCATGAAGTACTTAAAACAAAATATTAAGAGATAATTTCAATTATATGCATCTTCCTATTGAATTCTAGAAGGGCCACCAAATATAAAGGGCAATTCGAGTTTTTACATATCTGAAAAAATTATCACAGAAAAAGGAATACTAGAATAATACCTCACACAAAATAGAAAGCATATGCGAGGGCTACAACTAACTACAAACAGATCAATAATACCCTCTGAAACACTGATACACCTCTTTGAGGCGCTTGAAAACCTAGCAACAGCCTTTGGCAACTCAAATGAAAGTGCGTCCATAACTTCCTACAGAGGAACAATAAACAACCCAAAAACTACAAGCTTAGCCACAAATTACAGAATCAAAATTGCAGAAGTTCGAAAAATAGAATGAATCATACCTGGTCCAGTGAAGGAGAGGATAAATATGTATGAATTTTTGAAAGGATTTCAAACTCAGTGTTCTCAAATTCTTCATTTTTTGGATCCGTTACAACCAAATCAGAAATAGTATTGAGAAAATCAACCAACACGGATGTAGACTCTTCCGATTGGGACTGTGAAAAATATAGACTTGACTAAAATTAGGAGAGGAGAGAAGTTTGGTCTGTTTTGTTTGTGTTAGGGCTGAGATTTTTAGAGAGGGGTGAACAAAATTGGAAAAAAAATATAAACCCTAGATTCATACCTGATTGTCATTTACTAACAGCGATGGTGGTGCGGAGTTGGTTAAGGAGCAGAGTAGCGGGAGAGACACGAAATCGGGAGAGCTAGGAAGCCACGAGAGAGAGACATTGATGAGGGAAGAGCTAGGAAGCACAAGAGAGAGAGAGATAGTGGTGCTGAGATGGTTACGAGTTTCTTATGTTATGTGAAAGCTACTTCAACTTTATCTCCGCCCTTTATTTGAAAGCTCCGTGTTTTTAATATAGATAACGTTTTTTTTTTAAAAATCATTATCTATTTAAAATCAAAAAAATGCCCTTTTAAATAGATATCATTTTTGCATATATATCTACAACGTTTTGTTTAAAAACGTTATGAAAAAAATACCACAACATTTTTATAAAAAACGTTGTATTTTAAGCGTTGCCTATTTAGTACTTTGTAGTAGTGTGAAGGGCTAATGGTAATTCAGCAACACTATCAGTACGATACATGCCATACATGGAAAATGTATTTTGATGGAGCTGTTTCTATGGAAGGTTCTGGAGCTAGATCAGTTCTAGTATCCGATATGGGGGAACAGTATCCTGTCGCCGTCAAATTATATTTTGTCAATACCAACAACACAGCTGAGTATGAAGGTTGTATCATGGGGCTAAAACTTACCCGTTCAATGGGCATCAGGCGGTTAATTGTCTTTGGGGATTCGGAGTTGGTAGTCAAACAATCCACGAGAATCTATCAAACCAAAGAGCTACATTTGCTGCCTTACCATCGGCAAATTTTACAGATGGCTTCGGAGTTCGAAGAGATCTCCTTTTTACACATTCCTCATAATAGGAATGACTTCGAAGACAGGCTAGCAAATTTGGCCTCCTTAATTCACATACCTGACGAGGAACACATGTCAAGCGTCACATTTGCCCTGCAAAAGGCACAAGCCTATGGGAACAATGTTGTAGAAGTATCAGATGAGCTACCTCCTATCCAGCATCCTTGGTATCAGCACACCAAGGAATACTTACAAGATTGATCTACACCCGCTGAGGCGAGCCCGACTGAGAAAAGGCGGATTCATCGACTGACTATGAAATTCTACCTGAGCGGAGATGCACTCTACAAAAGAAATGCAGGACTAGGTCTCCTTAAATGCCTGGACAAGGACCAAGCTCAGATGTAAGACCCCAACTTTTATAAATAAAGATGAATTTTCTATAATTATCATTTTTGAATATTATAGAGTTAATTTGATATAATGTTATAGTTGTGGGTACTATTTATAAATTTTGCAAAGTACGCAAGTTGTTATATAATATTCGATTGGTCGGGAAATATTCATTTTAATAGGGAATATTCATACAACGGCACAATTATTAGTGGACCCCACAACGGAATTATTGTCGGATTGAGAAAACGACAAAAATATTTTATTAAAAATAACGGCGGAAGTTTTACCATTGATACTGTTGAACTACTCAGTAGTAAAAGTACAGTAATACGTGTGGTTGTATAGTAGCACACGGTATTGATTATTAATGCTTATGTGAGAAGTCACTCAGTTTGATTCAATTATTGTTAGTTAATAATATGAATTATTTAGCGATAATGAAGTTTTGTTTTATTCGTATTATTAACGTAATAAAACAGAAATATCTTTCTATATAAAACAGAATACTTTATTAAAGTTATTCTATAAATAGAATATATTATATTTTATATAAAAGATTATTCTTTAAATATGGACCGTTACTATGCAGTCCATTCTTCTATAAATAGTAGCTCATTCCTTCATTATTTCTTACGAATTCACTGAACTCTAGAGAGAGAAACTATAGAGAGAAACTATAGAGAGAGAGAAGAAAAGTATTATGCTACTTAACTACTTCCTTATTTCAGTTCTTCTTTAAAACGGTAAGGGGTGTTATTCTTTCTTATTCATGAAGAGAACTTTTGTTATTCTATTTGTTATTATTCTATTGGAATAACTTGTATACGCGGTCTACCCTATACTTGGTGACATTCTTCTATTATTCTGTTGGAACATCCTGTCTGTGTGTTTTACACCGGACCTGGTTCCGTTTTTTTATTATTCTATTGGAACATCCTGTCTGTGTGTTTTACACTGGACCTGGTTCCGTCTTGTTATTATTCTGTTGGAACATCCTGTCTGTGTATTTTACACCGGACCTAGTTCCATTATTTATTATTCTGTCAGAATATCCTGTCTATGTGTTTTACACTGGACCTAGTTTCATTATTTATTATTCTATCGAAATATCCTGTCTGTGCATTTACGCTGGACCAGGTTCCATTATTTATTATTCTGTCGGAATATTCTGTCTGTGCGTTTACGCCGGACCTGGTTCCATTATTTATTATTCTGTTAGAATAACATGTCTGTGCAGTCTATCGCATACTGGGTGATTTCTTTTGTTATTCCATTCTTTATTATACTCAGTTGGTTAAGTTTTAACTTCTATACTCCATAAAATTAGCGGAATATCCTTGATAATTGCATTTCATCCAGTATCTTTTCATGAAAATATTATTCTAAGCATTCTTAAATTTTACTCCACAAAGCAGTATCATGTTGACAATTTGGACGTTGTTAATTCTTGGATAAATTAATTCTTGACCTTGTTTTATTGAATTCTTATATCATTGTCATCATCCTCATGTTAATAAAATGTTAAAAGTCGTCTGTGGCTTGTAGTGCATAGATGGACTTGGTATGATTATGACTAGGGATTATTCGGTATAATCATGACCGTAATGTTACAAATGATGTGGTAAAAGTCCTCATTGGCCCGTAATGCATTGATGGATAGTTGTTGGCATATCATGACCATTAATGAGTACACAAATATTCTTAGCCCGTAGTGCATGAATAATTGTGGTCGTGATACTAAAGAATATCCTTGGCCATAGTGCAGGGGTGATTCGATGATGTGGATTATTTTATGAAGCTGAGTCCCAGCGATAACAGTGTTGAAAAACCTTTTAAATCATAGAAGATAGTAGATTTTATTCTCTACTTGACTCTTTTAATGGATTGCTTGTTCCGCTACAGTTAAACTTGATGTTCGTTATATTTTATCAGTTTAACACTGTTGAAGGCTAATGATAATTTATTCTGCATTAGCTTAGTCAAAATATTTCTTACTGGACTAGTTGAGCTCACCATTTCTTTCACTATTCTCTTCAGGAAATGAGAATATAGCTGGGACGAGTCGGGGAACGGAGTGATGGACCAGATGATAGTATTAGTAGTCCTCACTATTCTATTAAATAGTGTGACAATAATTGTATTGAGGACTCCTTTTGAGTTTGTATAGTCTCTAGTAGACAATAATTGTATTCGAACTCACAGTTATGTTTTGTCGTATTGTACACGATCGTTGTATTAGTAAGTTGTATTTGTATTCTGTACCATGTATCTGACGACCCAATATGGGTGATGTATACCAAATTTTGGGGGCGTCATAGTTGGTATCAGAGTTTAGGGATATGATCCCTGGCTAAGATGGGAGAATAGAACTAGGAGGAGAGAGATGGGGAATTCCTTCGCTAGTATGACCTACCTAAGTTTATTTGCATGGTATTTAATTGGTTGGTCAAAATATGATGATAATATATGACATATCAATTAACTTTTGTGGCAGTATCTAAAAATGGCATCTGAGAATGTTGAGAATAGCACTGGAGCACAGGCGACTGTTAATTCACCACATATCAATAATCAGGATAATGTGCATCAGGAAGGTGACAATCCTCATGCAAACAACAACACTGACCAGATGATGAATGATGGAATGTTCAGAAGCTTTATGCAGTTTATGCAACAGCAGGCGAGAGCGGCTCCTGTCCAAAATGTAGGTGGAAACACTGAAAACACTCGGACGGTCACCGCTAAACAGTTCAAGGAGCTGGGACCACCGGAGTTTAAGGGAGAGCCAAAACCACTTATAGTGGAAGCATGGATAAAGCATATCACCAAGATATTTGATGTCTTAAGATGCTCTGAGGAGCAAAAGGTTCCCTTTGCCGCCTTTATGTTGCGAGGAGAGGCAGATTACTGGTGGGAATCGATTAAGCGTACTCAACCTGCCGCACTGAAGATGTCTTGGGAGAAGTTCTAAGAGCTGTTCAATGACAAATACTTTCCCGAAAGTGTTCGCCACATGAAAGAGGTGGAGTTTATCAAATTAGAGCAGAATAATATGACCGTGTCGCAGTATGAGGCTAAATTTACTGAGTTGTCCCGATTTGCGTCCCACTTGGTGGATAATGAAGAGCGAATGACGCGAATATTTTTATGAGGATTGAAACCTGAGATACGTCAACATCTTATTTCTCATAAACTATGTTTGTATTCAGATGTTGTGAATAGGGCTCAGTTAGTGGAGCGCAATAATGAGTCAACGCAACCAAAAGAGAGCAGTCGGCAAAATGATAATACCAGTGAGAGCAGTAATCGAAGCGGTGACAACAAGCATGGAGGGAATCAACAGGCCTGAAATGGCAACCACTTCGGTGGTAATCAGGGCCAAAACAATAAAAATGGCCATTTCAAGAAGAGAAGATTCAACAATGATAGAAAGACGTCAGCACCAGCACCCGTTGTTAAGGAAGGAGAACGACCACCTATCATATGTTTCAAATGCGGAGGGGAGGGGCACATCAGTCCAAACTACGTGATGCCGTCTAAAGCATGTTATAATTGTGGAAGAGAAGGTCATTTAGCTCGATTTTGTCATTTACCAAAAACAAGTTCAGCCAGGATGGAGACACCGAAGGTCATCCTAGAAAAGTCAAAACCGGTAGTGCAAGAGAGAGCGTTTGTTGTGACCTCCCAGAAAGCAAGGAACCCAAATGAGGTCATCACGGGTAAGCTTATCATAAACTCTAACGAAGTCTATACTTTATTTGATACCGGTTCTACCCATTCTTTTATTTCTCCTACTTGCGCTCATCGATTAAATTTGACTCCGGAGAAATTAGACTTTGACTTATCTGTTGAAACTCCATTGGGAGAAACCTTCATTACATCTACGGTTTATAAGTTTTATTTGGTTCAAGTTGGTATCCACACATTACCTATCGATCTTATTTATTTAAAAATACTTGCATTTGACGTGATTCTAGGGATTGATTGGATAACTACTCATCATGCAAAAATTGATTGTTTTCGTAAGGTTGTTAGCTTTCAAATTCCTAATCGACCTAATATGCGAATTCAAGCAACCAAACCATTAAAATCAATCGCTGTCATCTCAAGCCATAAAGCTATTCGTTTATTGAAAAACGGATGTCAAGCTTTCTTAGCTCATGTCACGGATCTAAACAAAAATACGTCATTTTTGAATGATATTTTTATTGTTAATAAATTCACTGACGTATTCCCTGAAGAACTTCCTGGCCTACCCCTAGAGCGTAAAATTGAATTTTGTATCGACCTTGAACCCGGTACAAAACCCATTTCCAAAGCCCCATATCGAATGGCTCCTATTGAACTTCAGGAGTTAAAGATCCAACTACAAGAATTGTTAGACATTGGCTTTATTCGTCCTATTACTTCTCCTTGGGGTGCTCCTGTTCTATTCGTGAAGAATAAAGATGGAAGTATGCGACTTTGTATTGATTATTGGCAGTTGAATCATGTCACCATCAAAAATAGGTACCCATTGCCACGTATTGATGACCTGTTTGACCAATTGCAAGGAGCACAATTCTTTTTAAAGATCGATCTTCGTTCTGGATATCATCAGCTGAAGGTTAGAACTGAGGATATTCCAAAGACGGCTTTCAGAACTCGGTATGGGCATTATGAATTCCTAGTCATGTCCTTTGGATTGACTAATGCTCCTCCTGCCTTCATGGATATGATGAACCGGGTATTCAAGGAATATTTAGATCACTTTGTGGTCGGCTTTATTGATGACATCCTTATTTATTCCAAAAGCCGTGAAGATCATGAGCAACACTTGAGGCTGGTACTCCAAAAGCTTCGTGAATACAAGCTTTATGCCAAGTTGAAGAAATACGAGTTCTGGCTGGAGGAGGTAGCATTCCTTTGGCACGTAGTATCAAGTCGTGGAATATCTGTTGACTTTGCAAAGATTGAAGCTATTCAAAGCTGGGAGCAACCTAAATCAGTGACCGAAGTACGTAGCTTTCTTGGTTTAGCTGGTTATTATCGGAGATTCGTGGAAGGATTTTCTCGAATCGCTACTCCATTAACTTAGCTCACTCGGAAAGATACAAAGTTCGGTTGGAGCGAAGAATGTGAGAAGAGTTTTCAAGAACTCAAGAGGAGACTCATTTCAGTACCTGTTCTAACAATACCATCCGGCTCGGAGGGATTTGTCATCTACGGTGATGCTTCGAGCAAAGGGTTGGGATGCGTTCTCATGCAACATGGAAAAGTCATAGCCTATGCATCAAGACAACTCAAAGAATATGAGAGGAATTATCCAACTCATGATCTAGAGTTGGAAGCTGTTGTCTTTGCACTTAAAATTTGGAGGCATTACTTGTATGGGGAGAAGGTGGAGATCTTTACGGATCATAAAAGCCTCAAATATTTCTTCACTCAAAAGGAACTCAACATGCGACAACGACGTTGGCTTGAACTGTTGAAAGATTATGATCATACCATTCAATACCATCCTGGAAAAGCGAACGTGGTAGCTGACACATTGAGTAAAAGATCATATGCAAGTACGAGTGCGATATTGTCAACCCAAAGGCCCATTTTGTGTGACTTGCAAAGGATGGAGATAGAGTTAAAGACTCCAGGGACCCATGTGATGATGGTAAATATACGAGTAGAACCAACTTTAATCGATAAAGTTAAAGCTGCTCAAGCTACAGACCTGGAGCTGATGCGTAAGAGCAAGAAAGTGCAAGAAGGTGTTATGTCGGAAGCAAGAATCGATGAAGAAGGAATACTTCGAGTCAACTCCAGACTTTGTGTTCCTAACAACCCTGATTTAAAGTATAAAATCATGATGGAGGCGCATAACACACCGTTTGCAATCCATCCTGGAAGTACCAAAATGTATCATGATCTTCGTCATACATTTTGGTGGAGCAATATGAAGAAAGAGATAGCGTTGTTTATCTCGAGGTGTCTAACTTGTCAACGAGTCAAAGCGAAGCATCAAGTACCAAAAGGTCCATTGCAACCACTTAAAATTCCAGAATAGAAGTGAGAGCACATTACCATGGATTTCGTTACCGGTCTTCCTAAGGTTTCTCAAGGTATAGATGCGATTTGGGTCATTGTTGATAGATTGACCAAGTCTGCTCATTTCTTACCGATATGAGAAACTTATACACTTGAATGTCTTGCTCGTATGTACATAAACGAGATTGTAAGACTGCATGGTATGCCAGTATCCATAGTTTCTGATCGAGACCCAAGATTCACTTCACGATTTTGGGTTAGTTTACAAAAAGCTATGGGCACAGATTTACGATTTAGTTCGGCATATCATCCTCAGACGGAAGGACAATCAGAGAGGACTATTCAAATTCTTGAAGATCTATTAAGACTCTGTGTCCTTGATTTCAAGGGAAGTCGGGACAAGTTCTTACCATTGGTGGAGTTTTCCTATAACAACAGTTATCAAGCAAGTATTGGCATGGCTCCATTCGAAGCATTGTATAGAAGAAAATGTCGTTCTCCAGTATGCTGGGATGAGGTGGGTGAAGCAACGTTGTTGGGACCGGAGTTGGTACGTATGACTACAGAAAAGATTCAAACGATCCGACAACGTATAAAAACCTCACAAGATCGACAAAAGAGTTATGCTGATCTTCATCGAAAGGACGTGGAATTTGATATAAGAGATCATGTGTTCTTATGTGTTGCTCCACGGAAAGGAGTTACGAGATTTGGAAAGAGAGGAAAGCTCAATCATCGATTCATCGGTCCATTTTTAATCCTCGATCGAGTAGGAACTGTGGCTTATAGACTTTCTTTACCGCCAAGTATGTCTCGTGTTCATAACGTTTGTCACATATCCATGTTACGTAAATATGTGGAAGACCTGAACCACATTATTAAGTTAAAACTAGACGAAATAGCGGAAGATTTGAAGTATGAAGAAGTTCCTGTTCAAATCTTGGATAAGAAGGAACATATTCTACGCTCCAAGATTATACCTCAAGTCAAAGTTTTGTGGAGAAACCACGATGTTGAGGAAATGACTTGGGAGTTAGAATCTGAAATGAAATCAAGGTATCCTTACCTCTTCGACATACCAGGTACGTACCCTAATTTCGAGGGCGAAATTTCATAAGAAGGGGAGGTTGTAAGACCCCAACTTTTATAAATAAAGATGAATTTTCTATAATTATCATTTTTGAATATTATGGAGTTAATTTGATATAATGTTATAGTTGTGGGTAATATTTATAAATTTTGCAAAGTATGCAAGTTGTTATAAAATATTCAATTGGTCGGGGAATATTCGTTTTAACAGGGAATATTCGTACAATGGCACAATCATTGGTGGACCCCACAACGGAATTATTGTCGTATTGAGAAAACGACAAAAATATTTTATTAAAAATAACGGCGGAAGTTTTACCATTGATACTGTTGAACTACTCGGTAGTAAAAGTACAGTAATACGTGTCGTTGCATAGTAGCACACGGTATTGATTATTAATGCTTATGTGAGAAATCACTCAGTTTGATTCAATTATTGTCAGTTAATAATATGAATTATTTAGCGATAATGAAGTTTTGTTTTATTCGTATTATTAACGTAATAAAATAGAAACATCTTTTTATATAAAACAGAATACTTTATTAAAGTTATTCTATAAATAGAATATATTATATTTTATTTAAAAGATTTTTCTTTAACTATGGACCGTTAGATTAAAGTAAATCAATCTGGACTGTTCATGGATTAGTTACTATGCAGTCCATTCTTCTATAAATAGCAGCTCATTCCTTCATTATTTCTTACGAATTCACTGAACTATAGAGAGAGAAACTATAGAGAGAAACTATAGAGAGAGAGAAGAAAAGTATTCTGCTACTTAACTACTTCCTTATTTTAGTTCTTCTTTAAAATAGTAAGAGGTGCTATTCTTTCTTATTTATGAAGAGAACTTTTGTTATTCCATTTCTTATTATTCTGTTGGAATAACCTGTATATGTGGTCTACTCTATACTTAGTTACATTCTTCTATTATTCTGTTGGAACATCCTGTCTGTGTGTTTTACACCGGACCTGGTTCCGTTTTTGTTATTATTCTGTTAGAACATCCTGTCTGTGTATTTTACACCGGACCTGGTTCCATCTTGTTATTATTCTGTTGGAACATCCTGTCTGTGTGTTTTACACCGGACCTGATTCTATTATTTATTATTCTATCGGAATATCTTGTCTATGTGTTTTACACCGGACCTGATTCCATTATTTATTATTCTGTCGGAATATCCTGTCTATGCGTTTACGCCGGACCTGGTTCCATTCTTTATTATTCTGTCGGAATATCCTGTATGTGCGTTTACGCCGGACCTGGTTCCATTATTTATTATTCTGTTAGAATAATCTGTCTGTGCGGTTTATCGCATGCCGGGTGATTTCTTTTGTTATTCCATTCTTTATTATACTCAGTTGGTTAAGTTTTAACTTCTATACTCCATGAAATTAGTGGAATATCCTTGATAATTGCGTTTCATCCAGTATCTTTTCATGAAAATATTATTCTAAGCATTCTTATATTTTACTCCACAAAGCAGTATCATGTTGACAATTTGGACGTTGTTAATTCTTGGATAAATTAATTCTTGAACTTATTTTATTGAATTCTTATATCATTGTCATCATCCTCATGTTTATAAAATGTTGAAAGTCATTTGTGGCCTGTAGTGAATAGAAGGACTTGGTATGATTATGACCAGGGATTATTCGGTATAATCATGACCGTAATGTTACAAATGATGTGGTAAAAGTCATCATTGGCCCGTAGTTCATTGATGGACAGTTGTTGGCATGATCATGACCATTAATGAGTACACAAATATTCTTGGCCCGTAGTACGTGGATAATTGTGGTCGTGATACTAAAGAATATCATTGGCCGTAGTGTAGGGGTGATTCGATGATGTGGATTATTTTATTAAGCTGAGTCCCAGCGATAACAGTGTTCAAAAACCTTTGAAATAATAGAAGATAGTAGATTTTATTTTCTCCTTGACTCTTTTAATGGATTGCTTGTTCCGCTGCAGTTAAACTTGATGTTCGTTATATTATATCAGTTTAACACTGTTGAAGGCTAATGATAATTTATTCTGCATTATCTTAGTCAAAATATTTCTTACTGGGCTAGTTGAGCTCACCCTTTCTTTCACTGTTCTCTTCAGGAAATGAGAATATAGCTGGGACGAGTCGGGGAACGGAGTGGTGGACCAGATGATAGTATTAGTAGTCCTCACTATTCTGTTAAATAGTGTGACAATAATTGTAATGAGGACTCCTTTTGAGTTTGTATAGTCTCTAGTAGACAATAATTATATTCAAACTCATAGTTATGTTTTGTCATATTGTACACGACCGTTGTGTTAGTAAGTTATATTTGTATTTTGTACCATGTATCTGACGACCCAAGATGGGTGATGTATACCTAATTTTGGGGGTGTCACATCAGAGGCTCATGGATGAGGTCCACGGTGGAGTATGTGGCCCACACATGAGTGGGCCTCTACTTATTAAGAAGATCCTCAGAACAGGACATTACTGGCTCTCTCTTAAAGCTGACTGCAATGACCACGTCAGGAGATGTTATCAGTGCCAAATTCATAGGAATGATATCCACGCCCCTCCACGGGAGCTCCACAATATGAGTTCGCCTTGGCCCTTCTCAATGTGTGGAATGGACGTGATCGGGCCCATTAAGACCAAAGCCAGTAATGGGCATCAGTTTATCTTAACCATGATCGACTATTTCACCAAGTGGGTAGAAGCAGCCTCCTTCCCCAAGGTTACCAAAGAAGTCATCATTGCTTTCATCAGAAACAATGTCATCGGTCGATATGGACAACCAGAGGTAATGGTATCAGACAATGCTAATAACCTCAACAACAAAATGATGGAGGAGTTATGCAGTAAATTCCATATCAAACACCTTAACTCCATCATTTACCATCCAAAGATGAGTGGTGCTATTGAAGCGGCTGACAAAAACATCAAGAAGATCATGCAAAAGAGGTCTGCTAATCACAAAGATGGCCTGACTTATTGCCTCTTACTCTGTTAGCCTACAGAACATCAATGCGCACTTCAACTGGAGCAACCCCCAACTCATTAACCTATGGGATGGAAGCAGTGCTCCCCATAGAAGTGAAAATAAAATCTCTCAAAGTGTTGATAGACGCTCAGCTGGATGAAGACCAATGGGTACAAGACATATATCACCAATTGTCTCTAATAGACGAAAGGCGAACTGCGGCTATCTTCCATGGTCAGTTATATCAACAAAGGATCGCCCGATCCTTCAACAGAAAAGTCCAGCTACGGCAGATTAAACAACATGACTTGGTTTTGAAGAAGATCATTGACAACCAAGATTAGTCTAAGGGAAAATTCACTCATAACTGGGAAGGCCGATTTTCTGTCAAGGAGGTATTGGTCGGAGGTGCTCTCAGATTACAGGAAATGGACGGCGATGAATTTTCGTAACTCATCAACTAGGACACCGTGAAATGGTACTATGTCTGAAGTTACCATCAAGCAAACATCCTGGTGTTAGATCATCAGATCACCAGTCATTCTGGTTCTTTAACCCTTCATTATATACAACTCTTTTCCGCACTGGGCCCTCAGGGAAACACACTTTTCAAGCCAGCAGCCTGGTTTTTGGATCGCCAGATTCTTTTCTCACCACTTGGTTTTTTAACCCTTGCTCAACTTCGGTTATCCCACTAGGGATTGAACCTTTCATACTTGCAGTTTGTACCCAAACATGGTATCAAACTTTTCACACCTGTAGTTTATCCTGAACTTAGGATTAAACTTTCTTCCTCTCGCAGTTTGTCCTCCACATAGGATCAAACTTTTTGTTGGCTACAAATTACCCAGAGGGGTGAACTACGTCGACTTGATCTCCTGCTACACGGGAGTACGTACGCAACCATTTTATATGGCCCGGTCGTAATAAAACAAAAACACTTCTACACCCTTCTCACAATAAAACAAAAAATAACAAAAACACTTCTACACCCTTCTCATTACAAAAACAAAAACAACAAAAACATTCCTACACCCTTTTCAGCCACACACAGCGTTGAACCTCTTATACCAGGTTTGAACTACACAGACTTAATCTCCTCTTCAATAGGAGTACGTAGGCAGCCATTCATGGTTCGGTCTCACCCCTTACCAAAACACAAATACTTATCAATGGTACTGGGATCATCCTTCAATCCATTACATTTCATCAGCTTCAGACCAAAGGGATGGAATTACCTGACCTCCCCATGTAAACGGGAGACTCGGTGACCATCTAAGCTGCGGTTGTACCTTGAAGAGCAATACCAATCCATAAGAGATGGAATTAACTAGGCTCTTCCAAAATAGGAGTAGTGTCAACCATCTGTGGGGCGGTCAATCTCAAAGAGGAAAGCCAGACTCCTCTCCATATTTCCAAACAGAAACCAGTCTCAAGACACCAAAGATGGTAGGGATACACACAGATCAATGTCCATCCATCAAGGAAGAATTCAGAGTACATCAAGATCACAAGCCCTGAAGAAGCAGACAAATATCAAGCAAGCAACAAGGCAAAACTAAAAGGGAAGTGATCTAAAATATATTTCCATAGTATATATAATGTTGTTTGATATACACAATGTAAACTGTACATGACAAAATGGCTAAGCTAGTCTGTGCAGGAAAATGCAAGGATATCTACAAATCAGTGTATATGCGAGCTATCAAGCCCGACATGGCATCCCTCTTAGAAGAAGGAGGTAACGTTGTGGTCTCCTGTATGAGGGTATCCACAAGAGCTAACATATCTACAACCATCTCCATGATGACCCTGTGCTCATCAATGTAGGTGCTCATCAATGTAGGTGCTCATCTCTACAATTATGCTAGTGGTAAAGGACCTCACTGTGGTACTACCTGTGATGGCTACATCCCGGGCAGATATGGCACTATCCCTCTCAACTATCATGACATCTCTGGCGGATATGGCCTCATCCTGCTCAACAACAATGGCATCTCTACGAGCTAATGCCTCATCTCTCTCAAATAGAGTTGCGTCTCTCCCATCAAGAGCTGTCGACATCAAGGATCTAGCCTGATCTCTCTCAAAGGTCATCAGATGAAGACTCCGCTCAAAGTACTGTGCTGAATGCTTGATCACAACAGTGCTAGTACGTGGAGAATCTAAAGGAGATACTGGCAACCCAATAAATGGCTCCTCCTCGATGTGGGAATCAATGTCCTCCATGGGCTATCCATCATCTGAATCACTACTCTGCACTGTGGATACTACTGCAGCCGATGAATTCTCTGTCTCCATCCACGCAGAATACTCTGGCGAACAACCCAAATGGCTAACAGAAAAAGTAGCTATCTCACGCTGATCCCGACAAGCATACACCCTAGATCGGTCCTCTGCTGATAGATGGCGAGAAGCTAAATGATGACCTAGCGCCCCATCAAAAGGATGAAAGTCCTAAAACTGGTCAAACTATGACATCACGGCTAGTGGGTGGTAAGTAGTGATGCCCCTCAAACCAGTCAGAGGGAGATAATCCATGCCCGGAGCATGAGTAATGAAGCTATAGGGTGAACTGAGCCCTGTACACGACAAGATAGCAAATGGATCTCCGATCCCAGCTAGGAAAACGGACTAAGATGCAGAATATGTACACTCCGTAGGCTGGAAGGAATATGATATAGCTATCTCATGGGTGAAGCAGTTCCCGTGTCGATAGAAAGTGCCAATCGGTCTCAATTGTGACATAAACCACACGTATAGCATGACCGAACTACCTGTGAATACCCCTGTAGGGTAAGTGCTGCAGAATGTGGCCGACCTCAGCGTCTCTGCCACGATCATCAAAATGATGGTACGACCCTCCCTGAGAGCTCTCACTGCTATGATAACACTGATATCCAGCTCATCCATATATCGTGGCATGTACATATACGCCACTATGCACATCAAGAATTCATCCACCCTGGCCAAATGCCACTGATCCTCTTGTATGGTGAAATCCCCAGAATGCCAAGCATAGCTGTCCAATGAGCCAAACCTATCTATCAGGAAACGCTGGGACAATACATGGCCGAATGTAATCTCATCCTCTACTACTCTACGCCGTAACCCGGTGAGGGTCATGAACTGCCGGCACGTATCTCTGACATCCATGTGAGCGCAAGGTCTGTCTAAGTGCAAAGCCATCAACCACTCATACTCCTCCAGTGTAGGAGTCAGCTCCTGGGTACCAAGCCGGAAAACCTGCCTCTCCGGTATCCAACGCTCCAGCATGCCCTCCATAAATCCTGTGAGAACTTGAAACATCAAAAGGGTCATGGTGTGCTGCAACAGCTGATCTATGGTCACCCTATCTGGGGGTGACATACTATTATACCAGGATCTCAGACGGGATGCCACCAATACTGGTAGGGTGTGATCTATGCGGCTAACTGTCGAAGAAGACATCTGTGTGCGCCGTATCATAATAACATCCAGGGGTCAATGCTGAATATCTCTGGACATACATACATATGCATAACATGATACGTGCATTACATATAATAGATGGCAATATGATATAAGGAGTGAAAAACTATACATATATTCCTAAGTATATAATCATCTACATACATCATCTATATACAGGTAAAAATATATGGAAATGGGGCACAGACGCCCTACTACTAATAGAGGCCTATCAAAAGATATATCGAGAATGGGGCACAGCCACCCAATATCTAACAAGAGGCCTATCAAAAGAGATAACGAGAGTACCCATCAAAAGAAGACAATGGTGTCAATATCTACATCATCAATCCTGTCCACCTAATCTAACTCCTCCTGAGTCACTGGATCTCTATCAACAGGGATGTCAGGCCTATATAAGGTAGGATCTATGCCGGTAAAGCCAAATGGGTCATCTGAGGGGCCAGCTCTTGCGCTGGAAGGATCAAACGAATCTGCCCCTGTCAGATATCTGCCCAAATACCGGATAAATAAATGTGCACGGTCCAATCGCTGGGTCAAGCTATCAATCTGTGTAACATGAGTCAGATCTCAGACATAGGCTAGCCAATCCGTCATCATCACGGATCTTGGAACCATATCCCCTATGAACTGAGTGGCGTATGTCTGGGCTCCAATGGTACTAGGGGACCACCAATGCCGGAATACATCCTGAATGCATAGACCCTCTGACAATGTAAAACCATCAACACCCAACAATGGGATATCAGTGACGGGTGACTGCGACACAGGCCAATAACGCCTAGCAGGAGGCAAGATCGGTTTACGAATCTCTCTTATGGTGCTCCTAATAGCACGCTTTCATAAATAGAGCTCCCATCCTCCATCTGTGAAGAGAGAAATCCTACGAGTGGAAATCTCTTACTCGACACCAATAGGGTGCCCATCCTCAAGTCCAATGGCCAAGTGCTCCCTAGAATAGGGAATCTATATGATGACATCAGCTATCATTAACTCCAGCTGTAGTCGACAATGAGTAAAACCCTCAGCTACAGGGACCTCCATCCGTATGGAATGATGCCATTGTCGTCCTCGTGGATAAGTATCTAATCCTAACACGCTCACAAGACGCAAACATGGGAGCCTCTTATAGGCCCAGAACTATCAATACAAAGGCAAACATCTGCTGTCAGTTAACACTCTTAACCTGTATATAGGAAATTACAAGAGAAATACTCACCAGCATAAATGGGTGTAATCCTATCCAAGCCTCGGTCAAGCACTATGAATGCATGCGCATCCCCTTGAGGAAATAGGCAAAGGTGTAGGAACCCCAATCATACTCTCTTATATGGTCCACATATTGCGTGGCGCTGATCAAAGCAAACGACATCGTAGAAGAGTTATCTACTATGAAGCAGCTCCTAATGATCATCAGGAATAATCGTCGAAGAATGCAATCCTTGACTCGAACATCAGCTGGTATGGGCTCACTCAACAGCCCACTCATAGCATCTATGCTCAAAGGATCTGTACAAATAATCCTGCCCTTGAGTGCCTCTGACGGAACTCCTAGCAAGGATCTGACGGTAGTCGGGTAATATTCGTTGTACAAGGCACTGGTGCCCCTCCAAACTCCATACATGTGATAAACCGCCAATCCATCGGCGTCATCATCACCTCACAGTCTAACAAAAGGAGAGACTGAGTCCTGTGAAACCAGCGCTCAGATAATACCCTGAGGTAACCCCAAGGACATTGGCGGGGAAGAATAGAAAAGAACGCCCCAAAGCCCCAGTCATGCACAATCGCTCTATAGTCAGGATGCAAAGCCTGGTACATGGAGTGGATGTTGAACCAGTTCCCTTGAGGTTGTGTAAAGCTGGGAACTTACATGAAATGCAGATTGACATCAAAATCCTTTACTCCTCATCAATAGGAAAGAAGAAAGATTAAGATCTAACTTTATACCTCATTGGCGTGCAAATACACCGAGGGATGTCAACTCAGATCACCTAGAAGCTCTGGGTTCGCCACTTGAATACTCGGGAGGTCCCTACGGGGAACATGTGTAGCAGGAGCGGGGTCCTCCATGTCCTCGACGTCCGGTACATCAACCTGGACTGGACGTATCACCACCTCCACCAAATGATGAGGCTGTCTAATAGAATGGGGTCAAGGCACTTTAGAAGCCCTCCTCCGTACACCAGAAGTGGTCTTACGGGAACTACTTGGCTGATCCGAATCCATAATATCTAGACAATAAGTCTCCAAATCACCTCAGAAAGGGTGTGGTAATTCTAAAACATGGAGTTTTCTTTTCAAAATGCATTTTATGACTACATACATGCATGCATTACTTTAAGATACGTCTATAGTAGAGTTAAAAATGCATGACTACTCAATTTTGGAAAATTTTGCCATAGTTTCCTCTATAAACAGGACTATCCACATGCACATAGGCATGACTAGGTGGCCATTCAGTAGTACACCTGACTACAGTCATATATATACTATATGCATTTAAATGTTAAAGTCATCAATTCATAAAGGTAGCCTAATTACCAGGATTACTTTGCATTTTTACCTTTTGCTCATTTGTCCTCAAATAGAATAAGAAATAGCAGAAAAAGGTACCAATTTGACTATTTCAAAAGTCAAATGTTTCGATGCATTTCATGTGATAAGTCATTTTAACGGATAAAAATTGAAAAAAAAGATGTGCATACGTTACCAGGATAGTGTAAAACACTTGTACAGTGATAGAATTTGCAGAAAGACGTCCGAACTCAGCAGATCTGAAGAAGAGCTCTCATATTTCCTTCGCGGCGCGACTTGAAAATGACTTGTGAAAGCAACCAGCCCATTTATGGGCATTCACGATTGGCTACAGGTCCACCTACAGCTGCAACAGGTGTGCATGTGGCACCCTTATGTGGGTCTCAACCCTCCGGCTTGGTTCAGTTTGAGTTGCAAAGGAGTTCTCACAAGCTGAAAAGGCCAAATCAGAGATAAAAACACTACGCGATTGAGCAGAATAACTTGAAATCCTTGTTTTCCTGGGCCCAACTGTGGCTTTCATTGATATTCGCCCAAACACAGGGTATACTATACCGATAATCTCAGCAGTTGCAGATTACATTTGGCAATACCATATAAAGGTCCAATGCCGTCCGTTTGGGGTCATTATTCTCAAGAGCAAACACCGGCGAGAGTATCACGTATTGTCATCTGTCCAAATATAGATTTCCCAGCCTGGGCAACACGCATTCTACAGTACACATACCCGACGGGGGCAGCACACATTCTCAAGGAGTTTCCCTAGTTGGGGCATCACGCTTTGTCATGTGTCAAAATACATATCCTTGGCGGGGGTTACAACGCGTCGTGGTCCGTTGGTTCACACATCAGCGAAGATCAAGTAAATCCCCGGCGGGGGTTATAACGCTTGGTCATCCGTTGATGCATATGTCAACGAAGGTTAAGCAACCTTGACATCAATGCAGCCGTTGGCAAGTAAACCCAATGAAGCGTCGGAAGCCATCCGATGATTGCATCAGTCGATACACACATCAACAAAGGTCAAGCAACCTTGGCATTTATCCCCAGCAGGGATTTCATCCGTTGATATACAATTCATCGAAGGTCAGGCAACCCTGACAACACAGAATGTTGGTAGTAACTCCAATAGAACATCCTCATCGGGAGGGACTGATGATGGAATATGTTAGACACATCAACAACATGCAAAATGCATCCCCATAGAGTCTCTTATATATAAGAGATACATCTAATCTCGGTAGAAGTCAAGGGGAGCCGACAATCGTCCCACCATGTTAGAGAACAATCCAACAAAACATATGCATCATACATATGCATCATACACTTGCATCATGTTTACCTTGTTGCATTTTAAGTGTCTAGGATTCTTTATCCTATCCATGCCATTACATTGCATGAATATGATAAAGAGGGGCATCTGTAGACACTCCAAATTTTCTGCACACCTGTCACTGACATTACAGGAGGGTAGATTCGTCTTTCAAAGATAACCCTAGAAGACAGCTCATACTCAATTTGGATACTACCAGAAGTTCAGTTTCAACCCCAGAACACATGTCGAGAATATCAGTTCCAACCTCGGAGATAACCCCGAGGCATGCAGTTCAAATACCAGAAATTCCATCGGAGAAGGCCGATTCATCTCGGAGATAATCCCGAGATATTCAGTCTCAGTCCCAACAACGGGAATAGCAGTGATACCCTTGGAGATAACCCCAAGGAGTGTAATTGCAGTTCCGGAGATAACCCAGGAAATGTTAGTTTCAAAGCCATACAAACAGCTTCAGAACACTCGGCAAAAGCCCCAAGGCACTCATTCCACAAAGCCCGGAGATAACCCCGGGAAATCAGGCACATCTCAAAAATAACCCTAAGGACGGTCAACACCTGCAACAGTCCAATCTTAGCGATAACCCTGAGCAATGACCGCTAACACAGCTCAAACCGGAGATAACCCCGGTGAAGGGCAAGACCATTACTTTGCCATCCCAATACCACATCGCGTCATCTCAACAACATTTCATACATACATTTCTACATAGCAATGTCCCATAAGAACCAAGGAAGTCCAATCCCGAGTGACTATTGCGCAGGGCAACGGATAGAATTTAAAGCTTGAAGACCGGAGGGCATGGTTCCATCTTCCTGACTTCGTACAACCGCTAATCCCATGTTATTGCGTAACTCTCGACAACGACGGCCCATAATAGGTCTTATACACCTCAATCAGATGCCCGAATTGAAGTTCTAAAAGTTTGAGCGGACATCACGTTGCATGCGTACACGTATTTCGAGACGACAGGACCCGTAAAGCCTAGGGCACCCTAGGCAGCCGCAGGTACATCTGCGGCTAGTCGTAGGTACATCTGCGGCTAGTCGCAGGCACCTGCGGCTCCCCCCTCTATAAATAGAGGGCTTGGGGTGGCCATTTTGAAAGAGAAAAAAGCGAGAAAGCCCTATCCAATTTGCTCTGTACACACTATAAACTGAGTGCCTTCTCATTTTAAACACTTGTAAGCTCATATATAGATACTTTGTTTCGGTGGAAGCCGAGTGTTTATCCATTTAAAGTTATTGAAGTCTTCTTTGGCAGCCCACTGAAAGCCTTCTTACACACTTTAAAGCATTTCTCTTCATCTTAGCACACAACATTCTTCACGTTGAGAGTAGTGTTGCGTGTGTATGCCCGGACTTCGGTCTGTGATTTCATTTCAGTTTGTATATATATATATATATATATATATATATATATATATATATATATATATATATATATATAGATATAGATGAATTATGTGTCGAACTATGTTCGATGATCCTGGATTTTACATCCGGTGCGTTTATTACTTTAATATATATATACTTATATATATTAACTGTTGTCAGACTCTGTCCAATGAGCCTGGATTTTACATCCAATGTGTTACCGCTTTCATATATATATATATATATATATATATATATACACATTTACATTTTTCGTCCTGCCTGAAGTTTACTTCGCGGCAGTTGATCGTATTTACTGTTTTATTTACATTTCGTCTCACATGGAGTTTACTTCGTGGCAGTTGATTGCTTTTATAGCTTTATTTACATTTATAATCCCCCATGGAGGTGCTTCGTGGTTGGTGATCATATCTGTATATATATATTTATAGCTTTTATATATATAACTGCTTACTGCTTTTCATATAAATTGCGGTATCATGTGAGCCTAGGAATCATGTGATCACAAATTCAGTATACTAAATCTAGATTCGGTTCCCGTGATGGACATTTTCAGCTGTAAGCAGCTTGTAAATTTATTCACGGTGTTTGGATTTCGTCAGATGGTTTTCATGCCCACGAGGAGTTCGTCACTGTTTTGTACAGTATTTCCTCGAAGATGTTTCGCATCTCAAAAATAAAAGCAATCAAACCGAACATTTAATAAAATAGAAGTGTAAAAGGTCTCATTTACTATTGAGCATAAGGGTTTGAAAAACCTTTTTTTATAAAACATCATTGTTATATCTTGTTTAAAACTGAATTTTTACATAAATTCAAACCCTGTGTATATAGGTGCGAATGAGACCTCGCACTATTTCCAAATATCAGCACATTGACCCACACACACACACATTCATATAACAGTTTCTTGAAAAGTGGCGGTCATCGTGGTAACACGGATGTTGAGGGGTTCCTAACACCTTTCCTCCATATAAGCAAGTCCCCGGACCCTAATGAATCTCAGTTTTATAGACCCGTTTAGCAGTGTCACATCATTGGATCAATGTGCAAACCTTTTCTCGGTTGTGTTGGTACAACCAGTTAAAAAACTAATTGGCGACTCTTACAGTCAAATCATCGACATATAAATGTCGGACCTTTTTCACTTATTTTTTCAAATAAATCTCACCTAACATGAGAACACAAAAGAACAAGAATAGAAAAAGGACAAATAAAAATCCCGACATCGACAAACTTTTGCTGATATTGAATTATATACTTGTTGAAAAAAAAAAGGTGTAATATGGGAAGGAGAATAGAATTATAGGTTGATGATGTATAGTTATTTCCACCTTCCTGCTCCTACATCTACATAATGAGTAGTGCTCTAAACGAAAATTATACTTCTGTGCGTAGTTCTTCAAGTGCTGGAGGCAATCCAGTTACAACTTAATGTTTTTTTTTGTTAAAAGTATATCTTAATGGTTGAAGTAATCCAATACTAAAAATGTGTGTGCCACTCAATGAATTCCTAGTTACATCATTGTTAATTTTTTATTGACTTATTGCATCTGTATGTTATGGCAGGCTAGCAAAATTTTATCACTTGTTAACTTATCATCTGATTTTACAGCTACATTATACAGTTGTTAGATCTCATGCTATACCAGTTCTTTTAAGTGACAATATTGGTTTTGTGGGGCATACTTAATATATTCATTTTCTTAGGTACTTAACCTTATTTTCAATCCCTTTCTTTCCCTCTTTATTTTTTTATGTGTTTTAGTGGGTGGTAACTAACCTTCGGCAGAGCATCCCTCCCGATTCATCATCATTTGACTTCTTATGGGTGGTTGACCTCAATGGAATTGCGAAAATGTATCAATCATACGAAGAGATAAATTTATGGTATTCTCCTTTAATATCTTGAACGGATGTTAAATCTGGGATAACTTTCATATATTCTTAAACTATCTAAATAGCTGGTTTGCTTGCTTGCTTTTGAACAAATGAATGGTATTTGCATTTGGCTCTTTATCTTTTAGACCTATATTTGGCATATCTCAAAAAATGGGTTTTGTGCAAGTTTTAGCTTCTGAAAGATTCCTTGATGTGCAATTACGTACTTGTTCAATTTGAATTATGTGCATCTAAAAGCATTATTTCTCTAAAATATGTCATTTATTTTTTTTTTGGAAACCTGAATGTTATTTTCTACAACGAATTTGATCATCCACTTTTTAAATATAAGCAGGAAAATAGTGGAAGATGTGCCTCGAAATGTGCATTTTAATTTTTTGAAAGTAGAAAGAAGCTTGCACAGATGGGCACTTAATGATCTACAGAGGATTCATGCTGCTGAAGAGCAAGCTGCTGAGGAAGGTGGTGGAGTCGAAATGCATGTCCTTGAAGATGCAGGCCATTGGGTATGTTTCAATCTCATCATCCCCTTCTTGTTCTGCTTGTTACGTAGAGAAATGATATGAGACACAAAGTTTCTCTAATTTTTGTTGGTATAGAATCTTGATTTGATAGTCTTTCTGTCATTGTATGTAGCTACTGCATTTATTTCTTTAGGGCTATTTTTTTCCATCTCTATATGAATTTAATACATGCTTAAGTTCAACTCACTTGTATGTCTTGCAGAAACTCAAGGAAAAGGTAGCATTTAGGAACCCAAATGAATTTTACATCAAGATGATCAACACTAAAACTATCAATGGAGTCCATAAGCTGGAGTAATCTATAACTTATACTATATACTCGATCACTTTTTCTTTTTCCTCTTGTCATTTGATTAAGTCTGACTTGTAAGTTTCTTACAGGTGTGGCTTGTAAGTTTGGTATTATTGGGATGTAAACATATTGTATGGTATTAATATTCTTTGTAATTGGTATATTTTGAATTTGAGATGTATGGATAGTAATATTATTTGTAATTGGTATATTTTGAATGTTTGATACATTTTAGCTTTAAATATATGACACCTTCTAAACGTTGTATAAATGTGTTTAAACGTTGTCCGTTGTTGCTTGCTAAGGTAGAGATCCAAAAATAGTTGTTATATGCATGTATTACAACATTTTTAAGTCAAACTACAACGTTTTAAAAACGTTGTATAAATGGTGTCAAATAGATGACACCTTCTAAACGTTGTATAAATGTGTCTAAACGTTGTCTGATGTATCAAATTACAACATTTTAAGCTAGAAAATGTTGTGGAATCATACCATCTACAATGTTTTTAAGCATCCAATGATTTATGGAAAACAAATATATAACGTTTTTTATGAAAAAAAACGTTGTGTAATGTGTCAAACTACAACGTTTTAAAAACATTGTATAAAGGTGTCAAACAGATAACACCCTTAAACACGACATTTCTGTAAGACCTTCTACAAGGATTTTTACACGTTATCTATTTACTATTTTGTAGTAGTGTATCTTCTATGATTTAAAAGTTCATCATCAATATTTTATCGTTGTAACACAACTCAATAAATAATCCACATCATCGAATTATCCATGCACTACGGACCAAAGATGAATATTCGTTAGTATCACATCCACAAATTATCCGTGCACTACGGGCATGAGATATTCGTTATTATCACCAATGGTCATGATCATGCTAATAGTTGTCCATCAATGCACTAAGGGCCAATGAGGACTTTTGCCACATCATTTGTAACATTACAGGTCATGATTATACCGACATATAATTCCTGGTCATAATCATACCAATCAACAGTCCAGTCCATCTATGAACTACGGGTCAAAGATGATTTTCATCACAATATAAGCATGAGGATGATGACAATGATATAAGAATTCAATCAAACGAGATCAAGGATAAATATTAAAGATTTATAATTCAATTTATCTAGAGTTTAAGAATGTCCAAATTGTCAACATGATAACTGGTTTGTGGTGTAAAATTCAAGAATAATATTCATGTATCAAAAATAATTTGGATAGAAAAGAAATTAATTTTTGTCATGAATAGTACCCCAGGTGAATAGTACCTGAGTGAATAGTACCCCGTGAATAGTATTTCATGAATAGTACCCCAGTATGAAAAAATTAAAATTTAACAAGAATGTTCATAAAAATATTACTGTGAAAAGATACTTGATGAAGCGCAAATTTTAAGGATATTCTACTAATTTCAAGGAGTATAGAAGCAATACTTATCAAAACGAGTGTAGAATTAGGAATATGAAACGAAATAATATTACTTACATACTACAGAGTACGGAAGAAAATATTATTTTTTACGAATACTGAACAAAATAATATTCCTTACCTTAAAAAGGAGAGTACTTCTGAATGGTATAGCGGGGATATTCTTGAAGAAAACTTTCACAATTTTCTATATTCAAAGTATCCTTAAACTCAAAAGAAATACGCTCAGTATTGTAAAAGAAGAATTCTCTGATTCTGGTGTGATTTTTATTTCTAAACTAAGCATCCAATTTATAGGAGAATGGCAGGATACTATTTAGGAAAATAATCACAGACTGCACAGTAGCAACTTCACGGGTGCAATTCTTCGGCTGATTTCGTTGAAAATTTTGATTTTACTATGCAGCACTATGCAATAAAATATCCTAATAAAACGAAAACTTTAAATATAATATATATATATATAACTAATAAAACAAAATTGAGATAACTTTCTACCGACGATTTTGAAAAATGAGTAAGTTGGGGTCCATGTAATAAGCCAAATTTACAACAAATACTTCATAAAAAACCCCTTTATTTATCTAAATTCACTTGGCTTCACTAAACACATTTTTAATAACATTTATTGATTTAATAATATAAAATATTGTGCAGATGAAACTGTGACAATAATTGAATCAATAATATGAGATACTATGCAGCAACTACTGTTGCAATAATTGAGTAAAATTGAGTGACTTCTCACGTAAGCATCAATAATCAAAGATACTATATAATGTCGTGTGCTACTATGCAACCACGCGTATTACTGAATTTTTATCACCGGGTATTTCAATAGTTAACGGTAAAAGTTTTACCGTTATTTTTATAAAAAGTTAATTATGTCATTTTCTAACTCCGACAGTAATCCATTGTGGGGTCTACCAATGATTGTGCCGTCGTACGAATATTCTCTGATAAAACGAATATTCCCCGACCAAACAAATATTTTATGATAACTTACTTACTTTGTAAAATTTGTAAATATTATCCACAACTATAACATTATATCAAATCAACACCTTATTATTCAAAATAACATTTAGAGAAAAATTAATCTTTATTCATAAAAGTTGGGGTCTTAAACCTTCCCTTCCTAAGAAATTTCGTCCTCAAAATTATTGTACGTACTTGGTATGTCGAAAGGTGAGGATACCTTGTTTTTATTTCAGATTCTAACTCCCAGGTCATATCCTCAATATCGTGGTTTCTCCACAAAACTTTGACTTGAGGTATAACCTTTGAGCGTAGAATATTTTCCTTCTTATCCATGATTTTAACAAGTAGCTCTTCATACGTTAAATCTTCTGCTTTCTCGTCTGGTTCTAATTTAATAATATGGTTTTGGTCTTTCACATATTTACGTAACATAGATATGTGAAAAACGTTATGAACACGAGACATACTTGGCGGTAAGGCGAGTCTATAGGCCACGGTTCCTACACGATCGAGGATTTCAAATGGGCCAATGAATCGAGGATTGAGCTTTCCTCTCTTTTCAAATCTGGTAACTCCCTTCCATGGAGCAACACGTATCAACACATGATCTCCAACATTGAATTTCACGTCCCTTCAATGAAGATCAACATAACTCTTTTGTCGATCTTGTGAGGTTTTTATACGTTGCCTGATCATTTGAATATTTTCTATTGTCATGCGTACCAATTTCAGTCCCAACAACGTTTCTTCACCCACCCATGCCTATACTGACTTGATAACTATTGTTGTAGGAGAATTCTACTAATGGCAAAAAATTTTCCCAACTTCCTTTAAAGTCTAGGACACAGAGTATTAATAGATCTTCAAGAGTTTGAAGAGTCCTCTCCAACTGCCCGTCCGTTTGAGGATGATATACAGAACTGAATCGTAAATTCGTGCACATAGCTTTCTGCAAACTGACCCAAAACTGTGAAGTGAATCTTGGGTCTCAATTAGAAAATATGGATACTGGCATACCATGCAGTCTTACTGTAAGACCCTAACTTTTTATAAATAAAATTGAATTTTCTCTAATTATTATTTTGAATAATAAGGTATTAATTTGATATAATGCTTTGGTTATGGGTGAAATGTGCAAATTTTGTAAAATAAGTAAGTGGTTATAAAATATTCATTATTGTCGTGTAATATCCATTTGGTCGTGGAATATTCTTGTTGTCAGGGAATATTCGTATGACGGCGCAACCATTTGTGGGCCCCATAACAGAAAACTGTCAGATGAAGAAAATGACAAGTTTGAGTTTTTACAAATAACGGCGTAGTTGTTATCGTTAACACTGTTGGAATAACCGGTGGTTAAAATACAATAATACGCGTGGTTGCACAGTAGCACACGGTATTGCACAGTATTTTTGAATTATTGATTCTTACATAAGAAGGCACTACTCAATAATTGTTACAGTAATTACTGTTTAATATTTTATTTTATTGATTCAATAATTACTACGTTGATATTTAATATTATTATTGTTTCAATAATTGTCACTGTACAGTATGTCCATTATCAGATTAATAATTTATATTATTTGAACAATATTATCAGATAACATTATTGGCAATATCTAAGGAAGTTCTATCTAAGAATGGGGTTTAGTTATCTAATTGCGCGCTAGTAAGGAGAAATCCTTATCGGAAAGCCCCCTCTTTCTTGGGAACGACCTGGTTGTCAATATTGTGATTTTGTAATATTATTTCTGAATAATTAATTACTAATTTATATGATAAGAAAATATTTATTGTTATGTGAATATAAATGAAGGAATTAATGTTGGGGTATTTTATCAGTATTTTGTCGGAATGGAGGTATTAAAAATCGTCCGTATGTGGATTTCGGACATTTTCTGTTTGGAATTTGAAAAAACTTTCTTCTACAAAGTTGTAGAGAATTAAATTTCATATGGAAAGAACATAAAATTCGTATTTTTCTGATTAAAGGACTTTATTATGAATTATTGAAGTTGTTGATTATTGTTTAAATTTAAAACATTTTGGAAATTTTCTAGAATGGGTGGGCCCCACTTTTAGTTGGTGAGAAATGTACTGAAAATATATTTTAAAAGTGGTGTGCATGAATAGTAGCAGGTAAAGCCACCAAGTAGCAGGTTAAGTCTGCTTTGGCGTTCTAGCATTTTCCTATAAATAGGGTGATTATTTAGAATTGAAAATCACACCAGAATCAGAAGTTTTTTTCTCAGTCCTAAATGGTGATATAACTGAATATCTTTGGCCTGTAGTGCAAAGATGAATGATTACCTAATGAATATCATTGGCCCGTAGTGCAAAGATGGACAGGTGTTGAGATGAACATGACCAACTAGTGATACAAATAAATATCTTTGGTCTGTAGTGCAAAGATGAATATTTGATTCAAGATGTATATTGATTGATGTTACAGGGATAAAATATTTGTGATGGACTTTTAAATTCATATATGATAGTAGATTTCATTCTCTACTTATCTCTTCTAATGAATTGTTATTTTCGCTGCGAAAATTGATCTAAAACTTGTTGTCCATTATATTTTATCTGATTTGTTGAAGGCTAACGATTATTTATTCTATATTATCTTAGTCATAATATTCTTTACTAGGCTAGTTGAGCTCAACCTTTTCTTTTTTGTTCCATTTTTCATCTTAGGAGGCGAGAATATAGCGGCAACTAGTCGGGGTGTGAAGTGATGGGTTCAGATAGTTACTTTAGCAATCCTCACTATTTTGTCAAATAGTGTATCAATAATTGTAATGAGGACTTATTTGAGTTTGAATACTGTCTAAATGACTATATTTATATTTAAACTCATAGCATATCTGTTGTCGTATTTTACATGTCAATTGTAATAATGAAGTTGTAGTTGTTTCTGTACCATGTATTTGGCGACTCAGAATGGGTGATGTATACCTATTTTGGGAGCGTCACAGTTGGTATCAGAGCTTAGGGATATGGTCTTTGGCGAAGATCGAGGAATAGAACTAAGAAGGGAGAGACAAGTAAATCCTTCGCTAGTGTGTCCTACCTAAGCTTATTTGTTAGTTGGTCAGAATATAGGGGTATTATGTGGTATGTCAATTTCTTTAATTAACCCTTATTTTGTGACAGTATTTGAGAATAGCAGCTGAGAATGTTAACAATGGAGTGTATGAGACCGTGGAGACACCTTTAATCACCAACTAGGGGAACGTGCAACAGAAAGGCAATATTCCTCCTGTAAACAACACTACCGAACAAACGATGAATGATGGGATGTTTAGAAGCTTTTTGCAGTTCATGCAAAATCAGACGAGGGAGACTCGTGTACAAAATACGGGTGGAAATAATAGCAACGCGCGACTTGTCACAACCAAGCAGTTCAAAGAGTTGGGACCACCAGAATTTGTGGGAAAGACGGATCCGATCAAGGCGAAAACGTGGGTTAAGCAAATTATCAAGATATTTGATGTCTTGGGACGCACGGAGGAACAGAAGGTTCCATTCGCCACCTTTATGTTCCGCGGTGAGGCAGATTACTGGTAAAAATCTGTGAAGCGTACCCAGCCAGCCGCTGTAACAATCTAAAATTTTAAATTATAATTCCAAATATTTAATTGGTGCGTTTATTGTTGAATAAATATATGTTTAATTTGATTTGATTTGATTATTTATTTGTTAAATAAATAATTTATGAGTTAAGGAAAATAATTATTATGAGATAATATTCTAATTTAATTTAATAATTAAATTAGACAGTTGATAGGGATTAAATGAATTACTATAATGTTTTAATTTGATAATAAAAGTGTGACAATAAACTATTATATAAATAATTTAGTAAAATAAATTAAAGTAGTTTAAATGGATTTAACCAAACAAGGCTTAAAGACATTAAGTCTTTATTTTTTTAAAGGATGTTTGCCCAAACATAGCCTTATGGCTTTTAAATTTTGAATTTGAATTATAATAAATAAAATAAATCAAAATAATATATATAATATTTTATAACTGATATGTAATTATTATAATAATAATTATATGGCAGTTACATACGTTTTAGGAGCGTCTGATTTTTTTTTACGTGAAAAGCTTTTGGCTTAAGCCTAAGGAGAGAAAAGAAAAGAAAGAATTCAGAGAAAAGAAAATAGAGAGAGTTTGCAGAGAGAAGTTTGTGAGAATTTGAGAGAGAATTCTATGATTCCAAGCAGTTGTTTATGGTTAGTAAGGATTATCCAAGCAATTGAAGGTATATTTTCAAAGCATTAATGTAACGAATGATTTGTTTGAGTTATGATTCTGAGGACAGAATCCTTGTAAGGAGGGAATGATGTAACATTCCAGAATTTTAAAGTGTAATATTAAATATTTATTGATTTATATAAGTATTTAATGGATATGTTTATTGTTGAATAAATAATTATTCAATTTGAGTTTTGTGGTGTAGTTATTTATTTGTTGAATAAATAATTAAATATTAAATATTAAATATTTATTTGCAATATTAAATATTTAACGAATTATATAAGTATTTAATGGCAATTTGAGTTGATGTGATTTAGTTAATTATTTGTTGGGATAAATAATTAAGGAGCTAAGAAAATTAATTGTTATGAGATTATATAATAATTTAATTTAATAAGTAAGCTAGAGAGCTTATAGTGATTTAAATAAATTATAATATTTTAAATGGAAAATTATAATTTAAAATATTAGTTGGTTAAATAAAATTATAATTATAAAAGAAATTATAGTTATGTGATATTAAATTATGTGCTAAAGTAATTTAATAAATTAATGTTTTAATTGATTAATTAATGAAATAAAAGTGTGACTAATAACCTTGCTATAAAGGAGTTACTAAAATAAATTAAGGGAGTTTAATTCAGTTTTGCCAAACAAGACCTAATGCCAATCAAGTCTTTTGTCTAATTGTGTTTTACCAAACAAGGCATAAGGATTAATGGGTTATATTTTTAGTGGTTAACCAAACAAGCCTTATGACTTTTGATTTTCAAAAGTTTATAACTGATGTCAGTTAAAATCCAATATTTAATAACTATATTATTATTATAAGTTATACTATTTTACGTATATTAGAGTCAGGAAGAAAGAAAGCTCAGAAGAAGAAAAAGAGAAGAAGAAGAAGAAAGAGGAAAGGGAGAGAAAACTTGAGAGAAATCCTTGAAGGTTTTGAGAAAGAAAGGAAGTTTGATAATCAAAAATAGCCATCATCTTCTTAATCAAAAGTAGGAGCTTAATCTTTCCTTTTAAAAGTGTAGTTTTTCTTCTTCCAAAAAGTTCTCTGTGAAATTTTTATAAAGGATAAATTGTTGTTATGTATATAGTTTTGTATGGTTATTGATTATAAGGTTATTCCATGACTTTATATATGATTATAGATAAAGTAATTCATGTATATATATGTTTTGTGGAAGAAAATATATTACAGTGTTTACATGAAAATATATATATGAACATGACTTAGTTTAAAATAGAAATTCAGAGTTTAATTAGTTGTTTAATTGATAAATTGATTATGGAAATTGATAGAGTATGTATAATCGTAACTATGATGTTTTGAAATTTCTATTTTGATTGAAAAACAAAATCACAGTGATGATTTTCATTGAAAATATCAAAAATAGAGTTTTTGCCGAAAATCATTGAATTTGGGTGTTATATATTTGATGTTTACATTATTTTATGAGTATAAACATGTTAGAAGTCTTCACAATATGTTTATATGAAGTTTATATGTAAATTACATGATAATCAATCTATTAGATTCGAGCTTTTAGGCCAATTTGGCATTTGTTCATGCTGTTGCCGAGTTTGGTCGCCGGATTCTGGACTCTGGCGCCGCAGCGCGGCCCAGCAGTACAAATCTCGTGCCGCAGTGCCGGCGCCACGCCGCAGCGCCAATTAATGGCCTGTGAACCGCGCCGCAGCGCCATCAACATGTCGCAGCGCGACCCACAGTGTAAACTGTGGCGCCGCAGCTCGAGTTAGCAGAATGGTCTGACAGTGTACTTTTTGTACACGAAATTTTAAGAAACACTATATGATAATAGTAGGACTGTAAAATATTGATTTTAGTGTTTCTATACTGTGAATAAATATGTTATTAAGGATTAACTTGTGTTATAATTTGATTATGTGATTGAATAATCAAACCTACGTGATGAATGTATTAGTGATGTGATAATAACTAACTATGTCACGATGACATGTGTTTAGGGTATTGAAATTCAAGTGGTAAGGGTGTAGCTTGTGCTAAAGTCAAGTTTTCTAACTCTATTTTATAATCGAGCAAGTTCTTTAACTCTACTTTTACAATTGAGCAAGTTTTATAATCCTTTGTCTTATTGAACTATTTGATGTGGAACAAGTTATTCTTGTAATTCAGTTATTGGTTAGCATGCATAACTAGATTTCTATGCATGTTTAATATTCAATTCTAATTAACCTTGGCTTAGTATTGTTCAAGCAAGGTATGCTATGGTATTCAAATTGTATGCTATTAGATTATTCCTAAAGCATGATTTTAGTTGCTATGATTAATTCAATTACGATTATTCTATAAGTATAATGTCATGGATTTTATTCAACTACTTCGTAGTTGATGTTCGTTGAATTCCAAATTACCTTGAAATCTTATCCAAACCAAACTTACTTTAATACGGACTTGTATTCTAAATACTGAGATGAACAACTCTTTTAATAGAGGTTTACGCATAACGTTGAAATGGTTGTGCACAATACATTGTACGAGGGGTTGATCCCCCTAAGTACGTGGAGTTCTTATAGTCTTATGACTGTTAAAGTTAAAGTTGAAAGATTACTTATAACTGTGGACATGATTCGTGGTCATTAGACCCTCAGTAAATGTTAAAATTTTTAGAAAGTTAATAGAATATATTTTCCAGTTCTATTGAGCCTAATATTGGCAATTGATGTAAAAGTTTAACGATTTACTTATTGTTATTTCAAGTGGGCCTTGTTTCCTCACTCTTGCCTGTAAAATTTCTTACAGCTAAAGTTGAAACTGGTGACATACCAAGTACCAATAAGGGGGAAAGAAAGATGATCAAATACTGAAGACTTGTAATAGTTTGATAGTTTTATTTTTTCAGACTTTGGTTTAAAGATTATAATAAAGTTTATTTAATTTCCGCATTTGAATGATTGTTGTTAAAGGTTAGATAACCTGGGAGAATTTTATTCAAGTTTAATCCTGTATGGGCAGGTTTTCTTTTATTATTCAATTCTATTATGAATAGGTAGTTAGAAATGAATGTTTTGATTGCGTGAGCACCAAATCTTGAGGAAATGAAATACCAGAATTTAGGGGTATCACACTTAATATTCTATATATGAATATTTTATATTCACGAGTCTTATGGTTTCTGTGAATTCATGTTGGGTGAATTGTTATTATAAACTGAATTGTTCTATTTATATGTATTTGTGATGTTATAACTAGCATCTAGATAAAGATTTAGTGTACAAATTATTTCTTTACGTTCAAAAATAAGAAAAAACTGATTACAGTGCATATGTGTATGAATATGGCTTGTTGGAGTTCAAAATTGATACTTAGTTTGTAAACTAATGTGACACCCCCAAATCCGAGTACTTGAAATCCGTATTTGGTGCTCCACGATAACATTTATTCAACTACTTAATGTATTAATTAAACAAAATTATTATATCAAAGTTATCTACCTTCCCAGTCTCGAGAACCTTTAAGTCTTACATTACATGATAAGTATTATATTATCTTACTACAAACAGTCATAACAACAATTTGTAACCTATTCCTTCAGTTTTCCCTTCCCTTTGTCCTTGCCGGAACCTTCAGGTCGTGCTAGCTTAGCTGAAAACATTTAAATTTAAAGAAAGGATGAGCATTTGAGTGCCCAGCAAGTAATAGCAATGAATAAAGATTATCTGAAAGATTTACGTGTTCTCGTTGCATGACACTTCTATAACGAAGCAAAGGTTGTGAAGTAAGCTGAAACATTACTAAACTACATATAAACTATTTTTCATTTTTGAAAATACGTATTGACTATAAATGGAGAACAGTTGACAAACTATGAACTTTATTTTCTATTTTTAAAAAGGTTAAATAGAACTTCATCTGCAAACCGTCCTGTCTTACAGACACAGAGGGTGATCAGCCCGTTATTCCCTGTATTAATCAATACTACGTGTTCGAACGATATATCTGGTCCGCCTTTGGCGCGTAAAAGTTTTCCATGTTCGGGATATTTATAATTAATCTGGAATTTGAACTATAACAGTTCAATTGAATAACAATAATGTTCTATCATGGTCTATAATATTTTTAATTCTACGTCTAGCTGAGTTAAATAGCTTAGACAGCTCTTTTTATAACATATACATGCATGAAAACTAGTAGGTATGTGACAACATGTGATTAAATACAATCATTATCCAAGTGAAGGCACTTGTATAATCTAACTTAACTATCTATAACTAGGGTATATATTTATTATACATTACTACTGTACTGGTAAACGAATAGAGTTCGATCACTGGCATGAATACTAATGGTGAAATACATGATCAATAACAGTAGAGTTTAAAAAAACTTATATAACATGAGTATAATTTGATAACTTACTTACACAGGAGTATTGCATAAGTAGATACAAAGAGTAAGGATACTTGCCTAATCTGCTTCTTACACAACTTAGTTTTATCTTTTATAGCGAGACCTATCATTCATAAGATTATTCTTTTGATCAGAATTATACATCATAACACATAACACTGCTATTTGCAGTCATCATATAGCTTAAACACATTATCACATAGTTATAGCAATCATTCTAACATAAATAATTACTTATCAAGTCAATCTATATAAGTCTGAGTCAACTTCGGATTCATTTCGGTGTACCGACGGCTTTATCGGGTAATAATCGAGTTTATATTCACTTAAACTCTATTCTATAACTTCAATACTTTATTAGATAATTAAAATATTAATCATATTATTTTTCTAGGTATTACAATAATTTTTAAAAAATTATTATAATTTATCATAATTTTTCAAACACTGGAATCATTTTTAAATAATTTAAATACAGAATAATTTAAAATATTAATGAAATACTTAACAAAATATCAAAGTTATATATAATAACTCAAAACATTTTTAAAATACTAATTTTCCCCCTTAAATGATTTTTAAAATATTTAAAATTATTTTTAAATAATTACCTTTAATTTTTAATTATTAATGTATTAGTCATCAAAATATTAAAAGTCACTTATTATAACTTAAAATATTTTTAAATCATTTGTATCATTTTGAAATGATTTTTAAATCAATAAAACTATTTTTAAACCTTTTATTTAATATAATTATTAAATAAACCTATTATCATTAATATTTAATTATTAATGAAAATTACCTCAAAATATTAAAAGTCATGATTTATAACTTAAAATATTTTAAAACACCTTATTATCATTTAAAATAATTTTTATTACATAAAAATAATTTTTAATCAATTTATTTAATACATTTATTAAATAAATTTAATACCATTAATATTCAAATAAATAGTAATATTAATGAAAAATATGTCAATTTATCAAAAGTTAATTTTTATAACTTAAACTAATTTTTAAATCTAATTTTGTAATTTTTAGAATTTTTTTTACTTTTAATGAATTTTTCAGAAATTAGAAAACAAAAATAATTAAATCCATCGCTAAAGGCTAGAGCGACAGTTTCTGTCGCGGTAGATGTTCTTGAGGCTCAAGAACATTCAAACTCAGTTGCTATGGTGCCTCCTTTGACCGGTCGTAACTGTGATAACCCGGGATTTCGAACAATCAAAATTTTGCGAATAATTTTTTTTTATTAATATTAATATTAATTATCAATTTAGTGACAAGTATCTGTGATACGAGTTTAGAGAATGAGTCAACTTGTGTATTGACTAAGAAATTTAGAGTAGAGTTGTGCTTAACAAAAGAATAGAAACCCTAACCCTATTTTTTGGAACGAGATTCGGTAGAACATATAATTAAACTAATTATATTGGTGAGAATGTGTTTGTGCTATATGTGGATAATGATTAATGATTGATCGGATAAGGGTTGTAATTAAAAAACCCTAATTAGGAAACCCTAATCCTAATTGGGAAGCATAATGTGTGTATTAAACTTAAATATGATTAGAAAACTCTAATTATATTTTAGTTATCTTAATTTCTATTTTACAAACCCTAATTGTAATTTAAAAATTTTATTTTTCTATTAGAAACCCTATTTTGTGGGCTGTAAACCCTAATGACCAATTACGACTCTAATTAGCAATTTTAACTAGGAATTATTAATCCTGATGAGCAATATTTAAGTTATGATTAAGAAATTTTAATATAATTAGAAAATTCTAATTATAATTTAGAAATATTAATTTTCGATTTTTAGAACCTAAATTGGAAATCTTGGAAATTAAATTGCAAAGCTAAAGGGTTCAAACCCTAAATCCTAATCCAAACCCTAAACCCTAAGGGTTTGGACATTTGATCATATTGCCATTAAATTTAAATTACAAATGACCAAAATGCCCTTTATGGGATTTTTTATTAGGAAACTTGTAAAAATGGCCAAAACCTTTAGTGGTTCACCAACTCTCTTGACTTTGTGACTTCAAATCTCAGCAAATCTGATCCAATTGACACCTAGCATGCTTGTATACAATGTATCTAAGTTATATGAAAGAATTAGAGAGAGAAAGTGTAACCATTTTCCTAATTTTCTCTCCAAGCTCTTACCAACTCCCTCTCACACAAAAACCTCCGAAAATCTAAGGAAGATCAGTCACAATAACCAGCCCCTAGATCACCCCACATCATATTGGAGAGCATAGATCAAGATTTGAGCAAGAGAGGTACAAACCTAATTTTTATTTTTTATCCATGTTGCTAAGAAAAAGTTTTTGTTTATGTGTTTAGATCTTTGCTAGATGATGTTTAATGATGATCTATCTTGATATAACATAGATCCATAGCATCAAAATGTTTTAAAATCGAGTTTTTCCAAAACTGTCAAGAACACGATTTGTGGTCTGACAAGCTAATGTTAAGAGCCACAGATCCGTGTCTGTTTTTGATTTTTCGTGTTTTATGTTTTGGATCGGTAGTCTGACATGAGGACTGTAATCTGGAAGTGGAATCACAGCCATTCCATGTCCAGATTTCACGATATTCATGGTCAAAGTGAGTTGACCGACGTTAACCATGAACTTTCTAGGTAACCGAGAAAGTGAAGATCAACGCCTGACAATGATTTCAAGCTTCCAGATCTGTCAGGATTTTTGTGTTATGTTGTTGTTGTTGTAACCAGTTTGTAGCTTGTTAGTTGAACCCTATACCCATGCTTGTAGATCTCTTAAAAAAATACATAAGATGGTTGTAATTAATGGTCAAAATAGGCCAGTTGATCACGGATCGCGTTTCTAGAATTTCCAGAAACCGTGTGAGTTAGCTCTCTGACAAGGTTTGACCGAGCTTAATCTTGAATCTGTGATGTATTCGGACTGCTATGTTGTTGTATTTATGTTCTATTACATGAGTACTGTATATGTGAGCCATAAGAACACGTGAATCATGACCGGAACATAAATTTAATTGAGCCACAATGAGGCAACACGAACTGCCTGGGTTTCTGGAAAACCCAGGTAACGCCTGACAGTGATTTTGCGTGGCTGGATCTTCATGGTTTGATGTAGTATGACCCAACTAAGTGTTGTAATTTTTAGAGTGACATAAACACTACAATATCTAACTTTTAGGTTGGACAGAACATGCAAGAACCGAGATTAAACTGTTGTCAAATCATGACCCTTATTAAGCCTGCTGTTGGTGTTCTCAGTGTTCTTGAGCTCAAGAACACCAACAGCGATGCTTTGTGTCCCTAAAGGCCTATAGCGACGGTTTTGATTTATTTTATTTTCAGAATTTTTGGTAATTAATTAAAAATAAAAAATAAATTATAAAAATTACCAAAAAAGGTTTTAAAAATCATTTTAAATTCTGAAAAATAATTTTTGATTATTTGGGACATTTTTCATTAATATTTATAATTATTTGGATATTAATGATATTTAATTTATTTAATTAGTGTGTTAAATAAATTAGAGAAAAAATATTTAATATTATGAAAAATCATTTTAAATAAGAATAAAGTATTTAAAAATATTTTGAGTTATAAAATGTGACTTTTAATATTTTTAGAGAATTTTCATTAATAATTTAATATTAATGATATTAGATTTATTTAATTATTAAATTAAATAAATGAATTAAAAATAATTTTATTGATTTAAAAATCATTTAAAAATGAGAAAAATGTTTTAAAAATATTTTAAGTTATAATTAATGACTTTTAATATTTTGAAAATAATTTTATTAATATTTAAATATTAATGGTGATAATTTAAAAATGATTTTAATTATTTTAAAAATCATTTAAGTAGAATATTGATGATTTAAGAATATTTCAGGTTATTAACAATAACTTTAATATTCTGACAAGTATAACATTAATATTTTTATATTATTAAATACTAATGATAATAAGATTATTTGATAATTAAATCATTTAAAAATGATTTAAGTGTTTGAAAAATTATTATAAATTATAATATTTGTTTATAAATTATTAAAAGCTTTCGAAAAATATTATAAATGATATTTGACTTATCTAAAATAATATTGAAGCTTAGAGATCAAGTTTAATTGACAACAAGTGTGTTAATTGTCGGATAGGGTGACCGGGACACTAAGAATGGACCGAAGTCCAACCAGACCGAAATAATTAGATGTTTATATAGGATATAAACACTAATGTGATTATGTGGTAATGTGCCTAGGAGAAGTTTAACTGTAGATTACAGTATTATATGTTGTGAATTATTGTGCTAATTGTGAGACCGATATTATTGGATATAGGTCTTACGAATGCAGATAAGTTTATTGTATAGCTGTAATCAACGCGGAAGGCAAGTTTCCTAACTCAACCTTGAGTTATATTCATTCAAATATTTTAATGGTTAATTATTGCTAATTATACCATGTCCAGAGAATTTATTGTTGATTATTCGCAGTTAGTGCATGATTAATAATTCAAATTGAATTACTAATTCGGAGAATATACATTTGTAGAATAACTGTTGTTGAATATTCATATTCGTAGAAGATAGAATTGACAGTACAGATAATTCATGTTTGTTGTCAAATTATATTGAGAAATGTCTTAGCTAATTATTCTGGCTAGACGCACATTTGTTAGAACTTGATAGGTTCGAGAAGAGAATTTAATTATTATTGATAGATCAATGCCAGTTATATCGGCTAGATCAAAAATTTGATAGGTTTGAGAAGAGAAGAGAAGTGATTAGATATTGAAATCCTTGCATTTCATTTTTAAATCAAAATTTTGATTCTGAGACTGAGAAGAACAACCTTTTATATAAAGAGAACATTTTAGGTCGTAAATTCGGCCATTACGCACTGTTAAGTATTATGCATAATATAGGGTATAATAAAGCTGATCACTTGTTATACTTGCAGAGGGGTATGATTTAATCTTTATGGTTATCTGATACGCCTGCGTATGTAGGAAAGTAAATCTTTGGGAGATACCCGAGAAAGTAGAAGTTCTAAGATCTAGTGTGATCACTCAGCATAAATCTGGAAATTTTTCCACTTTGTTATTGCGTAGAATTGATTCTTGATTATTCAATAGAATATCGTAGAAACTTTGAAAGCGTTGTACTATTTCATAATCATATTATTGTGTTGCCTAGAATACGAGAAAACTTGTTATTGATTAACGATTTATTCAGCTATTTCAAAATTCTCCGAACTTTGGTGTCATTCTATCAAAATAGATAATCTATTATTATGAAACTTATACATTTATTGTATATCTTAACTTGAGGGGCAAATTTGTTGCTCACCCTTGCTAAATAAAACTTTTCAGCTAGGGACGAAGTTGTAGAAGATATTGTGAAGGATAAAGGAAAAATGCTGGAGTAGTTATAATAAGCATATTTATTATGTTGCTTGTAAACCCTTTTTATATATCTAAGGGGTCTGTTTGAAATGTTAAGGTTAGCAGACCTGGGACTAATGTATTAATAACATATGTTAATGTGATATGTATTACTATTTATAATTAAATGGGTAGTTAAATGTTATATATATTGTGGATCGTGAACACCAAACTCGGGGGTCAGGTAACCCAAATTTGGGGGTGTCACAGTAACTCGTTGTACATGATGTTTCGGGGCAGGGTCTTGTAATAATCATGTAGTATGTATGTAACACTACACGAATCATCAACTAACAGGGTCATATGACAACATACATGCAAGATCTGGAGGTCCAAAGTGACTATCAGGCCCTTCCTGGGTTTTCTGGGTTACCCTGAAACCCAGGCAGTGCTTGGTAGCTACTTTGTGCCTTAATTTCTTTAAGTTCTGAGTGATGTTATGGTGTTCTAAAGGTTCAGCATGGTAGTCCACATGTCAAGGTACAATTATCAGGTCAGTCAATCTACAACAGAATCACAAGATGGCATTCGGTCAAACCTTGTCAGAAATAGCGTTCTTAAGTTTTCTGGGTTTCCCAAAAAACTGCAACCGTGAACGTGCTAGCTAGTTTGACCATCTTTTATTTTCATTTTTTTATTATTTAAGTGATATAGAAGCATGAAGATGTAGTACACATACAACAGTATAACCTAAATACACTAACACAAACAAATATACAAACACATGCAAGATCTGGTCTCACGAACAAGCTGTCAGACACTTATAAAAATTTCTGGGTTACCCAGAATTTAAAAAGTCATGGTCGAGTAGGCTACTTTGACCATCCAATACTTACAATCTAATGATTTTTTGAGTGATATAAAAGTATGGATCTAGAGTCCATCTAACAGGTTACATACTAGATACAATAACATCTCCAAATCTCCTAACATCTTACAGATATTAGCCTTCGAAAATCATGTCAGACGCTGGTATTGAGTTTCTGGGTTACCCAGAAACTCTTGGTCATGCTCGGTCAACTGGGTTTGACCAAGAATATCTTCTATTCTAGACATGATCTAAGCATAATTTCAAGTCCAAATCAAAGTCTTATAGCAAACTACAAGTTTAATACATAAAACATACAAAATCATTTACAGACCCAGATCTATGGCCTCTAACATTCGGTTGTCAGACCATAAATCTAGGGTTCTTGGACTATTTTGAAAAGTTGATTTTTGAGCACTTTGATGCTATAGATCTATGATATAACATCATAGATCATCATATAACATCTTCTAACACTTATATAAACACATAAACACATACTTTGATTAAGCATACAAGATCTAAGATGAGTTTAGGGTTTTACTTCTTTCTTAACAAGCTTTGAATCCTTGCTTCATAATCTGTTTGTGATGTTTTAGAGAGTTTTTTGGGGACTGATTCGATAAGAGATTTCGTGGCTTAGAGAGAGAAGAGTTGGTTGAGTGATAGCTAGCAAATGAGCAATTTTTGTAAACTTTCTCTCTCTTTCTTTCTCTTATAATTTGATTCAATGAATCTAGGCTTGCAAGGTGGCATAAGAGATAAGGTTGACTGAGATTTTAGCATATGGGATAATCACAAATGATGAGTCATGCAATTCTAGAACAATCCTTTAACTTAAGTTTTAAGTAAAGGGTAATTTGGTCATTTGGCACACTAAAGGGTATTTTAGTCTTTTCCATCTAGATTTTAAGGGTAGTTTGGTAAATTCATATATTTTCCATAAATTTTAATTCTTAGGCGGCTTGGCTAATTACAATTAGGGTTTTCTAATCACCAATTTGGGTTTAAAAACTAAGTTTTAGGGTTTCCCAATAATGAAATTAGGATTTCTAACTTAGCGATTAGGGTTTCTACATCATCGTTAGGGTTTTCCCTAATTAGTTTCATATTCACTAACATATCTCCTTGATTACACACACCTAATTAATAATCCGTCTTAGTTTCCTATTTGGGGTTTGAATTAGGGTTTATTGGTTTAAACTTAAGGTTTTCTATTACTCTGCTATTTATGCTTAACACTAAACAATACATATATGGTACATTTATATCATATTAAAATATAATTATTATGTACTAATATTCTCATTCCTTGTTCATAATCCATGAATTAGGGTTCTGGTCCATAACTGACTTAACTTTCATTATCAGTCAACTTTAAAATTTAAATTGACTATTCTGGTAAATCCATATCGTATATATTCAAAATATTATTACGGATAACTATAATCATAATAAATTAAAAAAAAATTATTCATAAAAATATAGATATAATTATTCGAAAACTTATGTGTCTTTACATTCTCCCCTCCTTATAAAGATTCCGTCCCCGGAATCACCATTATATTACCTTTAATATTAATTGTTTTATCCTTAGATTTTTATTATTATGAAAAATTGAATTACTATATTCTCCCATCCTTATAAGATTCGTGTTAAGAATCCGGAACTCAAATTCCTCCTTCAAAAATTCTTTTATTAAAGAATTATTATATTGTTTTATCAAACTTATGATAAGAGAATAGGTTAAATCTGAATCAGGTGTATATTTTAATATCGTTGATCGGGTTCATACCTAGAACTCCATCTCTGGCTGCGACCGTATCTTGAACTGTCATATTGAAGGTCCTTACAGTTGATTTGGTTGGTTGGTTTCGTGGAGTTGGACAAGTTATTGCTAGCGTCCCACTACTTTTCCTTGTATAGACATTTCTCCCATCAGCTCTCCTTTTTGGACACTCCCTCACCCTATGTTCTATTGATCCACAAATAAAACAACCATTATTCATCCTTGGATTAGGACAGTTGGGAGAGATATATCCCTCCTGTCCACACTTAAAACACACAGACTTTCCCTTCAAGCATTCTCCAGAATGGTTCTTTCCACAGTTTCTACATTGCACAATCTGCTTCTTCACACCCTCCTACTTAATTTTTATATTTCCTAAATTGTCCCCTTTTTTTTCCCATCTTACTTCCACTACTCCCTTCCATTTTGACAGCTCCTTCAATCTTAGCCTTCTTCTTCTTCTTATTGTAAAGAGTCATGGTTTCACTCCCCTCTTCGGTTATGATAGCTTTTTCCAACAGTGCTGCAAAAGTACCAATTTGTAACACCGCCACCTTGTTATAGAGCCAGGGTTTTAAGCCCATCTCAAACCTTCGTGCCTTCCTCGCTTCTGTGTCCACTTGATGTCGAGCGAACCTAGCTAATTCATTAAATTTTACGGCATACTCCGCAACTGACATGTCCCCTTGCTTCAACTCCAGAAATTTCACCTTCATCCTAACCTGCATACTAGTCAAAAAATAATTCTCAAAGAACAGTGTTTTGAACCTAGTCCATGTCACCTCTCCTACTCCAGCTCTAGTTTGATTAGCCTCCCACCAGAAATTTGCCTCCCTTTTCTTCATATAAGTGGAAAAAGCTGTCTTTTGCCCTTCTGCTACCCTAGCGATCACAAAAGCCTTTTCTATCTCCTTTATCCAAGTTTGAGCTTCTACCAAGTCAGTTGTCCCTCTAAACTCTGGCAGTCCTACTGCTTTGAAGTCTTTAAAGTTTGCCAATTGATTGTCGGGTTGATTTCCCCCGGCTGGTACTGCGTCCTGCATAGCTTGAGCTATCATGTTTGCAAAATTCTGTATTGTGTCTGGTTGTTGTTGTTGTCCTCCAGTATTGTTGACATATTCTTCAACTCTTTAGTTTTAATTTTGTCTTCTTAGCGGCATTATCTGATAAAATCATAAATTATCCTTTTATTGACTTATATTCTATGTTTTATCATATATGTTTCACATATAACGCGTGATTTCAAACTCAAATAATCATATACTCAAAATATTAACTTTTAAAAACTTGGTTTACTGTATTATCAATTATCAGCTAGATTCATAACAACTTATTTCATTAAACAAACATATACTCATATTCATTCACTAATTCATAGTACTTTACACAGGATAACACATATTGTTATAAGCATCCGCTATCCCTTTATGACCACAAAAGTCGGGATTTACTACTACAACTTATACAAAAATTAGGAATATTACATTACACACACCTACATATTATATCATTAAACATACATATTCAAATACTAATCCTACTTATTTCCTACACCTTCTCCTGATCTTGGACAATCTTTCACCCGATGACCTTCCATCCCACAATTAAAACATGCACCTTGCTTAAAATTGGGACACTGAGGAGAGAAATGTCCCTTATGTCCGTAACTGTAACATATTTTTTTTCCTGTCCGGCACATGACCTTATGTTTCCTTTTATAGTTTATACACTTTCCCATTTTCATAAAGTATTCAGAATTTTCTAACTCACGGTCGTTCATCTTTCTTTTCCCATTTTTGCCCGGAGCTGCACCTGATATTCTGCTTTTGGTTCCCATCTGATCAATTTGGATTTTAAGCTTATCTTGTTCTTCCATTATTTCGATCAACGCCTTCTGCAATTGACTATTAAATAGCTTTTCTATTTCCAACAACTTTTCTAAAGAAGAAACCTGGTCCCTCAAATTCTGCACTTCCGTTGATGCTTGATCAGCTCCAACTTCGGTGTCTGAATCACTTTCCGTTAATTCCACCGTTTCTGGGTCTGGTACTATATTATCCAAAATAATCAATTCATCAAGGTTACTTTCAACGTGAGCATCTATTTTACCTATTGGCTTTGATATTAGATCGGGTGCATTGATTTGATCCTTCTTCAGGTTATAAGCGTATAATAATCCTTTTCTGCCTGATATCTACACATAAATTATTTTGATTAGTACATATAATATATTATATTCACACAGCTAATAATAGTTTTATATAAGTTATCTTTTATTTTATTTTACGATGAATTAATTTAATTCATCTCCTTTAAACTCTATTTGATTTATTTATATTTTAAACATTTCCCTCTGTCCTAAGGTTATAGCCTAAGGTCTACTCCCACCTAAGGTTTCTACTTAATGTATTAATTAAACAAAATTATTATATCAAAGTTATCTACCTTCCCAGTCTCCAGAACCTTTAAGTCTTACATTACATGATAAGTATTATATTATCTTACTATAAACAGTCATAACAACAATTTGTAACCTATTCCTTCAGCTTCCCCTTCCTTTTGTCCTTGTCAGAACCTTCAGGTCCTGCTAGCTTAGCTGAAAACATTTAAATTTAAAGCAAGGATGAGCATTTGAGTGCCCATCAAGTAATAGCAATGAATAAAGATTATCTGAAAGATTTACGTGTTCTCGTTGCATGACACTTCTATAACGAAGCAAAGGTTGTGAAGTAAGCTGAAACATTACTAAACTACATATAAACTATTTTTCATTTTTGAAAATACGTATTGACTATAAATGGGGAACAGTTGACAAACTATGAACTTTATTTTCTATTTTCAAAAAGGTTAAACAGAACTTCATCTGCAAACCGTCCTGTCTTACAGACACAGAGGGTGATCAGCCCGTTATTCCCTGTATTAATCAATACTACGTGTTCGAACGATATATATGGTCCGCCTTTGGCGCGTAAAAGTTTTCCATGTTCGGGATATTTATAATTAATCTGGAATTCGAACTAAAACAGTTCAATTGAATAACAATAATGTTCTATCATGGTCTATAATATTTCTAATTCTACGTCTAGCTGAGTTAAATAGCTTAGACAATTTTTTTATAACATATACATGCATGAAAACTAGTAGGTATGTGACAACATGTGATTAAATACAATCATTATCCAAGTGAAGGCACTTGTATAATCTAACTTAACTATCTATAACTAGGGTATATATTTATTATACATTACTACTGTACTGGTAAACGAATAGAGTTCGATCACTGGCATGAATACTAATGGTGAAATACATGATCAATAACAGTAGAGTTTAAAAAAACTTATATAACATGAGTATAATTTGATAACTTACTTACACAGGAGTATTGCATAAGTAGATACAAAGAGTAAGGATACTTGCCTAATCTGCTTCTTACACAACTTAGTTTTATCTTTTATAGCGAGACCTATCATTCATAAGATTATTCTTTTGATCAGAATTATACATCATAACACATAACACTACTATTTGCAGTCATCATATAGCTTAAACACATTATCACATAGTTATAGCAGTCATTCTAATATAAATAATTACTTATCAGGTCAATCTATATAAGTCTGGGTCAACTTTGGATTCATTTCAGTGTACCGACGACTTTATCGAGTAATAATCGAGTTTATATTCGCTTAAACTCTATTCTATAACTTCAATACTTTATTAGATAATTAAAATATTAATCAAATTATTTTTTACGGTATTATAATAATTTTTAAATAATTATTATAATTTATCATAATTTTTCAAACACTGGAATCATTTTTAAATGATTTAAATATAAAATAATTCTATTATCATTAATATTTAAATAATATTAAAATATTAATGAAATACTTAACAAAATATCAAAGTTATATATAATAACTCAAAATATTTTTAAAATACTAATTTTTCCCCTTAAATGATTTTTAAAACATTTAAAATCATTTTTAAATAATTACCTTTGATTTTTAATTATTAATGTATTATTCATCTAAATATTAAAAGTCACTTATTATAACTTAAAATATTTTAAATCAGTTATATCATTTTTAAATAATTTTTAAATCAATAAAACTATTTTTAAACCTTTTATTTAATATAATTATTAAATAAACCTATTATCATTAATATTTAATTATTAATGAAAATTACCTCAAAATATTAAAAGTCATGATTTATAACTTAAAATATTTTAAAACACCTTATTATCATTTAAAATAATATTTATTACATAAAAATACTTTTTTTATCAATTTATTTAATGTATTTATTAAATAAATTTAATACCATTAATATTCAAATAAATAGTAATATTAATGAAAAATATGTCAATTTATCAAAAGTTAATTTTTATAAGTTAAAATAATTTTTAAAACTAATTTTGTAATTTTTTGAATTTTATTTATATTTTTAATGAATTTTTCAAAAATTAGAAAACTAAAATAATTAAATACGTCGTTAAAGGCTATAGTAGGTGTTCTTGAGGCTCAAGAACATTCAAACTCAGTTGTTAAGGTGCCTACTTTGACTGGTCGTAACTCGTTGTACATAATGTTTTCGGGCCAGGGTCTTGTAATGATCATGTAGTATGGATGTAGCACTACACGAATCATCAACTAACAGGGTCATATGACAACATACATGCAAGATCTGGAGGTCCAAAGTGACTGTCAGGCCCTTCCTGGGTTTTCTGGGTTACCCTGAAACACAGGCAGTGCTTGATTGCTACTTTGTGCCTTAATTTCTTTAAGTTCTGAGTGATGTTATGGTGTTCTAAAGGTTCAGCATTGTAGTCCACATGTCAAGGTACAATTATCAATCATCAGGTCAGTCAATCTACAACAGAATCACAAGATGGCATTCGGTCAAACCTTGTCAGAAATAACGTTCTTAAGTTTTATGGGTTTCCCAGAAAACTGCAATCGTAAACGAGCTAGCTAGTTTGACCATCTTTTATTTTCATTCTGTTTATTATTTAAGTGATATAGAAGCATGAAGCTGTAGTACACATACAACAGTATAACCTAAATACACTAACACAAACAAATATACAAACACATGCAAGATCTGGTCTCACGAACAAGCTGTCAGACACTGATAAAAATTTATGGGTTACCTAGAATTTAAAAAGTCATGGTCGAGTAGGCTACTTTGACCATCCAAAACTTACAATCTAATGATTGTTTGAGTGATATAAAAGCATGGATCTAGAGTCCATCTAACATGTTACATACTAGATACAATAACATCTCCAAATCTCCTAACATCTGACAGATATTAGCCTTCGAAAATCATGTCAGACGCTGGTATTGAGTTTCTGGGTTACCCAGAAACTCTTGGTCATGCTCGGTCAACTGGATTTGACCAAGAATATCTCTTATTCTGGACATGATCTAGGCATGATTTCAAGTCCAAATCAAAGTCCTTATAGCAAACTACAACTTCAATACATAAAACATACAAAATCATTAACAGAACCAGATCTGTGGCCTCTGACATTCGGTTGCCAGACCATAAATCTAGGGTTCTTGGCCCATTTTGAAAAGTTGATTTTTGAGCACTTTGATGCAATAGATCTATGATATAACATCATAGATCATCATATAACATTTTCTAACACTTATATAAACACATAAACACATACTTTGATTATGCTTACAAGATCTAAGATGAGTTTAGGGTTTTACCTCTTTCTTAACAAGCTTTGAATCCTTGCTTCCTAATCTGTTTATGATGTTTTAGAGAGTTGTTTAGGGACTGATTTGCTAAGATATTTTGTGGCTTACAGAAAGAAGAGTTGGCTCAGTTATAGCTAGCAAATGAGCAATTTTGTAAACTTTCTCTCTCTTTCTTTCTCTTATAATTTGATTCAATGAATCTAGGCTTGCAAGGTGGCATAAAAGATAAGGCTGGCTGAGATTTTAGCACATGGGATAATCACAAATGTTGAGTCATGCAATTCTAGAACAATCCTTTAACTTAAGTTTTAAGTAAAGCGTAATTTGGTTATTTTGCACACTAAAGGGTATTTTGGTCTTTTCCATCTAGATTTTATGGGTAGTTTGGTAAATTCATATATTTCCCATAAATTTTAATTCTTAGGCTTGGATAATTATAATTAGGGTTTTCTAATCACCAATTTGGGTTTAAAAATTAAGTCTTAGGGTTAACCGGTAATGAAATTAGGATTTCTAACTTAGCGATTAGAGTTTCTACATCATCGTTAGGGGTTTCCCTAATTAGTTTCTTATTCACTAACATATCTCCTTGATCACACATACCTGATTAATAATCCGTCTTAGTTTCCTATTTGAGGTTTGAATTAGGGTTTATTGGTTTAAACTTAAGGTTTTCTAATACTCTGCTATTTCTGCTCAACACTAAACAATACACATACAGTATATATATATATATATATATATATATATATATATATATATATATATATATATCATATTAAAATATAATTAGTATATACTAATATTCTCATTCCTTGTTCATAATACATGAATTAGGGTTTTGGTCCATAACTGACTTAACTTTCATTATTAGTCAACTTAAAATTTTAAATTGACTATTCTACTAAATCCATATCATATATATTCAAAATATTTTTACGGATAACTATAATCATAATAAATTAAAAAAAAATTATTCGTAAAAATATAGATATAATTATTCGAAAACTTCCGGGTCTTTACAACTAATCTGTAAATTGAGTCTTGAATATGTTAATTCGGTAAGGAACGAAGAGAACATAGTTTGAATGAGTTAAATTAGTGTAGAATTGTGATCACATTGTTAATTCTGTCAAGGATGTTAAAAATGGAGTTTTGACAAAAATATGAAAATTAAAATACTTAATTTGATTGTATTTATTGTTAATTATTCTAAATCAATAATATATATATATATATATATATATATATATATATATATATATATATATATATATATATAGTCCGGATCTTAAGCTCACCTCTTATCCAACTCACCCGAGCTCACCCCCCTTTAGCGACAGACCCGGCGACGGTTCGGTCATACAACCGTCGTCTATACTTTTAGCGACGGACAACATATAGCATCCTTAAAAGTATAGACGACGGTTGTATGACCGAACCGTCGCCGGGTCCATCGCTAAAGGGGGTGTGAGCTCGGGTGAGTTGAATAAGGGGTGAGCTTAAGATCCGGACCGTATATATATATATATATATATATATATATATATATATATATATATATATAATGGGTAATGATTATGTGATTTAGACGTGTTAAATTGATTGCTAAAAATTTAGATGTAGGCCAAATTGGCTTTCCCTGCTTTCGTCGCCTGGAACTGTATTTCGGCGCCGCAACGCCAACCTTCGCGCCGCAGCGCCAAGTCTCGCGTCGCAGCGCTAGGCATGTGCCTCGCGCCGCAGCGCCGTTCCTAGTGTAAACTGGGGCGCCGCAGCGCCGGTTAGCAGAATGGCTAGAAAATTTGTTTTTATTACACAAAGTCTGTAATTGTTGAAAAGGTGCAATATTATTACTGTTAAAATGTGATTTTTGTTAATTGTCGTATTATATTACTAAGAATGAGAATTTTATTAGCAATTAACGAGTTTTGTTATTACATTACTAGTGTGACTTGACTATGTGGTTAAAAACCAAGCCATACATGAAGTAGATACTTAATTGTATACAGAGTATATGTAGTAACTAATTATGTCATAATGACATTTGCATAGGATATTGTGAATCGAATTATTACGGTTTAGCTTACACGCAAGGCAAGTTTCTAAACCTTACCTCTTGATATTGAGAATGTTTTTTTGATCTTTAACTTGTTTCTTAGTATGCAAGTTTCTTAACTCTAATTTTATATTGTGCAAGTTTTCTTTACCCTAACTTGTTTACAATTGAGCAAGTTTCCGAACTCGAACCTGTACTTGAGTTTGTTCTATTTACCCTTATATTGAGCAAGTCTCTATTGTTCAACTTATTATTGGTTATGTATGTTCGATAATTCAATTCTATTACTAAACCAAAATTCTAGCCTTAGCTTAATATTGTTCAAGCAAGGTATGTTATGTTATTCAAAGCTTATGCTTTTAGTTCATTTCTAAAGCATGACCTATATATACAATGTTGATTCACTTATGACTTATTCCATAGCATATTGTTATTACATTTTATTCAACTAATCCTTAGTTGATGTTCGTTAAACTTTAAATTACCATGAAACTTATCCAAACCAAAATTACTTTGGTGTGGACTTGTATTATAATTACTGAGATGAACAACCCTACTACAGGGGATAATTTACGCAAAGCGTTTAGATGTTTGTGCACAATACATTGTACGAAAGGCCGATCCCCCTAAGTACGAGAAGTCCCTACGGTCTTATGACTATTTAGGTTTAAGTTGAAAGAATACTTATAACTTTGGACACAGTTCGTGGTTTTATGACCCTCAGATATATATATTTCAAATTATGTTCCTGATTATCATTGATAGAAAATATTATTCAGTTCTATTGAGCATATTCATTTGGCAGTTGTTATGATATATTATTCATTGTCACTTCAAGTGAGCATTTGTTTGCTCACTCTTACTTATATAAATATTACAGCTAAAGTTGAGAAGGTCGATGAACCTACCACCACTAAAGGGAAAGGAAAGATGAACAAGTATTGAAGACTAGTAAACCTGTTGACTTTTATACTGTCAGACTTTATTTTAAATATTGTGATTTAGTTATTTAATTTTCCGCACTTGATATTTGTATTTAAAGGTTAGATGACCTGGTAGATTTTTATTGAACTTATTGATATAATCCTTTAATGGGAATGTTTATTGTTAAATTTTATTTTATTTGGGCAGTTAGAAATGAATGTTTTTATCAAGTGAACACCAAATCTTGTGGGAATAGAGTACCCGAATTTGGGGGTGTCACAAGTTGGTATCAAAGCTTTAGGTTATGAACCTTAGGTGGGGAAAAGCCTTAGGAAGTAACCTTTTAAAAGATAGTGGTGATAAACTCTTATCGAGTTTGAAGAAAAAAGTAATAAAACACTTATGTGCTTATGTGATTGCAACCTCTATGCTCATGAGTGTCGAGTAGTAATGATTAGTAATTAAAATTTAAAATTTTGTTGTCAGCATGGCGAATACAGTAGAATCCAGTCAGGCTAGGGATGAAGGACCCCAGATGCCTAGAGAGGAGGAGCCTCGAGACATTCAGGTGGTTTGGGAACAACTACTGCCATGGGAATCATCTTCGTTGGTTACACTGGTTGAGCAGGAGGGTTTACCTGATGAGGATGATGAGGTAGAGATGGATAAGGAGGACCCCGATGAGCTACCATAGTCGGATGGGGATGAGGATAACAAGGAAGAAAAGTTTCTACCAAACTCGATTGCAGCCCGTATGTACGACGAGGTATACGACCGCAATGTAGAATTTCAGGATAACGTTGAGGAGTTGGAAGAGATAGTAGTTGAAGAGCAGACCTCGATGGTAAAAAAGGACGACGAGATCCGAGACCTAGATGGATGTCTGAGTAATGTTGAATTGAAGCTGATTCACACTGAAGGAGAGAACGAGTAAATGATAGAAGAGATCGCGGAGCTGAAGAACACATTAAAAGAAGAAGCCGGTAAGAGAGCAAGAGTTGAAGACGCGTTTGAGAAAGCTTTTTAGTGTGCAGGAGTAGTAGAAGGGGAAGCATAAGCAAAAAAGATCAAGATGGAGGAGATGAATAACTTATTCAACACCGTGATTAATAGAGCTCAAGACCGAGTTATGTATTATCCGATTTAGTTTGAGACGATGTCGCCGTACATGTTAGATCGCAGAACAATGTTTCGTATTATGGAAGAAAAGCGTCGTAAGGTTACGCAACATCTTAGTAGGACATCGTAGGGAATGTACCTGATATGAGATTAATAATATGATAAATAAGATGTAAATCCCAAGTGTTAAGTAACCAATGGGATATGATGATGATGATGTTATCCTGAAACTTTAGTAGTTCAGGAAAGTAATGTAAATAGCAGTAATGCTATTGTCCTTAAGTTTTCTAAAAGATTATGAATGAATAAAAGTTATTATTTTATTTAAGGTGTTATGTGTTATGTGATGATCTTTTATGGTGTGCAATTTAAGTAGAAAATACTTAGAAGAAATTGAGTAATAATCTAATAAGTGTATTTTAATCAAAAATTGCATCCAAGAAGACGACAACCACGACAACAAACCCCTAAGGGATCTACCAATAACAACATCGCTGAAGCTAACCCAGTTCAGTAGTTGGTGACACTTCTGACAGGAGCACTGCAGAATCAACCGCATAATCAAGCTACAACTTTTAAGGATTTTAAGGCGGTTGGACCACCAGAATTCTGTGGAACCATGAATCCGGTTGACTCACAGACCTGGATCATGGAAATAGAGAAGGTATTTAATGTTGCTAGGATTGGTGAGAACTAGAAGACTGCTTTTACAACATTCATGTTGAAAGGAGAGGCCAGTTATTGGTGGCAAGCCAATAAAACTAGAGGGGGTCAAGGAGTGATGACTTGGGAAATGTGACGCCCCCAAAATAGGTCCATTCCACCCAACCCATTCTGAGTCGCCAAATACATGGTACAGAAACAACTACAACTTTATTAATACATTTGTCGTGCAAAATACGACAACACATATACTGTGAGTTTAAATACAAATATTGTCATCTAGACAGTATTCATACTCAATTAAGTCCTCCTTATACTTATTGATATACTATTTTATAAAATAGTGAGGACTACTAAAATAACTGTCTTGAACCATCATTCCATACCCCGACTAGTACTCACTATATTCTCGCCTCCTGAGAAGAAAATGGAACAACAAGGAAAAGGGTGAGCTCAACTAGCCCAGTAAAGAATATTATGACTAAGATAATATACAACAAATTATCGTTTATCTTCAACAGGGAAAAATTTAATAGAATACAATAGCCAACAAGTTTTAAATCAATATTCGCAGCGGAAACAGCAAACCATTAGAATAGTCAAGTAGAGAATGAGTTCTACTATCTTCTAAGATTTAAAAGTCCATCATCAATATTTTATCCCTGTAACAACAATCAATAACCATCTTTAATCAAATATTCATCTTTGCACTACAGGCCAAAGATATTCATTTGTATCACCAGTCGATCATGTTCATCTCAACACCTGTTCATCTTTGCACTACGGGCCAAAGATATTCATCAGAAATCATCAATCTTTGTACTACAGGCCAAAGATATTCAATTATATCATCATTTAGGACTGAGGATGATGAAAAATATTTTAAAGGAAACGAATCCAGTGAAGCAAAAGAACAAATATTAAGGATTCGTATTACAGTTTATCCATGTCCAAAAATACCTCATAAATAATCATAGTGAAGTAAAATTCAAGAATGATCAAAATATGGATACAATTAAAGCTAGTATCCAGAATAGATATTTTGGACGAAAAGAAGAAATTTTCATTTTTGATGAATAGTAACTCGTGAATAGTAACTCATGAATAGTAACTCGTGAATGGTAACCCCGACATGAAAAGTTCCAAATTTGATAAAAATTTAGATCAATACTTCGGCATAATGATATTGAAGAAAATAATATCATTTAAGAAGAAATAACATCTCTTACCTCAGCAAAAACAGTACTTCTAGTTGAATCACTGGATATAGGCTATGACTTGAACTTGCACCGTATAGCAATACTCAAAGTATTAGAATACTCACAAGAATACGCTCACTAATATAGAGAGAGAAATAGAGAGAAACTTGTGTTTCTGGTGTGATTTTCAATTCTAACCTAAGCACCCTATTTATAGGAAAATACTTAGAACGCCAAAGTAGAAAATTGAATATAATAATATTATATTTACAAAATTGTCAAGCCCACCTAAGAAATCTGATTTCAGATCATGTATAACACATGTGAGCCACTCAATTGCAACAAAAAACATTTTTATTAAAAAAAACATTTTAAACTCCAAAAATCAATTATTTCGGAACTTTGGAACTTCAATAATTCACAATAAATAGCTCTTTGATCAGAAAATTCGAATCTCGCGAGTTTTTATAGGAAATTCAATTCTCTACAACTTTGCAGAAGAAAATTTTTCTAAATTCCAAACAGAAATTGACCAAAATCCACAAATGGGCGATTTTACAGTCAATAATAATTTTTCGGTCAAGAATTGTGTCCACCAACACACAAAACATGTGTTAATCATTTAATGCCACAAAAATACTCTTCCTCTTCATATACTCATATATCCCACATTCATTATAAAAATATCATCATCAATATATTATTAAAATAATATATTTAAATGAATTATTTTATCAGAAAAAGATAAAATATTAATTTTCAACAATTGTCACATTAAAATTTTTTTCCATCTATATCCACATAAAATCACTATTTTTCTCATCATATAAATCAATAATTAATTATACACAAATAATATTACAGAACCACAGTACTGGCAACCAGGCCGTTCCCAAGAAAGAGGGGGCTTTCCAATAAGGATCGCTCCTTACTGGCGCACAATTAGATGACCAAACCTCTCCTTAGACAGAACTTTCTAGACATTACCAATAATATTATCTAATAATATTATTTAGATAATATGAATTATTGTTCCGATAATAAAAAATACTGTGTAGTGACCATTAAAATAACAGTAATATAAAATATCAACGCAGCAATTATTTAATCAATAAAATAAAATACTGAACAGTAATTACTTTAACCATTATTGAGTAGTGCCTTCTTACGTAAGAATCAATAATTGGTGCAATACCGTGTGTTACTGTGCAACAACGCGTATTACCGTGTTTTAACCACCGGGTTTTCCAACAGTATTAACGGTAATAACTACGCCGTTATTTATAAACATCTTACTCTTGTCGTTTTCTTCATCCAATCGCTTTCTGTTATGGGGCCCACACAAGGCTGCGCCGTCGTACGAATATTCCCCGGCAACAAGATTATTCCATGACCAAACAAATATTCCCCGACAACAATGAATATTTTAGGACCACTTGCTTATTTAAAATATTTGCGCATTTTACCCATAACTAACCACATTAATCAAATCAACCCTTACTATTTCAAAATAATAAATAGAGGAATTTAAATTTCATTTATTAATAATTTGGGGTCTTACAACCTCCCCTCCTTATGAAATTTCGTCCTCGAAATTGACATACGTACCTGGTGTTTCGAAAAGATGAGGATACCTCGCTTTCATTTCCGTTTCCAACTCCCAGGTCATTTCCTCAATAGCATGGTTTCTCCACAAAACTTTAACTTGTGGTAAGACCTTCGTGCGTAGGACATGCTCCTTCCTATCCAAGATCTTGACAAGTACCTCTTCGTACGTTAAGTCTTCAGCTATCTCGTTTGGTTCTAACTCAATAACGTGGTTCGGGTCGTCCACATATTTACGTAACATCGATACGTAAATAACGTTATGAACACGTGACATACTTAGCGTTAAGGCGAGTCTATAGGCCACAGTTCCTACTCGATCGAGGATTTCAAATAAATTGAAGGCTTGAGCTTTCTTCTCTTCATCGACTCTTACTTCTAGAATAACACATTCTTGCACCTTCTTCATTATATTCATCAGCTCCAGGTCTGTAGCTTGAGTGGCTTTAACGTTATCGATTAAAGTCGATTTTACTCGTATATCATCACGTGGGTCCCTAGAGTCATTAACTCTATCTCTATCATTTATAAATTATACAAAATAGGACTTTGTGTTCAACAATATCGCACTCGTACTCGCATACGATCAATGCGTCAGCTACCACGTTTACTTTTCTAGGATAGTATTGGATGGTGTGATCGAAATCTTTCAACAGCTCGAGCCAACGTCGGTGTCGCATGTTGAATTCTTGGAAGCTCTTCTCGTATTCTTTGCTCCATACGAATTTTATATCTTTTCGAGTCAGCTGAGTTAACAGAGTAGCAATTCGAGAAATCCTTCCACGAATCTCCGATAGTAACCAGCTAAGCCTAGAAAGCTACGTATTTCGATTACTGACTTAGGTTGCTCTCAACTGTGACTCATATCCCAATCTTGGATAGCACGTCACAATGACACCTATCAGTTTACTACCGCACGAATATGGCGTCCCCTACAGAGAGTCTGGATTCAGTGCATTCCACAAAAGAAGTCACCAGATAAAGGCTCGGGTACAAACTTCTACAGTTAGGTTTTTAACACCTGAAGTTCAATAGGAGCCATTCGATATGAGATTTTAGAAGTGAGTTTTGTACCAGATTCAAAGATGATACAAAATTCAATATCACGCGTAGGCCAAGAAATTCTTCAGGAAATACGTCAGGGATTTACTAACAATAGAAATATAATTCAAATCTGACGTATTTTTGTTCAAGTCCATAACATAGCTAAGAAAGCTTGACATCCATTTTTCAATAAACGAATGACTTTACGGCTTGATATGAAAGAGTTTGACTTCAATGGTTTGGTTGCTTGAATTTGAATAATTGGTTGCTTAGGAATATGAAAACTAACAACCTTACAAAAGAAATCAATTTGGCATGATGAGTAGTTAACCAATCGATCCCTAAAATCACATCAAAAGCAAGTATCTTTAAAGAGATAAGATCAACAGGTAATGTGATGGTGCCAACTTGGATCAAACAAGATTTATAAACAGTGGATGAAATGAAAGTTTCTCCTAATGGAGTCTCCACAAATAGGTCAAAGTCTAATTTCTCCGGAGTCAAGTTTAAACGTTGAGCACAAGCAGGAGAAATAAATGAATGGGTAGAACCGGTATCTAATAAGGTATAAACTTCGTAAAAATTTATAATTAACTAACCCGTGCTAACTTCGTTCGGGTTCCTCGCATTCTGACAGTCACAAAAAATGCTCTTCCAGGAATCGTTGACTTTGACTTTTCTGGGACAGCTTTTTGAGTCACCACCCCCGTTGGACTTGGTTTCGCTACAATGCAATCTCGAGCGATATGTCCTTCCTTTCCACAGTTATAACATACCTTAAACTGTTGTGGGCAGTTTGGGCTGATATATCCTTCTTTTCCGTATTTATAGCATATGACCGGTGGTCGTTCTCCTCGTTGGTGAGTACAGGCGTCTCCACGATTTTATTTACTCCACTGTTAACATTCTCAGTCGACATTCTCAAATACTGCCATAAAACAAAGGTTAATTTAACAAATTAACATACCACATAATATCCCTATATTATGACCGACCAACATATAAGCTTAGGTAGGACACACTAGCGAAGGATTTACTCGTCTCTCTCCTCCTAGTTCTATTCCCCGATCTCCGCCAGAGATCATATCCCTAAGCTCTGATACCAACGGTGACGCCCCCAAAATAGGTCCATTCCACCCAACCCATTCTGAGTCGCCAAATACATGGTACAGAAACAACTACAACTTTATTAATACATTTGTCGTGCAAAATACGACAACACATATACTGTGAGTTTAAATACAAATATTGTCATCTAGACAGTATTCATACTCAATTAAGTCCTCCTTATACTTATTGATATACTATTTTACAAAATAGTGAGGACTACTAAAATAACTGTCTTGAACCATCATTCCATACCCCGACTAGTACTCGCTATATTCTCGCCTCCTGAGAAGAAAATGGAACAACAAGGAAAAGGGTGAGCTCAACTAGCTCAGTAAAGAATATTATGACTAAGATAATATACAACAAATTATCGTTAGTCTTCAACAGGGAAAAATTTAATAGAATACAATAGACAACAAGTTTTAAATCAATATTCGCAGCGGAAACAGCAAACCATTAGAAGAGTCAAGTAGAGAATGAGTTCTACTATCTTCTAAGATTTAAAAGTCCATCATCAATATTTTATCCCTGTAACAACAATCAATAACCATCTTTAATCAAATATTCATCTTTGCACTACAGGCCAAAGATATTCATTTGTATCACCAGTCGATCATGTTCATCTTAACACCTGTTCATCTTTGCACTACGGGCCAAAGATATTCATCAGAAATCATCAATCTTTGCACTACAGGCCAAAGATATTCAATTATATCATCATTTAGGACTGAGGATGATGAAAAATATTTTAAAGGAAACGAATCCAGTGAAGCAAAAGAACAAATATTAGGGAAACGTATTACAGTTTATCCATGTCCAAAAATACCTCATAAATAATCATAGTGAAGTAAAATTCAAGAATGATCAAACTATGGATACAATCAAAGCTAGTATCCAGAATAGATATTTTGGACGAAAAGAAGAAATTTTCATTTTTCGATGAATAGTAACTCGTGAATAGTAACTCGTGAATAGTAACTCATGAATAGTAACTCGTGAATAGTAACCCCGACATGAAAAGTTCCAAATTTGATAAAAATTCAGATCAATACTTCGGCATAATGATATTGAAGAAAATAATATCATTTAAGAAGAAATAACATCCCTTACCTCAGCAAAAACAGTACTTCTAGTTGAATCACCGGATATAGGCTATGACTTGAACTTGCACCGTATAGCAATACTCAAAGTATTAGAATACTCACAAGAATACGTTCACTAATATAGAGAGAGAAATAGAGAGAAACTTGTGTTTCTGGTGTGATTTTCAATTCTAACCTAAGCACCATATTTATAGGAAAATGCTTAGAACACCAAAGCAGAAAATTGAATATAATAATATTATATTTACAAAATTGTCAAGCCCACCTAAGAAATCTGATTTCAGATCATGTATAACACATGTGAGCCACTCAATTGCAACAAAAAACGTTTTTCTTAAAAAAAACATTTTAAACTCCAAAAATCAATTATTTCGGAACTTCGGAACTTTAATAATTCACAATAAATAGCTCTTTGATCAGAAAATTCGAATCTCGCGTGTTTTTATAGGAAATTCAATTCTCTACAACTTTGCAGAAGAAAATATTTCCAAATTCCAAACAGAAATTGACCAAAATCCACAAACGGACGATTTTACAGTCAATAATAATTTTTCGGTCAAGAATTGTGTCCACCAACACACAAAACATGTGTTAATCATTTAATGCCACAAAAATACTCTTCCTCCTCATATACTCATATATCCCACATTCATTGTAAAAATATCATCATCAATATATTATTAAAATAATATATTTAAATGAATTATTTTATCAGAAAAAGATAAAATATTAATTTTCAACAATTGTCACATTAAAAATTTTTTCCATCTATATCCACATAAAATCACTATTTTTCTCATCATATAAATCAATAATTAATTATACACAAATAATATTACAGAACCACAGTACTGGCAACCAGGCCGTTCCCAAGAAAGAGGGGGCTTTCCAATAAGGATCGCTCCTTACTGGCGCACAATTAGATGACCAAACCTCTCCTTAGACAGAACTTTCTAGACATTACTAATAATATTATCTAATATTATTATTCAGATAATATGAATTATTGTTCCGATAATAGAAAATACTGTGTAGTGACCACTAAAATAACAGTAATATAAAATATCAACGCAGCAATTATTTAATCAATAAAATAAAATACTGAACAGTAATTACTTTAACCATTATTGAGTAGTGCCTTCTTACGTAAGAATCAATAATTGGTGCAATACCGTGTGCTACTGTGCAACAACGCGTATTACCGTGTTTTAACCACCGGGTATTCCAACAGTATTAACGGTAATAACTACGCCGTTATTTATAAACAACTTACTCTTGTCGTTTTTTTCATCCAATCGCTTTCTGTTATGGGGCCCACACAAGGCTGCGCCGTCGTACGATTATTCCCCGACAACAAGAATATTCCACGACGACCAAATAAATATTCCCCGACAACAATGAATATTTTAGGACCACTTGCTTATTTAAAATATTTGCGCATTTTACCCATAACTAACCACATTAATCAAATCAACCCTTTCTATTTCAAAATAATAAATAGAGGAATTTAAATTTCATTTATTAATAATTTGGGGTCTTACAGGAAAGGTTCGAGGAAATAATCTTTGAGACATATTTCCTAGAGAGTTCAAAGAATCAGATGGAAGAGAAGTTTTTAGATCTGAAGCAGGGCACAATGACAGTGTCAGAATATGTAGCAAAATTCAATGAATTGGCGAGGTTTGCGCCATATCAAGTGAACACGGATGAGCGCAACGCGAGGAGGTTTGAACATGGACTGAAGCCCTAGTTGTATAGCAGAGTCTCCCTATTCCAGTTGAAGACATTTATAGTGATGCTTGAGAAGGTAATTCTCGCTGAGGGTGGAGGCGAGGTTGTAACAAAATACAATCAAGAACAAAGAAAGAAGACGAACGAGGGTGAAGGTAAGAATGGTGGTAGTGGTGGTGGAAATGGTAGTAATAACTTGAAGAGGAAGTGGAATGCGAGTGTTAGTACTGGAAGCCAACAAGGTAGCCAGCAGCAAAAGAAGTTCAAAGCATGTGCTACATGCGAAAAGAATCACACTGGTATGTGCTTAAGGGGTAAACGAGTATACTTCAACTGTGGTCACATTGCCCCAAATTGCCATCAACGAAAAAAGAATGTTTGATACACGTGCGGGTCAAAGGATCATTTTGCTCGTGAGTGCCTTAAGAAGACAGATGGAGAGACAACGAGAGGCAAGGGAGGTAGCAGTGGAGGTACATTGACCATTGTTGGACCAACGTCAATAAATAGGCCTACAACCAAAACTTTTAACATGACTGTGCAGGATGCTATTCAATCAAAGGATGTTGTGTCAGGTAATATCCCAATCAATGATATAGATGCTTATGTATTATTTGATTCGGGTGCTACTTGCTCGTTTATATTTGATGAGTTTACTAAGAGGTTAGGATTGCCTAGCAAAGAATTGAATTTCCCTTTAAACGTAGAAATCACGAATAGGGAGGTGATTTCTGTTAGGTTCGTATACAAGAATTGTAGGGTGAATATAAAGGGGAATGTCATGATAGTAAATTTAATCCCGATTAAACTTGGAGAGTTTGATGTTATATTGGGAATGGATTGGCTATTCAATTATGGAGCGATAATTGATTGCCAAAAGAAATGTGTACACCTTATAACTCCGTCAAAGGTAGTTTTCTATGGTAGCAGATCGCCTAGACATGCGAGATGTTTGACGATTATGCAAACCAAGAAGTTATTGAGTCAAGGCTATGTGGGATATTTAGCTTACATAGTCAATACTCAGAGGAAGGGGGTGAATCTGGAAGAGATACCAGTGGTTAGGAAATTTGTGGATGTGTTTCTGGAGGATTTACCAAGACTTCTGCATGACCGAGAGATTGAGAAATGTGCTAAACTTTTATTTCAAGAGTTGTGTGCGTGAATAGTAGCTGGTTAAGTCTGCTTTGGCGTTCTAGCATTTTCTTATAAATAGGGTGCTTAGTTAGAATTGAAAATCACACCAGAATCAGAAGTTTTCTCTTTCTCTATAATATCGAGCGTATTTTTGTGAGTATTTAGATACTTTGAGAGTTGCTATTCAGTGCAAGTTTCCTTCAGTACTATATCCGATATTCCAGTCAGAAGTACTGTTCTTTTGAGGTAAGGGATGTTATTTTCTTCGTAAATGATATTTTTCTTTCAATATCATTATGTCGAAATATTGGTATAAATTTTATTGAGAAATTTTTATATTTTCATGTCGAGGTTACTATTCACATATACGACACTATTTACGTATACGATACTATTCACGAATACGATACTATTCACGAAGTATGATTTTTCTTATGAAATTTCTACCTTTTTGTGTCAGGGTTACTATTCACATATACGGCACTATTTATAGAAAAATGAAATTTTCTCTTCTTTGTCCAAGATGTATATTATGGTTACTATCTTTGATTGTATCTATGTTTTGATCTTCATTTTTGAATTTTATTCAGCTATGGTTTATTATGGAGTATTTTTAAACTTGGATAAATCGAAGTACGAATCCCTAATCTTTGATCTTTTATCTCACTGGATTTGTTTTCTTTAAAATATTTTTTCATCATCATCAGTCCTAAATGGTGATATAACTGATTATCTTTGGCCTGTAGTGCAAAGATGAATGATTATCTAATGAATATCTTTGGCCCGTAGTGCAAAGACGGACATGTGTTGAGATGAACATGATCAACTGGTGATACAAATGAATATATTTGGCCTGTAGTGCAAAGATGAATATTTGATTCAAGATGTATATTGATTGATGTTACAGGGATAAAATATTGATGATGGACTGTTAAATTCATAGATGATAGTAGATTTCATTCTCTACTTAACTCTTCTAATGAATTGTTATTTTCGCTGCGAATATTGATCTAAAACTTGTTGTCCATTATATTTTATCTACTTTTTTGAAGGCTAACGATAATTTATTCTATATTATCTTAGTCATAATATTATTTACTGGGCTAGTTGAGCTCACCCTTTTCCTTTTTTGTTCCATGTTTCTTCTCAAGAGGCGAGAATATAGCGGGAACTTGTCGGGGTGTGGAGTGATGGGTCCAGACAGTTGTTTTAGCAGTCCTCACTATTTTGTAAAATAGTATATCAATAATTTTAATGAGGACTTATTTGCGTGTGGATATTATCTAGAAGATAATATTTGTATTTAAACTCACAATTTATGTGTTGTCGTATTTTACACAATAATTGTAATAATGAAGTTGTAGTTGTTTCTGTACCATGTATTTAGCGACTCAGAATGGGTGTTGTATACCTATTTTGGGGGCATCACACTTACAATCTCATTTATGTATATACGAGCAAGACGTTCAAGTGAATATATTTCTCGTATAGGTAAGAAAAGATCAGACTTGGTTAATCTATCGACAATGATCCAAATTGCATCTATGCCTTAAGAAACCTTGGGAAGACCAGTAACGAAATCCATGGTAATTTGCTCTCACTTACATTCTGGAATTTCAAGTGGTTGCAATGGACTTTTTGGCACTTGATCTTCCTCCTTGACACGTTGACAAGTTAAACACCTGAAGATAAACTCTGCAATCTCTCTCTTCATATTACTCCACCAAAATATATATATGTCGAAGATCACGATACATTTTGGTACTCCCAGGACAGATTGCAAACGGTGTGTTGTGTGTTTCCATTATGATTTTATACTTTAAATCAGAGTTGTTAGTAACACCAAGTCTGGAGTTGACTCGAAGTATTCCTTCTTCATCAATTCTTACTTCCGGAATAGCACCTTCTTGTACTTTCTTCCTCATACGCATCAGCTCTAGGTTCGTAGCTTAAGCAGCTTTAACTTTATCGATTAAAGTCAATTCTACCCGTATATTTGACATCATCATGTGGTCCCTAGAGTCTTTAACTCTATCTCCATTCTTTAAAAGTCATACAAAATGGGCCTTTGCGTTGACAATATCGCACTCGTACCCGCATATGATCTTCTGCTCAACGTGTCAGCTACCACGTTCGCTTTTCCAAGATTGTATTGAATGGTATATTTGTAATCTTTCAACAACTCGAGCCAACGTCGTTGCCGCATGTTGAGTTCCTTTTGGGTGAAAAAATATTTGAGGCTTTTATGATCTGTATAGATCTCCACTTTCTCCCCATATAGGTAATGCCTCCAGATTTTAAGTGCAAAAACTATTGCTGCCAACTCTAGATCATGAGTAGAATAATTTCTCTCATATTCTTTAAGTTGTTGTGAGGCATAGGCTATGACTTTCCCATGTTGCATGAGAACACATCCTAACCCTCTTCCTGAAGCATCGCTGTAGATGACAAATCCCTCCGAACCAGATGGTATTGTCAGAACAGGTGCTGAAATGAGTCTCCTCTTGAATTCTTGAAAACTCCTCTAACATTTCTCACTCCAACCGAATTTTGTATCTTTTCGAGTTAGCTGAGTTAATGGAGTTGCGATTCAAGAAAATCCTTCCACGAATCTCTGATAATAACTAGCTAAGCACAGAAAGCTACGTACTTCGGTTACTGACTTAGGTTGCTCCCAGGTTTGTATTGCCTCAATCTTCAATGGGTCGACAGATATTCCGTGATTTGATATCACGTTCCCAAGGAATGTTACTTCCTCAAGCCAGAACTCGCATTTCTTCAACTTGGCATATATCTTGTTTTCACGAAGCTTTTGGAGTATCAGTCTCAAGTGATGCCCATGATCTTCACGATTTTTTGAGTAAATGAGGATGTCATAAATAAAGACAACCATAAAATGATCCAAAATATTCCTTGAATACTCGGTTCATCATATCCATGAAGACAACGGGAGCATTAGTCAATCCAACAGACATGACTAGGAATTTGTAATGCCCGTACCGAGTTCTGAAAGCAGTCTTTGGAATGTCATCAGTTTTAATCTTTAACTGATGATATCCAGAATGAAGATCAATCTTTGAAAAGAATTTGGCACCTTGCAACCAGTTAAACATGTCATTAATGCGAGGCAACGAGTACTTATTTCTGATGGTGACATGATTCGACTCTTGATAATCAATGCAAAGCCGCATACTCCCATCTTTCTTGTTTACGAATAGAATAGGAGCACCCCAAGGAGACATACTAGGACGAATGAAACCGATGTCTAACAATTCCTGCAGTTAGGTTTTGAACTCCTGAAGTTCAATAGGAGCCATCCGATATGAGGTTTTAGAAATGGGTTTTGTACCGGGTTCAAGGTCAATACAAAACTCGATTTCACGCTCTAGGGATAGGCCAGGAAGCTCTTTAGGGAATACGTCAGGAAATTTATTAACAATAGAAATATCATTCAAATCTGAAGTATTTTTGTTTAAATATGTGACATGGGCTAATAAAACTTGACATCCATTTTTCAATAAACGAATGGCTTTATAGCTTGATATGATAGTGATTGACTTTAGTGGTTTGGTTGCTTAAATTCGTAGAATAGGTTGGTTAGAAATATGAAAGCTAATAACCTTATGAAAATAATCAATTTTAGCATGATGAGTAGTTAACTAATCAATCCCTAAAATCACATCAAATGCAAGTATTTTCAAAGAGATGAGATCAATAGGTAATGTGAGGGTACCGATTTGAATCAAATAAGATTTATAAACAGTGGATGTAATGAAGGTTTCTCCCAACGAAGTTTCAATAGATAAGTCAAAGTCTAATTTCTCTAGAGTCAAATTTAATCATTGAGCGCAAGTAGGTGAAATAAAAGAATGGGTAGAACCGGTATCAAATAAGGTATAGACTTCACAAGAGTTTATGATTAGCTTACCCATGATAACTTTGTTCGGGTTCCTTACTTTTTGGGAGCTCACGAAAAATGATCTCTCTTGAGCTACCGACTTTGACTTGTCTGGGATGTCCTTTGGTGTCTCCATCCCAGCTGGACTTGACTTCACTACATGTCAAAATCGGGCTAGGTGACCTTCTTTTCCGCAATTGAAATACGTTTTGGGTTACTGCGTACAGTTTGGACTGATATGTCCCTCCCCTCCACATTTGTAGCATACGACCGGTGGTCTTTCTCCTTCCTTGAAAATGGGTGCTGGTGTTGCTGTCTTTCCATCATTGTTGAATCTCCTCTGTTTGAAATTTCCACTTCTATTAAATTAGATAGGATTACCACCGAAGTGGTTACCATTTCTGGCGTGTTAATTTCCTCCACGTTTGTTGTCACCGCTTCGATGACTGCTACCACTGCTATTATCGTTTTGTCGGCTGCTATCTTTTGGTTAGGCTGACTCATTATCGCGCTCCAATAACTGAGCCCTATTTATAACATCTGAATACAAGAAAAGTTTATGAGAAATGAGGTATTGGCGTATTTTGGGTTTCAAACCTCTTTGAAACATTCGCGTCATACACTCCTCATTATCTAACAAATAGGATGCAAACCGGGATAACTCCGCAAACTTATCCTCGTACTGCGATACGGTCATATTGTTTTGCTCTGGCATGATGAATTCCACCTCCTTCATGTGATGAATACTTTCGGGAAAGTACTTATCGTTGAATAATTCTTGGAACTTCTCCCAAGACATCTTAAGTGTGGCAGGTTGAGTACATTTTATAGATTCCCACCAGTAATCTGCCTCTCCTGGTAACATGAAAGTGGCAAATGGCACCTTTTACTCCTCGGAGCATCTAAAGACATCAAATATCTTTGTGATCTACTTAATCCACGTTTTTGCCTTAAATGACTCTTGCTTTCCCAAAAACTCAGGTGGTCCCAGCTCTTTAAATTGCTTAGCAGTGACCATCCGTGAGTTGCCATGGTTTCCACCTGCATTTTGAATAGGAGTCTCTCTTGCTTGATATTGCATGAATTGCAGAAAGCTCCTAAATATTCCGTCGTTCATCATTTGGTCGGTGTTGTTGTTTACATGAGGATTATTACCTTCCTGATGTAAATTATCCAGGTTATTGATCAGTGGTGACTCAACGGTCTCATGTGCTCTATTGCGTAACTCAACATTTTTAGATGCCATTTTCAAACACTACCACAAAACAAGGGTTAATTGACATGCCACATATTATCCGTATATTCTAACTAACCAATTAAATAAATAATAAGCTTAGGTAGGTCATACTAGCGAAGGATTTACCCGTCTCTCCCCTCTTAGTTCTAGCCTCATATCTCAGCCAGGGATTATATCCCTAAGCTTTGATACCAACTGTAACGCCCCCAAAATAGGTATACACAACCCATTCTGAGCCACCAAATACATGGTACAGAATTCAAATACAAACTTAATAATACAACTGTCGTGTAAAATACGACAAAACATAAGCTGAAAGTTTTAACACAAAAATTGTCTCGTAGACAATATCCAAACTCAAATGGAGTCCTCATTATAATTATTATCACACTATTTTATAAAACAGTGAGGACTACTACAACCACTATCTCGGACCCTCACTCAATTCCCCGACTAGTCCCAACTATGTTCTCATTTTCTGAAGAGAACAATGAAAGAAAATGGTGAGCTCAACTAGTCCAGTAAAGAATATTATGACTAAAATAATGCATAATAAATTATCGTTAGGTTTTAACAGTATAAAACTGATAGAATACAATAAACAACAAGTTTAACTGCAGCGAAACAAGCAATCCATTAGAAGAGTCAAGTAGAGCATGATATCTATTATCTTCTATGATTTAAAAGTTCATCAAAAATATTTTATCGTTGTAACACAACTCAATAAATAATCCACATCATCGAATTATCTATTCACTACGGGCCACAGATATTCGTTAGTGTCACATCCACGAATTATCCATGCACTACGAGCCAAAGATATTCGTTATTATCACCAATGGCCATAATCATGCCAACAACTGTCCATCAACGCACTACGGGTTAATGAGGACTTTTACCACATCATTTGTAACATTACAAGTCATGATTATACCGACACATAATTCCTGGTCATAATCATACTAATCAACAGTCCATCTATGCACTACGGGTCGAAGATGACTTTCATCACAATATAAGCATGAGGATGATGACAATGATATAAGAATTCAATTAAGTGAAAGCAATGATAAATTTTAAAGATTTATAATTCAATTTATCCAGAGTTCAAGAATGTTTAAATTGTCAACATGATAACTGTTTTGTTGAGTAAAATTCAAGAATAATATTCATGGATCAAAAATAATTTGGATAGAAAAGAAATCACTTTTTATCATGAATAGTACCCCAGGTGAATAGTACCTGAGTGAATAGTACCTCGTGAATAGAACTTCATGAATAGTATCCCGTCATGAAAAAATTAAAATTTAACAAGAATGTTCAGAAAAATATTTCCATGAAAAGATACTCGATGAAGCGCAAATTTAAAGGATATTCTACTAATTTTAGAAGTATAGAAGCAATACTTATCAAAATAAGTGTAGAATTAGGAATATGAAACAAAATAATATTACTTACATACTACAGAGTATGGAAGAAAATATTATTTCTTACGAATACTGAACAAAATAATATCCATTACCTTAAAAAAGAGAGTACTTCTGAATGGTATAGCGGGGATATTCTTGAAGAAAACTTTCACTATTTTCTATACTCAAAGTATACCTAAACTCAAAAGAAATACGCTTAATATTATAGAAGAAGAATTCTCTGATTCTGGTGTGATTTTTATTTCTAAACTAAGTATCCTATTTATAGGAGAATGGCATGATATTATTTAGGAAAATAATCACGGACTTCACAGTAGCATCTTCACAGGCGCAATTCTTTGGCTGATTTCATTAAAAAATTTAATTTTACTATGCAGCACTATGCAATAAAATATTCAAATAAAATGAAAATTTTAAATAAAGCATAATATATATATATATATATATATATATATATATATATATATATATATATATAAAACTAATAAAACAAAACTGAGATAACTTTCTACCGATGATTTTGAAAAATGAGTAAGTGGGGGTCCATGTAATAAGCCAAATTTACAACAAATACTTTATAAAAACCCCCTCTATTTATCTCAATTCACTTGGCTCAACTAAACACATTTTTAATAATATTTATTCATCATTAATATTATAACTTACAATATTAACAACCAGATCATTCCTAGGAAAGAGGGGGTATTCCGATAAGGACTTCTCCTTATTGGCGCGCAATTAGGTGACCAAACCCCTTTTCCTCGAAAGAACTTTCTAGACATTATCAATAATATAATTAATAATATGAATAACTTTGTCGTCACAATTATTGATTTAATAATATAAAATATTATGCAGATGATACTGTGACAATAATTGAATCAATAATATGAGATACTATGCAGTAACTACTGTTGTAATAATTGAGTAAAACTGAGTGAATTCTCACGTAAGCATCATTAATCAAAGATACTATATAGTACTGTATACTACTATGCAACCACGCATATTATTATACTTTTATCACCGGGTATTTCAACAGTTAACGGTAAAAGTTTTGTCGTTATTTTTATAAAAAGTTATTTCTATCGTTTTCTAACTCTGACAGTAATCTGTTGTGAGGTCCACCAATGATTGTGTCGTCGTACAAATATTTCCTAATAAAAAGAATATTTCCCGACCAAACGAATATTTTATGACAACTTGCTTACTTTGTAAAATTTATAAATATTACCCACAACTATAACATTATATCAAATCCACACCTTATTATTTAAAATAATATTTAGAGAAAAATTGATATTTATTCATAAAAGTTGGGGTCTTACATCAAATTTATGCAATGTTTATATAATTGTATAAATTCCAAACTTATGCAAATCTTTAGAGTTTGGACAAGTGTTCAAGTTATTATATGACATAAATTATTAAAGCTTTAAAGTTCGATATTCATGAACCATTTGAGAAGTACGTCAATGTCATTTGTTTCGGCTAGACAAATATTAATTTTTTTTTGTCAATTTGATATTTAATCTTTGAAATATTTTTGATGTTAAATAGAGCAATTCAAACCAAGTTGTTTTGGTCTGGATTCGAATACAAGTCTGAGAATGAACAACCCAAAGTTTTAGTCGAATATTTTGGCTGACACACAAGATGTCAAATGCAAACGCATATAGTCGTTTAACGTATAGTATTGTATAACATAGAGTACTATAAGCTGATCACCTAGAAGTGCTTGTAAGTAAAGACGGTTTATAGGTAAATTACAATATAACCTTCTTAGAAAGATCAAAAAGAAGTTCTTGGTCTTTTGACCTCTCAGCTTGAATGTTCAGTATGTTGTTTCAAAAATGTGTTAAACGAAATGAAGTTTATTATTCCTGTTTATTCGAAATGTTTCACAACCGTTGTTCAGTTGTTGAAGACAGATAATATGATTCTTGATTTAGTTGTTATTTAATTGTTATACTTACTCGGCAAATAAATGCTCATTTTTGCTTAAATTAAATGATTTAAGCTAAGCCAGAACTAATTGAAGGATCTGGTAAGGACAAGGAAAAGAAACAGATGAATGAATAGAAGACCTTGTAATGACATAGTATTATTATGTAATAGATAATATTATTATGTTTTGAACATGTAATGGTCATAGAACTTGAGATTCAACGAATATAATGTAATAACAATAGTAATTACATTCGTGCCATTAAGACTATATAGTTAGATATATGTGAATGTTGTAGTATCGTGTAGCACCATATCCAAGGTTTAAAGGTACTCGAAATTAGGGGCGTCACAACGTTGGTTACGACTTGAAAATGGTCACTAAAGTCAAGTAAAAATTTGTAAGGGTCAGGATTAAACGATTTTTCATGTATCGTATCGTGTTGAAGTTAAGACTTACTATAAGACCCCTACTTTTTATAAATAAAATCAAATTTCTTTTAATTATTATTTTGAATAATAAGGTGTTAATTTGATATAATGTTTTGGTTATGAGTGAAATGTGCATATTTTGCAAAATAAGCAAGTGGTTAGAAAATATTCATTGTTGTCGAGGAATATTCGTTTGGTCGTGGAATATTCTTGCTGTCGGGGAATATTCGTACGACGACGCAACCATTTGTGGGCCTTATAACAGAAAACTATCAAATTGAAAAAATGACAAGTTTGAGTTTTTACAAATAACAACATAGTTGTTACCGTTAACACTGTTGGAATACCCGGTGGTTAAAATACAGTAATACGCGTGGTTGTACTGTAGCACACGATATTGCACAGTATTTTTGAATTATTGAATCTTATATAAGAAGGCACTACTCAATAATTGTTACAGTAATTACTGTTCAATATTTTATTTTATTTATTCAATAATTGCTACATTGATATTTTATATTTTTGTTGATTCAATAATGGTCACTGCACAGTATTTCCCATTATCAGATCAATAATTCATATTATTTGAATAATATTATTATATAACATTATTGGTAGTGTCTAAGGAAGTTCTGTCTAAGAAAGGGATTTGGTCACTTAATTGCGCGCCAGTAAGGAGAAATCCTTATCAGAAAGCCCCCTCTTTCCTGAGAATGACCTAGTTGTCAGTATTGTGATTATGTAATATTATTTATGAATAATTAATTATTAATTTATATGATATGGAAATATTTATTTTATATGAATATAAATGAAGGAATTAATGTTGAGGTATTTTATCAGTATATATATGGGCCCCACTTTTGGTTGGTCAGAAATGTGCTAAATTTTTTATTTTAAAAGTGGTGTGCATGAATAGTAACAGGTAAAGCCACCAAGTAGCAAGTTAAGTCTGCTTTGGCGTTCTAGCATTTTCCTATAAATAGGGTGCTTAATTAGAATTAAAAATCACACCAGAATCAGAAGTTTTCTCTTTCTCTATAATATCGAGCGTATTTTTGTGAGTATTTATATACTTTGAGGGTTGCTATTCAGTGCAAGTTTCTTTCAGCATTATATCCGATATTTCAGTCAGAAGTACTGTTCTTTTGAGGTAAGGGATGTTATTTTCTTCGTAAATGATGTTTCTCTTTCAATATCATTATGCCAAAATATTGGTATGAATTTTATTACGAAATTTCTATCTTTTCATGTCGAGGTTACTATTCACGTATATGATATTATTCACGTATACGGCACTATTCACGAATATGGTACTATTCACGAGTACTATTCACGAAATATGATTTTTCTTTTGGAATTTCTACCTTTTTATGTCGGGGTTACTATTCACGTATATGACACTATTCACGTATACGGCACATTCACAAATACGGCACTATTCATAGAAAAATAAAATTTTCTCTTCTTTGTCCAAGATGTATATTATGGTTACTATCTTTGATTGTATCCATGTTTTGATCTTCATTCTTGAATTTTATTCAGCTATGGTTTATTATGGAGTATTTTTGAACTGGGATAAACCGAAGTACGAATCCCTAATCTTTGATCTTTTATCTCACTGGATTTATTTTTTTAAAATATTTTTCATCGTCCTCAGTCCTAAATGGTGATATAACTAAATATCTTTGGCCAGTAGTGCAAAGATGAATGATTATCTGATGAATATCTTTGGCCCGTAGTGCAAAGATGGATAGGTGTTGAGATGAACATGACCAACTGGTGATACAACTGAATATCTTTGGTATGTACTGCAAATATGAATATTTGATTCAAGATGTATATTGATTGATGTTACATGGATAAAATATTGATGATGGGCTTTTAAATTCATAGATGATGGTAGATTTCATTCTCTACTTAACTCTTCTAATGAATTATTATTTCCGCTGCGAATATTGATCTAAAACTTGTTGTACATTATATTTTATCTGATTTGTTGAAGGCTAACTATAATTTATTCTATATTATCTTAGTCATAATATTCTTTACTAGGCTATTTGAGCTCACCCTCTTCCTTTTTGTTCCATTTTTCTTCTCGAGAGGTGAGAATATAGCAGGAACTAGTCGGGGTGTAAAGTGATGGGTCCAGACAGTTGTTTTAGCAGTCCCCACTATTTTGTAAAATAGTGTATCAATAATTGTAATGAGGACTTATTTGAGTTTGAATACTGTCTAGATGATAATATTTGTATTTAAACTCATAGCATTTATGGTGTCGTATTTTACACGATAATTGTAATAATGAAGTTATAGTTATTTTTGTACCATGTATTTGGCGACTCCGAATGAGTGATGTATACCTATTTTGGGGACGTCACACTTACGTTTGTGGTTAAGGAGCAAAGATTGGTCGGATAACAGGTCTAAGGACAAATACGTCTTCGGCATCTTGGCATAGAAAACCTTAAACTCTTCTTCCCGATCCTGGGGGGCGGAGTCAAAACCAGAGGTGGTCTTCGAGGGGTTTTCCCAGTTTGGGAGCAAATGAGTGTTGGGGGCCCTTAATGTAAACCCAGTATAAATGTCCCCCTTTATTGTTAGAAGGGGTTTTTATCCATACACGTGTGTTAGGTTGTTTATTTAACAGGCGATACACCGGTTCCTTTGAGTAACCTAAGGTGAATATGGAGAAGAAGAAGTTTAGGGAGGGTTCAACTCCACATTCTTGGCGTAAGGCTATGAAGCAGATTAAGTGAATGTAGGAGTTCGACACCAATTGTGTGAACCCAATTCTAAAAAAATATAAAAATGAAGAGTTGAATTCATGAAGAGAAATTCTTACTTCGTACCTCAGGGCATATATGGGAACAACAACCCATTTTGGGCATCAATATATTTTCTCCGATAAGCCTGGAGCCCAAAGTTTATACTGATCAGAGATTTAGTATTGGAATTAGAGATTGAGGATAAAGTGTTCGAATATGGAGGATTTGGTGTTGATATGAGTGTAGGCTTTGTTAGACTAGCAGCATTCCAAATGCCCATCTCCATGGCTTCGACTTCACTTATCTTAGGGGATGGGTTCAGTTATAAGTGAGAGAGGGGTTAAGAGGGTGGGTCAACAGCTGGGTTGACGATAGACTGCGTTATAGGGAGGGGGATAGTATAGTCGATAAAGGTGGTTATTTTTTCCATAGTGTGGTTGTTTTTTTCCATAGGCGGTTATGTTGTTTTTGTTTATCATCGTTGGTGGTTGGTGTCATTGCGGTGGATTATTTGGTCGTTGTGGTGTTTGAGTGGTTGGGGTTGTTTGAGTAGTTGAGGCAATCACGATAGGGGTTTGGTTGCTGGGAAGTATGGTATTGACGGGATGTTCACCGAACACGATGAAGGAAGTATTGTTGGCACTATGGTTTGACGAGATGGGTGGAGTATTGTTAGGAGATAGCAGTTGTGCTCTTTAAGAAGTATGGTTTTTGAATTTGTAGATGAAAAGTGATAGTTTAAATACTTAGGTAGGAAGTTTGAAGGGATAAAATACCATATGTATGGTAGGGACACGTTTCCCAATTTTTAGCGTAATGATGAAGTTGGTGGTTTTTTGTCAGTCGCGTAGCACATTGTGTAAGACCCCAACTTTTTATGAATAAGATTTGATTTTCTTTATATATTATTCTAAAAAGTAAGGTGTTGATTTAATAAATGTTATAGTTGTGGGTAATATGTGAAAATTATACAAAGTAAAAAGTTATCAAAAAATATTCGTTTTGTCGGGGAATATTCATACGACGACGCAATCATTGGTGGGCCCCATAATGGAATAACTATCAAATATAGAAAGCGACCAAAATAACATTTTTATAAAATAGCGGCAAAACTTTTACCGTTAACTGTTGTAATATCCAGTGATAAAGGTATAGTAACACGCGGTACTCCACAGTAGGACACAGTATTACATAGTATTTCTGATTATTGGTTCAATAATTGCTACAGTGATAATTGTATAGTATTTCATATTATTAATTCAATAATTGTCGCAGTAACAACTACATAGTATTCTACGTCATTAAATTAATAATTGTCACGGCATAGTAACTCATATTATTTGAAAGGATATTATTATTTAGCACTATTGGCAATGTCTAGAAGTTCTGTCGAGGAAAAGGGTTAGGTTATATAATTGCACACCAATAAGGAGAAATCCTTATCGGAAAGCTCTCTCTTTCCTGGGAACGATCTGATTGTCAATATTGTGAGTCTATAATATCATTAGTGAATAATTATTGAAGGATTAAAAAAGCGTTGATTAATTATGTGATGCGTAGCATAAATAATAGTAAAAAGTTGCCGACACTCGGAGGAAATAATGGTGATATATGGTATTTTGTAAGTTTGGCTTATTCTATGGAACCCATGGGTCATCATCTAAGAGTCACTTTTGCCAATAGTACTTGTCTTTACTAGACACCAAACCACTTGCCTTTTCACGTTACAGGCGTCAAACCAATTGCCTTTTCAAATTACAGGTGTCAAACCACTTGCCTCTTCACATTACCAGGCGTTAAGCTACTTCCCTCTTCACATTCCAAGGGTCAAGCTAGAATTCTTCTATAAATAGAAGCTCATTTCTTCCTTCCTTCTCACCAATTCACTAAGAAAAGAAACTCACAAGAGAAAGTTAGAGAGAGAATAAGTGAGAAGAAGAGTTTTCGAGAAGCAAGCACACACCAACAACATAAAGTTCTACTACTATACTATTGCAGTATCTAGTCTTTTATTAAGGTAAGGGATGCTATTTTCTTTCAATACTCGTAAGGGATGTTATTTTCTTTTAATATACGTTAGGGATATCATTTATTGCATAATCGTATGTAATATCATTTGCTTTCATATTTGTACATGATATTACTTCATACTCATAAGGTTTTCATTCTATTCCTTATTAATATGTGGGAATAACCTGTCCACGCGGATTACCGCATGCCTGGTGAATAACCCTTTGTGTTCATTCTTTATTATGTTGTGGAAATGATCTATCTACGTGAATTACCACATAACGGGTGAGAATTCGTTTGCAGTTTCGTATATTCTTTCATAATCCATATTATGTAAGTGATATTATTTCATTTCATATTCCTAAATCTAAACTTACTTTGGTAAGTATTGCTTCTATAATTCCTGAATTGATTAGAAATTCCTTGAGATTTGGGCTTCATCTAATATCATTTTATTGGAATATTGGTCTGAAATTTTTTATTAAATTTTAATATTTTCATGACGGAGTACTATTCATCTGGGTACTATTCATACCATAGTACTATTCATCTGGGGTACTATTCATTCTGGAGTATTATTCACAACGAAATTAGTTTCTTTTTATGTCCAAATTATCTTTAACATATGGATCATATTCTTGAATTTAAATCCACGTTTTAATCATCATGTTGACAATTTGGACATTCTTGAATGCTGGATAAATTGAATTATAAATCTTTAATATTTATCATCGATCTCACTTGTACTCATTCTTTATATCATTGTCATCATCCTCGTACTTAAATTGTGGTGAAGAGTTATCTTTGGCCCGTAGTTCAAAGATGAACTATTGATTGGTATGATTATGACTAGAAACTGCAAATTAGTATAATCATGACCTTTAATGTTAAAGATAAAGGCTTGTGATAAAAGTTCTCTTTGGTCGTAGTGCAAAGATGGATAGGTGTTTGGCATGATCATAACCAATGGTGATACAAATGAATATCTTTGGCCCGTAGTGCAAAGATAAATTGTTGATTTGAAACAATTATTAATTGGTCTTACAAGGATAAAATATTGATGATAGACTTTTAAATCATAGAAGATAGTAGACATCATGCTCTACTTGACTCTTCTAATGGATTGTCATTTTCGCTACCGTTGTTAATCTAAAACTTTTTGTCTACTATATTTTATCTAATTTATTATTGTTACAGGCTAAATATAATTTATTCTCCATTATCTCAGTCATAATATTCTTTACTAGGCTAGTTGAGCTCACCCTTTTCTTTTTGTTCCATTGTGCTTCTCAAAAAATAAAAGTGTAGCTGAGACTAGTTGGGGAGTGGAGTAATTATCCGAGATAATTACTATAAAAGTCTTCACTATGTGGTGAAATAGAGTGATAATAACTATAATGAGGACTTAATTTGAGTTTAGATATTGTCATATTATGTACGGTGCAATATTTGCATTCAAACTCACAGTATCTGTGGTCATATTTTAAACAACAGTTTAATAGTTTTAAATAGGGAAGTTTGTATTTGGATTTTGTAGTATGTATTTGGCAACTAAAAATGGGTTGTGTAAACCTATTTTGGGGGGCGTCACAGTTGGTATCGGAGCTCAGGGATATGATCTCTAGTAGAAATCTAGGATTAGAACTAGGAGGGAAGAGACGAGTAAAACCTTTGCTAGTGTGTCGTACCTAAGCTTATTCGTTATTTAATTGGTCGGTCCGAATATAGGGATAATATGTGACATGTCAATTTATTTAATTAACCCTTGTTTTGTGGCAGTATTTAAGAATGATATCTGAAAATATTGAGATAAGCAATGAAGCATATGAGACCATTGAGAATCTGCCAATCAATAACCAGGATTATGTGAATCAGAAAGGCAATAATCCTCGTGTAAATAACACCATCGAGCAAATGATGAACAATGGGGTGCTTAGGAGCTTTCTACATTTCATGCAAAACCAGATGAGAGAGACTCCTGGTCAAAATGCAAGTGGAAACAATGGTAACTCACACCTAGTCACTACCAAACAATTCAAGGAGTTGGGACCGCCATAGTTTTTGGGAAAGCCAGATCCACTCAAGGCAGAAGCTTGGGTTAAGAAGATCACCAAAATATTTGATATCCTGGGATACACAGAGGAGAAAAAGGTTCCCTTCACCACATTTATGTTGCGTGGAGATGCATATTACTGGTGGGAATCTATGAAATGTACTCATCTTTCCGCACTTAAGATGTCTTGGGTGAAGTTCTAAGAATTGTTCAATGAAAAGTATTTTCCATATAGTATTCGTCATATAAAGGAGGTGAAATTCATCAAACTAGAACAGAACAATATGACTATATCACAATACGAGGCCAAGTTTACTGAATTATCCCGGTTTGCATCCCATTTGGTGGATAATGAGGAACGAATGACACGGATATTTTTGAGAGGTTTGAAACCTAAAATTCATCAATACCTCATTTCTCATAAACTTTTTTTTGTATTTAGTTGTGGTGAATAGGTATCAATTATTAGAGCAAGATAATAAGTCAATTCAACCAATAGACAACAACTTACATCACGATAATAGTCGTACCAGCGGTAACATTTTCGAAACAATGATAACCAGCGTGGAGGAAATTATCATGCCAGAAATGATAACCACTTCAGTGGTAATCCTGGCCTAGATAATAGGATAAGTGAGTCGAGTGGAAAAAACTTCAAGAAGAGGAGATTCAACAATGCTCAGGGAAAGACACTAGCACCAGTACCAGTTTTTGGGCGAGGAGAACGACCACCAGTCAGATGCTATAAATGCGGACAAGAGGGTCACATCAGTCCAAACTATACACAGCAACCCAAAGTGTGTTACAGTTATGGAAAGGAAGGTCACATAGCTCGAGTATGCCCTATAGCGAGATCAAGTCCAACTATAATGGTGACACCAAAGGCTGCTACGGACAAGTCAAAGTCGGTGGTCCAGGGGAGTGCTTTTGTCGTAACTTTCCAAAAAGCGAGGAACCCGAACAAAGTTATCATGGGTAAGCTAATCATAAACTCTTACGAAGTCTATGCCTTAGTAGATACTGGTTCTACCCACTCTTTAATTTATTTCACCTACTTGTGCTCAACGTTTGAACTTGACTCTTGAGAAATTAGACTTAAAATTATCTGTTGGAACTCCGTTAGGAGAAACCTTCATTACATCCAAAGTTTACAAATCTTGTTTGATTTGAATCGACACCATCACATTACCTGTTGATCTCATCTCTTTGAAAATACTTGAATTTGATGTGATTTTAGGAATAGACTAGTTAACTACCCATCATGCTAAACTTGATTATTTTCGTAAGGTCATTAGTTTTCATATTCCTAATTAACCTGTTATGGGAATTCAACAAACCAAACCGTTGAAATCAATTGTTGTCATCTCTAGCCATAAAACCATTCGTTTATTGAAAAACGGATGTCAAACTTTCTTAGCTCATGTCACCGATTTAAACAAAAATAAGTCAGATTTGAATGATATTTCTGTTGTTAATAAATTTCTTGATGTATTTCCCAAAGAATTTCCTGGCCTACCCCTAGAGCGTGAAATCGATTTTTGTATTGACCTTGAGCCCGATACAAAACCCATTTCCAAAACCCCATATCGAATGGCTCATATTGAACTTCAGGAGTTAAAAGCTCAACTTCAGGAATTGATAGACATCAGCTTCATACGTCCTAGTGCATCTCCTTGGGGTGCTCCTGTTTTATTCATAAAGAAGAAAGACGGGAGTATGAGACTATTCATTGACTATCAAGATCAAAAATAGGTACCCGTTACCTCGCATTGATGACCTGTTTGACCAGTTACAAGGTGCTTAATTCTTTTTAAAGATTAATCTTCGTTCTGGATATCATAAGTTAAAGATTAAAACTGATGACATTTAAAAGACTGATTTTAGAACTTGATAGGGGCATTACGAATTCCTAGTCATATCTTTTGGATTGACTAATGATCATGCTGCCTTCATGGATATGATGAATAGAGTATTAAAAGAATATTTAGATCATTTTGTGGTTGTCTTTATTGATGAAATTCTCATTTACTTCAAAAGTTGTGATGATCATGAGTAACACTTAAGGCTAATACTCTAAAAGGTTCGAGAAAATAAGTTTTATGCCAAGTTAAAGAAATGTGAGTTCTGGCTTGAGGAAGTAGCACTCCTTAGTCACGTGATATTGAAGCATGGAATATCAGTTAACCCGATGAAGATTGAAGCAATACAAAGTTGGAGCAACCTAAGTCAATAACTGAAGTGTAGACACCTGAAATTTTGTTTTATAGTTATTAACTATGTAAGACCCCAACTTTTATGAATAAAAAAATAATTTTGTCTAAATGTTATTTTGATTAATAAGGTGTGGATTTGATATAATGTTATAGTTGTTGGTAGTATTTACAAATTGTGCAAAGTAAGCAAGTTATCATAAAATATTCGTTTGGTCGGGAAATATTCATTTTATCGGGGAATATCCGTACGACGGCACAATCATTGGTGGACCCCGCTACAAAATTACTGTCGGAGTTAGAAAACGACAGAAATAATTTTTATAAAAATAATGGCAAAAGTTTTACCGTTAACTGTTGAAATACCTGGTGATAAAAGTACAGTAATGCGCGTGATTGCATAGTAGCACACGGTATTGCACAATATCTTTTATTATTGATGCTTATGTGAGAAGTCACTCAGTTTTACTCAATTATTGCGACAGTAATTGCTGCATAGTATCTCATATTATTGATTCAATTATTGTCACAGTATTATCTGCACAATATTTTATATTATTAAATAAATAATTGAGACGACAAAGTTATTCATATTATTATTTGCATTATTGACAATATTTAGAAATTTCTATCGAGGAAAGGGGTTTAGTCACCTAATTGCGCGCCAATAAGGAGAAGTCCTTATCAGAAAGCCCCCTCTTTCCTGGGAATAATCTCGTTGTTAATATTGCAAGTTATGATATTAATGATGAAAAAATGTTATTAAAAATATGTTTTGTGAAGCCAAGTGAATTAAGATAAATAGAGGTGTTTTTTTATGAAGTATCTGTTGTATATTTGGCTTATTATATGGATCCCCACTTACCTATTTTTCAAAATTATCGGTAGAAAGTTATCTGAGTTTTGTTATATATATATATATATATATATATATATATATATATATATATATATATATATATATATATTGTGACGCCCCCAAAATAGGTATACATCACCCATTCTGAGTCGCCTAATACATGGTACAGAAATAACTACAACTTCATTATTACAATTGTCATGTAAAATACGATAACATATATGCTATGAGTTTAAATACAAATATTGTCATCTAGACAGTATTCAAACTCAAATAAGTCCTCATTACAATTATTGATACACTATTTTACAAAATAATGAGGACTGCTAAAACAGCTATCTGAACCCATCACTTCACACCCCGACTAGTTCCCACTATATTCTCGCCTCCTGAGAAGAAAAATGGAACAAAAAGAAAAATGGTGAGCTCAACTAGCCCAGTAAAGAATATTATGACTAAGATAATATATAACAAATTATCGTTAGCCTTCAACAAATTAGATAAAATATAATGGACAACAAGTTTTAGATCAATATTCGCAGCGGAAATAACAATTCATTAGAAGAGTTAAGTAGAGAATAAAATCTACTATCATTTATGAATTTAAAAGTACATCATCAATATTTTATCCCTGTAACATCAATCAATATACATCTTGAATCAAATATTTATCTTTGCACTACAGACCAAAGATATTCATTTGTATCACCAGTTGGTCATGTTAATCTCAACACATTTCCATCTTTGCACTACGGCCAAAGATATTCATTAGATAATCATTCATCTTTGCACTACAGACCAAAGATATTCAGTTATATCACCATTTAGGATTGAGGATGATGAAAAATATTTTAAAGAAAATGAATCCAGTTAGATAAAAGATCAAAGATTAGGGATTCGTACTTCGATTTATCCAAGTTCAAAAATACTCTATAATAAACCATAGCTGAATAAAATTCAAGAATGAAGATCAAAACATGGATACAATCAAAGATAGTAACCATAATATACATCCTGGACAAAAAAGAGAAAATTTCATTTTTCTGTGAATAGTGCCTTATTCGTGAATAGTGATACATGAATAGTAATCCCAACACAAAAAGGTAGAAATTTCACAAGAAAAATCATACTTCGTTAACAGTACTCATGAATAGTACTGTATTCGTAAATAGTGTTATATACGTAAATAGTGTCGTATACGTAAATAGTAACCTCAACATGAAAAGGTAAAAATTTCACAATAAAATTCAAATCAATATTTCGGAATAATGATATTGAAAGAAAAACATCATTTACGAAGAAAATAACATCATTTACCTTAAAAGAACAGTACTTCTGACTGGAATATCGGATATAGTGCTGAATGAAACTTGCACTAAATAATAACTTTCAAAGTATCTAAATACTCACAAAAATATGCTCGATATTATAGAGAAAGAGAAAACTTCTGATTTTGGTGTGATTTTCAATTCTAACTAAGCACCCTATTTATAGGAAAATACTAGAACATCAAAGTAGACTTAACCTGCTACCTGGTAGCTTTACCTGTTACTATTCATGCACACCACTTTTGAAATAAAATTTCAGTTCATTTCTCACCAATCGAAAGCGGGGCCCACATATTTTTAATAAAAATATTTATTTTTGAAACTTTAATAATTTATAATAAATAGCCCTTTTATCAGAAAAATATAAATTTTATGTCCATTCCATAGAACATTTAATTCTCTACAACTTTGTAGAAGAAAATTTTTCCAACTTCCAATAAAAAAATGTCCGAAATTCACATACGGATAATTTTTAATACCTCTATTCCGACAAAATACTGATAAAACACCTCAACATTAATTCCTTCATTTATATCCACATAAATTAAATATTTTCTTATCATATAAATTAATAATTAATTATTCACAAACAATATTACAGAATCACAATATGACAACTAGGTCATTCCAAGGAAAGATGGGGCTTTCCGATAAGAATTTCTCCTTACTGGCGCGCAATTAGGTGACCAAACCCTTTTCAAGACATAACTTCCTTAGACATTTCTAATAATGTTATCTAATAATATTATTCAAATAATATGAATTATTGATCTGATAATGGAAAATACTATACAGTGACAATTATTAAAACAACAAAAATATAAAATGTCAACGTAACAATTATTGAATCAATAAAATAAAATATTGAACAGTAATTACTGTAATAATTTTTGAGTACTACCTTTTTACGTAAGAATCAATAATTCAAAAATACTGTACAATATCGTGTGCTATTGTGCAATCACGCGTATTACTGTATTTTAACCACCCGGTATTCTAACAGTATTAACGGTAATAACTACGCCGTTATTTTCAAAAACTCAAAATTTTCATTTTCTTCATCCCATAATTTTTTGTTATGGGGCCCACAAATGGCTACGCCTTCATACGAATATTCTCCGATAGCAAGAATATTCCACGACCAAACGAATATGAGACAACAATGAATATTTTATAACCACTTGCTTATTTTGTAAAATTTGCACATTTCACCCATAATCAAAGTATTATATCAAATTAACACTTTATTATTCGAAATAATAATCAAAAGAAATTCGATTTTATTTATAAAAAGTTGGGGTCTTACAACCTCCCTTCCTTATAAAATTTCGTCCTTGAAATTGACGTACGTACCTGGTGTTTCGAAAAGGTGAGGGTACCTCGCTTTCATTTCTGATTCCAACTCCCAGGTCATTTCCTCAATAGCATGGTTCCTCCACAAAACATTGACTTATAGTATAACCTTTGTGCGTAGGACATGCTCCTTCCTATCCAAGATCTTGACAGGTATCTCCTCGTACGTTAAATCTTCGGTTATCTCGTCTGGTTCTAAGTCAATAATGTGGTTTGGGTCTTTTACATATTTACGAAGCATAGTTATGTGAAAAACATTATGAACATGAGACATGCTTGGAGGTAATGCGAGTCTATAGGCCACATTTCCTACTCGGTCAAGAATCTCAAATGGACCAATAAATCGTGGATTGAGCTTTCCTCTCTTCTCAAATCTTGTAACTCCCTTCCATGGAGCAATACGTAACAATACATGATCCCCAATATTAAATTTAGCATCCTTTTGATAAAGATCTGCACAATTCTTTTGTCGATCCTGTACCGTTTGTATATGTTGTCGGATAATTTGGATCTTCTATGTAGTTTTACGTACAAACTCTGGTCCCAACCACGTTGCTTCTCCCACCTCATCCCAGCATACTGGAGAGCGACACTTTCGTCCATACAACGTTTCGAATGGAGCCATACCTATACTTGCCTGATAACTGTTGTTATATGAGAATTCCACCAATGGTAGGTATTTATCCTAACTCCCTTTGAAATCTAGAACATAGAGTCTTAATGGATCTTCAATAGTTTGAATAGTCCTTTCTTATTGCCCGTCCGTTTGAGGATGGAATGCTGAACTGAATCGTAATTCTGTGCCCATAGCTTTCTGTAAGCTAACCCAAAATTGTGAAGTGAATCTTGGGTCACGATCTGAAACTGTGGATATTGGCATGCCATGCAATCTCCCAATCTCATTCACGTACATACGAGCAAAATGTTCAAGGGAATAAGTCTCTTGTATCGACAAGAAATGATCAGACTTGGTTAATCTATCAATAATAACCCAAATCGCATCTATGCCTTGAGAAACCTTGGGAAGACCCGTAACAAAATCCATGCTAATGTGTTCCCACTTCCATTTCGGAATCTCAAGTGGTTGTAATGGACCCTTGGCCACTTGATGCTTCGCCTTTACCCGTTGACAAGTTAAACACCTCGAGATAAACTCCTCGTTCTCTCTCTTCATATGGCTCCACCAAAATGTATGTCGAAGATAATGATACATTTTGGTACTCCCATGATGGATTGCGAACGGTGTGTTGTGTGCCTCCATCATGACTCTATGCCTTAAGTCAGAATTGTTTGGTACACAAAGTCTGGAGTTGACTCGAAGTATTCCTTCTTCATCGATTCTTACTTCTGAAATAACACCTTCTTACACTTTCTTCTTCATACGCATCAGCTCCAGGTCCATAACTTGAGCAGCTTTAACTTTATCGATTAAAGTCGGTTCTACTCGTATATTTGATATCATCACGTGGGTACTTGGACCCTTTAACTCTATTTTCATCCTTTGTAAATCATACAAAATGGGCCTTTGCGTTGACAATATCGCACTCGTACCCGCATATGATCTTCTACTCAATGCTTCAGCTACTATGTTCGCTTTTCCAGGATGGTATTGGATGGTAATATCGTAATCTTTCAACAGCTTGAGCCAACGTTGTTACTGCATGTTGAGTTCCTTTTGGGTGAAGAAATATTTAAGGCTTTTATGATCTGTATAGATCTCCACTTTCTCCCAATACAGGTAGTGTCTCCAGATCTTCAACGCGAAAACGACTGCTACTAACTCCAGATCATGGGTAGGATAATTCCTCTCATATTCTTTGAGTTGTCGTGAGGCATAGGTTATGACTTTTCTATGCTGCATGAGAACACATCATAACCCTTTGCTTGAAGCATCGCTGTAGATAACAAATCCATCTGAACGAGATGGTATTGTCAGAACAGGTGCCGAAATGAGTCTCCTCTTGAACTCCTGGAAACTCTTCTCGCATTCCTTATTCCATATGAATTTTGTATCTTTCCGAGTCAGCTGAGTTAACGGAGTAGCGATTCTAGAAAATCCTTCCACGAATCTCCGATAATAACTAGCTAAGCCCAGAAAGCTACGTACTTCGGTCACCAACTTCAGTTGCTCCCAACTTTATATTGCTTCAATCTTCGCCTAGTCAACAGATACTCCATGTTTTGACACCACATGCCCAAGGAATGCTACTTCCTCAAGCTAGAACTCGCATTTCTTCAGCTTGGCATATAGCTTGTTATCACGAAGCCTTTGAAGGACCAGCTTCAAATGGCACTCAAGATCTTCACGACTTTTAGAATAGATGAGGATGTCATCAATAAAGATGACAACGAACTGATTCAAATATTCTTTGAACACAGGGTTCATCATATCCATGAAAGCAGCATGAGCATTAGTCAATCCAAAAGACATGACTAAGAATTCATAATGCCCGTACCGAGTTCTGAAGGTAGTCTTTGGAATATCCTCAATTTTAATATTCCGCTGATGATATCCAGAACGAAGATCGATATTTGAAAAGCATTGTGCTCCTTGCAACTGGTCGAACATATCATCAATGCGAGGTAACGGATACTTATTCTTGATGGTGACATGGTTCAATTCTCGATAGTCAATACAAAGTCGCATACTCCCGTCTTTCTTCTTTACGAATAAAACAGGAGCACCCCAAGGAGATGTACTAGGATTAATGAAGCATATGTCTAACAACTCTTGAAGTTGGACCTTTAACCCCTGAAGTTCAATAGGAGCCATTCGATATAGGGTTTTAGAAATTGGTTTTATACCAGGTTCAAGGTCAATAAAGAATTCAACTTCGCATTTTGGGGGTTGACCGGGAAGTTTTTCAGGAAATACGTTAAAAAAATTCACTAACAACAGAAATATTATTCAAATCTGACGTATTTTTGTTCAAGTTCATGACATGGGCTAAGAAAGCTTGACATCCATTTTTTAATAAACGAATGGCTTTATGGCTTGATATGACAGTGATTGACTTTAGTGGTTTGGTAGCTTGAATTTGCATAAGAGGTTGGTTAGGAATATGAAAACTAACAACCTTACGAATACAATCAATTTTAGCATGATGAGTGGTTCACCAATCAATCCCTAAAACCACATCAAATGCAAGTATTTTTAACTAAATAAGATCGGTAGGTAATGCGATGGTTCCAACTTGAATCAAGCAAGATTTATAAACAGTAGATGTAATGAAAGTTTCTTCTAATGGAGTCTCAACTGATAAGTCAAAGTTTAATTTCTCCAGAGTCAAGTTCAAATATTGAGCACAAGCAGGAGAGATAAAAGAATGGATAGAACCGGTATCTAATAAGGTATAAACATTGCAAGAGTTTATGATTAGCTTACCCATGATCACCTCGTTTGGGTTCCTCGCGTTTTGGGCAGTCACGAGAAACGCATTTTCAGGAACCACCAACTCTAACTTGTCCAAGACAGCCTTTGGAGTCACCATCCCTGTTGGATTTGATTTCGCTACAAGACAATCTCTAGCTATATAACCTTCTTTTCCACAGTTATAACACACCTTGGATTGTTGTGGACAGTTTGGGCTGATGTGTCCCTCTTTCCCGCTTTTATAACAAACGACCGGTGGCCGTTTTCCTCCCCTAGGAACAGTTGATGTTGGTGCTGACATCTTCACGTTGTCATTATTATACCTTCTCTTTTTGAAATCTCCTCCCGACTCGCTTCTTCTATTATCATGGTCATGATTACCACCAGAGTGGTTATCATTTTTGTCCGTATTTTTCTCTCCCCGCTGGTTATCATTGTTCCAATGATTGCTGCCACCGGTATGACCCTTGTTGTGGTCCCTTGGTTGAACATACTCACTATCTCGCTCTAATAATTGAGACATGTTCACAACATCTGAATATAGAGAAAATTTGTGAGAGATAAGGTATTGATGAATTTCAGGTTTTAGACCTCTCAGAAACATCCGCGTCATACGTTCCTCATTCTCTACCAAATGAGGTGCAAACCTGGATAACTCCACGAACTTAGCCTCATACTGGGACATAGTCATATTGTTTTATTCCAGTCTAATAAACTCTACCTCCTTCATATGACGAATACTTTCAGGAAAGTACTTGTCATTGAACAGTTTTTGAAACGTTTCCCAATACATATTGAGTGCGGCTGGCTAGGTACACTTCACAGATTCCCACCAGTAATCTACCTCACCACAGAACATAAAGGTGGCGAATGAAACCTTCTGTTCCTCCGTGTATCCTAAGACATCAAATATCTTGGTAATTTGCTTAACCCACGTTTCCGCCTTGATCGGATCCGGCTTTCCCACAAATTCTGGTGGTCCCAACTCTTTGAACTACTTGGTTGTGACAAGTCATGCGTTGCTATTATTTCCACCCGTATTTTGTACTCGAGTCTCCCTCGTCTGATTTTGCATGAACTGCAAAAAGCTTCTAAACATCCTATCATTCATCATTTGTTCGGTAGTGTTTTTTACAGGAGGAATATTGCCTTCCTATTACACATTCCCCTGGTTGGTGATAAAAGGTGTCTCCACGGTCTCATACACTCCATTGTTAACATTCTCAGCTGTTATTCTCAAATACTATCACAAAATAAGGGTTAATTAAAGAAATTGACATACCACATAATACCCCTATATTCTGACCGACCAACACATAAGCTTAGGTAAGACACACAAGCGAATGATTTACTCGTCTCTCCCTTCCTAGTTCTATTCTCCGATCTCTGCCAGAGACCATATCCCTAAGCTCTGATACCAACTATGATACCCCCAAAATAGGTATACATCACCCATTCTAAGTCGCCAAATACATGGTACAGAAATAACTACAACTTCATTATTACAATTATCGTGTAAAATACGACACCATATATGCTATGAGTTTAAATATAAATATTTTCATCTAGACAGTATTAAAACTCAAATAAGTCCTCATTACAATTATTGATACACTATTTTACAAAATAGTGAGAACTGCTAAAATAATTGTTTGAACCCATCACTCCATACCCCGACTAGTTCCCGCTATATTCTCGCCTCCTAAGAAGAAACATGGAACAAAAAGGAAAAGGGTGAGTTCAACTAGCCCAAAAAAGAATATTATGACTAAGATAATATAGAACAAATTATCGTTAGCCTTCAACAAATTAGATAAAATATAATGGACAATAAGTTTTAGATCAATATTCATAGAGGAAATAACAATTCATTTGAAGAGTTTAGTAGAGAATGAAATCTATTATCATCTATGAATTTAAAAGTCCATCATTAATATTTTATCCCTGTAACATCAATCAATATACATCTTGAATCAAATATTCATCTTTGAACTACATGCTAAAGATATTCATTTGTATCACCAGTTAGTCATGTTCATCTCAACACCTGTCCATCTTTGCACTACGACCAAAGATATTCATCAGATAATCATTCATCTTTGCACTACTGGCCAAAGATATTCAGTTATATCACTTTTAGGACTGAGGATGATGAAAAGTATTTTAAAGAAAACGAATCCAGTGAGATAAAAGATCAAAGATTAGAGATTCGTACTTCGGTTTATCCAAGTTCAAAAATGCTCCATAATAAACCATAGCTGAATAAAATTCAAGAATGAAGATCAAAACATGGATACAATCAAAGATAGTAATCATAATATACATCTTGGACAAAGAAGAGAAAATTTCATTTTTCTGTAAATAGTATTGTATTCGTGAATAATGTCGTATACGTGAATTGTAACCCCGACACAAAAATATAGAAATTTCACAAGAAAAATCATACTTCGTTAATAGTACTCGTGAATAGTATCGTATTCGTGAATAGTGTTGTATACGTGAATAGTGTCATATACGTGAATAGTAAGCTCGACATGAAAATGTAGAAATTTCACAATAAAATTTATACCAATATTTTGGCATAATGATATTGAAAGAAAAATATCATTTACGAAGAAAATAACATCCCTTACCTCAAAAGAACAGTACTTCTGACCGGAATATCGGATATAGTGCTGAAGGAAATTTACACTGAATAGAAACTCTCAAAATATCTAAATACTCACAAAAATACGCTCGATATTATAGAGAGAGAAAACTTCTGATTCTGGTGTGATTTTTAATTCTAACTAAGCACCCTATTTATAGGAAAATGCTAGAACGCCAAAGTAGACTTAACCTGCTACCTGGTGGCTTTACCTGTTAGTATTCATGCACACCACTTTTGAAATAAAATTTCAGCACATTTCTCACCAACTAAAAGTGGGGCCAACATGTTTTTAATAAAAATATTTATTTCTTTAACTTCAATAATTCATAAAAAATAGCCATTTTCTCAAAAAAAAAATATGAATTTTATGTTCATTCCATAGAAAATTTAATTTTCTACAACTTCGTAGAAGAAAGTTTTTTAAAATTCCAATCAGAAAATGTCTGAAATCCACATACGGATGATTTTTAATACCTCAATTCCGACAAAATACTGATCAAACACCTAAACATTAATTTCTTCATTTATATCCACATAAAATAAATATTTTCTTGTCATATAAATTAATAATTACTTATTCACAAATAATATTACAGAATCACAATATGACAACTAGGTCGTTCCCAGGAAAGATGGGATTTTTTCGATAAGGATTTCTCCTTGCTGGCGCACAATTAGGTGACCAAACCCCTTTCCTAGACAGAACTTCCTTAGACATTGCTAATAATGCTATCTAATAATATTATTCAAATAATATGAATTATTGATCTGATAATGGAAAATACTGTGCAGTGACAATTATTAAAACAACAATAATATAAAATATCAACGTAGCAATTATTGAATCAATAAAATAAAATATTAAACAGTAATTACTGTAACAATTATTGAGTAGTGCCTTCTTAAATTCATAGATGATAGTAGGTTTCATTCTCTACTTAACTCTTCTAATGAACTGTTATTTTCGCTGCGAATATTGATCTAAAACTTGTTGTCCATTATATTTTAACTGATTTGTTGAAGGCTAACAACAATTTAGTCTATATTATCTTAGTCATAATATTCTTTACTGGGCTAGTGGAGCTCACCCTTTTCCGTTTTGTTCTATTTTTCTTTTCAGGAGGCGAGAATATAGCGGGAACTAGTCGGTGTGTGGAGTGATGGGTCCAGACACTTGTTTAAGAAGTCCTTACTATTTTGTAAAATAGTGTATCAATAATTGTAATGAAGACTTATTTGAGTTTGAATACTGTCTAGATGACAATATTTGTATTTAAACTCCTAGCATATATGTTGTCGTAATTTACACGACAATTATAATAATGAAGTTGTAGTTATTTCTGTATCATGTATTTGGCGACTTAGAATGGGTGATGTATACCTATTTTGGGGGCCTCACAGTTGGTATCAGAGCTTAGGGATATGGTCTCTGGCAGAGATCAGGGAATAGAACTAGGAAGTGAGAGACGAGTAAATCTTTCGCTAGTGTGTCCTACCTAAGCTTATTTGGTATTTAATTGGTTAGCCAGAATATAGGGATAATATGTGGCATGTTAATTTCTTTAATTAATCCTTGTTCTCTGGATGTATTTGAGAATGGAAGCTGAGAATATTAACAATTGAGTGAATGAGACCGTGGAGACACCTTTAATCACCAACCAGGGGAACGTGCAACAGGAAGACAATATTCCTCCTGTAAACAACACTACCGAACAAATGATGAATGAGGGGATGTTTAGAAGCTTTTTGCAGTTCATACAAAATCAGACGAGGGAGACTTGTTTACAAAATATGGGTGGAAATAATAGCAACACGTAGCTTGTTACAGTTAAGCAGTTCAAAGAGTTGGGACACCAGAATTTGTGGGAAAGCAGGATCCGATCAAGGTGAAAACGTGGGTTAAGCAAATTACCAAGATATTTGATGTCTTAGGATACACAGAGGAATAGAAGGTTCCATTCGCCACCTTTATATTCCGTGGTGAGACAGATTACTGGTGGAAATCTGTGAAGCGTACCCAACCAGTCGCACTCAATATGTCTTGGGAAACGTTTCAGAAACTGTTCAATGACAAGTACTTTCCTAAAAGTATTCGTCATATGAAGGAAGTAGAGTTTATTAGACTGGAACAAGACAACATGATTATGTCCCAGTATGAGGCTAAGTTCGCGGAGTTATCCAAGTTTGCACCTCATTTGGTAGAGAATGAGGAACGTATGACGCAGATGTTTCTGAGAGGTCTAAAACCCAAAATTCATCAATACCTTATCTCTCACAAATTTTCTCTATATTCAGATGTTGTGAACATGACTCAATTATTAGAGCGAGATAATGAGTATGTTCAACCGAGGGACCACAACCAGGGTCATACCGATGGCAACAGTCATTGGAGCAATGATAACCAGCGGGGAGGGAAAAATACGGACAAAAGCGGTAACCACTCTGGTGGTAATTGTGGCCATGATAATAGAAGAAGCGAGTCGAGAGGAGATTTTAAAAAGAGAAGGTACAATAAGGACAACATGAAGACATCAGCACCAACATCAAATGTTCCTAGGGAAGGAGAACGACCACCGGTCGTTTGTTATAAATGCGAGAAAGAGGGACACATCAGCCTAAACTACCCACAACAATCCAAGGTGTGTTATAACTTTGGAAAGGAAGTTCATATAGCTAGAGATTGTCTTGTAGTGAAACCAAGTCCAACGGGGATGGTGACTCCAAAGGCTGTTCCGGACAAGTCAAAGTCGGTGGTTCCTGGAAGAGCGTTTGTCGTGACTGTCCAAAACGCGAGAAACCTGAACTAGGTGATCACGGGTAAGCTAATCATAAACTCTTGCGAAGTTTATACCTTATTAGATATCGGTTCTACCCATTCTTTTATCTCTCCTGCTTGTGCTCAACATTTGAACTTGACTCCGGAGAAATTAGACTTTGACTTACCTGTTGAGACTCTATTAGGAGAAACTTTCATTACATCTACTGTTTATAAATCGTGCTTGATTCAAGTTGGAACCATCACATTGCATGTCGATCTTATTTCGTTGAAAATACTTGCATTTGATGTGATTTTAGTGATTGATTGGTTAACCACTCATCATGCTAAAATTGATTATTTTCGTAAGGTTGTTAATTTTCATATTCCTAACCAACCTGTTATGCGAATTCAAGCTACCAAACCACTCAAGTCAATCACTGTCATACCAAGCCATAAAGCCATTCGTTTATTGAAAAAGGGATGTCAAGCTTTCTTTGCCCATGTCATGGACTTGAACAAAAATATGTCAGATTTGAATAATATCTCTGTTGTTAGTGAATTTCCTAAATTTCCTGAAGAACTTCCCGGTCTACCCCAAGAACGTGAATTTGAATTCTTTATTAACCTTGAACCTGGTATAAAACCCATTTCTAAAATCCCATATCGAATGGCTCCTTTTGAACTTCAGGAGTTAAACGTAGGTTTCATTCGTCCTAGTACATCTCCTTGGGGTGTTCCTCTTTTATTCGTAAAGAATAAAGACAGGAGTATGCGACTTTGTATTGACTATCGGGAATTGAACCATGTCACCATCAAGAATAGGTATTCGCTACCTCGCATTGATGACCTGTTCGACCAGTTGCAAGGAGCATAATTCTTTTCAAAGATCAATCTTCGCTCTGGATATCATCAGCTGAAGATTAAAACTGAGGATACTCCAAAGACTACCTTCAGAACTCGGTACGGGCATTATTAATTCATAGTTATGTCTTTTGGATTGACTAATGCTCCTACTCCTTTCATGGATATGATGAGCCGTGTGTTCAAGGAATATTTAGATCAGTTTGTTGTTGTCTTTATTGATGACATCTTCATCTATTCCAAAAGTCGTGAAGATCATGAGCACCATTTGAAGCTGGTACTTCACAGGCTTCGTGATAACAAGCTATATGTCAAGCTGAAGAAATGAGAGTTCTGACTTGAGGAAATAGCATTCCTTGGGCACGTGGTGTCAAAATATGGAGTATTTGTTGACCCGGCAAAGATTGAAGCCATACAAAGTTAGGAGCAACCGAAGTCGGTGACCGAAGTACGTAGCTTTCTGGGCTTAACTGGTTATTATTGGAGATTCGTGGAAGGATTTTCTCGAATCGCTACTCCGTTAACTCAGCTGACTCGGAAAGATACAAAATTCGTATGGAGCGAGGGATGTGAAAAGAGTTTCCAAGAGCTCAAGAGGAGACTCATTTCAGCACCTGTTCTGACAATACCATCTGGTTCGGATGGATTTGTTATCTAGAACGATACTTCAGGCAAAGGGTTAGGATGTGTTCTTATGCAACACGGGAAAGTCATAGCCTATGCCTCGCAACAACTCAAAGAATATAAGAGGAATTATCCTACTCATGATCTGGAGTTGGATGTAGTCGTTTTCGCGTTGAAGATCTGGAGACACTACCTGTATAGGGAGAAAGTGGAGATCTATACAGATCATAAAAGCCTCAAATATTTCTTCACCCAAAAGGAACTCAACATGCGGCAACGACGTTGGCTCGAGCTGTTGAAAGATTACGACCATACTATTCAATATTGTGACGTCCCCAAAAAAGGTCCATTCAATCAAACCCATTCTGAGTCGCCAAATACATGGTACAGAAAATAACTACAACTTTATTACAATAATTGTCGTGCAAAATATAACAACACATATGCCGTGAGTTTGGATACAAATATATACCAAATGTGACATTGGACACCATCATGTGTCAGCACCTCACAAAGGTACCTTACATAAAGGTACAGTCAAAAACTATTTTAGAAACTAGAATCTTTGGGAAGTGCTCAAGGAAACCTTTGTACATGGGAGGCCATGCATCTAGGTTATGATAGATATCATATGGCCACAGAATTATCCTTGGTTGACCCAATAGACCCCAAAGAAAAACAAGAAGATTACTATCATATTTTTCCCAATGGTGAGTCTTCTCTTGACTTATCATTATCTCTACTGTCTCTAATTGAGAATTATACTTCAAACAAACACCAAGATTGTATAGGTAGTGCTCGTATATATACTCAGCAAGTGGATGAGCACATCCTTGTCTTATGATGACACGAGGTTGTATGTCATTAGACATCTTGTATGATAGTGGAAAACCACCCTTCCAACGTTGGGTACACCTTACCCTATTGGATTCACCAAATAAAACTACTAAATGAACTTTTCTATACTGCTTCGGGAGAACATCCACAGCTAGAGACCACCGTTCTATTTCTCCGTTACCCTCGCTCGACCCAGCTACACTCTTATTACCTGAAAGAAATTGTGAAGCAAAAGGGTGAACACAACTAGCTCAGTAAAGAATATCATGACTACAAATAATTAAATTATCAATAGCCTTCATCAATAATAAATCAGAGATTTAGAACATATGGTAAATGATAAAAATTTCAACCATAGTTGCAGCGGAACGAGCAATCCATTAGAAGAGTCAAATAAACTATAGAGTCTATTATCTTCTCCATGTTAGAAATCCATCAACAATGTTTTATCCCTGTAACATCAATCAACAATTCTGGTCCACAATCATATGAATAACTCATAATCATAACTATAGTTCTAAATTCCTCTTCTCATCTAGGAGGAAGAAAAATTTTCATCACCTATCTTTACCTGAAACATCAAAGATCATGGTTACACCTAATCACAATTCCTGTTCATAATCATACTAATAACTTCATCTTTGTAGTACGGCCAAAGATATTCATTTGTATCACCAGTTGGTCATGTTCATCTCAACACATGTTCATCTTTGCACTACTGGCCAAAGATATTCAACAACATGTCATCTTTGCACTACGGGCCAAAGATATTCGTCAATGGACCATCTTTGCACTACAGGCCAAAGATATTCATCAACAGGTCATCTTTGCACTACGGGCCAAAGATATTCATCAACAATTCATCTTTGCACTACAGGCAAAAGATATTCCTCAACAGTTCATATTTGCACAACATGCCAAATATATTAATATCTCAAAAAAATATATAATCAATTCAGAATTATATAAACAATAATTATAACCATGTTGATCAATTCACCTTTGCATTTAAGCTAAAGATATTCAATTATAAATTCAATGGTCATGATCATACCAGTCAACAATTCATCTTTGCACTACTGGCCAAAGATATTCCTCAACAGTTCATATTTGCACAACAGGCCAAATATATTATTATCTCAAAGAAATATATAATCAATTCAGAATTATATAAACAATAATTATAACCATGTTGATCAATTCACCTTTGCATTTAAGCTAAAGATATTCAATTATAAATTCAATGGTCATGATCATACCAGTCAACAATTCATCTTTGCACTACTGGCCAAAGATATTCCTCAACAGTTCATATTTGCACAACAGGCCAAATATATTATTATCTCAAAGAAATATATAATCAATTCAGAATTATATAAACAATAATTATAACCATGTTGATCAATTCACCTTTGCACTTAAGCTAAAGATATTCAATTATAAATTCAATGGTCATGATCATACTAGTCAACAATTCATCTTTGCACTACTGGCCAAAGATATTCCTCAGTCACGATCATACCAATAATTTACCCATCTTTACACTCAAGTGTAAGAGAAATTCAACATCAGGATTATAAAAAATGTAATATATAATAGTAACTCATAAATAGTAACTCGTGAATAGTAACTCGTAAATAGTAAACCCGACACAAAAAGGTAGAAATTCCACAATAAAATTTATACCAATATTTCGGTATAATGATATTGAAAGAATAATATTTCTTAAATTTATAAACAATTTATTTTAATTGTTTACACTTTACTAAATAATGCATTTAATCATCCTAAAATGCCAAACTCATAAAATTTCATTACCAATAACCAAAACCCTCATAAAAAATCTGCATATACCTCATATAGGATTCTCAAGCCATAAAATCCTATTTTCTAATTTTCTTACTTAACATAACATATTTAATTCATTTACTCATAACTAGTCCATTTTCATGAAAAATACCAAATAAATTCCTAAAATATTTCTTTTCTGGGATTTAGCAGAATATAGTCCCATATTGAACATATATTTTTCTCAGAATTTTTAAAACTCATTTACTATTTTTCATATGGCCAAAACCGCCGAATATTTAGACATTTATCAAAAATTGTACTTTTATCTAAAAATTCTGAAATTCACAGAGAATACTCCAATCATATACATGTACTCCCAATAAAAATTTCATCAATTTTGGAGTTAACTACAGGGAATTATAAGCGGTTACTTTTAAAATAGTATTTTCTCATAAAATTCATAACTCTCAATCTATACATCCAAAAATCATAATTTTTGGACACAATCAAGAAAACTCATCAAAATATCATTTCAAATTTTTCCAAAATTTTTGAAGGTCAGAAAAATTACGAAACTGAAAAATATAACAACCCTTAAAATTCCTTACTATCCCTTACCTCGAAAGAGCAGTACTTCTGATCGGTATGCAAAGCCGAAGAAAACTTGCACTGAATAGGAACTCTCAAAGTATCTAAATACTCACAAAATATGCTTCATAATATAGAGAGAGAAAGAGAGAAAATTTGTTTCTGGTGTGATTTTCAATTCTAACTTAGCCCTCTATTTATAGGAAAATTTTAGTAGGCTTGACCTGCAACCTGATGACTTTACCTGTTACTATTCCCACCCACCACATTTGAAATATAATTCAGCACATTTTTTCACCAATCATAAGTGGGGCCCACCAATTATAGAATTTTCCATCAAAATGATAAACTCCAAAAATTCAACAAGTTCTGAACCAGTCATCTCGTAAAATTCATAATAAATCATACGTTCATTTTTAACGGTTCAAAATTTGTGGACATATACTCAACTTATATATGTATAACATATCCAAAAATTACCACGATCCAACGGTCGGATTAAAAATTATAACCCCCGCAAAATATCTCAAAAACCGTAATTTTTAATACCTCTATTCCGATAAAAATACTGATAAAAACCTCAACATTAATTCCTTCATTTTTTAACCACAAAAATATATCCCTCATTTATATACACATAAAATAAATATTTCATTATCATATGAATCAATAATTAATTATTCACAAATAATATTACAGAGTCACAATTATGACAACCAGGCCGTTCCCAAGAAAGAGGGGGCTTTCCAATAAGGATTTCTCCTTACTGGCGCGCAATTAGATTACCAAACCTCTCCTTAGACAGAACTTTCTAGACATTGCCAATAATGTTATCTAATAATATTATTCAAATATTATGAATTATTGATCCGATAATGGAAAATACTGTGCAGCAACAATTATTGAAACAACAATAATATAAAATATCAACGCAGCAATTATTGAATCAATAAAATAAAATATTGAACAATAACTACCGTAACAATTATTGAGTAGTGCCTTCTTACGTAAGAATCAATAATTGGTGCAATACCGTGTGCTACTGTGCAATAACGCGTATTACTGTACTTTAACCACCAGATATTCCAACAGTGTTAACAGTAACAACTACGCCGCTATTTGTAAAAACTCAAATTTGTCGTTTTCTTCATCCGACAGTTATTCTGTTATGGGGCCCACAAATGGCTGCGTCGTCGTACGAATATTCCCCGACAGAAAGAATATTCCACGACCAAACGAATATTCCCTGACAACAATGATTATTTTATAACCACTTGTTTATTTTAAAAAAATTTCACATTTCACCCATAACTTTAACTTTTTGTCAATTTAACCATTTACTGAATTGTAATTATAAGAAAAATTGAATACTTTTATTTCATAAAATTCGGGGTCTTACAATCTCCCATCCTTATGAAATTTCGTCCCCGAAATTTACGTACCTGGTATTTCAAAGAGTTGAGAATACCTTGCTTTCATTTCAGATTCCATCTTCCCTGTCATCATGATTTCTCCAATGCTCATCTCCTTTATTTCAGATATCATTCTAGAATACAGCTTCAAAATAAGGGTTAATTGAATAAATTAACATATCACATAATATCCCGATACTATGACTGACCAACAATTAAGCTTAGGTAGGACACACTAGCGAAGGATTTACTCATCTCTCCCCTCCTAGTTCTATTCCTCGATTTTCGCCAGAGACCATATCCCTAAGCTCTGATACCACCTGTGACGTCCCCAAAATAAGTCCATTCCATCAAACACATTCTGAGTCACCAAATACATGGTACAGTAAATAACTATAACTTTATTACAATAATTGTCGTGCAAAATACAACAACACATATGCCGTGAGTTTGGATACAAATATATACCAAATGTGACATTGGACACCATCATGTGCCAGCACCTCACAAAGGTACCTTACATAAAGGTACAGTCAAAAACTATTTTAGAAACTAGAATCTTTGGGAAGTGCTCAAGGAAACCTTCGTACATGGGAGGCCATGCATCTAGGTTATGATAGATATCATATGGCCACAGAATTATCCTTGTTTAACCCAATAGACCCCAAAGAAAAACAAGAAGATTACTATCATATTTTTCTCAATGGTGAGTCTTCTCTTGACTTATCATTATCTCTACTATCTCTAATTGAGAATTATACTTCAAACAAACACCAAGATTGTATAGGTAGTGCTCATATATATACTCAGCAAGTGGATGAGCACATCCCTGTCTTATGATGACACGAGGTTGTATGTCGTTAGACATCTTATATGATAGTGGCAAACCACCCTTACAACGTTGGGTACACCTTATCCTATTGGATTCACCAAATAAAACTACTAAATGGACTTTTCTATACTGCTTCGGGAGAACATCCACAGCTAGAGACCACCGTTCTATTTTCCCGTTAACCTCGCTCGACCCAGCTACACTCTTATTACCTGAAAGGAATTGTGAAGCAAAAGGGTGAGCACAACTAGCTCAGTAAAGAATATATCATGACTACAAATAATTAAATTATCAATAGCCTTCATCAATAATAAATCAGAGATTTAGAACATATGGTAAATGATAAAAATTTTAACCATAGTTACAGCGGAACGAGCAATCCATTAGAAGAGTCAAATAGACTATAGAGTCTATTATCTTCTCCATGTTAGAAATCCATCAACAATGTTTTATCCCTGTAACATCAATCAACAATTCTGGTCCACAATCATATGAATAACTCATAATCATAACTGTAGTTCTAAATTCCTCTTCTCATCTAGGAGGAAGAAAAATTTTCATCACCTATCTTTACCTGAAACATCAAAGATCATGGTTACACCTAATCACAATTCCTGTTCATAATCATACTAATAACTTCATCTTTGTAGTACGGCCAAAGATATTCATTTGTATCACCAGTTGGTCATGTTCATCTCAACACATGTTCATCTTTGCACTACTGGCCAAAGATATTCAACAACATGTCATCTTTGCACTACGGGCCAAAGATATTCGTCAATGGACCATCTTTGCACTACAGGCCAAAGATATTCATCAACAGGTCATCTTTGCACTACGGGCCAAAGATATTCATCAACAATTCATCTTTGCACTACAGGCAAAAGATATTCCTCAACAGTTCATATTTGCACAACATGCCAAATATATTAATATCTCAAAAAAATATATAATCAATTCAGAATTATATAAACAATAATTATAACCATGTTGATCAATTCACCTTTGCATTTAAGCTAAAGATATTCAATTATAAATTCAATGGTCATGATCATACCAGTCAACAATTCATCTTTGCACTACTGGCCAAAGATATTCCTCAACAGTTCATATTTGCACAACAGGCCAAATATATTATTATCTCAAAGAAATATATAATCAATTCAGAATTATATAAACAATAATTATAACCATGTTGATCAATTCACCTTTGCACTTAAGCTAAAGATATTCAATTATAAATTCAATGGTCATGATCATACTAGTCAACAATTCATCTTTGCACTACTGGCCAAAGATATTCCTCAGTCACGATCATACCAATAATTTACCCATCTTTACACTCAAGTGTAAGAGAAATTCAACATCAGGATTATAAAAAATGTAATATATAATAGTAACTCATAAATAGTAACTCGTGAATAGTAACTCGTGAATAGTAAACCCGACACAAAAAAGTAAAAATTCCACAATAAAATTCATACCAATATTTCGGTATAATGATATTGAAAGAATAATATTTCTTAAATTTATAAACAATTTATTTTAATTGTTTACACTTTACTAAATAATGCATTTAATCATCCTAAAATGTCAAACTCATAAAATTTCATTACCAATAACCAAAACCCTCATAAAAAATCTGCATATACCTCATATAGGATTCTCAAGCCATAAAATCCTATTTTCTAATTTTCTTACTTCACATAACATATTTAATTCATTTACTCATAACTAGTCCATTTTCATGAAAAATACCAAATCAATTCCAAAAATATTTTTTTTCTAGGATTTAGCAGAATATAGTCCCATATTGAACATATATTTTTCTCAGAATTTTTAAAACTCATTTACTATTTTTTATATGGCCAAAACCGCCGAATATTTAGACATTTATCAAAAATTATACTTTTATCTAAAAATTCTAAAATTCACAGAGAATACTCCTATCATATACATGTACTCCCAATAAAAATTTCATCAATTTTGGAGTTAACTACAGGGAATTATAAGCGGTTACTTTTAAAATAGTATTTTCTCATAAAATTCATAACTCTCAATCTATACATCCAAAAATCATAATTTTTGGACACAATCAAGAAAACTCATCAAAATATCATTTCAAATTTTTTCAAAATTTTTGAAGGTCAGAAAAATTACGAAACTGAAAAACATAACAACCCTTAAAATTTCTTACTATCCCTTACCTCAAAAGAGCAGTACTTCTGATCGGTATGCAAAGCCGAAGAAAACTTGCACTGAATAGCAACTCTCAAAGTATTTAAATACTCACAAAATATGCTTCATAATATAGAGAGAGAAAGAGAGAAAACTTATTTCTGGTGTGCTTTTCAATTCTAACTTAGCCCTCTATTTATAGGAAAATTTTAGTAGGCTTGACCTGCAACCTGATGGCTTTACCTGCTACTATTCCCACCCACCACATTTGAAATATAATTCAGCACATTTCTTCACCAACCACAAGTGGGGCCCACTAATTCTAGAATTTTCCATCAAAATGATAAACTCCAAAATTTCAACAATTTTTGAACCAGTCATCTCGTAAAATTCATAATAAATCATACGTTCATTTTTAACGGTTCAAAATTTGTGGACATATACTCAACTTATATATGTATAACATATCCAAAAATTACCACGATCCAACGGTCGGATTAAAAATTATAACCCCCGCAAAATATCTAAAAAATCATGATTTTTAATACTTCTATTCCGATAAAAATACTGATAAAAACCTCAACATTAATTCCTTCAGTTTTTAACCACAAAAATATATCCCTCATTTATATACACATAAAATAAATATTTCCTTATCATATGAATCAATAATTAATTATTCACAAATAATATTACAGAGTCACAATTATGACAACCAGGCCGTTCCCAAGAAAGAGGGGGCTTTCCAATAAGGATTTCTCTTTACTGGCGCGCAATTAGATTACCAAACCTCTCATTAGACAGAACTTTCTAAACATTGCCAATAATGTTATCTAATAATATTATTCAAATATTATGAATTATTGATCCGATAATGGAAAATACTGTGCAGCAACAATAATTGAAACAACAATAATATAAAATATCAACGCAGCAATTATTGAATCAATAAAATAAAATATTGAACAATAACTACCGTAACAATTATTGAGTAGTGCCTTCTTACGTAAGAATCAATAATTGGTGCAATACCGTGTGCTACTTTGCAATAACGCGTATTACTGTATTTTAACCACCGGATATTCCAACAGTGTTAACGGTAACAACTACGCCGCTATTTGTAAAAACTTAAATTTGTCGTTTTCTTCATCCGACAGTTATTCTGTTATGGGGCCCACAAATGGTTGCGCCGTCGTACGAATATTCCCCGACAAAAATAATATTCCACGACCAAACGAATATTCCCCGACAACAATGATTATTTTATAACCACTTGTTTATTTTAAAAAAATTTCACATTTCACCCATAACTTTAACTTTTTATCAATTTAACCATTTACTGAATTGTAATTATAAGAAAAATTAAATACTTTTATTTCATAAAATTCGGGGTCTTACAAATATCATCACGGAAAAGTGAACGTAGTAGCTGACGCATTGAGTAGAAGATCATATGCGGGTATGAGTGCGATATTGTCAACGCAAAGGCCCATTTTGTATGACTTGAAAAGGATCTAGATAGAGTTAAAGGCTCCAAATACCCACGTGATGATATCAAATATACGAGTAGAACCGACTTTAATCGATGAAGTTAAAGCTGCTCAAGCTACGGACCTGGAGCTGATGCGTATGAAGAATATAAAGTACAAGAAGGTGCTATTCTAGAAGTAAGAACCGATGAAGAAGGAATACTTCGAGTCAACTCTAGACTTTGTGTTCCTAACAATTCTGACTTAAAGCATAGAATCATGATGGAGGCACACAACACACCGTTTGCAATCCATCCTGGGAGTACAAAAATGTATCATGATCTTTGACATAAATTTTAGTGGAGCAATATGAAGAGAGAGATCGCGGAGTTTATCTCGAGATGTTTAACTTGTCAACGTGTAAAGGCAGAGCATCAAATGCCAAAGGGTCCATTTCTGAAAAGAAATTTTTGGATTTAAAAATCTTTGTGGTGAATTATTCAGGATTAAGTATATAATTGTATATATTCTGTGTATATGGTTGTATATGTGTAAAGTATGTGGTTAAGGGTCAAGGGTTGACCAGATAAACTATATCAGTGACAAACCCTAATATTATATTAAGAACGTCATCGTTCAGTTAGAAAACCCTAACGTCTGATAAGAAACCGTATAAACTGGTTCTGGAAACCCTAATTTCAGTTTCGAGAATTTAAAACCCTAATTCGGATATTAAAATCCTAATTTGGGAATTTAAATGCTATGTATAAGGTTTATGTATTTTAATTAAAAAAGTAATTAGGGATAACCCTAATTAACTATTTAGGAAAAACCCTAATTCTTGGGTCATAAACCCTAATGCATGATTATGAAACCTAATTGCTAAATTAGTAATTTTAATTAGGAAATATTAAATCCTAATTAGCAAACATGAATAATGATTAGTAAATTTTAATATAATTAGAAAATCCTAATTATAAATTTGAAATATTAATTTTCTATTTCGAAAACCCAAATTTGAAAATCTTAGAAATTAAATTTCAAATATTTTAGGGTTAAATCCTAAACCCTAAGGGTCAAACCCTAAACCCTAAGGGTTTAGACCATTTACATGAATGCCATTAAATTTAAAAGTCTAATGACCATTTTGCCCTTTTTTGTATTTTTATAAGTTAGCTTCAAAATCTTGCCATATCTTTAGGTTGATGACTAACCCTAGCCCTAGCATCTGCTCTATATCTCAATTATCAGCCAACATTATCAGCCTCATTCATTGTATACCTTAGAAATAAAAGATTAAAGTGAGAAAACTCACTTTATTTTCCTTGCTAGCCAAAGCCATCCTCTCTCTCTAAATCCGAAAATCTAGAGTGAGAGAGAGTGAAATATTGTGACATTATCAGTTTATAGATCTACTCAAACAGACCACAGGAATCAGAATCAAGAACAAGCTTTAGAAAGGTATTAAAACCCTAAACTCAGAAATCTCATGATTTGATGTTATTTGTTGTAATTTGTTGGCTAGATATGTGTAATAGGATGTTATTTAGTGATCTGGGTGGTAAAATCCCAGATCCATAACATCAAAGTCCTCAAATCTAGCATTTTGTGAAATCTGGAAAAGTTGGAAAAATATGGCCTGACAGCCATATGTTAGAGGCCTTAGATCTTTACCTGTTAATATTTTGGTGTATTTTATGCTATGTATCTGTTCTTTGTTGTTAGGTCTTTGATCTGAGACTTGAATCAAGCTCAGATCATGAGTATATTGCAAGATATGGTCGGTCAAAGTGCGTTGACCGAGCACGGAATTTTGAATCTGAGCAACCTAGAACTTTTCCAGGTGGTCTGACATGCTTTTCGAAGCCCTTGATCTTGCTTGTCTTTTATGTATTATGTCACGTTGTTGGTTTGATCGTGTAGCCTGACATAAAGACTACATTCTGAAGTCTTTAGTGCACTCAGATCCATAACAGAATCGTAGCTAATCGTGGTCAAACCCACGTTGACCAACTGGCCAGAAGGAGATTCTGGGTAACCAGAATCTTCAAGACCCGTTTTCTGACTACTACTTTGACCGGCATTGATTTCTTCAATGTCTTGCTGTTAGAACGATCTATTGATGTTTTGATGTACCCTGACATCAAGACTATAGTATTGAACCTTCATATCACCCTAACCAAGCCGGGGATGTGAAGATTAAAAGGGCCAAAGTAGCACCTACGTCTGTTCTTCATTTTCTGGAAAACTCAGAAAATGAGAAGAACAGCATTGTCAGTCATTTTGCTAGCTTAGATCTTGTTGTAATGTTGTGTAATGACCTTGAAACTTGATTTCAGATGTAGTATTACATGGATACTACAACTTTAATACAAATTAAAGCCCATAATCAACAAGAACCTATATCAATCCCCGGTCAAACTAGGGACCTTGTTCACTGACTTGAAGTTCTAGGCAGCTCAAGAATAGGCCCAAGAACACCTATAGCGACGGGTTTGTCGCTATAGGGCCTTTTTGTAATTATTATTTTCCGAAAATGATTATTTTAATTAAATAAATTGAAATAAATGGTTTTTAATTATTAAAAATACAAAATAAATTCTGAAAAATTATTTTAAAGTCTAAAAAATTGTTTTTAATTATTTTGAGTATATTTCATAAATATTTAATATTTTTGGAATATAAATGGTATTTAATTTATTTAATTATAATATTAAATAAATTATTTAAAAATGATTTTTAATACATAAAAAATCATGAAAAATAATATTATGGTAAAAGAAAATATTTTAAGTTATTTTTAATGACTTTTAATATTTTGTGAGGAATTTCATTAATTAATCAATATTAATGACAATTAATTTATTTAATAACTATATTAAATAAATTGTGGAAAAATAGAATTAATGTTTTAAAAATTATATAAAAATGATTTAAGTGTTATAAAAATATTTTAAGTTATAAAATATAACTTTTGAGATTTTGTCATAAAAATATTAATATTTTAATATTAATAGCAATTACCGGATAATGAATTGAAGTGTTTAAAAATCATATAAAGGTGATTTTAAAGTATTAAAAATACTTTGTGATATTATAAATATATTATAATTTTATGACATGTATTTCATTAATATTTGATAATAAATAAATATTAATGATAAAAGAATTATATGGTATTTAATTCATTTAAAAATGATATTAATGATTAAAAATTCATGATAAATAGTAATAATTATTTAAAAATTATTACGAGCCTATGAAAAATGTTTCGACTGTTAATAAATTATCTTAGATAATGGTTAAGTGTTTAGGTAAAGTTTAATTGAACTTAAACTTGAGATTTGTCCGACTAGACCGTCGGGATGTCAGATTTGTGTCGGGTTCAACTTAGACTGCAATAATTTGACTTGATACCGAGTTTTATATGTTGAATAGACTGATAGGGTTATGTGTTATGTGTTTAGGTTATTCTATGTATGTATATATATATATATATATATATATATAATAGTATTATATTGTGATGATATTATTCTAATATTTGAGATCTATATCACTAATATTAGGTCTTCGGATAAAGCGTTATAAATTGCGTAGCAGTAATCAACGGTTCAGGCAAGTTTTACTTAACTCTACTAAGAGTTGTTTCATTCAGATATGCTTATGGTTAATTATTTTTGATTGTCATTGTAGAATTGTACTTTGTACATATTGCATGTATAAGTCAGGTATGAAAGGTTGATCACCTTCATTACCATTCGGTCCAGATATATTTGTTCATGTTTAATACTTGTTCAGACAAAAGTTTGTTCCTGTTAGTTCACAATTATATTGTTGAATTATAGCCAGCTTCTTATTCAGATTCTTTCAATCATGATATATCGTTAAATTATAAGTTTAAACTTGCTGGGCAACCCTCATGCTAACCCTTGCTATATCATGATTAACATTACAGATTAAGAAGCATGTGTCGGATACAGGAAAGGATAAAGCCAAGTTCAGCTTGGAATTTTATGGGCAGCTTAATTGTAATAGAATAATATTATAATAATGTTGTATGTTAGATAGGACAAGGAATTGTGTTTATGTGAAGGTTACTCGACCTTGGGATTAGTGTGTAAATATATTGTATAAGCAATTTATGTTTATATCTTCCGTAATAGTTATAGAATGATTTTAATAGTGATAGATTGATTGTACCAGATTCACGGTGATTTGGGACCCGGGTTTGGGGTTTTCACAATTACAACCACTTGAGATTTTGAAATGGATGTGGGAACACATTACCATGGATTTTGTTATGAGTCTTCCCAAGGTTTCTCAAGGCATATATGCGATTTGGGTTATTATTGATAGATTAACCAAGTCTGCTCATTTCTTGCTGATACGGGAGACTTATTGTAATGCCCCCAAAATAGGTCCAATCCATCCAACCTATTCTGAGTCGCCAAATACATGGTACAAAAAACAACTATAACTTTATTACTACAATTATCGTGCAAAATACAGCAACACATATGTTGTGAGTTTTGATACAAATATATACCAACTGTGACTCTCATCCCAACCTTGGATAGCACGTCACAATAGCACCTTACATAAAGGTACAGTCAATAACTATATTAGAAATTAAAATCTTTGGGAAGTGCTCAAGAAAACCTTCGTACATGGGAGGCCATGCATCTAGGTTATGATAGTTATCATATGTCCACATAATTATCTTTGGTTGACCCAATAGACCCCAAAGAAAAACGAGAAGATTACTATCATGTTCTTTCCAATGGTGAGTCTTCTCTTGACATATAATTATCTTCATTGTCTCCAATTGTGAATTATATTTCAACCAAACTCCAAGATTATATAGGTAGTGCTCGTAGATATACTCAGCAAGTGGATGTGCACAACCCTGCCTTATGATAACACGAAATCGTAGGTCATTAGACATCTTGAATGATAGTGGCAAAACACCCTTCCAACGTTAGGTTCGCCTCACCCTATTTGATTCACCAAATATAACTACTAAATGATGTATAAAATACAACACACTATTCTAAAGTTCTTAATAAAATTATTTTCATACTGTTTGGGGAGAACCTCTACAGCTAGAGACCACTGTTTTATTCCATTGTTACCCCCACTCGACCCAGCTACACTCTTATATATGAAAGAAATTGTGAAGCAAAAGGGTGAGCACAAATAACGCAGTAAAGAATATCATGACTAAAGATAATCAAATTATCAATAGCCTTCATCAATAATAAATAAGAGATTTAGAACATATGATAGATGATAAAACTTTTTAACCATAGTTGCAGCAGAACGAGCAATCCATTAGAAGAGTCAAATAGACCATAAAGTCTATTATCTTCTCCATATTAAAAATTCACCAACAATATTTTATCCCTATAACATCAATCAATAATTCTGGTCCACAATCATATGAATCACTCATAATCATAATTGTGGTTCTAAATTCATCTTCTCATCTAGGACGAAGATAATTTTCATCACATGTCTTTACCTGAAACATCAAAGATCATGGTTATACCAAATCACAGTTCCTGTTCATAATAATACAGATAAATTCATCTTTGCACTATGGCCAAAGATAATCATCAACAGTTTATCTTTGCACTACTGGCCAAAGATATTCAACAACAGATCATCTTTCCACTACAGGCCGAAGATATTCAACAACAAATCGTCTTTGCACTACAAGCCAAAGATATTCAACAACAGATCATCTTTGCACTACAAGCCAAAGATATTCAACAACAGATCATCTTTGCACTACAGGCCAAAGATATTAATATCTCAAAAAAATATATAATCATTTCAGAATTTATATAAACAAAAATTATTGTGACGCCCCCAAAATTAGGTATACATCACCCATCTTGGGTCGTCAGATACATTGTACAGAATACAAATACAACTTACTAATACAACTGTCGTGTACAATACGACAAAACATAAACTGTGAGTTTGAATACAAATATTATCTTCTAGAGAGTATTCATACTCAAAAGGAGTCCTCGTTACATTTATTAACACACCATTACATAGAATAGTGAGGACTACTAACTAATACTATCATTCGGACCATCACTCCGTTCCCCGACTTGCCCCAGCTACGTTCTCATTTCCTGAAGAGAACAGTGAAAGAAAGGGTGAGCTCAACTAACCCAGTAAGAAATATTATGACTAAGATAATGCAGAATAAATTATCATTAGCCTTCAACAATGTTAAACTGATAAAATATAATAGACATCGAGTTTAACTGTAGCGGATCAAGCAATCCATTAAGAGAGTCAAGTAGAAAATAAACTCTACTATCTTTTATGATTTAAAAGATTTTCCAACACTGTGATCGCTGGGACTCAGCTTAATAAAATAATTCACATCATCGAATCACCCCTGCACTACGGCCAAGGATATTCGTATATTCATTAATGGTCATGATCATGCCAACAACTGTCCATCAATGCACTACGGGCCAATGAGGACTTTTACCACATCATTTGTAACATTACGGTCATGATTACACCGAATAATCCCTGGTCATAATCATACCAAGTCCATCTATGTACTACAGGCCACAGATGACTTTCAACAGAATATAAACATGAGGATGATGACAATGATATAAGAATTCAATAAAACAAGTTCAAGAATTAATTTATCCAAGAATTAACAACGTCCAAATGGTCAACATGATACTACTTTGTGGAGTAAAATTCAAGAATGATCAGGAGAATATTTTCATGAATAGATACTAGATGAAGCGCAAATGTCAAGGATATTTCACAAATTTTATGGAGTATAGAAGTCAAAACTTAACCAACTGAGTATAATAAAGAATGGAATAACAAAAGAAATCATCATGCATGCGATAGACCGCACAGACAGGTTATTCCAACAGAATAATAAATAATGGAACCAGGTCCGGCGTAAACGCATAGACAGGATATTCCGACAGAATAATAAATAATAGAACCAGGTCCGGTGTAAAACACACAGACGGGATGTTCCAACAGAATAATAACAAGACGGAACCAGGTCCGATGTAAAACACACAGACAGGATGTTCCAACAGAATAATAATAAAAACGGAACCAGGTCCGGTGTAAAACACACAGACAGGATGTTCCAACAGAATAACAGAAGAATGTCACCAAGTATAGGGTAGACCACGTATACAGGTTATTCCAACAGAATAATAAGAAATGGAATAACAACAGTTCTCTTCATGAATATAAAAGAAATAATATTCCCTACCGTTTTAAAGAAGAGCTGAAATAAGAAAGTAGTTAAGTATCAGAATACTCTTCTTCTCTCTCTCTATAGTTTTTCTCTATAGTTTCTCTCTCTAGAGTTCAGTGAATTCGTAAGAAATAATGAAGGAATGAGCTGCTATTTATAGAAAAATAGAATGCATAGTAACTAATCCATGAACGGTCCAGATTGATTACTTTAATCTGACGGTCCATATTTAAAGAAAAATCTTTTAAATAAAATATAATATATTCTATTTATAGAATAACTTTAATAAAGTATTCTGTTTTATATAAAAAGATGTTTCTGTTTTATTACGTTAATAATACGAATAAAACAAAACGTCATTATCGCTAAATAATTCATATTATTAACTGACAATAATTAAATTAAGCTGAGTGACTTCTCACATAAGCATTAATAATCAATACCATGTGCTACTATGTAACCACACGTATTACTGTACTTTTACTACCGGGTAGTTCAACAGTAACAATGGTAAAACTTCCGTCGTTATTTTTAATAAACTACTTTTGTCATTTTCTCAATCCGATAATAATTTCGTTGTGGGGTCCACCAATGATTGTGCCGTCGTACGAATATTTCCCGACAAAAAGAATATTTCCCGACCAAACGAATATTTTAAAACAACTTGCTTACTTTGCAAAATTTATAAATATTACCCACAACTATAACATTATATCAAATTAACTCCATAATATTCAAAAATGATATTTATAGAAAATTCATCTTTATTTATAAAAGTTGGGGTCTTACAACCTCCCCTTCTTATGAAATTTTGCCCTCAAAATTAGGGTACATACCTGGTATGTCGAAGAGGTAAGGATACCTTGATTTCATTTCAGATTCTAACTCCCAGGTCATTTCCTCAACATCGTGGTTTCTCCACAAAACTTTGACTTGAGGTATAACCTTGGAGCGTAGAATATGTTCCTTCTTATCCAAGATTTGAACAGGAACTTCTTCATACGTCAAATCCTCCGCTATTTCGTCCGGTTCTAACTCAATAATGTGGTTCGGGTCTTTCACATATTTGCGTAACATGGATATGTGAAAAACGTTATGAACACGAGACATACTTGGCGGTAAAGCGAGTCTATAAGCCACAGTTCCTACTCGATCGAGGATTAAAAATGGACCGATGAATCGAGGATTGAGCTTTCCTCTCTTTTCAAATCTCGTAACTCCTTTCCATGGAGCAACACGTAAGAACACATGATCTCCTACATCAAATTCCACGTCCTTTCGATGAAGATCAGCATAACTCTTTTGTCGATCTTGTGAGGTTTTTATACGTTGTCGGATCGTTTGAATCTTTTCTGTAGTCATACGTACCAACTCCGGTCCCAACAACGTTGCTTCACCCACCTCATCCCAGCATACTGGAGAACGACATTTTCTTCCATACAATGCTTTGAATGGAGCCATGCCAATACTTGATTGATAACTGTTGTTGTAGGAGAACTCTACCAATGGCAAGAATTTGTCCCAACTTCCCTTGAAGTCAAAGACACAGAGTCTTAATAAATCTTCTAGAGTTTGAATAGTCCTCTCTGATTGTCCGTCCGTCTGAGGATGATATGCCGAACTAAATCGTAAATCTGTGCCCATAGCTTTTTGTAAACTAACCCAAAATCGTGAAGTGAATCTTGGGTCACGATCAGAAACTATGGATACTGGCATACCATGCAGTCTTACAATCTCATTTATGTACATACGAGCAAGACGTTCAAGTGTATAAGTTTCTCGTATCGATAAGAAATGAGCAGACTTGGTCAATCTATCAACAATGACCCAAATCGCATCTATACCTTGAGAAACCTTAGGAAGACCGGTAACGAAATCCATGGTAATGTGCTCCCACTTCCATTCTGGAATTTCAAGTGGTTGCAATGGACCTTTTGGTACTTGATGCTCTGCTTTGACTCGTTGACAAGTTAGACACATTGAGATAAACAACGCTATCTCTCTCTTCATATTGCTCCACCAAAATGTATGACGAAGATCATGATACATTTTGGTACTTCCAGGATGGATTGCAAACGGTGTGTTGTGCGCCTCCATCATGATTTCATACTTTAAATCAGGGTTGTTAGGAACACAAAGTCTGGAGTTGACTCGAAGTATTCCTTCTTCATCGATTCTTGCTTTCGGCATAGCACCTTCTTGCACTTTCTTTCTCATACGCATCAGCTCCAGGTCTGTAGCTTGAGCAGCTTTAACCTTATCGATTAAAGTTGGTTCTACTCGTATATTCGCCATCATCACATGGGTCCCTGGAGTCTTTAACTCTATCTCCATCCTTTACAAATCACACAAAATGGGCCTTTGTGTTGACAATATCGCACTCGTACTTGCATATGGTCTTCTACTCAATGCGTCAGCTATCACGTTCGCTTTTCCAGGATGTTATTGAATGGTATGATCATAATATTTCAACAGTTCAAGCCAACATCGTTGTCGCATGTTGAGTTCCTTTTGAGTGAAGAAATATTTAAGGCTTTTATGATCCGTAAAGATCTCCACCTTCTCCCCATACAAGTAATGCCTCCAAATTTTAAGTGCAAAGACAATAGCTGCCAACTCTAGATCATGAGTAGGATAATTCCTCTCATATTCCTTGAGTTGTCTTGATGCATAGGCTATGACTTTTCCATGTTGCATGAGAACACATCCCAACCCTTTGCTCGAAGCATCAATGTAGATGACAAATCCCTCCGAGCCAGATGGTATTGTTAGAACAGGTGCTGAAATGAGTCTCCTCTTGAGTTCTTGAAAACTCTGCTCACACTCTTCGCTCCAACCGAACTTTGTATCTTTCCGAGTCAACTGAGTTAATGGAGTAGCGATTCGAGAAAATCCCTCCACGAATCTCCGATAATAACCAGCTAGACCGAGAAAGCTACGTACTTCGGTTACTGATTTAGGTTGCTCCCAGCTTTGAATTGCTTCAATCTTTGCCGGGTCAACAGATATTCCACGACTTGATACTACGTGCCCAAGGAATGCTACCTCTTCCAGCCAGAACTCGCATTTCTTCAACTTGGCATAAAGTTTGTATTCACGAAGCTTTTGGAGTACCAACCTCAAGTGTTGCTCATGATCTTCACGGCTTTTGGAATAAACAAGGATGTCATCGATAAAGACGACCACAAAGTGATCCAAATATTCCTTGAATACCCTGTTCATCATATCCATGAGGGCAGCAGGAGCATTAGTCAATCCAAAAGACATAACTAAGAATTCATAATGCCCATACCGAGTTCTGAAGGCAGTCTTTGGAATATCCTCAGTTCTAACCTTCAGCTGATGATATCCAGAACGAAGATCGATCTTTGAAAAGAATTGTGCTCCTTGCAACTGGTCAAACAGGTCATCAATACGTGGCAATGGGTACCTATTTTTGATGGTGACATGATTCAACTCCCGATAATCAATACAAAGTCACATACTCCCATCTTTCTTCTTCACGAACAGAACAGGAGCACCCCAAGGAGAAGTACTAGGACGAATAAAACCAATGTCTAACAATTCCTGCAGTTGAGTTTTTAACTCCTGAAGTTCAATAGGAGTCATTCGATATGGGGCTTTGGAAATGGGTTTTGTACCGGGTTCAAGGTCGATACAAAATTCAATTTCACGGTCTGGGGGTAGGCCAGGAAGTTCTTCAGGAAATACGTCAGGAAATTTATTAACAACAGAAATATCATTCAAAGCTGACGTATTTTAGTTTAGATCTTTGACACGAGCTAAGAAAGCTTGACATCCATTTTTCAATAAACGAATATCTTTATGGCTTGAGATGACAGCGATTGATTTTAATGGTTTGGTTGTTTGAATTCGCATAATAGGTCGATTAGGAATATGAAAGCTAACAACCTTACGAAAATAATCAATTTTTGCATGATGAGTAGTTAACCAATCAATCCCTAGAATCACGTCAAATGCAAGTATTTTTAATGAAATCAGATCGACAGGTAATGTGTGGGTACCAACTTGAACCAAACAAGATTTATAAACCGTGGATGTAATGAAGGTTTCTCCCAATGGAGTTTCAACTGCTAAGTCAAAGTCTAATTTCTCCGGAATCAAATTTAATCGATGAGCGCAAGTAGGAGAAATAAAAGAATGGGTAGAACCGGTATCAAATAAAGTATAGACTTCATTAGAGTTTGTGATAAGCTTACCCGTGATGACCTCATTCGGGTTCATTGCTCTCTGGGAGTTCACAACAAACGCTCTCCCTTGCACAACCGGTTTTGACTTTTCTGGGACGGCCTTTGGTGTGACGCCCCCAGAATAGGTATACAACACCCATTCTGAGTCGCCAAATACATGGTACAGAAAGCAAACTACAACTTCAATAATACAATTGTCGTGCAAAATACGACAACACATACTATGAGTTTAAATACAAATATTGTCTTCTAGACAATATCCACACTCAAATAAATCCTCATTACAATTATTCAAACACTATTTTACAGAAATAGTGAGGACTGCTAATACATCTTTCTAGAACCATCACTCCATACCCCGACTAGATCCTGCTATGTTCTCACCTCCTGAGAAGAAAAATGGAACAAAAAGGAAAAGGGTGAGCTCAACTAGCCCAGTAAAGAATATTATGACTAAGATAATATACAACAAATTATCGTTAGTCTTCAACAGGGAAAAATCTGATAAAATATAATCGACAACAAGTTTTAGATCAACAACTGCAGCGGAAACAGCAAACCATTAGAAGAGTCAAGTAGAGAAAGAATTCTACTATCTTCTAAGATTTAAAAGTCCATCATCAATATTTTATCCCTGTAACATCAATTAATAATCATCTTTAACCAAATATTCATCTTTGCACTACAGGCCAAAGATATTCATTTGTATCATCAGTCGGTCATGTTCATCTCAACACCTGTTCATCTTTGCACTACAGGCCAAAGATATTCATCAAGTAATTATACATCTTTGCACTACAGGCCAAAGATATTCAGTAATATCATCATTTAGGACTGAGGATGATGAAAAATATCTTAAAGAGAACGAATCCAATGAGACAGAAGGACAAATAGTAGGGATTCGTATAACAGTTTATCCAAGATCAATAATACTTCATAATAATCAATTGTGAAGCAGAATTCAAAAATAAAGATCAAAACATGGATACAATCAAAGATAGTAACCATAATAGACATCTTGGACAAAAAGAAAAAATTTTATTTTTCGGTGAATAGTGCCGTATTCGTGAATAGTGCCGTATACGTGAATAGTGCCGTATACGTGAATAGTAACCCCCGACACAAAAGTTCCAAATTTGATAAAAACTCATATCAATATTTCAGCATAATGATATTGAAGAAAATAATATCATTAAGAAGAAAATAATATCCCTTACCTCAAAATATCAGTACTTCTGGTCGGAATACCGGTATAAGGCTGAAAGAAACTTGCTCTGATGAATAGAAACTCTCAAAGTATCTAAATACTCACAAAATACACTCAATAATCTAGAGAGAGAAAGAGAGAAAACTTGTTTCTGGTGTGATTTTCAATTCTAACTTAGCCCTCTATTTATAGGAAAATTTTGGTAGGTTTGACCTGCAACCTGATGGCTTTACCTGCTACTATTCCCACCCACCACATTTGAAATATAATTCAGCACATTTCTTCACCAACCACAAGTGGGGCCCACCAATTCTAGAATTTTCCATCAAAATGATAAACTCCGAAAATTCAACAATTTCTGAACCAGTCATCTTGTAAAATTCATAATAAATCATACGTTCATTTTTAACGGTTCAAAATTTGTGGACATATACTCAACTTATATATGTATAACATATCCAAAAATTACCACGATCCAACGGTCGGATTAAAAATTATAACCCCCGCAAACTATCTCAAAAACCCTGATTTTTAATACCTCCATTCCGACAAAAATACTGACAAAAACCTCAACATTAACTCCTTCATTTTTAACCACAAAAATATATCCCTCATTTATATCCACATAAAATAAATATTTCCTTATCATATGAATCAATAATTAATTATTCATAAATAATATTACAGAATCACATTTATGACAACCAGGCCGTTCCCAGGAAAGAGGGGGCTTTCCAATAAGGATTTCTCCTTACTGGCGCGCAATTAGATGACCAAACCTCTCCTTAGACAGAACTTTCTAGACATTGCCAATAATGTTATCTAATAATATTATTCAAATAATATGAATTATTGATCTGATAAATGAAAATACTGTGCAGCAACAATTATTGAAACAACAATAATATAAAATATCAACGCAGCAATTATTGAATCAATAAAATAAAATATTGAATAATAACTACTGTAACAATTATTGAGTAGTGCCTTCTTACGTAAGAATCAATAATTGGTGCAATACCGTGTGCTACTGTATTTTAACCACCGGGTATTCCAACAGTATTAACGGTAACAACTACGCCGTTATTTATAAACAACTTATACTTGTCGTTTTCTTCATCCAATCGCTTTCCGTTATGGGGCCCACACAAGGCTGCGTCGTCGTACGAATATTCCCCGACAGCAAGAATATTCCACGACCAACCGAATATTCACCGACCAAAAATAAATATTTTATAACCACTTGCTTATTTTGCAAAATTTGCACATTTCACCCATAACCAAAGTATTATATCAAATTAACCCCTTATTATTCACAATAATATTTAGAGAAAATTTGATTTTATTCATTAATAAGTTGGGGTCTTACAACCTCCCCTCCTTATGAAATTTCGTCCTCGAAATTGACGTACGTACCTGATGTTTCAAAAAGGTGAGGATACCTCGCTTTCATTTCTGATTCCAACTCCCAGGTCATTTCTTCAATAGCATGGTTTCTCCACAAAACCTTAACTTGTGGTATAACCTTCGTGCGTAGGACATGCTCTTTCCTATCCAAGATCTTAACAGGTACCTCCTCGTACGTTAAATCTTCAGCTATCTCGTCTGGTTCTAACTCAATAATGTGGTTCGGGTCTTTAACATATTTACGAAGCATAGATATGTGAAAAACATTATGAACACGAGACATGCTTGGAGGTAATGCGAGTCTATATGCCACATTTCCTATTCGCTCAAGAATCTCAAATGGACCAACAAATCTTGGATTGAGCTTTCCTCTCTTCCCAAATCTTGTAACTCCCTTCCATGGTGCAACACGTAACAATACATGATCCCCAATATTAAATTTCACGTCCTTCCGATGAAGATCCGCATAACTCTTTTGTCGATCCTGTGCCGTTTGTATACGTTGTCGAATCGTTTGGATCTTCTCTGTAGTAATGCGTACCAACTCTGGTCCCAACAATGTTGCTTCACCCACCTCGTCCCAGCATACTGGAGAACGACATTTTCTTCCATACAACGCCTCAAATGGAGCCATACCTATGCTCGCCTGATAACTGTTGTTGTAGGAGAATTCCACCAATGGTAGGTACTTATCCCAACTCCCTTTGAGATCTAAGACACAAAGTCTTAATAGATCTTCAAGAGTTTGAATAGTCCTCTCTGATTGTCCGTCCGTTTGAGGATGGTATGCTGAACTGAATCGTAAATCCGTGCCCATAGCTTTCTGCAAGCTAACCCAAAATCGTGAAGTGAATCTTGGGTCACGATCCGAAACTATGGATACTGGCATGCCATGCAATCTCACAATCTCGTTCACGTACATACTAGCAAGACGTTCAAGGGAATAAGTCTCACGTATCGGCAAGAAATGAGCGGACTTGGTTAATCTATCAACAATAACCCAAATCGCATCTATGCCTTGAGAAACCTTGGGAAGACCTGTAACAAAATCCATAGTAATGTGTTCCCACTTCCATTTCGGAATCTCAAGTGGTTGCAATGGACCCTTTGGTACTTGATGCTCCGCTTTTACACGTTGACAAGTTAAACACCTCGAGATAAACTCCGCGATCTCTCTTTTCATATTGCTCCACCAAAATGTATGTCGAAGATCGTGATACATTTTGGTACTCCCAGGATGGATTGCAAACGGTGTGTTGTGTGCCTCCATCATTATTCTATGCTTCAAGTCAAAATCGTTAGGAACACAAAGTCTGGAGTTGACTCGAAGTATTCCTTCTTCATCGATTCTTGCTTCTGGAATAGCACCTTCTTGCACTTTCTTCTTCATACGCATCAGCTCTATATCCGTAGCTTGAGCAGCTTTAACTTTATCGATTAAAGTCGGTTCTACTCGTATATTTGATATCATCATGTGGGTACTTGGAGCCTTCATCTCTATCTCCATCCTTTGCAAGTCATACAAAATGGGCCTTTGTGTTAAAAACATTGCACTCGTACCCGCATATGATCTTCTACTCAATGCGTCAGCTACTACGTTTGCTTTTCCAGGATGGTATTGGATGGTATGATCGTAATCTTTCAACAGCTCAAGCCAACGTCGTTGCCGCATGTTGAGTTCCTTTTGGGTGAAGAAATATTTGAGGCTTTTATGATCTGTATAGATCTCCACTTTCTCCCCATACAGGTAGTGTCTCCAGATCTTCAACGCAAAAACGACTGCTGCCAACTCCAAATCATGAGTAGGATAATTCCTCTCATATTCTTTGAGTTGTCGTGAGGCATAGGCTATGACTTTCCCATGTTGCATGAGAACACATCCTAACCCTTTGCCTGAAGCATCGCTGTAGATAACAAATCCATCCGAACCAGATGGTATTGTCAAAACAGGTGCCGAAATGAGTCTCCTCTTGAGTTCTTGGAAACTCTTCTCGCATTCCTCACTCCATACGAATTTTGTATCTTTCCGAGTCAGCTGAGTTAACGGAGTAGCGATTCGAGAAAATCCTTCCACAAATCTCCGATAATAACCAGCTAAGCCCAGAAAGCTACGTACTTCGGTTACCGACTTCGGTTGCTCCCAACTTTGTATGGCTTCAATCTTCGCCGGGTCGACAGATACTCCATGTTTTGACACCACGTGCCCAAGGAATGCTACTTCCTCAAGCCAGAACTCGCATTTCTTCAGTTTGGCATATAGCTTGTTTTCACGAAGCCTTTGCAGTACCAGCTTCAAATGGCGCTCATGATCTTCACGGCTTTTGGAATAGATGAGGATGTCATCAATAAAGACAACAACGAACTGATCCAAATATTCTTTGAATACACGGTTCATCATATCCATGAAGGCAGCAGGAGCATTAGTCAATCCAAAAGACATTACTAAGAATTCATAATGCCCGTACCGAGTTCTGAAGGCAGTCTTTGGAATATCCTCAGTTTTAATCTTCAGCTGATGATATCCAGAACGAAGATCGATCTTTGAAAAGAATTGTGCTCCTTGCAACTGGTCAAACAGGTCATCAATGCGAGGTAGCGGATACCTATTCTTGATGGTGACATGGTTCAATTCTCGATAGTCAATACAAAGTCGCATACTCCCGTCTTTCTTCTTTACGAATAAAACAGGAGCACCCCAAGGAGACGTACTAGGACGAATAAAACCGATGTCCAACAACTCCTGTAGTTGGACTTTTAACTCCTGAAGTTCAATAGGAGCCATTCGATATGGGGTTTTAGAAATGGGCTTTGTACCGGGTTCAAGGTCAATAAAGAATTCAATTTCTCGTTCCGGGGGTAGACCGGGAAGTTCTTCAGGAAATACATCGGAAAATTCTCTAACAATAGAAATATTATTCAAATCTGACTTGTCTTTGTTCAAATCCATAACATGGGCTAAGAAAGCTTGACATCCGTTTTTCAATAAACGAATAGCTTTGTGGCTTGATATGACAGTGACTGATTTTAGTGGTTTAGTAGTTTGAATTCGTATGACAGGTTGGTTAGGAATATGAAAACTAACAACCTTACGAAAACAATCAATTTTAGCATGATGAGTGGTTAACCAATCAATTCCTAAAATCACATCAAAAGCAAGTATCTTTAAAGAGATAAGATCAACAGGTAATGTGATAGTGCCAACTTGGATCATGCAAGATTTATAAACTGTAGATGTAACGAAGGTTTCACCCAACGGAGTTTCAACAGATAAGTTAAAGTCCAATTTCTCCGGAGTCAAGTTTAAACGTTGAGCACAAGCAGGAGAGATAAAAGAATGGGTAGAACCGGTATCTAGTAAAGTATAAACTTCGCAAGAATTCAAGATTAGCTTACCCGTGATCACCTCGTTCGGGTTTCTCACGTTTTGGCCAGTTACGACAAACGCTCTTCCAGGAACCGCTGATTTCGCCTTATCCGGGACAGCCCTTGGAATCACCACTCCCGCTGAACTTGGTTTCGCTATAGTACAATCTCGAGCGATGTGGCCTTCCTTCCCACAGTTGTAACACACCTTGGATTGTTGTGGACAGTTTGGGCTGATATGTCCCTCTTTCCCGCATTTGTAACATCTAACTGGTGGTCGTTCTCCTCCCCTAAAATTTGTTGTTGGTGCTGGTGCTGCTGCTGATGTCTTCCCGTCATTGTTGAATCTCCTCTTTCTGAAATTTCCACTTGACTCACCTCTCCTATTATCATGGCCACGATGACCACCGAGTGGTTACCGCCTTTGTTCGTATTTTTCCCTCCTCGTTGGTTATCATCGCTCTGATGATTGCTGTCACCGGTATGACCCTGGTTGTGGTCCCTCGGTTGAGTATACTCATTATCTCTCTCTAATAATTGAGCCCTGTTTACAACATCTGAATATAAAGAAAATTTATGAGAGATAAGATATTGCCGAATCTCGGGTTTTAGACCTCTCAGAAACATCCTTGTCATTCGTTCCTCATTTTCGACCAAATGAGGTGCAAACCTGGATAACTCTGCAAACTTCGCCTCGTACTGGGACACCGTCATGTTGTTTTGTTCCAGTCTAATAAACTCAACCTCCTTCATATGACGAATACTTTCAGGAAAGTACTTGTCATTGAACAGTTTTTTGAAATGTTTCCCAGGACATGTTGAGTGCGTCAGGCTGGGTACGCTTCACAGACTCCCACCAGTAGTCTGCCTCACCGCGGAACATAAATGTGGCGAATGGAACCTTCTGTTCCTCCGTGCATCCCAAGACATCAAATATCTTGGTAATTTGCTTGACCCACGTTTCCGCCATGATCGGATCCGGCTTTCCCTTAAATTCTGGTGGTCCCAATTCTTTGAACTGCTTAGCTGTGACAAACCGCGCGTTGTTATCATTTCCACCCGTATTCTGCACACGAGTCTCCCTCGTCTGATTTTGCATGAACTGCAAAAAGCTCCTAAACATTCCATCATTCATCGTTTGCTCGGTAACGTTGTTTACAGGAGGAATATTGCCTTCCTGTTGCACGTTCCCCTGGGTAGTGATCAAAGGTGTCTCCACGGTCTGATTTACTCCATTATTAACGTTCTCAGCTGCCATTCTTAAATACTGCCATAAAACAAGGGTTAATAGTCATGTCATATATTATCCCTATACTCTGACCGACCAAATAAACACCAAATAAACTTAGTCAGGTCATACTAGCGAAGGAATTCCCCGTCTCTCCCCTCCTAGTTCTTGTCTCACATCTCAGCCAGGGATCATATCCCTAAGCTCTGATACCAACTGTGACGCCCCCAGAATAGGTATACAACACCCATTCTGAGTCGCCAAATACATGGTACAGAAAGCAAACTACAACTTCAATAATACAATTGTCGTGCAAAATACGACAACACATACTGTGAGTTTAAATACAAATATTGTCTTCTAGACAATATCCACACTCAAATAAATCCTCATTACAATTATTCAAACACTATTTTACAGAAATAGTGAGGACTGCTAATACATCTTTCTAGAACCATCACTCCATACCCCGACTAGATCCTGCTATGTTCTCACCTCCTGAGAAGAAAAATGGAACAAAAAGGAAAAGGGTGAGCTCAACTAGCCCAGTAAAGAATATTATGACTAAGATAATATACAACAAATTATCGTTAGTCTTCAACAGGGAAAAATCTGATAAAATATAATCGACAACAAGTTTTAGATCAACAACTGCAGCGGAAACAGCAAACCATTAGAAGAGTCAAGTAGAGAAAGAATTCTACTATCTTCTAAGATTTAAAAGTCCATCATCAATATTTTATCCCTGTAACATCAATTAATAATCATCTTTAACCAAATATTCATCTTTGCACTACAGGCCAAAGATATTCATTTGTATCATCAGTCGGTCATGTTCATCTCAACACCTGTTCATCTTTGCACTACAGGCCAAAGATATTCATCAAGTAATTATACATCTTTGCACTACAGGCCAAAGATATTCATTAATATCATCATTTAGGACTGAGGATGATGAAAAATATCTTAAAGAGAACGAATCCAATGAGACAGAAGGACAAATAGTAGGGATTCGTATAACAGTTTATCCAAGATCAATAATACTTCATAATAATCAATTGTGAAGCAGAATTCAAAAATAAAGATCAAAACATGGATACAATCAAAGATAGTAACCATAATAGACATCTTGGACAAAAAGAAAAAATTTTATTTTTCGGTGAATAGTGCCGTATTCGTGAATAGTGCCGTATACGTGAATAGTGCCGTATACGTGAATAGTAACCCCCGACACAAAAAGTTCCAAATTTGATAAAAACTCATATCAATATTTCAGCATAATGATATTGAAGAAAATAATATCATTAAGAAGAAAATAATATCCCTTACCTCAAAATATCAGTACTTCTGGTCGGAATACCGGTATAAGGCTGAAAGAAACTTGCTCTGATGAATAGAAACTCTCAAAGTATCTAAATACTCACAAAATACACTCAATAATCTAGAGAGAGAAAGAGAGAAAACTTGTTTCTGGTGTGATTTTCAATTCTAACTTAGCCCTCTATTTATAGGAAAATTTTGGTAGGTTTGACCTGCAACCTGATGGCTTTACCTGCTACTATTCCCACCCACCACATTTGAAATATAATTCAGCACATTTCTTCACCAACCACAAGTGGGGCCCACCAATTCTAGAATTTTCCATCAAAATGATAAACTCCGAAAATTCAACAATTTCTGAACCAGTCATCTTGTAAAATTCATAATAAATCATACGTTCATTTTTAACGGTTCAAAATTTGTGGACATATACTCAACTTATATATGTATAACATATCCAAAAATTACCACGATCCAACGGTCGGATTAAAAATTATAACCCCCGCAAACTATCTCAAAAACCCTGATTTTTAATACCTCCATTCCGACAAAAATACTGACAAAAACCTCAACATTAACTCCTTCATTTTTAACCACAAAAATATATCCCTCATTTATATCCACATAAAATAAATATTTCCTTATCATATGAATAAATAATTAATTATTCATAAATAATATTACAGAATCACATTTATGACAACCAGGCCGTTCCCAGGAAAGAGGGGGCTTTCCAATAAGGATTTCTCCTTACTGGCGCGCAATTAGATGACCAAACCTCTCCTTAGACAGAACTTTCTAGACATTGCCAATAATGTTATCTAATAATATTATTCAAATAATATGAATTATTGATCTGATAAATGAAAATACTGTGCAACAACAATTATTGAAACAACAATAATATAAAATATCAACGCAGCAATTATTGAATCAATAAAATAAAATATTAAATAATAACTACTGTAACAATTATTGAGTAGTGCCTTCTTACGTAAGAATCAATAATTGGTGCAATACCGTGTGCTACTGTATTTTAACCACCGGGTATTCCAACAGTATTAACGGTAACAACTACGCCGTTATTTATAAACAACTTATACTTGTCGTTTTCTTCATCCAATCGCTTTCCGTTATGGGGCCCACACAAGGCTGCGTCGTCGTACGAATATTCCCCGACAGCAAGAATATTCCACGACCAACCGAATATTCACCGACCAAAAATAAATATTTTATAACCACTTGCTTATTTTGCAAAATTTGTACATTTCACCCATAACCAAAGTATTATATCAAATTAACCCCTTATTATTCACAATAATATTTAGAGAAAATTTGATTTTATTCATTAATAAGTTGGGGTCTTACATTTGGTGCCTCCATCCTAGCTGAATTTGTCTTCGGTAAACGAAAAAATCGGGCTAAATGACCTTCTCTTCAACAATTATAACATGCTTTGGACGGCATCGCGCAGTTTGGACTGATGTGCCCCTCCCCTCCGCATTTGAAACATATGATAGGTGGTCGTTCTCCTTCCTTAACGACAGGTGTTGGTGCTGACGTCTTTCCATCATTGTTGAATCTCCTCTTCTTGAAATGCCCATTCTTATTATTTTGGCCCTGATTACCACCGAAGTGGTTACCATTTCTGGCCTGTTGATTCCCTCCACGCTTGTTGTCACCGCTTCGATGACCGCTCTCACTGGTATTATCATTTTACCGGCTGCTCTCTTTTGGTTGCGTTGTCTCGTTATCGCGCTCCACCAACTGAGCCCTATTTACAACATCTGAATACAAACACAGTTTATGAGAAACAAGATGTTGACGTATCTCCGGCTTCAAACCTCTTAAAAACATCCGCGTCATTCTTTCTTCATTATCCACCAGGTGGGACGCAAACCGGGATAACTCCGCAAATTTTGCCTCGTACTGCGACACGGTCATATTATTCTGCTCCAATTTGATGAACTCCACCTCCTTCATGTGATGAATACTCTCGGGAAAGTATTTGTCGTTAAACAGCTCTTGGAACTTCTCCCAGGTCATCTTCAGTGCGGCAGGTTGAGTACGCTTTATCGATTCCCACCAGTAATCTGCCTCTCCTCGCAACATAAAGGCGGCAAAGGGAACCTTTTGCTCCTCGGAGCAACCCAAGACATCAAATATCTTGGTGATCTGCTTTATCCATGTTTCAGCTACAAGTGGTTTGGGTTCTCCCTTAAACTCCGGTGGTCCCAGCTCCTTAAACTGTTTAGCGGTGACCGCCAGAGAGTTTCCAGTATTTCCACCTACGTTGTGGACAGGAGCCGCTTTCACCTGTTGTTGCATGAATTACATAAAGCCTCTGAACATTTGATCATTCATCATTTGGTCAGTGTTGTTGTTTGCATGAGGATTGTCACCTTCCTGATGCACATTATCCTGATTATTGATATGTGGTGAATCAACAGTCGCCTGTGCTCCATTGCTATTCTCAACATTCTCAGATGCCATTTCCAGATACTGCCACAAAATAAAAATTAATTGATATGTCATATTTTATCCTTATATTATGACCGACCAATTAAATACCATGCAAATAAACTTAGGTAGGTCATACTAGCGAAGGAATTCCCCGTCTCTCCCCTCCTAGTTCTATTCTCACATCTTAGCCAGGGATCATATCCCTAAGCTCTGATATCAACTGTGACGCCCCCAAAATTAGGTATACATCACCCATCTTGGGTCGTCAGATACATAGTACAGAATACAAATACAACTTACTAAAACAACTGTCGTGTACAATACGACAAAACATAAACTGTGAGTTTGAATACAAATATTATCTTCTAGAGAGTATTCATACTCAAAAGGAGTCCTCGTTACATTTATTAGCACACCATTACATAGAATAGTGAGGACTACTAACTAATACTATCATTCGGACCATCACGCCGTTCCCCGACTTGCCCCAGCTACGTTCTCATTTCCTGAAGAGAACAGTGAAAGAAAGGGTGAGCTCAACTAGCCCAGTAAGAAATATTATGACTAAGATAATGCAGAATAAATTATCATTAGCCTTCAACAATGTTAAACTGATAAAATATAATAGACATCAAGTTTAACTGTAGCGGAACAAGCAATCCATTAAGAGAGTCAAGTAGAAAAAAAACTCTACTATCTTTTATGATTTAAAAGATTTTCCAACACTGTGATCGCTGGGACTCAGCTTAATAAAATAATCCACATCATCGAATCACCCCTGCACTACGGCCAAGGATATTCGTATATTCATTAATGGTCATGATCATGCCAACAACTGTCCATCAATGCACTACGGGCCAATGAGGACTTTTACCACATCATTTGTAACATTACGGTCATGATTACACCGAATAATCCCTGGTCATAATCATACCAAGTCCATCTATGTACTACAGGCCACAGATGACTTTCAACAGAATATAAACATGAGGATGATGACAATGATATAAGAATTCAATAAAACAAGTTCAAGAATTAATTTATCCAAGAATTAACAACGTCCAAATGGTCAACATGATACTACTTTGTGGAGTAAAATTCAAGAATGATCAGGAGAATATTTTCATGAATAGATACTAGATGAAGCGCAAATGTCAAGGATATTTCACAAATTTTATGGAGTATAGAAGTCAAAACTTAACCAACTGAGTATAATAAAGAATGGAATAACAAAAGAAATCATCATGCATGCGATAGACCGCACAGACAGGTTATTCCAACAGAATAATAAATAATGGAACCAGGTCCGGCGTAAACGCACAGACAGGATATTCCGACAGAATAATAAATAATAGAACCAGGTCCGGTGTAAAACACACAGACAGGATGTTCCAACAGAATAATAACAAGACGGAACCAGGTCCGGTGTAAAACACACAGACAGGATGTTCCAATAGAATAATAATAAAAACGGAACCAGGTCCGGTGTAAAACACACAGACAGGATGTTCCAACAGAATAATAGAAGAATGTCACCAAGTATAGGGTAGACCACGTATACAGGTTATTCCAACAAAATAATAAGAAATGGAATAACAACAGTTCTCTTCATGAATATAAAAGAAATAATATTCCCTACCGTTTTAAAGAAGAGCTGAAATAAGGAAGTAGTTAAGTAGCAGAATACTCTTCTTCTCTCTCTCTATAGTTTTTCTCTATAGTTTCTCTCTCTAGAGTTCAGTGAATTCGTAAGAAATAATGAAGGAATGAGCTGCTATTTATAGAAAAATAGAATGCATAGTAACTAATCCATGAACGGTCCAGATTGATTACTTTAATCTGACGGTCCATATTTAAAGAAAAATCTTTTAAATAAAATATAATATATTCTATTTATAGAATAACTTTAATAAAGTATTCTATTTTATATAAAAAGATGTTTCTGTTTTATTACGTTAATAATACGAATAAAACAAAACGTCATTATCGCTAAATAATTCATATTATTAACTGACAATAATTAAATTAAACTGAGTGACTTCTCACATAAGCATTAATAATCAATACCGTGTGCTACTATGCAACCACACGTATTACTGTACTTTTACTACCGAGTAGTTCAACAGTAACAATGGTAAAACTTCCGCCGTTATTTTTAATAAACTATTTTTGTCGTTTTCTCAATCCGACAATAATTTCGTTGTAGGGTCCACCAATGATTGTGCCGTCGTACGAATATTACCCGACAAAAAGAATATTCCCCGACCAAACGAATATTTTAAAACAACTTGCTTACTTTGCAAAATTTATAAATATTACCCACAACTATAACATTATATCAAATTAACTCCATAATATTCAAAAATGATATTTATAGAAAATTCATCTTTATTTATAAAAGTTGGGGTCTTACAATTATAACCATGTTGATCAATTCACCTTTGCACTTAAGCTAAAGATATTCAATTATAAATTCAATGGTCATGATCATACCAGTCAACAATTCATCTTTGCTCTACCGACCAAAGAGAACTCATAGTCACGATCATACCAATATTCTACCCATCTTTACACTAAAGTCAAATAGAAATTTCAACACTATGGTTATAAAAATGTTATATATGATAATGTAAATAGTATGAGCAAAACATGGATTTAATTTCAAGAGTAAGATTCCTAAATCAACGATAATTTGGTCAGAAAAAGAAACTAATTTTGTTGTGAATAGTACTCGTGAATAGTAACTCATGAATAGTAACTCATGAACAGTAACTCATGAATAGTAACTCGTGAATAGTACTCCGTATTCATGCATAGTACCATATACGTAATAATGTCATATACGTAAAGAGTGTCATATACATGAATAGTGCTATATATGTGAATAGTACCGTATATGTAAATAGTGTCGTATACGTGAATAGTAACCTCGACAAGAAAAAAGATAGAAATTCCACAAGAAAATAGCATCCCTTACTATCCATTACAATCCCCTACCTCAAAAGAACCGTACTTCCGGCTGAAATATCAGGTATAAGGCTGAAGGAAACTTGCACTGTTGAATAGCAACTCACAAAGTATCTAAATACTCATAAACTACGCTCGCTAATATAGAGAAAGAAAGAGAAAAACTTATTTCTGGTGTGATTTTCAATTCTAACTCAGCACCCTATTTATAAGAAAATATTAGAACGCCAAAGCATACTTGACCTGCAACCTGATGGCTTTACCTGCTACTATTCTCACCCACCAAAAATTTTAGCACATTTCTTCACCAACCAAAAGTGGGGTCCACTTGTTCTAGAATTTTCCAAAATCATTTATAAATTCAGAAACTTCAACAATTTCTAAATCAGTCACCTCTTAAAATTAATAACAAATCATACGTTAATTTTTAACAGTTCAAAATTTGTGGACATATACTCAACTTATATATGTATAACATATCCAAAAATCACAACGATCCAACGGTCGGATCAAAATTATAACTCACGCAATAGAGCTTAAGAATACTGATTTGATTTTCTGACTATAAGTCCCTCGTACCAGTCTCACTCAAACAGTTACCACAAAAAATCCACAAAGAATTTTTGGGTGATTCAAATTTCTACGCTTAGCTTACTTCCAGCGCTTTCTTTTGATATATGGCTCATCTCCTAACTCATTATACACAAAGAGTTATGGATTTTACAAAATCAAGTAATAAACTATTTTTTCTAAAAATTTCTAAATTTCGTTCTTCATTTCGACAAAATACTAATAAAACACCTCAATATTAATTCCATCATTTATAATCACATAAAATAAATATTTTTCTATCCTTCATTTATATCCACATAAAATAAATATTTCTTATCATGTAAATCAATAATTAATTATTCACAAATAATATTATAGAATCACAATTATGACAATCAGGCCGTTCCCAGGAAAGAGGGGACTTTTCGATAAGGATTTCTCCTTACTGGCGCTATTAGGTGACCAAACCTCTCCTTAGACAGAACTTTCTAGATATTGTCAATAATACTATCTAATAATATTATTCAAATAATATGAATTACTGGTCTGATAATGGGAAATACCGTGTAGTGCCAATTATTGAAACAACAATAATATAAAATATCAACGTAGCAATTATTGAATCAATAAAATAAAATATTGAACAGTAATTACTGTAACAATTATTAAGTAGTGCCTTCTTACGTAAGAATCAATAATTCAAAAATACTGTGCAATACTGTGTGTTACTGTACAACCACGCGTATTACTGTATTTTAACCACCAGGTAATCCAACAGTGTTAACGGTAACAACTATGTCGTTATTTATAAAAACTCAGACTTGTCATTTTCTTCATCCGATAGTTATTCTGTTATGGAGCCCACATATGGCTGCGCCGTCGTACGAATATTCCCCAACAGTAAGAATATTCCACGACCAAACGAATATTTCCTGACAACAATAAGTATTTTATAACCACTTGCTCATTTTGAAAGAAATTCATATATCACCCTTAATTTTAAATTTTTTATCAATTTAACCATTTACTGAATAGAAAAATTAAATACTTTTATTTCATAAAATTGGGGGTCTTATAATCTCCCCTCCTTATGAAATTTCATCCCCAAAATTTATGTACCTGATAATTTGAAGAGATGATAATACCTTTCTTTCTTTTTCGATTGTAGTCTCACGGTCATCTCATCTGTATCGTGATTTTCCCATTGCTTATCTCCTGTATTTCAGATATCATTCTAGAATACAGCTTCAAAACAAAGGTTAATTGACATATCATAATTTGTCAACTTATGTAAGAAAATTCAACTTAGGTAGGACACACTAGCGAAGGGTTTACTCATCTCTCCGCTCCTAGTTCTATTCCCTGATCTCCGCCAGAGACCATATCCCTAAGCTCTGATACCAAATGTAACGCCCCCGAAATAGGTCCAATTCATCCAACCTATTCTGAGTCGCCAAATACATGGTACAGAAAATAACTACAACTTTATTACTACAATTGTCATGCAAAATACAACAACACATATGTTGTGAGTTTTAATACAAATATATACCAACTATGACTCTCATCCCAACCTTGGATAGCACATCACAATAGCACCTTACATAAAAGTACAGTCAATAACTATTTTTGAAATTAAAATCTTTGGGAAGTTATCAAGGAAACCTTCGTATATGGGAGGTCATGCGTCTAGGTTATGATAGATATCATATGTCCACAGAATTATCTTTGGTTAACCCATTAGACCCCAAAGAAAAACAAGAAGATTACTATCATATTATTTCCATTGGTGAGTCTTCTCTTGACATATAATTATCTCCATTGTCTCCAATTGTGAATTATATTTCAACTAAACTCCAATATTATAAAGGCAGTGCTCGTAGATATACTCAACAAGTGGATGTGAACAACCATGCCTTATGATAACACGAAGTCGTAGGTCATTAGACATCTTGTATGATAGTGGCAAAATACCCTTCCAACGTTGGGTTCGCATCACCCTATTTGATTCACCAAATATAACTACTAAATGATGTATAAAATACAACACAATATTCTAACGTTCTTAAAAAAATTATTTCCATACTGTTTAGGGACAACCTCCACAGATAGAGACCACCATTTTATTCTCCTGTTACCCCCGCTCGACCCAGCTATACTCTTACTATATGAAAAGAATTGTGAAGCAAAAGGGTTAGCACAAATAGCGCAGTAAAGAATATCATGACTAAAGATAATTAAATTATCAATAGCATTTATCATTAATAAATCAGAGATTTAGAACATATGATAGATGATAAAACTTTTTAACCACAGTTGTAGCGGAACGAGCAATCCATTAGAAGAGTCAAATAGACCATAAAGTCTATTATATTCTCCATATTAAAAATCTACCAACATTGTCTTATCCCTGTAACATCAATCAACAATTCTGGTCCATAATCATATGAATCACTCATAATCATAATTGTGGTTCTAAATTCCTCTTCTCATCTAGGGCGAAGATAATTTTCATCACCTGTCTTTACCTAAAACATCAAAGATCATGGTTATACCAAATCATAGTTCATGTTCATAATCATACTGATAAATTCATCTTTGCACTACGGCCAAAGATATTCGTCAACAGTTTATCTTTGCACTACTGGCCAAAGATATTCAACAACAGATCATCTTTCCACTACAGGCCAAAGATATTCAATAACAAATCGTCTTTGCACTACAAGCCAAAGATATTCAACAACAGATCATCTTTGCACTACAAGCCAAAGATATTCAACAACAGATCATCTTTGCACTACAGACCAAAGATATTAATATCTCAAAGAAATATATAATTATTTCAGAATTTATATAAACAATAATTATAACCATGTTGATCAATTCACATTTGCACTTAAGCTAAAGATATTCAATTATAAATGCAATGGTAATGATCATACCAGTCAACTATTCATCTTTGCTCTACCGGCCAAAGAGAACTCATAGTCACGATCATACCAATAATCTACCCATCTTTACAATCAAGTCAAAGAGAAATTTCAACACCATGGTTATAAAAATGTTATATATGATAATAAAAATAGTATGATCAAAACATGTATTTAATTTCAAGAGTAAGATTCATAAATCAACGATAATTTGGTCAGAAAAAGAAACCAATTTTGTTGTGAATAGTACCCGTGAATAGTAACTCGTGAATAGTAACTCATGAATAGTAACTCATGAATAGTACTCCGTATTCGTACATAGTATCATATACGTAATAATGTCATATACGTAAAGAGTGCCATATACATGAATAGTACTGCATACGTGAATAGTGTTGTACACGTGAATAGTATTGTATACGTGAATAGTAATCCCGACATGAAAAAAGGTTGAAATTCCACAATAAAATCCATACCAATATTTCAGCATAATGATATTGAAAGAATAACATCATTAGGAAAAAAATAGCATCCCTTACTATCCCTTACAATTCCTTACCTCGAAATAACCGTATTTCCGGTTGAAATATCAGGTACAAGGCTGAAGGAAACTTACATTGTTGAATAGCAACTCACAAAGTATCTAAATACTCACAAAATACGCTCGATAATATACAAAGAGAAAGAGAGAAAATTTATTTCTGGTGTGATTTTCAATTCTAACTCAGCACCCTATTTATAGGAAAATGTTAGAACGCCAAAGCAGACTTGACCTGCAACCTGATGGCTTTACCTGCTACTATTCCCACCCACCAAAAATTTTAGCATATTTTTTCACCAACCAAAAGTGGGGTCCACTTATTCTAGAATTTTCCAAAATCATTTATAAATTTAGAAACTTCAACAATTTCTAAATCAGTCACCTCTTAAAACTAATAACAAATTATACGTTAATTTTTAACGGTTCAAAATTTGGGACATATACTCAACTTATATAAGTATAACATATCCAAAAATCACAACGATCCAAAGGTCGGATCAAAATTATAACTCACGCAATAGAGCTTAAGAATACTGATTTGATTTTCGGACTATAAGTCCCTCGTACCATACTCACTCAAATAGTTACCACAAAAAATCCACAAAGAATTTTTGGGTGATTTAAATTTCTACGCTTAGCTTACATCCAGGGCTTTCTTTTGATATAAGGCTCATCTCCTAACTCATTATACACAAAAAGTTATGGATTTTATAAAATCAAGTAATAAACTAATTTTTTTGAAAATTTCTAAATTTCATTCTTCATTTCGACAAAATACTGATAAAACACCTCAGCATTAATTCCTTCATTTATAATCACATAAAATAAATATTTCCCTATCCTTCATTTATAACCACATAAAATATATATTTCTTATCATGTAAATCAATAATTAATTATTCATAAATAATATTATAAAATAACAATTATGACAACCAGGCCGTTCCCAAGAAAGAGGGGACTTTTCGATAAGGATTTCTCCTTACTGGCGCTATTAGGTGACCAAACCTCTCCTTAGACAGAACTTTCTAGACATTGCCAATAATGCTATCTAATAATATTATTCAAATTATATGAATTATTGGTCTGATAATGGGAAATACCGTGCAGTGCCAATTATTGAAACAACAATAATATAAAATATCAACACATCAATTATTGAATCAATAAAATAAAATATAAAACAGTAATTACTGTAACAATTATTGAGTAGTGCCTTCTTACGAAAGAATCAATAATTCAAAAATACTGTGCAATACCGTGTGCTATTGTGAAACCAAGCATATTAATGTATTTTAACCACCAGGTAATCCAACAGTGTTAACGGTAACAACTACGCCGTTATTTATAAAAACTCAAACATGTCGTTTTCTTCATCCAATAGTTATTCTGTTATGGAGCCCACAAATGGTTGCGCCGTCGTACGAATATTCCCCAACAGTAAGAATATTCTACGACCAAACGAATATTCCCTGACAACAATAAGTATTTTATAACCACTTGCTCATTTTGAAAGAAATTCATATATCACCCTTAATTTTAAATTTTTTATCAATTTAACCATTTACTGAATAGAAAAATTGAATACTTTTATTTCATAAAATTGGGGGTCTTATAATCTCCCCTCCTTATGAAATTTCATCCCCGAAATTTATGTACCTGATAATTTGAAGAGATGATAATACCTTGCTTTTTTTTCGATTGTAGTCTCACGGTCATCTCCTCTGTATCGTGATTTTCTCATTGCTTATCTCTTGTATTTCAGATATCATTCTAGAATACAGCTTCAAAACAAAGATTAATTGACATATCATAATTTGTCAACTTATGTAAGAAAATTCAACTTAGGTAGGACACACTAGCGAAAGGTTTACTCATCTCTCCGCTCCTAGTTCTATTCCCTGATCTCCGCCAGAGACCATATCTCTAAGCTCTGATACCAAATGTAACGCCCCCAAAATAGGTCCAATCCATCCAACCAATTCTCAGTCGCCAAATACATTGTATAGAAAGTAACTACAACTTTATTACTACAATTGTCTTGCAAAATATAACAACATATATGTTGTGAGTTTTGATACAAATATATACCAACTGTGACTCTCATCCCAACCTTGGATAGCACATCACAATAGCACCTTACATATAGGTACAGTCAATAATTATTTTTGAAATTAAAATCTTTGGGAAGTGCTCAAGAAAATCTTCGTACATGGGAGGTCATGCGTCTAGGTTATGATAGATATCATATGTTCACAGAATTATCTTTGGTTAACACATTAGACCCTAAAGAAAAACGAGAAGATTACTATCATGTTCTTTTCAATGGTGAGTCTTCTCTTGACATATAATTATCTCCATTGTCTCCAATTGTGAATTGTATTTTAACCAAACTCTAAGATTATATAGGTAGTGCTCGTAGATATACTCAGCAAGTAGATGTACACAACCCTACCTTATGATAACACGAAGTCGTACGTCATTAGACATCTTGTATGATAGTGGCAAAATACCCTTCCAACGTTGGGTTCGCCTCACCCTATTTGATTCACCAAATATAACTACTAAATGATGTATAAAATACAACACACTATTCTAACGTTCTCAATAAAATTATTTTCATATTGTTTAGGGAGAACCTCCACAGCTAGAGACCACCATTCTATTCCCCTGTTACCCCCGCTCGACCCAACTATACTCTTATTACATTAAAGGAATTGTGAAGCAAAAGGGTGAGCATAAATAGCACAGTAAAGAATATCATGACTGAAGATAATTAAATTATCAATAGCATTCATCATTAATAAATCAGAGATTTAGAACATATGATAGATGATAAAACTTTTCAACCACAGTTGCAGCGGAACGAGCAATCCATTAGAAGAGTCAAATAGACCATAAAGTCTATTATATTCTCCATATTAAAAATCCACCAATAATATTTTATCCGTGTAACATCAATCAACAATTCTGGTCCACAATCATATGAATCACTCATAATCATAATTGTGGTTCTAAATTCCTCTTCTCATCTAGGATAAAGATTATTTTTATCACCTGTCTTTACCTGAAACATCAAAGATTATGGTTATACCAAATCACAGTTCCTATTCATAATCATACTGATAAATTCATCTTTGCACTACGGCCAAAGATATTCGTCAACAGTTTATCTTTGCACTACTGGCAAATGATATTCAACAACAGATCATCTTTGCACTACAGGCCAAAGATATTCAGCAACAGATCATCTTTGCACTACAAGCCAAAGATATTCAACAACAAATCTTCTTTGCACTACAGGCCAAAGATATTCAACAACAAATCATCTTTGCACTACAGACCAAAGATATTAATATCTCAAAAAAATATATAATCATTTCAGAATTTATATAAACAATAATTATAACCATGTTGATCAATTCACATTTGCACTTAAGCTAAAGATATTCAATTATAAATGCAATGGTCATGATCATACCAGTCAACAATTCATATTTGCTCTACCGGTCAAAGAGAACTCATAGTCACGATCATACCAATAATCTACCCATCTTTACACTCAAGTCAAAGAGAAATTTCAACACCATGGTTATAAAAATATTACATATGATAATAAAAATAGTATGATCAAAATATGAATTTAATTTCAAGAATAAGATTCATAAATCAACGATAATTTGGTCAGAAAAAGAAACCAATTTTGTTGTAAATAGCACCCGCGAATAGTAACTCGTGAATTGTAACTCGTGAATAGTAACTCGTGAATAGTAACTCATGAATAGTAACTCGTGAATAGTACTCTGTATCCGTAGATAGTACCGTATACTTAATAATGTCATATACGTGAAGAGTGTCATATACATGAATAGTGTTGTATACGTGAATAGTGACGTATACGTGAATAGTGTTGTATACGTGAATAGTAACCCCGACATGAAAAAAGGTAGAAATTCCACAATAAAATCCATACCAATATTTCGGTATAATAATATTGAAAGAATAACATTGTAACAACCCGATATTTTTTATACAAATAAATTAAAAATTTTGCGTATAATTTTTTTTTTTATTAAAATAAATATGGGGAAAATTTGTCAAGATAATGTGTATATGTATTGATGTGATATATTTAATTACATGAATGATTTTAAATAATTTTATTTTAGAATTATTGATTGTTATAAACTATATTCTTATCATAATTAATTTTATAGTTGAAATATTTTATTAATTATTTTTTATGAAAATATAATCATATATTATTTATATAATATATGAAATAATTTTTAGAATTTTAGAATTATTATTTTATTATATGAATCTTTGTACAGATTATTAAGTTAATTATTTTAACTTAATTAAATAATGTTAGGTATGACAGATAAATTAAATATGGAATCCAAACCCTAATTTTGGATTTTGATCAAGGAATGAGAACAATAATTTAATATCATTTATACTTTAATTTTTCAGTGGTATAATTATGTACTGTATGTATATGGATTGACAATGATTGGTTAGTTATGGTGTATTATGTCAAACCCTAGTTTACTGTGAAAAACCCTAATTTGAAACTCAATTGTGAGTTTAAGTCTATTATATAACTGTGTTGTATGGTTTTGCGATTAACTAGGTCAACCCTAATTAGCATTTATATATTAAGTTCTTGAAATCCTAATTATTAAGTATAAACCCTAATTGTGATTTGGTAACCCTAATTATCAAAATTATAAACCCTAATTGCTAATTTAGCAAGGATAATTATAATTATTATATAATAAACCCTAATGTTCATGTATGATTAGAACCCTAATCAAATTAAGAAAACCCTAATTATAAGTTTTGCAAACTAATTGTATTTTATTTTAAACCCTAAATAAACAATTTGGGTAACATATATTAAAATTGTTAGACTATGATTATTGCATAGCCCAAAACAATTATGGGAGAAGTCCAAAAGAAATCAAATTCAAGCCCAAACTTAGCCCAAATAGTTAAGGGTATTTTAGACCTTTGATTTATCTAATTTATGCATTAAAATAAAAGCTAAATAAAGGAATTAGTGGTATATATATAGCTGGCCATAATAGGCCTTTTAAGGCAACAAATTAGGCTAATCAAGTTTCCTTAAATAGCTAATGACCTTACGTTCTTACACAAAGTACAATGTTGTCTACACCTCATTGGTGGAAATCTCACTAAGCATACTTCAGATCAAGATAAGGAGTTTTGTCTAATGGACAACACAAATATGGGGGATAATAGCTAAATCCCACATTCATTTGCTAGACTTCTATAAATAGATTGGAGAGAGAGCAAATAATTCATTTGCTAGCATTTTACCCAACCCTCATTCTTAACTCTCTCAACCTCTCACCTTCAAAAATATCAAGATGTATCATTCATAAACCAAACCCCACTAACACCACAATCAAATCAGAAAGCTAGAAACAAGAATTGATCAAAGAAGGTATAAAACCCTAGCTTGAAATCTGACCATAAATCTGTTGTTAGATGTTATGATTCTGTGTTTTAATATGTTGTTAGTATTGTATAATGATGATCTGGGTTGCTAGATGTTGGATCCATAACATCTAGAGGCTCGAATTTGAGTTTTACAAAATTTGGAAAAAATCAAACTGTGGTCTGACAACAAATGTCAGTGGCCACAAATCTTTGGTCGTTTATGATTTTTGTTGTTTTTAAGTTATTATGTGTAGTCTGGTATGTGGTCTTTGATCTAAAACAAGAATCAAGTTCATATCTTAAACAGGTTGCAAGATAATCACGGTCAAAAGTCGTTGACCGGCCATGACTGGGCGTTTCTGGGTAACCCAGAAACTGCCCAGAAACGGCCTAACAATGTTTTAAATCGACTAGATCTTGTTTCTGTTTGTTGTATTGTTGTTGTTGTTGTATCTAAATGGTAGCAGGATATGTGTAGTATATGTTCATACCATAATAGCACTTAAATGAAATACGGATTGGACATAGCAGCCGGTCAAACAAGCCAAGACGAACACATTCTTTGTTTTCTGGGTAACCCAGAAAACATATGAATGTGTTGCCTGACATGGTTTGACCGGACATTTTCTACTCATTGTATTGTTGTTAGATCGATGTTATGTAATAGAGTTGTAGCCTTACATGTTGTCTACAACCTGGAAGCCTTAGATCACAAAAATATTACACTATCAGCATGTAGTGGAAATCCAAAGTGAGCCCCACGATCTGGTCTTCATCTCTGGGCAACCCAGAAATGAAGAACAGCCTCTGACAGCTATTTTAGGCCCATAGATCTCCTTTGTTATGCATGTTATGATTTTGTTTGTTGTTGGATCTTGTAGACTTGTATTAGTACTACAAGATCTGACCAAAAACAAGTCCAGAAACATAACACACACTGATTTACACTTGGTCAAACCCACCCACTTGGTAACTGGCTTGAAGATCTTGGTTTGTATGAAGAACACGAAGAACACCTACAGCGACTGTTCTGTCGCTATAGGTGGTCTTTAGCGACAGTTTAATTATAAAAATTATATTTTCATTAAATAATTATAGAAAATTAGTTTTTAATTATTAAAAATACATATTAAATTACTAAAAATTATTTTAAAGTCCGAAAATTATATTTTAGTTATTTTAGATATATTTCACAAATATTTAATATTGTTGGAATATCAAAGGTATTTAATTTATTTAATTATATATTAAATAAATTATTTAAAAATGGTTTTAATACTTTAAAAATCATTTAAAAATTATATTATGGAATGAGAAAATATTTTAAGTTATTTTTAATGACCTTTAATAATTTGTGATGAATTTCATTAATTAATTATTATTAATGATATTATAGTTATTTAATAAACGAATTAAATTAATAGATTAAAAATTATATTATTTTATTAAAAATCATTTTAAATAATAATAAGGTATTTAAAAATATTTTAAGTTATAAAATATAACTTTTAATATTTAAAGGATAATTTCATTAATAATTTAATATTAATGATATTTATTTAACATTAATGATATTAAATTTATTTAATAATTATATTAAATAAATAGTTTAAAAATAGTTTTATTGATTTAAAAATCATTTAAAAAGGATATAAATGAATTAAAAATATTTTGAGTTATAATTAATGACTGGATAAATAACACATTAATATTTTAATATTAATGGTAATTAATTATGAATGATTTTAAATGTTTTAAAAATTATTTAAGGGTAATATTAATACTTTAAAAATATTCTAAGTTATTATAAATAACTTTAATATTTTGGCAATGGTTTCATTAATAGTTTAATATTAATTAAATATTAATGATAATAGAATTGTTTGATATTTAAATCATGTAATAATGATTCCGGTGTTTGAAAATTCATGATAAATTATGATAAATATTTAAAAATTATTATAAGTTATTTAAAAGAAATATAACAGGTATTTACGGATATTGAGTTACAGAATAGAGTCTTAGACTCGATAATTACCCGATAAAGCTGTCGGTACACCGACATATTTTAGAAATTTATCTAGACTTAGATATTTTGATTGTATAAATATTTGTTTGTGATGCAATGGCTGTTGAACATGTATGATAATGTGATTAGGTTATGTGTTGACTGCGAAATGTAGTACTATATGTTATAATATGTTGTTCTAATCGAACGAATGATTTGATTAATTATAGGTCGTGATATAAGAAATAAAACTAAGTTGCGTAATGTAAGCAGCGCATCAGGCAAGTATCCTACATTTGTATTTTCTTTATGCAATGGACATGAGTAAGAATGTTTCAGAATTATATTATTATTGTACAGATTATTAACCCTGTATTATATATGCTCATTGATTATCAACATGTTAGTATAATGTAATTCAGATATATATTCTGTTCAATAATTTCTATAAATAGTTATACAAGTGTCCCCACTTGGATAATCATTGCATTTAATCACATGTTGATACACCTTTGTCAATTATCCCTATATATATATATATATATATATATATATATATATATATATATATATATATATATATGTTGAATTATAGATTATTGTTGAACAAGATAAAACCTTATTATTATCCAACCGAACTTCTTTGGTTTGGAACCCCGACAAGTATGAACATCCCTTACACGGGAAAACTTTTATGCGCCCAAGGCGGACAGAGTGAACGATCCTATCGTTCTTGCATGCAGTACTGATCAATACAGGGTACAAAGGGCTGATCACCCCCGTGCTCGTAAGTTTTGGCGGTTTACATATGAAATTATGTTTAACCTTTTCAAAAATGAAAACAATGTTCATAGTATGTCACTTTAACCCTATTTATAGTAAATACGTAGTTTCAAAAATTTGAAAAAGAGTTATTATGTTATTATTATCAGTTCAGATTACTTCACAACTATTGATTTGTTGTAGAAGGGTAGTATAAAAAAATATTTAAATTCTTTCAGCTTATATATATAATTGTTATTACTTAATGGGCACTCAAATGCTCATCCTTGCTTAATTTAAATGTATTTCGCTAAGTGTGAACAATCTGAAGGCTCTGCTAGAAACAAGGGAAATGGAAAGGTTGCTGAATGATTTCAATGATATCTTATGTATTAGTTTAATATTATTAAGACAATGTTATACATTTATTATCATGTATTGTAAGGAATGATTAAATGTTACGTACTTGGGAGCTAGACTTTAATAGTTATGTAAATTAAGTTTAATATTTATATTATTGTTATTATTATTAGTACTATTCCGCTCATAGAAATGGTATCGTGAAGCACTGAATTTGGGTTTCAAGTACCCGGATTTAGGGGCTTTACAAACATCATTAGGAAAAAAATAGCATCCCTTACTATCATTTACAATCCCTTACCTCAAAAGAACCGTATTTCCGGTTGAAATATCAGGTACAAGGCTGAAGGAAACTTGCACTGTTGAATAGCAACTCACAAAGTATCTAAATACTCACAAAATACGCTCGATAATATAGAGAGAGAAAGAGAGAAAACTTGTTTCTGGTGGGATTTTTAATTCTAACTCAGCACCCTATTTATAGGAAAAATGTTAGAACGTCAAAGCAGACTTGACCTGCAACCTGATGGCTTTACCTGCTACTATTCCCACCCACCAAAAATTTTAGCACATTTCTTCACCAACTAAAAGTGGGGTCCACCTATTCTAAAATTTTCAAAAATCATTTATAAATTCAGAAACTTCAACAATTTCTAAATAAATCACCTCTTAAAATTAATAACAAATCATACGTCAATTTTTAACGGTTTAAAATTTGTGGACATATACTCAACTTATATGTGTATAACATATCCAAAAATTACAGCGATCCAACGGCCGGATCAAAATTATAACTCACGCAGTAGAGCTAAAGAATACCGATTTGATTTTCAAACTATAAGTCCCTCATACCAGTCTCACTCAAACAGTTACCATGAAAAATCCACAAAGAATTTTTGGGTGATTCAAATTTCTACGCTTAGCTTACTTCCAGGGCTTTCTTTTGATATATGACTCATCTCCTAACTCATTATACACAAAGAGTTATGGATTTTATAAAATCAAGTAATAAACTAATTTTTTTGAAAATTTTTAAATTTCGTTCTTCATTTCGACAAAATACTGATAAAACACCTCAGCATTAATTCCTTCATTTATAATCACATAAAACAAATATTTTACTATCCTTCATTTATATCCACATAAACTAAATATTTCTTATCATATAAATCAATAATTGATTATTCACAAATAATATTACAGAATCACAATTATGACAATCAGACCGTTCCCAGGAAAGAAGGGGCTTTCTTATAAGGATTTCTCCTTACTGGCGCGCAATTAGTTGACCAAACCTCTTCTTAGACAGAACTTTCTAGACATTGCCAATAATGCTATCTAATAATATTATTCAAATAATATGAATTATTGATCTGATAATGGGAAATATTGTGCAGTGCTAATTATTGAAACAACAATAATATAAAATATAAACGTAGCAATTATTGAATCAATAAAATAAAATATTGAACAGTAATTAATGTAACAATTATTGAGTAGTGCCTTCTTACGTAAGAATTAATAATTCAAAAATACTGTACAATACCGTGTTCTACTGTGCAACCACGCGTATTACTGTATTTTAATCACCAGGTAATCTAACAGTGTTAACGGTAACAACTACGCCATTATTTATAAAAACTCAAACTTGTCGTTTTCTTCATCCGACAGTTATTTTGTTATGGGGCTCACAAATGGTTGCACCGTCGTATGAATATTCTCCAACAGTAAGAATATTCCACGACCAAACGAATATTCCCCGACAACAATAAGTATTTTATAACCACTTGCTCATTTTAAAAGAAATTCATATATCACCCTTAACTTTAATTTTTTTTTATCAATTTAACCATTTACTAAATAGAAAAATTGAATACTTTTATTTCATAAAATTCGGGGTCTTACACTTATTCCCTTGAACTTGTTGCTCGTATGTACGTAAATGAGATTATGAGATTGCATGGCATGCCAGTATCCATAGTTTTGGATCGTGACCCAAGATTCACTTCATGATTTTGGGTTAGCTTGCAGAAAGCTATTGGCACGGATTTACGATTCAGTTCGGTATACCATCCTCAAACGAACGGGCAATCAGAAAGGACTATTCAAACTCTTGAATATCTATTAAGACTTTGTGTCCTAAATTTCAAAGAGAGTTGGGATAGGTACCAACCATTGGTGGAATTCTCCTAAAACAAGAGTTATCAGGCAAGTATAGGTGTTGGTCCATTCGAAGCATTGTATGGACGAAAGTGTCGCTCTCCAGTATGCTGGGATGAGGTGGGAGAAGCGACATTATTGGGACCAGAGTTGGTATGTATGACTACAGAGAAAAGAGTTATGTGGATCTTTATTGAAAGGATGTGAAATTTAATATTGGGGATCATGTATTGTTACGTATTGCTCCATGGAAGGGAGTTACAAGATTCGGAAAGAGAGGAAAGCTCAATCCACGATTTGTTGGTACATTTGATATTCTTGACCGAGTAGAAAATATGGCCTATAGACTCACATTACCTCCAAGCATGTCTCATTTTCATAATATTTTTCACATATCTACACTTCGTAAATATGTAAAAAACTCAAACCACATTATTGAGTTAGAACCAGACGAGATAACCGAAGATTTAACGTACGAGGAGGTACCTGTCAAGATCTTGAATAAGAAGGAGCACGTCCTACGCACAAAGGTTATACCATAAGTTAAGATTTTGTGGAGGAACCATGTTATTAAGGAAATGACCTGGGAGTTGGAATCGAAAATGAAAGCGAAGTACCCTCATCTTTTTGAAACACCAAGTACGTACATTAATTTTGAGGACGAAATTTCATAAGGAGGGGAGGTTGTAAGACCCCAACTTTTTATAAATAAAATCGAATTTCCTTTAATTTTTATTTTGAATAATAAGGTGTTAATTTGATATAATACTTTAGTTAAGGGTGAAATTTACAAATTTTGCAAAATAAGCAAGTGGTTATAAAATATTTATTGTTGTCGGGGAATATTCGTTTGGTCGGAGAATATTCTTGCTGTCGGAGAATATTCATACGACGGCGCAACCATTTGTGGGCCCCATAACGAAAAACTATCAGATGAAGAAAATGACAAGTTTAAGTTTTTATAAATAACGGCGTAGTTGTTACCGTTAACACTGTAGGAATACTGGTAGTTAAAATACAGTAATGCGCGTGGTTGCACAGTAGCACACGGTATTGCACAGTATTTTTGAATTATTGATTCTTACGTAAGAAGGCCTTACTCAATAATTGCTACAGTAATTACAGTTCAATATTTTATTTTATTGATTCAATAATTGCTACGTTGATATTTTATATTATTGTTGTTTCAATAATTGTCACTGCATAGTATTTCTCATTATCAGATCAATAATTCATATTATTTGAATAATATTATTAGATAGCATTATTGGCAATGTCTAAGAAAGTTTTGTCTAGAAAAGGGGTTTGGCCACCTAATTGCGCGCAAGTAAAGAGAAATCCTTATCGAAAAGTCACATCTTTCCTGTGAACGACCTAGTTGTCATATTGTGATTCTGTAATATTATTTATGAATAATTAATTATTAATTTATATGATAAGAAAATATTTATTTTATGTGGATATAAATGAAGGAATTAATGTTGAGGTATTTTAGCAGTATTTTGTCGAAATTGAGGTATTAAAAATCATCCGTATATGGATTTCAGGCATTTTCTGATAGGAATTTAGAAAAACTTTCTTCTACAAAATTGTAGAGAATTAAATTTCCTATTGAATGAACATAAAATTCGTATTTTTCTTATAAAAGGGCTATTTATTATGAATTATTGAAGTTTTAGAAATAAATGTTTTTATTAAAAATATGTGGGCCCCACTTTTGGTTGGTGAGAAATGTGCTAAAATTTTATTTCAAAAGTGGTGTGCATGAATAGTAACAGGTAAAGCCACCAGGTAGCAAGTTAAGTCTGCTTTGGCGTTCTAGCATTTTCTTAGAAATAGGATGCTTAGTTAGAATTGAAAATCACACCAGAATTAGAAGTTTTCACTTTCTCTATAATATCGAGCGTATTTTTGTGAGTATTTATATACTTTGAGATTTGTTATTCAGTGCAAGTTTCCTTCAGCACTATATCCGATATTCTAGTCAGAAGTATTGTTCTTTTGAGGTAAAGGATGTTATTTTCTTCGTAAATGATGTTCTTCTTTCAATATCATTATGCCGAAATATTAGTATGAATTTTATTGTAAAATTTCTACCTTTTCATGTCGAGATTACAATTCACGTATACGACAATATTCACGTATACGACACTATTCACGAATACGGTACTATTCATGAGTACTATTCACGAAGTATGATTTTTCTTATGGAATTTCTACCATTTTGTATCGAGGTTACTATTCACGTATATGCCACTATTCACGTATATGACACTATTAACGAGTACGACACTATTCACGAATACGGCACTATTCACAAAAAATGAAATTTTCTCTTCTTTGTCTAAAATGTATATTATGGTTACTATCTTTGATTGTATCCATGTTTTGATCTTCATTCTTGAATTTTATTCAGCAGTGGTTTATTATGCAGTATTTTTGAACTTGGATAAACCGAAGTACGAATCCCTAATCTTTGATCTTTTATCTCACAGGATTCGTTTTCTTTAAAATATTTTTCATCATCCTCAGTCCTAAATGGTGATATAACTGAATATCTTTGGTCTGTAGTGCAAAGATGAATGATTATCTGATGAATATCTTTGGCCCGTAGTGCAAAGATGGACAAGCGTTGAGATGAGCATGACCAACTGGTGATACAAATGAATATCTTTAACCTATAGTGCCAAGATAAATATTTAATTCAAGATGTATATTGATTGATGTTACAGGGATAAAATATTGATGATGGAATTTTAAATTCATAGATGATAGTAGATTTCATTCTCTACTTAACTCTTCTAATGAATTATTTTTTTCGCTGCGAATATTAATCTAAAACTTGTTGTCCATTATATTTTATCTGATTTGTTGAAGGCTAACGATAGTTTGTTCTATATTATCTTAGTCATAATATTCTTTACTAGGCTAGTTGAGCTCACCTTTTTCTTTTTTGTTCTATTTTTCTTCACAGGAGGCGAGAATATAGCGGGAATTAGTCGGGGTGTGGAGTGATGGGTTTAGACAGTTGTTTTAGCAGTCCTCACTATTTTGTAAAATAGTGTATCAATAATTATAATGACGACTTATTTGAGTTTGAATACTGTCTAGATGACAATATTTGTATTTAAACTCATTGCATATATGTTGTCGTATTTTACACGAAAATTGTAATAATAAAGTTGTAGTTATTTCTGTACCATGTATTTGGCGACTCAGAATGGGTGATGTATACCTATTTTGGGGGCGTCACAACCTACTTAAGTTTATTTATTATTTAATTGGTCGGTCAGAATATAGGGATAATATGTGGCATGTCAATTAACCCTTGTTTTGTGGCAGTGTTTGAAAATGGCATCTAAAAATATTGAGATAAGCAATGGAGCACATGTGACTTTTGAGTCACCGCCAATTAATAACCAGGATAGTGTGCATCAGGAAGAAAATAATCCTCATGTAAACATTAACACCGACCAAATGACGAACGATGGTATATTTAGGAGTTTTCTAGAATTTATGCAAAACCAAACGAGAGAGACTTCTGTTCAAAATGTAGGTGGAAACACTGTCAACTCACGACTGGTCATCGCTAAGTAGTTCAAGGAGCTGGGACCACCGAATTTTTTAGGAAAGCCAAAGCCACTTAAGGCAGAGACGTGGATTAAGCAGGTCACCAAGATATTTCATGTCTTGAAATGCTCAGAGGAGCAAAAGGTTCCCTTTGTCACCTTTATGTTGCGAGAAGAGGCAGATCACTGGTGGGAATCTATAAAACGTACTCAGCCTGCCGCACTGAACATGTCTTGGGAGAAGTTCCAAGA